>JAFIDM010004315.1:37364477-37382695 GCA_023159025.1 Thereuonema tuberculata | reverse complement strand
AAGACACTGCTTGGTGAAAAAAGGAAATCTTGCAAAAATTCCAAACTAATAAATAAACACTATAAATATTAATAGGAAGAAAGCTCTTACATTCATTCTGTCCGGTCTGACGTCACATCTATAGTCCAAACTACAAGTTGGACAGACATAAGTTTACTAACGTGAAATACAAGAAATTTACTAACGTGTAAGGTACGATCATAAAAAAACAGTTGATTAAAAAAGTAAAACTAATTATCAACGCCAAAAAAAAAAATAAATTAGAAAACGCTACTTGACATCTAAAGAAAATTGAGAAGAAATAAAAAGTAAAACTTCAAATATAAAATGAAAAGGAAAAAATTTTTTAGGGAAGTGAGCTCTATTTTTTTTCTTTTGAAATATCATATTTACTCGAACTGAATTGAAACATACACCTGGCGATTTTTGAACAACAGCGACTTACTTACGGGTCCGATATGTACCAGAATCAATAGGGATCTTTCTTAAAAGAACCTAAACATTCCACTAAACTTTCAGTTTTCTAGGATAAAAACTTTCCAGTCTTCTAGACTTTGTGGTCATTTTGATCAAAGACGTACGAAATGCGAATTTTTTGGCTTAAAATTGCATTTAACACTTTCTTTGTTCTAACACAAATGAAGGGAAGTTAGGCCATACCTGTAATCTCCTGTAGTATCATTGTTATTTAATATGTAAAGAATTTCCTTTGACTTACCACGTTGTCTCCAATAAGATCTGCAGTTAAAGATAAACAGTTAATCAACATAGCTGATCCAGAAGCACCAATAAGAATAGAGGCACAAAAGATGCCATGACGAGCAAAGCCAGGATGATGATCCCATCCAATCCAAATACTTCCCGTTAATCCTATCACAGTGAAAAGAAGCAAACAGACCTAAATAGAAGGAAATCAGTAATTAGCACAATGAGAAATATATTGAAATATAATACAAAATAATATAAAGTACATATAAAAACAATATAATCACTAATATTAAATATAAGTTTTAGCCGCGCCGGCGTGGTCGTGCGGTCTCAGGCGTCGGTCTAACGTGCGGCCTGTGTGCCGGTACCCGGGTTCAAACCCCGGTCGAGAGCATTCATGTTTCATCTTTCTTCTTCTGTGTTTCGTCCGTTCCTCCCCTGGGACTTTCTATCTCAGGGTTATTTCTGGATGGGATGTGAATCTCGTTCCCCGTTCTTGAATTTCCTAGCCTCACCCTGACGTTGTCAGGTAGAGCTAGCCCGTGGTCCATAGTTGGCCAAAGTCGATGAAAGGAAGGAAATATAAGATTTATTAAAAATTTACAAAAATATATTAGTTATGAATCGTACATTTATAATGAACTTCATATCTGCTTAAATGCAAATAAAGCAAATTGGAACACTTGCTTAAATAACGTTATAGTTGAAAATTAACATTAATGGGCAAATATATTCAGGGTATTTATATATAGTACATGAAACATTATAAATAACTGTGTTTTCACAACAATATATAAACATGTTCTGAAATATTTACAAAATGAAAGTTGCACTCACTGAATTTTGATTTATAACGCTATTTGTCGTTGTAGTTCTCTGGCTACCACTGGCAGCGCCACGTTCACACAAGCCCAAAATGGCGTTGACACAGTCTGAGAAAGCCTTTTGCGTTCTTGAATTTGCGCGTCCGTTGTGAGCGTGAAAAGAGTGTTTGGTGCCAAGTACAGAAAGGATCCACCCGTGTACAACAGCATAATGAAGTGGTACAGGAAATTCGAATGGTTTTTTGTGCGATTGTAAGCGTTCGGGGCTGATTAACGCGTCAGAAGAAACGGTGGAACATGTGAGAGAAGCTTTTCAGCGCAGACTTATTTAGTCCATGCGAAGGACAAGTCAGGAGTTGAACAGCCCACACACAACGGTATAACAAATCCTTTCCTGCAAGCAGTTACTCCGAATGATAAAGAAGTCCGCTTGGCATTATGCATTGAAATGCAACAACACATGGAAGAGAAGAGTTTCAGCAGAAAGTTCATCTTCAGTTTCGAGGCAACCTTTCACCTTTCCTAAATCGTAAACCGCCATAACATCTGCATAGGGGGATTATAGAACCCATGCTACATTAGAATACGCTCGAGACTCACCAAAGATCAACGTGTTTTGCGCCATGTCAAACAGGAAGGTGTGTGGTTCCTTTTTCTTCGTTGAGACAACAGTTACTGGAATGTCATTTCTGGACAAGTTGCAATTATGGCTCGTGCCACAACTGTTGACTTACATCGGGGACTTCATCTTACAATTAGACAGCGCCCACCACATTTCTACGATGAAGAAATACCTAAATGAAGAATTGCTTCATCGTTGGATTGTCCGTGTCTCAGCACATGACCATGGACTCATACGCTGGCCACCCAGGTCACCAGACTTGACCCCATGTGCCTTGTTCATGTGGGTCTACATATCACCCCTACCACAGGGATCTTCAACGCCGCATCACAGCTACCATCGCTACGAATACCCCTGATATGCTGGATCGGGTATGGAGCGAAATCGATTACAGGATAGATGTGTGTCATGTTACTAGTGGTGGACACATTAAACATTTGTAATTAATAATTTAGTGAGTGCATCTTTCATTTTGTAAGCATTTCAGCACATGTTGATATGTCGTTTTGAAAATACAGCAATGTATAATATTTCCTGGAATTCACCCTATATAATAAAATTTGGAAGCATAGGATACGCACTGTATAACAAACAAGAAGCTCTTAAAGAACTTAAAGCCTACTTTCCTTAAACAATTCTACTTATTTTTCAATTTTTTTTTTATATATTTTATGTTGCATGGTTTAAAAATCATAAAGCCCCGCGAACACCATCCAACTTTTCACCGACTTCGAGTCCGCCAACTTTTTGTCAGTCGTCACAGCATCCAACTCGCAAATGAGTCGGCCGTGATAGAAGGAATCCCATAATGCAATGCGTTTCCCCAGCCGCTGTGGAAAATCCGAAAGAAATCGAGGTTTTGAAACCCCTCTGATAAATTCTGCCGCATACAATGACTGCATTTCAGTATAAACTTTATTTATGCATGAAAGAAACTCGCCATACTCTGATATCCATTGTGTACGCATCTGTCTTCGACTCGAATCGGCGAACATCGATTTAGACGCCATTTCTTCCATGGGCGTGACGTCACGACTGACGTGTTCCAACGCTGCCCTGTGATTGGGTAATATCCAGCGACTTCCCGAGTTCACCGTGCACAGCCAACTCGATTCGGCGAACTAAAGTTGATGGCAAGTTGGTGAAAAACTGGGTCAAGATTGTCTCTACCAACTCGTGACGTCAAAATCGGTCGACTAAGTTGGTGAAAAGTTGGATGGTGTTCGCGGGGCTTAAAAAAGCCTACATTTCTTTTTATAAAATTTGCTAAATAAAAAAAGAATTGCAATTTTTTTCATTTTCTGAAGAAAAAAAAAAAAGTCAATTCATCTAACTTAACTTTCTGAAATCCAATTAATTTTAATATCAAAGCATGCAGAATTAGTAGATTAACTAAAAAGATTAATATTCATTATAAGATATCATATCCATTATTAGTTTCTCATGCTTGGAAAATTTTGTTCTTAACAAGGACCCACATACAGAAAAAATTCCAATATTACAGAATACATTCGAAATTTAGTATAGTTTGAGAATGTAGTAGAATATTTTTGTTTTTAAATATACATGTGAAGTTTCAAGAAGATTCATCAACAAGCGGTTCAGTTGCATTCGACTCACACACAGACAGACTGAGTGATTTTTTTGAGATTCACTTCCCTAGAAAGTACGCTAAAAATGTATAAATCTATAATGAAATATCATCCAATCAGATTTTCTTCGTCTCCATTAGAAAAAAAAAACAAAGAATAAGATTGCTAATAAATAACTATTTCCCATAAAAGGAATTTCTCCTTATTATTAGTAAACAATTAATCAATATTGTTTACAATCAAATAATACAATTTCGATTTACATTAACTGCTAACATTAATTTATTGTGAAACTATTAATTTAAATATATTCAATTCATTAATTCTACCCTTGAGAAAACTTGCTTTAAGTGGCAAGAAAAACCTTTTAAGAAAAAAGGGTGCGGTCTGCTTTATATCTATAAATTAATGCTTATTTAGATGATTTCTCTTCTGAAACAAAGAGGAGATTATACTGTATTTAGAAAATATCTAGTTAAAATGTAGCAGTAGGTGAACCCTGGACTTAAATAGGTAAGGGCAATAGAACCTTAAGCAACCATTTCCTACTGCTATCTAACATGGTTTACCGCAGTGATGTATTTGAAGAGTAATAAGCCTCTTTCACGGTGGTTTGTTAGTGTGTGTTTTTTGTAAGTTTCGAAACAAATACAAAACAATATTAAAATCACTTTTTAAAAATGTATTTTTTACGTGCGCAGAAATTATAGTTGATGAAAAAACTGCCGTCGCACAAGTTAAAAAAAGAGGATTCTTTAAAAGGTTAAAAACATTTAAAAGATGTTTAAGAAAGGGGGGAAACTACTAGTTTCGACTCCGTTTCTATTGGAGCCTTCATCGGGTATGGAAATAAAAATCACTTTTTATTTCCAAAATACTATTTTTCAAGCAAATTGTATAATTTTACTTACAATTCTTCATTGGCAGTATTTAATTCTTATATGTTGATGCATACACTCCATGTCCTCACAAAGTTTAGGATAATCAGACATATATTCACTGAGGCACAGTCGTAGACCCTCTTCTAAATGAATGTTAGTCAAACAGCTCTTTTACTTCGACTTCATTATTTTCATTTCTGAAAAAGCTGCTTCACATGTCCAAAGAAAGCAGTGAGCCGCAAAGCAACGAATCTCAAGCAGGGATGCTTTTCTTCTGACAATGGACTCCAAAATGTGTTATCCACCAACTCTTGCCTTTCAGTACTATGTCGGATTGAATTTTCACTATTTCTGATCCTAAATCTGAAGAATCGAAGAGGAAAGAAGAGGAAATGTTGATGAATTTTCGTCCATATCACATTTGCCGTAAGGATATGACATAAAGCTTCAAAATTAGTTGAAAATTTTTCAGGTCTGCAAATTGTCTGCACATTCTGCTATCAGAACTTCTACCTCAGTGATGTACTCGTCAAAACTGCAAATGGTTTGGCGCGTTACATGTTTTTCCAGATTGGGAAAATATTTCAAATTTCCTATACCAAGTTGAGATTTTAGCAGGCGTAATTTAAATTCGAAAGAATTGAACGAGCTCTCTGAATAGAACAATCTTTGCTTTCCCTTGCAACTGAAGGTTGAAGGTGTTGTAGTTGCCTATGAGATCAGCTACAGAAACTAAATTTTATAGTCAAGTAGCATCTTATAGTCAAGTAGCTGAGCATAATTTCCTCCCATTGCGTCTAGGAATTCGATTATTTCTGATAAGACATTCAAAAATGCTTCAAGAAATATTCCTTTATTCAGCCACCTAATATTCGCAAAAAATAGCAGGTCTTCGTATTTTCTTCTAAATTGGCTTCGAAAAAGCCTCCTAAGTTAACTTTGTGAATTAGTTATTTTGGCAGTTATGTACATAATGTCTTTCAAATTGAAAACTTTGACGCATAGTTCATTTTGGTGGATAATGCAGTGAAAAGAGATAAAGTTTGGAAAATCGCCATGTTTCCTGCAAAGTGAAATGTATCCATTGGTTTGGCCTACCAGAAGGTGCCCCGTCAGTAGCGATACAAACAAGGTTTCGCAAGGAAAGATTATATATATAAAACATCTGATAGCAAGGATGGTGAGAAATTCTTCTTTAAAGACGTCGTGTCCGGGAATACCATTCGTATAAATACAATTAATAGAATTGCGTCAAATTATTTTGTCAAATTATAAAGAGAAGAAAGAACAGATTTACAACTCTTTAGTTCAGTTGTTGCCTCACATCCAATTGTTTCAATGCATTGCGTGATGATTTGTCGTGAAAGCGGCATCTCTTGAATTGAACTTATTATGCCACTTTTATTTTTAAATTTGTGAAATAAAACTGCACTATCCTCACGAGAGTCCGCGACCGACGCTTTGGCCACTTCTGATTTATACAAATTCCAAACTTTATAAACAACAAATATAGATACAAAACATGAAAAAGGAAAATTTACGGGATGCACAATTTTTTCTTTGCACGCCTTGAGTTACATCAACGAAAATCTGGGGCTGTTGTTTCGTCCTTGTTAGGACTCATCAGCCAGATTTATCCATTGATCATCATCTCAGTAAGCATGAAAGCTCATCTCAGTAAGCATGAAAGACTGGATCTTGCTCCATACCTTGGGAGTGGGTCTACCAAAAAATATGCAACAATAAGAAAATTACTGTAACCAGTAGGCCTATATCATGAAAATCTTGGCCAACTAACTGTCATTGAGCACATTACATGCAGGTTAAGTGTCCCTACAGATATGAAGATTAATAATCAAGTAAAAATAAAAAAAAAACTATATTTTCTGAAATAAAGTGAGATCAACATTTTTTATGGCTTCTGAATAAAACTGCAAGGACCGACGTCACACAAGTCTCCATATCACCTTTTATTAATTGTAAAGTGTTTCCCTACGAGGGATGTTCCTTCGATGATGACTTCATTTCAGTTCTACCCAATCATCCTTCTTGTAATAATTCGAGTGAGAATTGCATGGAAGTTTTATAAATGAATTTGGAATAAACATATTTAATGTGCGGTTGTAATAATACGGAAATGGTCTAATAGCCTTGTTATTATTATAAATTTGATCATTTTGGAAGAAGAATTAATGGCAAACACACGAATCAATTTATATGGAAACACTTCTTCTACTGACTTCTGAACAAATTATAATATTTTTAATTAGTTTGACAAAAAAGAGGCTTGTACTTTTACTTTCCGACCAATCTCGTACAAATGAAATGGACAGAAGTCTTTCATAACAAACAAAAACTTAAAAGTATTTTTTTTTCTCTTTCTCTTTTTTCTTTTGTTAAGAGCTTGGTAAGGTATTTTTTTTTCACTTTGAAATGTAAAAATCAATTGAACCTTCATAAATAACTCTTTTGGACACCTTTAATAATAAAATTTAGATAATTGGAAATTTTCTTCGTACCTCCCTATTAAGTTTAATTTAATTTTGATTCAGAAGTGCCACTTATTGAAAATTATACAAAAACATGAGAAACGCTTAACATTCGGTTAGATTTCATCATTTTTCCATAGATTATGTGGATCACGTTGAGATTTAAACTTATAATATCCTTTGATCGAGAAATTCCGTTAGATATATCTTTCCTCCATTTGTAAAATTACTAAGGGAATGCAATGTCGTTGACTTGACCTGTAGACGTGTGATGTTTGTTATAAGAATAAAGTTGTAGGTATTTATTTGTATTTGCGATCATGAATAATATGTCTTTGCATTGTTGAGTGCAGGTCAAGGTCGTTGGGAATTCGGGTTTTTGATAACGAAGATTGACGAACGTTTGTTTTTGGAATCGCTGGCTGATCTCGATGGCAAGTTGTAATGATGTCAAGTACATGTTCCTCCAGGAATTTATTCGAGGAATTCGATACGAATTAATCAGGACAAGCAATTTGAATTTCCGTGAAAATGAAATTCAAGGATTAGTCTGATGTCTAATTCCGGAGAGAAGAATCTACTGAAGAATACAGGGTGATCGAATCACATTCGACGGTCGGAAAGTAGTTCCTCCCTGGCAATTGGATTAGTGGAATATTAATGTTCTCAAGATGACTTAGATTAATGTAGGGATCATGCTTCTACCAGCGATGTATTTATATGTGAATTTATCTGACACATATAACGGTAAATAGATTTAAGTAACTTTCATGGCTAGGATCATTAGAACAGATGAGTTCAGCAGAATACTTAGAATTATCAAAACGGACGTGTTTTGAATCACAGTTAACTAATTAGGATTAATGGAACGGATGAGTTCCTTGAATTAGTTAGGACTAGCGAAATAGACGAGTTCTAAACAGCAGTTAAACATTCAGTTTAGTGGAACAAACGAATTCCGAAGTTCAAGGTTAACGGAGCGGACGAGTTCCGAATAAGTGTTAGTCTATTGAATTAGTGGAAACGGACGAATTTCCGAAGAATAGAACAGGACAGAACGGTTCACTTCCACATGTTATTTAAATTCACGGAACAGATGAGTTCCAAATTAAAATATAGAAATAATGGATAGTAACGGACGAGTTCCAAGACTATCCAAGACTTTGCCGTTAGCGGTAAAAGAGATAGCAGTTATTAATTTAAGCTCAAAAGCAGTGCAGTTTTATTAATAAGAGATTTAATTTAAGTTTAATTATTGGGATACATTCTTCCCAAAGAGTTATATAATTTCGATCATTTAATTCAGAAATATACGAGTTTTTTAAATATGTTTATATGTTTATATGTATAAACTTGTTTTTATACATATTTAAACAAGTTTTATGAATCACTTTTATTTCAAAGTTATGTGTGAAGATTATGTTATTCATTTAAGTACAAAATGAATTATCAAATAGAAACTATTTATGAAATAGTCTACTAAGTAGTTAAATAATGTTTGGATAATTAATAAAATAAATTTTATCCCCGAAGTTTTACAACAGTATCATCCATCCAACAGATGTAGCCTAAACATCTATAGCTTAATTCAAAATGTAAAGTATTATCCTTAGATATTTGTAATTAAAGTTTTCTTACACTATTTATAAATATTCACAATATTTTTTCCTACAAACTAAAAAATTCATAAAAGAAGAGTTTTTCTTAGATTGCTCACCTTTTTCCCAATGAACTTGTTGATTGGTTTTAACAGAAGTGAGGTAATAAATCCACTTACAAACATCACTAGCGGAATAATAGCAATCATATTCTGAAAATAAAGAATTAAAGTGAATCAACAAAGCCATCTCAAGTTTTATTTTTTTGTAATGTTTATAAAAATTCAGATTAAAATCAAGTGCACTATTTACTGATTCAGAGTTTATATATATTTATATATAAGCCTATATACTTTTTCGATTCGATAGAAACTATTTTTTTTTTTTGCAAAATTTGCAGTCATTGGTCGCCATCTTTGTTTCAAAATGACTTAAGTTTTACACCTGGTGGATAAATTATGAAGTGCAATCGTGTTGTTGCATTGCACCCTAAATCAATTAGAGGTTTAATTTATAACAAAAATATAATAATAAATATATTTGTTAACATTTTAATAAGCCAAAAAAAAAAAAAAATAAATAAAAGTAAGACAAATAGTGTTGGTAAAATGTTGAAATGAGTTTACTATAAATAAACATTATTTACCTGTGATGTTCTTAGACTTTCTTGTAGATACAAAGGAATGTAAATTTGGGAAAGATTTATGAAAAGTCTTGTTCCCATAAATAGGATCCCCAACTACAACAAATATAAAATATAAATTACGAAATATTTTTTAAAAATTATAAAATCAAGATAAAATTAAAACCAAAGATTGTTCTCATTTCAATTATTTTTATAGATGATTGTTTTAGGCTTTCAGAAATTCCAATCACAACATTAGCTCTATTTTAATGGAGGTTTTATTTCAGTGGAATTTACGATGTTGGAAGGTATTATCATCAACTGTAGCAATTATCAATTCTATAGGAAAAATAGTTGCTACTTTATTCTTAAAACAAATGATTCATACACAGCTTTTTATGTAGTTTGAGCATCTAGTTTAAGTTTGTTTCATAATTAGTGATTTTTTCATGATTCTTGGCGCTACCAAAATTAAAATCTAAAAAAAAGGTCAAAAGAAAATTATTCAATTGAGATAAAAAGTAAGTGCACATCTAGAAGGTCCTACACTTTGACATAATAAAGACCATTTTACCAAAATCGTCACTTATTCACTTTTCCAGCAATGAATTTCCATTCTTCTCTTTCGAACACTGATTGGAAGAGACAAAGTGTTAGAAATAAAAGAAAATAATTATAAGCAAAATTCTGAGTAATCAAAGGAAACTTTTAAAAAGGTTTAACTTAAAAAATAAGAATTTAACTTTTCAAGCAGAAGTTACTGGAGAAGGATGGAAATTTTGCATTTTTTTTTCCTTAAATAAAGCTCCAGAATTAGGAGTAACAATTTTGAATCTTAATTCCAAAATTGTAAATCACAATAATATTCATCCATGGTTCTGGATTTAAGAAATGAACAATAAAGAAAGTTCTGGTCACGGAGATCGATCTAAAAGAGGAGTTAAGAACCACAGAAAGACATAAGAAGGTTTCTAATTCACGAAGAAGTTACAGGAACTTCACAAGATGAACTAATTCAAAGATTTTAACAGAGTGGATAACGGTGGATTTACAATGTAAATATGAGTATCAATTTTTTTTAATTATATATTAATTATATAATTTACATTTTGAAAAAAGTTTCTTTTTTTTTATCCAATCAGAGGAAACGAAATGTTAGGAATCTTCAAGCAAGGATTAGTGGAAGGTCACGTGACGTGATTTAAATAAATAATCTGTTAATTATCTCTAGATCTATAATTTAGAATTTTAAATTCTCTAGAATTGTTGGAGATATCGATTCACTCCAATATGACTTGTTTTGAACAAGAAATATTTCCATCTCAGAACTGTTCTATTAAATTCTTGACATTTGATGACAATTTAAAACTTCTAAGAATCATCCTATTAATAGGCAAAAGTTGTACGATCTTTGTAAATTTGTAATTTGAAATAACCAATCACAGTGCAGCGTTGGAACACGTCAGGCTTGACGTCACGCCCATATTTAAACATGGCGTCTTTACTATTTTCTCCACTTCACCACGACGAATCGCGATTACACAATTACTATCAACGTATTGAGATTTTCTTTCCCACATAAATGAAGTTTACACTGAAAATGCATGAAGTTCATGCGTCAAAATTTATCAGAGAGTTTGTAAAACCTCGGTTTTTACATAATTTCGGCTGTCGTCGCTCTCTCAATACTCAACAAGTAGGGGATAATGACGATGCACGTGCCCTCATTGTTGCCCAGATAGGATTATTGGTATTGGCTGTTGGACATTTGTTATTGTTATTGTTGAAACTGGTAAGTCAATTTTTTATTTTCTTTCATTTTAACAAAATTTGGCTTAGTCATTCAAATTATATGTGGGCTGTTGCGGAGGTCATGGCTTTTAAAAAAATGAGCTTAGAACATCTTTTTCAATCTTGTATTTCAAAAATTTCAGGATATTTAAAAAATGTGGCATTTATTTTACTTCCGTTAATATTGCCTCAATTTCGACGAGCCTATTCTTTTAGGGCAGCAGGTTGCCATTATGTTTCATAATGAGAAACCGCAGCGCTGGCTACTACGAAAGTGGTAAATCAATTTTTTTTTTTATTTTATTTTAACAATATTATAATATTATTTTAACAAATGAGCCGATATTCAAATTACATATGGGCTGTTGTGGAAGTCATGGCTTCTAAAAAAATTAGCTTAGAACATCTTTTTCAATCTTGTGTTTTTCAAAAATGTGGAATTTGTTTTACTTCCGTGAATATTTCACGGGTCGCAACTAGTATCAAATTCAAAAGTCTTGGAAATTGTTGACTTTGAATTAATTCACCAAGAAAGATCACCATTTCTCCTTATTTCTTATTTCTGTTTTTCACGATTTTGTTTCAGTGGCTTTTATTGGCTTAATTATTTGTCGCTTAATTCATCCAAATAAGTTGTATCCTTTTAATTATTTATCTCATCAATTCATTCCTTAGTGAGTTGCTAAGCATTTCATCGACCGAGTCTTCTGCTTTGATTCTAATGACCCTTGGGGTTTAATCATTCAAGTGAGATGGAGGCGTTACAATTCCATCCCAAGGGATTTTAAGAATTACTTTCAGTTGCCTTTTGTTTTATAGAATAAACACTTAGCATGTTCTTACCATTGGGAAACAAATGGAACCTCCACAAATCTAAACCAAAAACAATGAAGCACATTAAAAATAAAGAAAAAGAAAATTCATGTGCTGGGTTTTGCCAGCCTCAATGAATTTCTAATGATTTTTAAATAACTAAAAAAGCGCCTAAAAATTCATAAAATCTTTAAACTTTGAGACCAATGCTACGTCAATTCACCTCCGTTATGAGTAGGGCAAGGCATTTGATGATTTTGCATCTTTTTTCTATGACAACATGCATGGCTCGCATATATGAAAATGTGTAACATTAAATAATTGGTTAAATAAAGGCAATTCGTTACGGCCTTTTTTTTTGTATTTTTCGGCATTTTTTAGGGATAGGTCATTTTTTGGAAATTTTTAGGTGACTTTGAGCATTTTTAGTAGTTTTTTGGAAGGCAATGTCATTTTTTTTATACTTTGAGATTTTATTTAGTATTCAGTATATTCATTCATGTTTTTTTTTTTTTGGTTGTCAAAGTTAAAAAAGGTTTAATGTAATAAATTCAAATGATTTATTGGTCATTTTTTTTTATTTTTCTGTCCTTTTTTTTTACTATTTTTAGGTCGTAAATGCATTTTTTATTTTATCATTTATTAGCAAATTATAGGTCATTAAATGCCTTGCCCTAGTTATGAGCCTTGCCCTGCTTTGTTCATTCTGACTACTCTCAACTGATGATCGCCAAGTTAGCGTGAAACAGGCTGTCTTGAGATCATGAGATGTCAATTAATAACAATTAATGTTCATTTCTTAAAAATATAACAAAAAATGAGTAAAATTTAAATTTAAAGAAACATTTAAAGCATAAATTGATAATAACTAGTTAAAATATTTTTTAACTAGAAATTATAAATAACCAATTTTATGATTGTAAGACATATAAATGTCTAGGTTATAAATAATATTTAAAAAATAAATCCTTGAATTGAACCTACCAAAGAAGCTTTGGACCTACGATCGTTTGATTATTAACGAATTGCTCTAAACAACGGAAAATTTTCAGTCTGAATCAACATTAAAATACAACGGTTGAGAAGAAAAAAAATGTACGAAATCAGCTTATACAAATATAAGAAAGAGATTCCTTATAAGTGTTTACAGTTGGATCAATAGAGAACAGTATAACTAATTCATTGCTCAGTTAATCACAGCTATTGATTCAGTTGCTTTTTTAAGGTTTTTTTTTTTTTTGTTTTGTTTTTTTCTGTAAATTTTGACTTTACCGTCTTCATCCATTGGCAATGATGTGAAGCTTCAGGTGAGACATCTTAAGAAATTATTTTGGGTCTCATTCAATGTTGATTAAACTAAAACATACACGCTTTTTCAGAAATTTCAGTAGTAAAATTAAATGAAGAAATTTCATTGTAGGCCTTCTTCATAATTAAGAATTTTATTATCTGACTCAAATAATCAATTTTTCACTTCTACTTCTACTTCCACTTCTACTTCCTGTGAGACAGGAAGTGACGAAAGACCGGAACTCATTACAATATTAACCTTGTTGGTTTCCCCAATCATTAGCATCATCAGTTCCTGTTCTGTGGAGTATGTATGATCTATTACAGAACACTTCTTTTTTTTTTAAAGAAACATCGGACAAAAATTTTTATAATTCCCTCCAAGAAGGATATAATATAGGCTATACATTCAATTTGAAAATAAACCTTTGAGGCGTAGCGTTAGTTGAAGTTGTTTAGTATTTAAACAACCAAATAGTTATTAGTTATTCAAATAAGAATGCCTTTTTGAGTCGAGATGATACTCTGGGACGGCCGTTTCGAGCTTGTGGGGCCAGTGCCGTAGCTAGAGGATTGGGGGCCCCGGGGCAGAGGCAATCCTATTTTAACAACCAAGAAAAAAAAAAAAAAAAAAACGACAATCCTATTTTATTCTCTTTTTTCTAAGTTCGCCAACCCCTAACGCCGGCTCTGCCCGGGGCAACAAGTGTTTATGGTTTCGTAAAAAAAAAATCCCCCTTCGTTCGGGGGCCCCGGGGCACTGCCCCGGCTGCCCCGGTGGTAGCTACGGCCCTGTGTGGGGCTCTCTTCATAAGAGTTAAGATTAAGTTAATAAGTTTTTTTTAAATTGAAAATACCGAGTAATACCTCAAAAACACCCCAAAAATTGACTGTTTTTGAATTTTAATTTAATTAATTGCAGAATATTTTGATAATTAAAAATAAGAAAATAGAAATCCCAGATGCTTAACAAGTTTATATTTAAATTTTCAGAATTTTAGGTGCATTGGAAAAAGAAATATATAAAAGAAATAAAAGGTTTGCAGTCGCCTGCATTTGCTTGAGTCAGGGCCTACAGTACAAGATTTTGACATGAAATGCTCGTAGTCTCGAAGTTTAAATGCAGTTTTTGTAAAGTAAAAAAGTTAGTTAAAAAAAAAAAAAAAAAAAAAAACCAGTCCCCTAAAAGTTTTTTTTTTGTGAAAAAATAAATTATACTTTTTTTTTAATTCTCGATCATTGACACGACCTTGAAATACCTGTTTAGGGGTCGTTACAAGAGAAATGAAGATCCGGAGAAAAGAAGCTTCAATCTGCTAACAATCACTCCTGGAATCGAGAAATTTCAATGGAAGTAATGATAATATCCAGTCTTTATTATTTTTCTTTTGCTCGAATCTAATTCATAAATCATAACGAGTTTTGATTTTAATTTTTTGGAAATCCAATTTATATTTTTTAAGCAGGAAATTAAATCTAAATATGAGGAATTACGTATGTTTATCTTCTGAAGATAAAAACCCGAAAGAAAATAGAAATCCTGAAAACTTACAATATTAAAATAATACGTTAAAATATTTTATTCGTAGGTCTAAAAAAAAAAGGAATTATATTTATGAAAGAACAAATTTAATTTTTTTTAATTGTTTTAGATATAAAAAATGAAAATTACTTTTTTTTTGTCATTTTATTTTGCCAAAAAGTTTTTATTCGATTACTAGAAGTGCCATTCTTTGTTATTATATCAAATTAACGAGTATTCGGTTTTTATTTAATTTATTTCTATTACAGTATTTCTTTTTGTTCTGTCCAGCAAGGTAGCGGATCAATAAGATGATCGACTTAATCCACTTAATCTATGATATATTATTTGTTCCATTTATGTATTAATATTTTGGTAATAAAATATTCTTAAGGATAAATTTTAATAAGATAAACTTAAATTTATCTTAATAAACACCGAATCTATAATCCTTTAAATAGTGAGTATATTTTTTTGGAACATCTTATATATGATACTTTCAATTATAAGTATCAGGATGTCCCAAAAAAATGTACTCACTCTTTAAGGATTATAGATTCGATGTTTATTAATATAAATTTAAGTTTTATAATTCAAATTAAAGCAGAGAAATGTAGAATTTTTTTGAATTATCGCAAATGTTGGAACTTGATGGTCGTTCTGGTCCAGGCACTTCTGTTAATGCGAACTAAAGGAATTGCAAATATCAGCACTTACTTCAATC
This sequence comes from Thereuonema tuberculata, assembly GCA_023159025.1. Classification (NCBI taxonomy): domain Eukaryota; kingdom Metazoa; phylum Arthropoda; class Chilopoda; order Scutigeromorpha; family Scutigeridae; genus Thereuonema; species Thereuonema tuberculata. Next base: position 37,367,216 of record JAFIDM010004315.1, on the reverse strand, counting down.
GGTATTTTGGGCGCATTCTGTTTTAATAATCCATAGTTCATTACTTGTTTGTCGTTTTGAGCTGAAAACTTTATCTTTGATCTGTCCCTTAAAAAAAAAAATCCCAGTATTGTGAGGGCGGGGACATGTTTTGGGACACCCTGGACCAGAACGACCTTCAGTTCCACATTGCGATAATTCAAAAAGATTCTAAGTTTTTCTGCTTCAATTTGAATTATAAAACTTAAGTTTATCTTAATAAACATCGAATTTATAATCATTTAAAGAGTGAGTACATCTTTTGGGTACACCCTGTACAATGAATTAATAAAAAATTCGTATCAGTTAGATACAAAAGTTTTAACTAACTAACTAACTAACTAAATAGCTAAATAAATAAATGTATGCTGGTTTTCTTAAATAAAAATTTTAATTAAAAAATATGGAGCATTATAAATAAATGGTTAATTTTAAATGGCAGTGAGATGTAACTAAAGCACTGCATTGCCAGTAAGTTCGTAATGCTGATTGTTTTTATGAAAAAACCAGAAATGAATCCTGTGAGGATTTACCTGATAGAACTGAGGCTCCTTGAACCAATCTTTCCATCTCATGTAATTTGAGTTTGCATTAAAAGATGTGACTCCTAAATCGCTTCGAATTTCGTGTTCGATGTAGTTGGAATTTCTTGGTTCTTTGGTTCCCAAATGAAATAACGCAGAGAACACAGCTCCTATGACTGTGATGATGAAAATTATATTCTGAAAAAGAAAACAATTATATTTACTGGAAGTGTTAATCCAAACAAAAAGAACCGAAGAAGATAGAACCAATTGTAGAGAAATCTCTTCGCAGTGCTATTAGGATTTCACTGTTATCAGTTGTTTGTGATAGAAAGTTCATAATATTTGCTCAAAATCAAAAGTACTCTTCTGTTTTACTGTAAGTTTTCTATTGCTGGCTTCATATACAAAGTTATCTGTTTTGAAAATGCATGGAAGTGTCTTGTTCTTACTACTTTTTCAGTAAATGATTGAAGACATTACGAAGAAAATTGCAGTAGGTTAAAGAGAACGGTTGTCAACTTCCCTGGACCCTTCATTAAGGATTTTATATCTTATTGCATCATCATCATCATCAGAAACGATAGGGTTTAGACAGTTATACCTGTCCATGTAATCGTTTCAATCTGATCCTTTCAACTTTTATGTAGCCTTTCTCTACTGCATTTTCTTTTAGCTTGACATATGTTAAACGCTGATCATCCATCCTGCAAACATGAAAAATCAAGGAAGGAGAATGGGCAGATCTGCCCCACAACTGTACAGCGATAAGATATATACTTAAGGAACGATCTCCATCAATAGAACACTTTTTATTATTACGACTCGTCTCAATTATTAGTCCTTTCGGAGTTATATAATTCTAGATATGACTTATCTAGTTGAGATCTTAATGGACCACTTGAGGTTTACGCCCCTATCGACGTCACATATGACGTGTATCCCACATGCGGCGAGAGCTAATGGGATAAACAAACATATAACTTTGTTTGAATTACTTAAAAAATCGTCGATATTTGATATTTCAAGACGATGGTTCAATACTGTGCAGATCCAGTACTGTAATAATTCTGTAAAAACGCTTGGAATATCCTTCTTTAATATAATATTGCTTCTGTATCTAAACCGGTTAAACCAAAGCACGTGGCTTTGTTTATCCCACATGCGAAGCAGTAGCGTGGTGGGATATTTTGTAACTACGAAGCTCCGCCTATCCTCAAGTGATCCATTAAATTATATCCTTTTTTTGAAAATATATTGCTGTCGTCTTCTTCAATAGGCGATAATCAACTCTATATCCAATCTGAACATTTTGGAAGGCTTACAATTGTTGCATCCAAATCAAATCTTTTAGTTCAGCCTCCATATCTATTAGGGTTAAAATAAAGCACATGGCTTTGTTTATCCCACATGCGAAGCAGTAGCGTGGTGGGATATTTTGGAACTACGAAGCCCCGCCTATCCTCAAGTGGTCCATTCCCGGATGTATTAATTAATTATAATTTAATAATTATTTTCAGTAACAGTAAATATAATTTCATTTATTATATGTAAATAATTATTATTTACTTGAAATAAATGACAATATTAATTATTAATTACGTATAATAATTATTAAAAGTTAATTAAATAATAAATTCGAGACTTACGATGTCAACTCGATAAGTCATATCTAGAATTATATAGCTCCGAATGTACTAATAATTGAGACGAGTCGTAATAATAAAATATCTTTCTATAGGTATATATATCTTATCACTATTCAGGGGTGGGGCAACTTCCCATACATTTGTGCCCATTGTCCTTTCTGCAATTGGCAAATGTTATGTTCCTACAGAAGTGATAGCCATCTTTTGAATATCTTGGAATGCATCTGATACCATGAATTTAAGAAAGTTTCACCATATATAATTTTACAATCTCTTTTATTATCTTTTTTTAAAGATATTGGATTGTAATTTTATTTCTAAATCTATAAAGATTTATATATTTGGTCGAATGTTTAAGCTTCCTTTAATAACTGAATATACTCAAACTTTAACCTTTAATTGTACTTCCTTTAAACTTTAATGCACAATAAAATTTATTTTTAGTTGAATTAGATTATCCATCCGTGCATATTTCTTTTTGCAATAAAAAAACAAAACAAACAATAACATTTTACCCTTGGAAGCTGAAACTACAACGGTAGGGTTAA
>JAFIDM010004315.1:37350465-37364467 GCA_023159025.1 Thereuonema tuberculata | reverse complement strand
TACTGTATTGCGAATGTTATGCAATGTGCATACAATGCTTCTTCTCCAAAGCCAAGGATTCACAATCTTTTGTAATCCACAGATACTTTTCAGAATATGCCATTACATTACATTTACATTACTCTCCACTGAGTATCGGCAATGTACCGTGAAACAGCTGTTTGGAGATAGGCTGTTACACTTATAAACACTAGGTCCACCTTTTAATTTATTATATTGTTACTATAACAATTTATTATATTGTTTTCTTTTGATCTCAATTAATTTTTTCTCTTAAAAAAAATCAAAATACGATATTGTAGAGAAATAATTTAAATTATCATTTATTTATTTTGTAACAGAAGCGAATTCTAGAGTTTTTATTCTAATTATTATTAATCCGTAGAATGAGACAGAAACAAGAAATTCGATTTAAAATGTTGAAAGCCCACTTGAATCCGAAATTCGTTTAAAACAAACAAAATGGAAAGAAAACACGGAATCCGTATTGGGAATCTGATCCATATTCAGAGAGAGTTGAAGAATAAAGAAATGAAAAAACAACAACCCTGAAATAGTTTCTATTTATATGAAGGAAATTTCATATAAATAAGAACCTATTGGGAGAACTGATGCTGAATTCAACAAAATCTTATTAATCCTAGTGGGTTATTGATTCAACAGAATCTTAGATTGTGAAGATATTACTATGATCTCTTAAGTGTTTTCGACTTCCGTAGTAGCCAAGCTTCAGTGGAAGTAAACAAGAAAACCAGAGAATCTACTATAGACTGGAAGGAAGGTTAAGCAATAAAAGAAGACAACTACAAAATTGATTTTGGAACTGCAACAGCACTATTTGGAATCACTACACCTTTCACAAGTATTGTTCAAATTGGACGCATGCTTCTAGTGATTGCATCCACGGAACATCAGCAATGTCATGGCCGATGCTAATAAAAGCATCAGTTATTGCCTGTAGTAACTATTGCCGTGTTTCTGTTTCACTATTCATGTACACTCTTGATTTCATACAACGCCATAGAAGAAATCTAATGGTGAGAGGTCGGGTGACCGAGGAGGTCATGTTACTGGCATTTTGTCGTATGACGTCAGCGGTTACAACGCCTAATACACCCCTGTTGGTAAATAACAGAAACAAAACAATTACGGATCTCGTATTGGGTCAAACCAGGTATTTCACGTGTTTGCACGATAACCACGGCGAATCAGTCCACATCTCGAGAACGAAGCCGAGTCGACCAAGGTATCACGTTTGTTCCTTAGAATAAGAACCCGAAAACACGCTGGCGTAGTTTGTTGGTTTCGTGATTGAACATCTTTTGTATATACATGTAACAATCGTTATATTTAAGTGGATTATTTGGACTTGCAATGCAGGGCTTCGTGAAAATCCTAACGCTACTGCCGTTAAATAATAATAGATAAATAGTGAAGCTAAATGTGCAGTTTATAATATCATCTAGATAGCTCTTGAATATGTTCAAAATTATATTTTTTGTAATTATATAATTATGGTTAACTGTAAGGTCATTAAAATTAGTCACATTAGTAGTGATTGGTTAGATGAAAGTCAATAAAATTAACAGGAATTATCTAAATACGTAAGAATTGATTGTGTTCAATTATAATTCATTATAATTGAATAAAAATAAGAATAAGAAACTGAACAAAGATATAAGATACTATATAATTTTGAACTTATATTAGTATCTCCGTATCCCTAAAAAAACAATATTTGCAAAAGAGATAAATGAAAAGATGAAGAAATACAGCAAATTGATTCGACTGTGCAAACATTCGAAATAAAGAAAATCGAATAATGTCTATTTCTGATAACAGGGTGATTCAGGAGGAGTTACCGCCCCCTATGGAGCTCATTTATTATGATATTTTGAGCAAAAAAAATTTCATATAAACTGGTCATATTCTCAATATTTACAGTTACAATAACGTGAAGATCAGGGCCGTTTCTACCATTAGGCAAGACTAGGCGGCTGCCTAGGGCGGCCGAAGGACTGAAAAAATTAATTTTATTTATATATATATATATATCAAACAGCGAAATTATTAATTATTAAACAAAGAATTCTGGAAAGAGGCGCGTGCGCTATCTCGCGATCATGTCGCGACTTGATACATCCCTCCCTCTTGCGCCCTGTGCACAAGGACATTTTTGTCTCGCAGGTCATTCTCGAGTGTAGGTTGTATTGAGTGGTGTCAATAAGCGTGGGGCAGGCGGAAAGGGAGGGGTCGGCATTTTTCAGTTCTCGCCTAGGGTGGCAGAACACCTAGAAACGGCTCTCGTGAAGGTTGTTTGTAAAAGACCTCTTTCGTTAGTTGGAGGAATAAAAACAAATGAGAAATAAAGAACGAATTTTTAAGTAATGTTTTCTTTTATTGGCTAATATGTTGAAGCTGAAAATGTGTTGTGAATATTGCTTAATTGCGTCGAGCACAAAGTTGTATTAAGTTTTAACTACATTACATTACTCTGGGACACTTATCAGAACAGTTGCTACAAATAACACCAATTCTATCGACTTGAGTCGTGTTATACTTGTTCTTTATAGGAATGCGTTTTCAACAGAAGAAAACGTTATTTCTAAAAAATTCATTCTTTAGTTCTCATTTATTTTTACTCCAACAACCAACGAAAGAGGTCTTTTACAAACAACCCTCAAGTTATTGTAAGTCTATAAATATTGAGAATAGGACCCGAGTGTATAGGACATTTTTTGCTCAAAATATCGTCATAAATGAGCTCTGGAAGTGGCGGTAGCTCCTCCTGAATCACCCTGTGTATGTAGTTTACTTAAATTTTATTTGTTGCTTTTTTCTTTTAAGCGAGTATTCTTAAAAGTTTAGTTTTAGATTTTCTTTATCTTGACATGCTGTAGATTACTATCACAAGATGTGATTTCAAAAAGTTTAAAAACAACAAAACAAAAACAAATGTTAGGAAGGGCTTTTATATAAACACTAATGCTACAAACACTGGTCCACCTTAAATATGTTTAAAAACAAATGTTGTTGGCTTCTTTTTTTCTCTATTCCTTAACTTTTATGAGAAATTATAAATAACATAAAATGTAAATTAATACTTTTTAAAACTTTGATAAAGGAAATGTAACTTTTCCTTGTTAAATTACCAATTAAATGCCAAATTTTCCTTCTGCCCGAGTTGCACCAACAGTTGCTCTGCCATCTATCGGACTCTATTCCAACTAAAGGAGTGCAAATAGCATCCGTCACTTGTCCAACCATCAGTACAAGACCTGCTTCACTGCTACTTATCTACAAATTCAAATTACACAATAAATAAATAATTATAAAATGTAAATACCACAAAAACCTTGCTATAAATCTGGAATAGCAAGTAAAATTATATACAAGAACTCAACATTCCACTTAATGTCAAAATTCAAAATGAAAATGGCGGGTTTATTGTATTAAATACATTAATAAACATTTAAAATTCATTCATAAAAAAAAAGAAACCTTTGGCTTAACATGAAATCATCTTTACTTCAAACAAAATTACAACAGCGTATCATAGAAGATCTAATAAAATTGTGTTTGTGTGAAAGAAAACTTATCTTTCAATATCTTCCATTTCACACTGAAGGCCTAAATAGATAAAAGCATTCCTGAATCCATGTTTTCAAAATGGCAGCGCCCATGTTGCCGATTTAGGCCTAGGACAAAATCTCGTGAGTGATTCAATTATCTGTGTTTTCAAGATGGCAGCGCCCATATCGCCGATTCAGGTTTAGGACAGAAATCTCGTGAGTAATTGTTAAACAATGATAAGCGCGCGAGCGGCCCATTGTTACGCAATTAACGAGTCCGTGCTCAGTGCATTTCGGAGAAGAAAAGCCACGCTTCAGATCGGCAGTTCGTTGGCAGTCTCGGTGCAGAGTGGATGTATTCCTGGTTTCTGCACAAGGCAGTTCGTTTCCAAGTTAGCTGCAGATAGGATTTGTTCCTTATTCGCTGAAGTGCAGTTAGTTCCAAGTTCCCAGTGACAAAGATTAGGATCCTTTATCACTACGTTATTACGATAGCTGCGAAGTGATCAGCTATAGTGAAGCCGTTCGTTACCGCAGTGTGAAGTTCAAAGTTCCGTACTGCAGAACTCCAGTTTCTAAGTGAAAAGCTGCGATTAGTGTGCTTCTATTATTGAGAAGAAATCCCGATTGATTCTCTCAATAAAAACTGTGAAAGACAATGCTTTAAAGACGTATTCTCGGTGAAAAGCCATTTGGACGAAGATCGCTGTTCCATTTCGAACGTGGGTCGCCATATTGGATTCTAGGAGAATTACCGATCTACGACGTGGATGTCCGAAGTTCCAGTTCGACGGAAAGCAGAAATATTACCCAGTGAGTACTGTTTTATTTCAGTGAGTTTCGGACTCTCTTCGTCCAAGCCCAGAAGTTTTAAGATTAACTTTTAACCGAAGAATTGAGACTCTGGCAAGCGAGCCGAAGACGGACTTTCGATTAACTCGCACAGATAATATCTAACTTTAAAGCATTAAGTAATTAACGTTATAGAAATAGAAATGTATTTCTAGTTTATTTATCTTTTGAAATTCTCTGTGAGAGATTGTATTCAAATTTAAAGTAAGATTGTTTTATTAAACGTTTTGTTGTTTTGTTACACTTTCGCATTAATTTATTTTACCTTCCTAATTAAGCCTTGCGTAGTCGGAATCATAGTAGCTCCCCAGTTAGCGATAAACCTCTGCCGAGGGAATTTAATTCGGATTATTTTTCCCCTCGTTAATTTATGGCGTAACGCCACACTTGGTTATGGTAGTGGCGTAATGTAATGTAATCCTCACACAAAGGGTTATTGGCCGTAATTAATAATCACACACAAAAATAAAGTATAATAAAAGTGTATTATAATAATAAGAGATAATGTTTGTTTATTATTAATAATAAATGTCCAACTTTTTATGTATTCACTTAATGAGTTCATTCCAGGATAAATCGTTAAAGTAGCGCGTGAATTATTCATATCATTTTTAAATTAAATTTGTGTTTTTTTTTTCTTATTTATTTTGTGGCATATCACAAAAGAAAATATTATCCCCGAGTTGAATTGCTGTAAATGTATCTGCATGCGCAAACGATCTCTTATGCTTTATATATATACAAAATCCAATGCAATGTTTTTGATATCTTAATAAAGATAGATTTAAATGTTCAAAATTCCATTGAACAATGACCTTCTAAGAGGACATTACTTTCTTAGAAACAAAATGGCCGAATATTCCCAAGGCTGTTTGTTGTCATTTTATTTGATAATGCAAAATGGAAATAAGTTTTTCAAAAGATACTCCACATTGGTTTCATTGAAATGTTGTTAATGTCTGATAATACTCTGATGTACCATTAAAAAAAACATCAACATATTTTTGTTTACATATTGTAAGTTTATTGTTCAGTTTGTTATTGATTTCCTGCAAAAATTACATGATATTTGTATCAGAATTAAAAAAAGAATTCCATTATTAATTCCATAATTTCCATCTATTCAGCTATACCTATTACTATTATTAATATTATAGAAAAAGCTTCAAACCATGGGATTCCCCAGCTATGGCGGGTCAAGGACCAAAGCACATATTGTCAAGTGTAAAAAAAAAATTATTATTATTATTATTATTAATTATTTTTGGTATTTTTAAATGTTTATTTTTATTTTATTATTAATTTTGATTCTTTAGCAGTTCTTTAAGTTTTAATCAATTGTTAAATTTTTATTTTTTAACTTATCCACAATGTATGCTGTATGCCATTAATGTACTATCATATTAGATTTAGTGTTTTTCTATTATGTACTGTATTTATTTTAAGATTATTTAACCTTTGCACCTGTTGGTGGGAGCCTGTAGCTCCTAACGGAAAACAAAGCAATAATAATAATAATAAATAATTATTATTATTGTTTCAATTTTTTTAAACATAGTCCAAAAACTAGAACTCTTCGATAATTCAGCAAAGCATCTGCATACAAATGACTGACAGCTTCTTTTAGGATGTTAGCACCAACGGTGTTGGCAGCAACAGACCGTATTTAAAGACCTGTATGTTTGTGGCATAGTTTAATAATTAAGATACAGTCAGGAAAGTAGATTTAAAAAAATATATAATTTCTTCTTTAAAAAAAACAACAACATTGAAGCAGTTTTTAATTACATCTTTAAATGAAAGAATAACTGAGAATGATAGGCTTAAGAAAAGGCTTGAGAAACGCAGATCTATTCATAATTCTTGTGGTTAAAAACAATTAGGATGCCAGGATATGACTTATTTATTTCAATCATTCTGAATGGCTGAAGAAATTTCCAAACGCTTTCAAATCAAAATTAGAAGAGAAATTTAAAAATAAAATATGTAGTGACCCAGTATTGTTACTGAATGACAAGTTAAATTTTTTTAATTTTAGTAATAATTTATTAACATTAAAAAAAAAAATAAAAAGCATCAGGTATAATATCTTCCTGTTCTTTAATGTATAATGAAAGAATAAATTACATAAACTGAATTTGTGAGCAATAATACACTAACAGAATATCTTACCCTTAAGACGTAGTGAAGATAAACCAGTAAATAACTAAACCACATGGAGGCACACAAATCATTCAACACGTGACCGATGCCATAAAAGAACTTCTGAGATACACTCAAACGTTTGGGGGAAGGTAAGGAATCCCTCATCATGATGTCCCTTCAAAAGAAAAGAAACAGTTAGTCTATAAAATACCTTCTTTGGATGTTTTAGGCTGATTTTGAAATAATTTTCGTGACACAAGAAGCTACCTGTTTAATAATTTTTATAAAAATAACAGACTGAAGAGATTGACATGTAATGATTTAAAGCAGTGGCTCTCAATCTTTTACCTCTCCTTCCTTTCATATCAGTGAAGAAAAAAAAAAACATTAATTTTCCTTATAATACAGTCATTGCTTTAAAAATCTTACATTGCATTATTAAATTTTGAATAAAATTCCGATAAGTGAAAATGGCTGTAGTTCTCTAAATATGACAACTGAAGAAGTTTATGCACTAAAACCTGCAAACATGCTATCAAAACATATGTGTTCATCACATTAGCCTATCCTAATGTAGATAAATCATTTCTATTGATAACAATTAATAACGCAGTAAGGTACTTTTGTATTACAAACGTTTTAAAGAGTATCTTTACATTTTAACAGTTTCTTTTTATTGTGCCAAAATTCATGCAGGTATAAAATCAACATAACATTTCCATGGAAGGCGTTTCTGATAAAATCAGTTGAAAGGCTGAAAAATTACTTTCAAAATCGAATATAATTAATGAAATGACATTTCAGAGTTTCGTTTGTTTATATCACTGGAAGATCTCCTTTCATTCCAGCAAAAATACTGACATCTTAGAAAGTTGTTGGAAGCCAAGATTTTCCCCCAGGACTCCTTCATCTTCAAAGAAACAGACGATCTGAAAACAAATAACTATTATACCAGTGTGTAATAAATATTACAATTGAACTCTAATTACATCTAAGAGGTCCTTTACAACTAATGAGAAAAAATAGACTGTAAAGCACTTCTTAGAGGCTTCAAAGAAAAAAACAAAACAACTTTTACCTATTATTCTGATTAATCTTGAACTATATTTAAGAATTGTTTTGCTATTCAAGAGAAAAACTAGAGAACAGTACTACTTTTCATAGGCTACAAAGATAAATCTCAAACATAACTGTAGACTAAACATTCCTATGAAGCTCTAATTCCACCTACGAATTGCTTTACTATTAAATAGAAAAACATAGAATATTCTCTATTTTTATAGTATATACTAAAGATTCTACATCAAGTCAGTTCTAAAAGATTCTTGATTTATTTTTGAAAGAAGAACTGTAAGATGTTAAGCCTACGTATAAGTTTTAAAAAGAACTTGAACAACATATACTGAATATTCAGATTAAACTATTGGATCGCGTCATAAAAAACATCCGTTTTCATTTATGAATTTTTATTTGTTAATAAAAAAAATTACAATTGCGCTTTAATCTATTATACTTTCACCATTATTTGCATTGACTTGTTGCCATGTATTATGGAGCTCTTCGATTGCTTTTGAGTTGAATTCCGCCAGTTTTGACGTGAAAAAGTTTTCGACGAACTCTCGCACCTGGTCTTCATTACAGAACTTTCCTTCCAAAAGTCAGGTGAGTATGGTGGATGAGGTAGAGTAGACCAGCCAAACTTCAACATTTTTTTTCCTGTGCTACTTTTGCTGTATGAGGCCTTCGTTGTCATGGAGAACAACAACATTTTTCCGATTGACGAGTGCGGGTCGCGGTTTTCGAGCAAACTTTTGAAAACATCCTGCAGCTGCTATACAAATAAGTCCGTAGTAAACGTTTCATTGCGATTTAATACTTTGAAATGTTTAATCCCACGACGATCCCATCATGTATATTCTTTTTCTGTCTTGAAGCTCTGTCTTTGAATCTGGCTTTGAAGATCCTTGTCAAGCCACGTAAGTGGCATCTAGATGTGAGTGGCAAATAAGGACTGTAAAATAAGAACCAGATTCTATTTATGTCAGAAACAAGTGTGGGGAACTGACACTCGCCCATAAAGTTTGCGTAATATAATGCAAAACATGTAAGTAGCGATTAAACCGAATACAATGGAAACAGCAATATTATGTTTATAGAATAAACAATAACAGAAGTGTAGAATTTCGAAGATTTTTACAATAGAATAGTAAATATCAGGTTATTTACAAAATAGTGGAAGTGAACTGAGGTTCCATCATTCTCTACATGTATTTATTTAAAATTTTCTTTACCAAAAAAAGTAAGAAAGAGCTATTGTATAGGTCCTTTTTTGGAGGGATTTCCTCACTCCGGGATGAAATATTATCTCGATATTTCGGCCCCGTGCCTCGTATCTTCTTCGGGAGCTGTATAAAAGTCAATCACATGAAGATGAGCGCATAACGAACGACTTCCGTCGTTAGTTTCTCGGATAAGTTACTCCTGATGTTTATTCCGAATAAACCAAACTATGACTCCCTGCCTGCCTTCTCGACGGGACAACCCTTAAGGCACAGGGAAGTCACACTCATATCTATTATGTATCATCAAACTTTTGTAAGGCATATAAATTATTATTATTATTAAGAAAGAGCTGTTAACGTAATGCTGTTCACTCAAATAAATGACTCTGTCTTCCTTGTAGGAAAACAAAGAACAGCGTAGCTGTTTTTTCTAAAAACAGGTGAAGAAATGTATTTTATTATTTTTAAATATTTAAGGAAATCAAAATCCTATCTAATTTTGAAAGGTTTGATTCTGAATAGGATTTGGATAACCTAATTATTGTTGGTTTCTTAACAGAAATGAAAGTTGTATTGTATAATATTTCAAAAGTTTTAACTGATTTTGTAATAGAGTTTTTCAAATAAAGGCTGTAGCTTACAATAAAGAAAACTTCAATTTTATAACTTCCATATAAAAGATTTTAATTACAAGACGACTTATCTTTATTGAAGTTAGATAAAAACCTATTTATTCTAAAAGTCTGTTTATAAATAGGCCGATATCTCCAGGAAAATCTATATATAATTTGAAATTAAGATAAGATTTGAAATTTTATGTAAAAATACTTTGTGTCAAAACAACAAATATTACTAAAATTAAAATAATAATAAATAGAACTAAAATAGTATTACTGCAGCAATTTAACAACATCTTTTTTTAATGTCTATTTTTTGGGAGTAAATTACATAGTTAAATCTGCTGATATTAATTATTTCAGTGCTGACTACATCGTTTTCCTTACAGACACTAAATGAAACACAAGTGAAGGTTTTTCATTGATAGATAACCACCAAGTCTCTTCTTACATTTGTCACAAGTTGGAGGAATTGAACGAGTACACTACACTTAACAGTCTGAGGAATAGATTCTGTTTAAGATTAGGAGTTAAAAGACCAACCTTCTAGGCAAGAGTTCAGTTTCCAAAATTTGGCATCGAATTCCTAACATCTACTGCTTTCACCGACGTACTTCAATTATTTCCACTGATAATGTCATTGCTTTGTTCTTTATTCTTATAATAATCTCTAATGGAGAAGTACAAGACTCTTGTCAAGTCACCTCAGAAGGATTTCATACGATGGAAATCAAATCGGACTTTTTAAACATGCTTATTTTTCCATTCAGCAGTAGATCCGGATGTTCGTACTAAATAAAAGGCCATTCACGGCGTTCACTAACAATGAACAGGCATGAAAGCATCGCGTTCTTCATTCTTGAGGAGTAAGGGAGACCGGGGTCAGTTGGCATAAGGGGCTAGTTGGCACACAGCTTCTATTTACTGCCACCGTGTAGCTAGAGCTCTGACATCTTGATAGTGGGAAGTGTATGTAAAGATACACCATTCACTGTGACTTTAGTTTGCTTGGAAGTGTCACGAAGGAACGACACTGTTTTATCGTTTTTCAGATTGATGACTAAATTTTTTCATCGTAAATTTTTTTGTTCTGGTGAATATGTAGATCGAATTGAGGTGCTGCTGATGGCGGTTCTCGAAAGATTGGATAACTGTGATTGCATGCATGTATCATAATCTTTTGTTTCTGATGTTTGGGATTGTGTGATATACATCTTGTTTTGGAAATCCCCGTGGGGCTAGTTGGCATAGCTAGGTAGGGGTCAGTTGGCATAGCTATGACAAATGGTAAAAAAGGGGAAAAACTGGAGATGGCCAGACGAGGAAGACTCAATTTAGTACGACCAAACCAAATTCTGCGAAAATTGAACCCCCCTGTTCAAATAACCGAGCGCCCAACCCCTACATTCATGTTTGATATCAAACAACAACTATAGGTAGCTAAGAATTCATTGTTTGTTCATACATTTAATTCAATTTATCATACAATTGTTTTTTGTTCAAGTTTTATTAAAATAAAATTTTGGATAAAATAAAATATTTTTTCTCGAAAATTGCTGTGTTCTGCTCAAGTATCCCTATCCATATCACGTTATGCCAAGTGTTTTTGGGGTTACCTAAACACGGATGTAATTAATGGGTCCTACATAATTTTGTAGTCAAAAAGTTAAACTATCCGCCGCATTCACCAGAATCCCTCTAAGTATTGCACAAAAAAACAGAAAAATCAAAAACCAAAATCTATGCCAATTAGCCCCGGTCTCCCCTACAATTGATTTGGTCTGGAGAGATGATTATTTTTTATTTCAGTATTTACATTGGAAAGTAGAGCGCTTAAAATTAATCGGATTTAAGCAACTTAAAGAAATATCCCATATAAAATCAAATGTGGATGGATAAATTGGAGAAAGATAAGTTGAGTGTTGCAAGACAGGAAAGTAGCTGCAAGATGAAAGGAAAATTTTTATAATACAGTGGTAAAACCTGCATTGTTGTATGGTGCTGAGACATGGGAGTCACCAAGACTCAGGAAAGGAATATGGAAGTAGCAGAAAGAATAATGCTAAAATGGATGAGTGGTGTAACGAGAGAGGATAGGATTAGGAATGAATATATTAGAGGAACAGATAAGGTCAGTGTGTGCTGTTACTAACATTTGATTATAGATCTGAAGAAACCACGGGATTCTTGAGAACCTATTTTTTTTTTATCCACAGTTAAAGACTTTCTTAAAATAATTTTCTATATTCGATAAGGAAATCTTTGAAAATTCCAAAATTCAAGGATCGTGACGTACGCCTTTAGTAGCACCATTTTCATATTTATAAGAGCATTATATTCTTTAGGCCCTTGATCTGTCGCAAGACGCAGAGGAAAAAAAAACCAACAGTTTCCCCTTTTGAAGTTGCCCGTATATTGAGCTACCTGTAGGCGTTGTCTCAAGTTCTTTATAAATGATCATTCATTCTCACAGCATCTTCACAGGAATAAAAAGATAATTTCAATTATTTTAAACAACGCATGGGTAATGAAAAGTTTGTAGGACGAAATTGCACAGTGAAAACTAAAAAAAACAAACAACGATTTGAACATGAAGTACAGTCTATTAATAAAGAAGTTTTTATAAAACAACAAAATCGATATCAAGACATTCCTTGCACTATTCAACTTTCAAATGAATTACAATCTATGAGACGCCATAGCTTTTATTGCACAAGAGATTGAAACAACAGGGAAAAAGTTTGTATTCTTTCTATTATTAAGATTTGGAATTACAGATTCTAATGAAAATAATAAAAAAAAGTAAATATTTAGATCAAAGAAAGCAAGAGTTGATTAGTACTATTTCAGATCCTCACAATGTTCAATTCACCGAAATAAATTGCAAACGATGCCTTATAGATCTCAATAAACTGTACGTCAACATATTGCAAAAATAAGCAACATTTTCAAAACCTCCTGTCTAAGATCACGACTATGTTCACTGATGTCCAATCAGTTATAGAGGACAATGTAATAATATTTCAAATTGGAAAACTCCTTTAAAAACTTATTCTCAATTAATGAAAAAGAAATAAAACGGAAATAGTTGAAGAACTTCCGGAAAAAAAAAACCAACAGAATTATAAATGACAAATTACAAAATATCTAAAGATGAAAACAAAAGAAAGATAAACTTAACATTTAGCCTTTGATAAAGAAATAGAAGACGATGTAATGAAATCAACAGTTTGTTTAATCTTAGGAAAAAAAAGTCAATTACTTCCTGACGCAGACACAATAAAATTACTTCTAATTGAAAATCTCATCATCAATTCCAGCTATTTCTCATTGTAAAGGCTACACGCTAGACTCCAATTATGTCTTCTCGTCCTGGAATTTATTATAATTAGCGTCTGAAAGAAAGCAGAAACCTGATCCATTTCCAGTCAAAAAAGAGATGGGGGAGAATGAGCCTGCTTTCAATTCATCAACTGGAAGGAGGTTTTTTTTCTTCTTCCTTTTTTTTTTATAATTATTTTCGTTGTTTCACCCAAAAAATTGGATGAATTAAAACCTTAAAATTATCACATAAACATTAATTACGCTTTTAAATATCTAGAGTGGGTGTCCATTAAAATGACGGGATAATTATCCAAAATTAACGTCATATAATAATGAAATGTAATGTATTGAGACAGAAACGTAAACACTTATTGTACGATACAAAGCTTAGAAAATTGTTACTAATTTTTAATTAAAAAAAAAAGCACACGTTGTTTAATTATTAATTCGGGTTTGCTATTTCATGTCGAGATTTCGACCCTTTTTGTTTATTTATAGATTAAAAATGCATTGTTTCCACTATTGGGATTATTAAATACACATGGGCCTCTTCCAGCAAAATTATAGGAAGTAAGTAACATATCATTTAATTCTTTTCAAAAACAGCATTTTAATGACTTATCTAATGTATCTTGTAATGGATGAATTCAGGCCTGTAGCAACAATACTGAATTAATATTGACACCGATGATAAGTTGTCATGGCAGTGGTTGCTATGGGATTACACACATACATAAACAATTAAATTAATTTTAAATTATCTATCTATCTATCCATATATCTGTATGTAACCAGATCTTCTGTCACCACACCTCAAGTACTGTATCTTAGAATCGATTTTTCATATTAAAATGTATTCAGTCTGGGATTTTATAAGTACGGTTTCCAGAAAAGCTATAGCAAATAATAAGAGGACAGGCTTTTTAACGACATAAACAGAATAGGCTACTACATTCATTTCTCTAAGATATGTATATGTGTGCATTTCTTGTATTCCTTCTAATATGCATCTGTTTTTGTTTGTTAAGCTGAAGGCGCTATTACATTATTTTCATAAAAGCTTTTAAACCACTTTTTTCTACAATATCATTGAGCATGTTATCGGTGGAGTTTGGCTGGCTGATGAGCACTAATAAGTGCGAAACGGTCCGTCCCAGTCTCTTCACGATGACAGCTCGGGGTGCGAATCCTTTGCGTAAATTGTGCGTGT
>JAFIDM010004315.1:37286188-37335465 GCA_023159025.1 Thereuonema tuberculata | reverse complement strand
AGCTCAGTGAAATGGGACAATATACAAAACGGACAAACATACAAAACAATGACCCCTGAATTACAAAAACATCAAAACAAAATCAAGAATAAAAAGGGGTGAATAATTAATTCCCGCTAGCGTTCAGCTTAGCATCAAGGGATTAATTTATAATTCTTTTTGAATGTTTAACACTAATTTATTTCGAATTGTATAGTTTTTTAATGATATTAAGGCAACCATCGAGTCAGTGCATATTTTATATTGCTTTAT
Source organism: Thereuonema tuberculata (assembly GCA_023159025.1). Lineage (NCBI taxonomy): Eukaryota > Metazoa > Arthropoda > Chilopoda > Scutigeromorpha > Scutigeridae > Thereuonema > Thereuonema tuberculata. Next base: position 37,335,213 of record JAFIDM010004315.1, on the reverse strand, counting down.
TTGTATTTTATTTTACTTCGTATTTGCTTTTTTAGTATTGGCTAGTGTGTTCGTTTATTCAGTTCATTCTGAGCTGAATTCCCAATAATTCTGTCCGCTAGATGGAGCAGTAATCTGCTAAACTTACCAAATATGTATGTATTACATGACCACCAAGCAAAACAACAGCTTAAGCTCTAACTCCATAAAATGATTTATTTTCATTCGTGTAATAGACGAATCCGTCTTCTCTAACTTTATCCTTTAAGTAAAGTTTAACCATTCTTTCTGAAGAAATTGAAGTGGAGGATCCTTCTGTACAATTGTCTTCAATAATTGATAAACTGGAAGATTGGATTTTAACACAATCTTTACATAATTGGATTTCTAAATCTCTCTTTCCAGAGAACCTCAAGATGTAACTTTCGACGCTGAAGACAAAACTCTTGTCATGGAATTCTTATTTTACAACGGGATTTTAAGCATCCCCATCAATTGTAGGTAAGATATTTCGACAGAACATCAAAGATGTCATCCGTAAACAGTGGTGTAGCTATAGGAGAAGGACGACTGCGATAACGGCAAAATGCGTCTTCTATTTTTTTGGTTGGAAGTCGATTTTTTTTTTGGTTGGATTATTTCGTCATTTCGATTATTCGTTTAGGGTGCCAAAAAAACTTAGTTTTGTCCCTAACCAGTAAATTTATATTTTTTTGTAACGCTTTTATAACAAAAGTATATTCAATCCATTAATGATTCTCCTTTTTAACTTAGAATCAGCATATATAATTAAGAATATATAATTAAGAAAAAGAAATTAGTATTAGAATTATATTAAAATAAGAAAATAAAGTAAGTTTTGATTGATAAAAAAAATGAAAAATGTTCATTGGTTTAAATTAAAATTCTTAACATAACAATTTTTTTTTAAAATTCAAGTAATTAATTTTTTTAACGTTTATTGATATAATTTCTTTTTTTCATCTTATTATATATCTTTTATCGATCTATGTAGCCAAAGAATTCATTTCTTATTTCATTTCTGTTTCTACTAATACTAAAATTACTATTGAGGTTTGTAAATTGTTGAAAATCTTTTTTATTAGTATTATTATTATTGATTTTGTTTTCTTTCTTTAATTAGATAAATACTTCTAATCAATAATTTCCTTTTGTTTTGTAGAATTGGTTGTAATCTCTGTATTGAACGCCAAGTTTAAAATTGTTCCAGTCAGAATCGTTTGTCTTTAAATTCAATTAAAGCTTACAACGCTGCTACTGTAATTTTAAATTAACGACTTGTTTTGGGATTTGAGGAAATACATTAGACTTCTATAAACCTCTGAAAAACGAGATGTTTCTGGAAGTCTTTCCTGACCATTTCACTCATACCTTCATTTTGAGATCAATCAAATATATAAGAAATTAAAAGTTCTTATTTTCTTACAATTTTTACTTTCTTTTTATAGTTCTATGTGTTATTAATAATTTTGTAAATGAAAATCGTGCTTGAAAAGCTTAAAGTACTTAACTACAGTGCATCATCATTGTGGAAGGATTATGATGATCAGTAGCGTTTATTTGATATCTGTGTAACTTTTGTAGCTGAAGACATTTCGTTTGAGATCGAAAACATTTTGAGATCCAATTGAAACAATGACTTGAAAGCCTATCGTAAGAAGCCTTTTGACGAGTAAGAGAAAGCATTTGATTCGTTTTCTGAGCTTGATCTTTTCTCGAAGCGTCGATGGAGACAATGTAGTACAAAGATTATCTAAGCCTGGAATTAAATATTCAATACAGTTTGTTTCGATTAGCTGATCATTCCTCTACCACGATGCCGATTCGGATGAAACATCCTGAAGAAATGTTAGGATGAATCGCTAAAATATCACTGCCGTTGTTTTTCAATCTTATCTTGCGGATACTGCAACAATATCTTGTGAAAGAAGGACGCCTAAATAGGATTTGACTTCGCCTCGTGTAACTTCTACCTTTACAACGGGTTCTTTCAGTGTATATTAGTAATAGCTTTTAGTTCCAAAGGCCATTCTGAAGTTTAATGTCCGGGCATAAATATTCAATAGCCAAATGTTTAATAAATCAAAGAGTAAAGAGGCAAATAACATCACCAACATTGTAGTATGACATGTATATGCCGCACTTATATCATTGGAGGTTAGGATTAACCCCGTTGCATCCTAACATGAAACAAATCTACTGTTTTCGACAGTTCATTTTTATTGGAAACCCATTGCTTTGTTTGTAAACCTCTATTGGGAGAAAAAGGACACCTTTTTTTGAGTTGAACGAATAATGCCCGATTGCACGAAACTTCAGCACGAAAACCATGTTCAGTTTATTTTCTCGTTTTCGTTTTTTATTGAGTTATGTATAAAATTGTTAGGAAATTTCGAAGCTCAGTAAAAAAAAAACTATATAATGTATGTATAATTATTGATTTCATTAAAAAGCAGTATTAAAATAAATAACTTTTATTAATTTTTGATAAAATGCTGTTTATTCATCAAATTACCTTGCGAAACAGCCATAGTAGTTGTTGATATAATTCTTCTTAACACTTCCTTAGATATTTATTAATATCAATAACATAACTCCTATGAATCGAAAACTTCTTTTTTTATCACACGATTTTCATGTCCCTGAACGAGAAACTTCTTCGGGTTTTAACTACGTCGAAAAGAAGCTTTCTTCTTCTTCCTCTACATCTTGTTATTCGTTATGGATACAAAGTTTAAACATAACATACTACATAAACATTCACATCAATGTACTTTTTTTTGTGTTTAATTCATCATACCGATCTTTATTCAAATGAACCATTTTATTACAAATACTTTTTCTTACTTTTCATGTATTGCTTAAAATACCTAAACGCTATATTCCTAACTTTTAGAAATTTGTCTTTATTAATGCAAGGACGCCATTTTATGAAGCAGGGTTAAGAAGTTTCTCGTTCAGAGAAATGAAATATCGTGTATTAGTTTTCGAGTCACAGGAGTTGTCTTGCATACTGGTTGTTGTTGTTGTTTTGTGGTTCGGCAGTGTTTAGATTAACCTCATTAGAAATGTTCATCTATTCAGATTTCTTATATAAAATGTTATTTTTATATTATTTGAGTATGAATCCTCCCGTTGTTTTTTTTGTTTTTTTTTTTTGTATTTTTGCAAAGGAATTCCCAATTAGTATATATCGGTCGATGTCAATGATTAACTTGAGTTCACAGCTGTAAACGGTCGAATTCAACGGTTCAGCTTCACGACGCTTTTGAACCGTGATCTAGACATCTTTGTTGATAGATTTAAGGCGGGAACTTGTTTTATTTTTCCAGTTTGATCAAGGTTCAGCTACTGAACTTGAATAGTGCAACCGGGCATTAGATCATCTTAGCCCCTTCGATTGTAAATTCTTGGTCACGCCTCTGCTATATGGCATATTTCTTTTCTTTTATTGATAGATAAATATTTGCAAATACATCGAATGATGGTGTGGAGAAAGCTGAAAAAAAAATGCTGAAATCTTTGTTTTTTAAAGGAAATATTTAAAAGGATTAAAAAAAAAGGGGGGGGGGAGTAATTCTACAGTCATCTACAATGTACTGGTGCATTTCCAACTGATGTCATTGGATCCAATCCGTGGCAATGGATTTTAAAATCGAATATCAACTGCAACTTTTTTTTATTTTTTTTTTTTACCTATCTTCGATTCTGCTGCAGCCGCAGATATTTATGTAATTTCATTTTCTATTAAGAGAGAATTTGTAAATTGCATCAGTATTGGTTTCATCCTCATCAAATGACATTTTATTTTCGTCGATAAAATATTCTGTAAGTTGAGTGAAGTATTTGAGATGGTTTTTGATGGAAAGCATAAATCCTTATATAAAGTTGGTTCAGCTTATAGATGTTCATCGTTTCCTATTGAATCCACACCCACTATCATTAATTACAATGTAAATGCAGTAAACCTATCCAATTTTTTGTTGGTGCAGTGTTTATGGAGATATAAAAAGTTTATTCTTTTTTTTCTCAATATCTGCAAAAACCTGAATCTTAACAATTCGTTGAGGCACAGAATCAATTAAAAAATCGACGACTAACATTCTACGGTGTGGTTTATTTTAACATGAAGGAATCCCATATTACAGTAAGCCATCAATTCATCACTTGATTAAAATATTTCAAATAAAAAAAAATGGTTTTAAAGAATCTACTGCTATATCAGTGTTATATTTTATTCAGTTAAGAAATGGTTTGGGGTTTGTTTCCCCCTCTTAACGTTAAATAATCCAACTTCATATACCTAGACGTTAATAAATATTAATTTGGTTCGACTCCCTCAAGCATGACTTTGTTTCTAGTTTAGAATTTTAACTTCGTAAAGACTCAATTTTTTTGTCGTTACTTAGGTTTCTGCTGAAACCAATCTATCGCCAGCGTTTCCTGTTCTCCGGTCAGTTCCTGTGGTGACCTCTGGTGACACTGAATGGAAACAAAGTGGCTTAATTCTTTACTAATACTTCTTTTTTATTGGGAAAACTTTATCAATACCCAAGAAATAAGATATTTCTCATTTAAAGTTTTTCTTATCGTCTGAATTTCAAGATATATGCAAATACTAATGCAAATTTAAATGATTATACGTATTATCATTATAATTTTTGTATTATTTTTGTTCTTCTAATACATATTTCAATTTTTTCTTAGCTGTTATCATTTATTTTTATTTTTTATTATGTACTTATTTATTTTTTTATTGTAGTTATACTCAATAATTTCCTTTCATCTGTTTGCATGAATCTGCGTTTAATATTGGAAATTTTTTTGTTTCATAAATGCTTTTCTAATATTTTCTTATTTTTGCTTACATAAGTGGTCAAATTATCACAACCCATCCCCTACATTTATCAAGTCTTAAGCCCCGCGAACACCATGCAACTTTCCACCAACTTATTCGGCCGATTTTGACGTCACGACTTGATAGAGAGTCTTGAGCCCATTTTTCAGCAACTTGTCACCAACTTAGTCATCCGATTCGAGTTGTTCCTACACCAGCAACTCGGAAAGTTGCTTGGAAGTCGGTCGGAATTACCCAATCACAGGGCAGCGTTGGAACACGTCAGTCGTGACGTCACGCCCATGGAAGAAATGGCGTCCAAAATGATGTTCGCCGATTCGATTCGAAGACAGCGCGTAAACAATGAATATCAGAGTAGTGCGAGTTTCTTTCTTGCATAAATAAAGTTTATAATGAAATGCAGTAATTGTATGCGGCAGAATTTATCAGAGAGGTTTCAAAACCTCGATTTTTTTTTCGGAATTTCCACATCTGCTGGGGGAAATGCATTGCATTATGGGATTCCTGTTATCACGGCCGACTCATTTGCGAGTTGCAGGTTGTGCGGGGCTGATAAAAGTTGGCGGACTCGAAGCCGGACGACTAAAGTTGGTGTAAAGTTGCATGGTGTTCGCGTAGCTTTATATTCCTTTAATTATTTAATAGAATCCTAATTTAACTTTGGACCCGTACTAGACTATATTTATGCCTTACTTATGCCTTTATATCGACTTTAGATTGAATTGCGTTTATTTTGATAGTTTATTATAGTTTTAAAATGTCTTTCGCTTTTCTCTCTCCTTTCTTTTACTGTTATACAGAGTGTAAATGAATGAATGCAACAAACCTCTAGATCGTATAGTTGTTCTGAAAATGGAAAACTTTTTGATACGGAACATGGGTCTGGCAATGCATCGATTCCCTTTACACCTCCTTTATTATTCACATCAATAGTTTGAACGGTTTGGCATGTTTTACTTAATGTAGGCAGTAGATTGTTGCATATACCATTGTTGTCGTTAGCACAACACATAATGATCATGCGAAACCAGTAAGCATAACAGGAGGTTATTGTTGTGTTTCAATGCTTCATGTTTACAAGATATGCTCGAAGTCGGTGGTCAACGACAACAATGATACACGCAACAATCTACTGCTCTACATTAAGTAAAACGTGCCAAACCGTTCAAAATGTTGAAAATAATAAAATAGGGATTTAAAAGGAAATCGGTGCGGTTGCGGACCCATGTTCCTTTTCAAAAAGTATTCCATTTTCACAACCCTGTATGCTCTAAAAGTTTGTTGCATGTATTAATTTACATCCTGTATATTATATTATTATGTTATGTTGTTATAATCTTATAACATTTACAGACATCTCTGTAAACTTCATTTTATGTAGGTAGCAGTTTTCTTTACAAACTTTGTATTAAGTTAATACAAAATAATAATTGTACATCATCCTTAATGACAAATTTTTAAAACAGTCTTTATCTCTTATAGGTGAACCTTCCATATTCTTTTTTTTTTATCCTTCTTCTTTCGTTATTCATATTTCATGGAAATATAAATGGAGTATATGAAATTTGAATAACGAAAGAAGAAGTCTATCTCTTTTTGTTCCCAATTTTCATATGAAAATCAGCTAGCTAATCTTCTAGATTTAAATGCAGAATATATTTCTTAAATTCATATTTTAAAATAAAATAATTTTTTAACTTTTATCATCAGTTGCATCAACCTATGTTGTATTAATTATTTTTCTGTGTATTATAAATCTATGACTGGAAGCAAACATATCTCGTGGTATCATCCAATTGGATTCTAAGACGTGTATACAAGAAGAAAATCAAAAATTATGAGGCCGAATATTTAAAATATTGTATCTCAACCAAGCTATGACTGGATAATGCATTTCAATAGAAATCTTCCGCTTTGTATTTAATTTGGAATGTAGTAGAAATTTTATTAGTAGATTTGATTAAGTCATTCTCGTGCAAATTTATAAACGTTATATTTAAAAACATAAAGACTAAGTAAAAAGATTTCTTAATCATACAATTATTCTGACCCAAACCATCAGGTGAATAATAAGAAGAAATAATTGGCATCAATTAATTATCACTATTAAATAGAAATACAGTTAATTCGTTTTCAATTAGTCAGAGAATTTCAACTATTTCGCAGCTTCAAAATTATCAAAACCACTTTGTAGTTCTCGTAATTAATATAGTGAGTAATTTATTTATTTTATGGATCAATAGTGTAGAATAGATAAGAATTATTATAAAGTAATAATAATCGAAGAAGTAATTGTTAATAGTTTTTACCAACTGAGTTTCCATCACAAACTCTTTATACAACTTTTTAAATACCAATACTTAATAGTAAAGGTTTCTCAAATTATGAAGGCAATGACGGGATAAGAAACAATAAATAAATAAAATAAACCTTTTTAAGATGTCTCCATATAAGGGAATTGTAATGTTTTGACTGACTTATATCTCCATAGTCTTTAAACTGTAAAAACCAAATTAAGAATCCTATAATGAAAGATTTAGGATTTTATAATTTTTTAATTTATTTTATTTATCAAAATTACTAAAAAATATGAATTCTGATGACGGAGAAATGTTTTCGATGGTGTTACGTAATCAAAGAAACAACAAAACAATCTGGTATTTTTCTTTTTCTTTTTTTTTGTTTATTTTCCTACTCCATGCAGGGGTTTCAACAGAACATCACTGGGATTAAAACTGACTCTGTGTCAGTTTACAAAACAAAACTATCATCTTTTACAAAGAGAACTGTATTTTATAGAACAAAGGACATTGAGTAGGGCACAGAATAAAGAGGACACGCTAATAAACAGATTTTCCTAACTATTAATTCGCGTTAATTATTATTAATATTATTCCAGTGTTCTATATATTTACACTTCATTTTCATGAAGCTATACAATGGAAATCAATCAACTTAAGGCATTTTTGATTCATTTGTTTTTAGCTCAGTTTTCATTTTAAATATCCTAAAATCTGTTCTTTGCTTTTTTAACAATATATAATATATTGAAGTAAGACTACAATTGAATATTTTAATTTACATTTTAGGCTTCTATTTACATTTTACAGTTGTCCCCTTTACAATTTCAGTGCTTGTGAGTGAAATTTGCCAGAAAAATGCTACATCACAAGAGATTTGAAACTGTTATACAAAAACACACAGTTAAAAATGGATTAAAAAATGTGAAAAATAGATTTTGAAATTGTTGTCTTTTCTTGAATCAATTTCACTAAAAAGTAACGTTAATGATATAAAGATTCCATTGGAAGATTTGAGTAATATCCAATCGAAATCGTACAAATAACTAGTTTTATTAGTAAAATAAAAAAATGCCTAATTTAGACAACGTTTGTATCGCAGTACATCCTAATATTTCTGAGGCCTTCAGTCGAGAGAACCAATGTTAACAGCTGCTGCTTCATCCTTGTAAATTACAATGATTAATCACCACTCAAAAAACACGGGAAAAAATTATGGAATTCGATGAACAAAACCAAAAAATAAAAAGAAAGAAAATTAGTATTTCAATTAAGGAGTAAGATGCTTTTTTTTTTTTAAGTTTATCACAATTTATCAGATCAGACACCTCTTCGAAGTTTTTGTAATTAAAAATTTACAATTTTTTCTTATTATTTTAGAAACAATAAAATAATACTTTTTTCCTGAATTTCGGTTGTTTCGAAATTAAGCTGAAATTTTTAGCTACCAAATTTTAAGTTTTATTTTTTATCAGTATATTTTATTAAACTGAACGAAAAAAAAAGGACCCACACACATGTAAAGACTTCGAGGAGGATTAAACAATCAACAGATGATTTTTTTTTGTTTTTCGAAATAGATTCCCCAAGATACCACCGTTCATTTGAGGTGAAGTAAATTTGAGCAAATGACAGATTAGGGACTGGATTTTACTGCTCCCAAAGTGACTTCATTCAGGACGGTGAAGAACAGTGGCCTCTTAGGGAACAGTCGTTTGTTCAGGGAGGATTAGTTGCGAAAGGGGAGATGGAGGTACCCATAACGGTTCAACGAAATCCAAAAGGATTTCCGAGCCATGTGCTCGTGAACGTCTTCCTTCCAACATCGAACTGTCTTAGTCTGCTAACGACATCTCTCGGAGCGAAACCGAAACACTCTGATCAAAACCAAAATTACTGTTTGGACGGATCTCGTAAACTCTATTTAACAAGAGAGCGTTGTAATTCTGTTTCAGATCAGAGCGCCGACTTCAACCACGAGGAACGCCCTTCTGGTTATTGGTACCTCTCCCTAACACCTTAGGGATAAGGTGTCCCTGATGATGATGATCACAGGAAACTTGTTCCATGACGGGTCGATTTATACGGAGTGGCCCAAGGACGAAGGCTGCTGTAGTGTTGACCAGCTGCTGAAGTACTATCTCGAGGTCTTGCCAGACCCAAGGTATCACGAGACCTGGATGGGGTGACATAATCTCGAGTGGTGGCGGTGGTAATATCTCGAAGCGACCTAGCTGGCGTTGTACTGTCTCGTAATGACCTAGCTGGCGTTGTACTGTCTCGTAATGACCTAGCTGGCGTTGTACTGTCTCGTAAGGACCTTGCTGGCGTTGTACTGTCTCGAAGAGTTCGAGCTGGAGTTACAGAATCTCGTGTCCTACATGAAGATACAGACAACGTATTAATGGTATATCATACAAAATACACGAGAGCTAATTGCGTAGTAAGATACAAAACCTTGTCATTACTGAGTTATAAATAGAAAACATCAAACTAGTTAACATCTAAGAACTAAGTAACATCCCCCAAAAATATATTTTTTCCACCTTATCCGTTGAAGTAATCGTTACATTTATTGCTTTTCTTTCCGTCCTAAACTGTCTTTCAAGGCATCACTCTTCACTAAATAGGTTATCTTCTCTGGTACAAGCACATTAAGTTTCGTTTCTCAATTTGGTGATGATCCAAGATTCAACTCATGTAAAAGTTCACGTTAGAGGCGATTTTTAGGTTTGGGGTAAGTCAGATTTTGGCCTTAGGCTTCACTAAGATATTAGTGGGGGGTTTTTTTGATGGAAAGATATGAGACTGTGGTCGAATTAGTTAAATTACTAGTGCCTCATGCTTTAGTAAAACTTATTTAGAAGGTACCTCTGAATTCGATGGGACTTTGAAATAAAGTGAACGATTGAAGACTGCTTGAATGAAAAATCTTATTCGAAAACATCCAACCATGGCTAAAACGTTTCAATCACTTAAATGATAATGTTGATAAAACTTCTGCTTCATAAAGAGTATTGATGTTTTCTATTTTTAATTCAGCAAATTAGAGTATTGTGTTCTTACTTTCCATCAAACCGTGAAAAAAAAGGGAATTTTGAAAAGTTTAATTTTGATTAACTAATCTCTATTATAAAAATTAATAAAACATTTACATCAATTCTTAAGCACTATTTACGATAAAGGAAAAAGTTCCACAAATTATCAGGATGATCAATTTAAAATCTTAATCATGCTTATATTAAAATTTTTCGAATTACAAGGAATTGAGATATGAAAAACTTACAGTAATATTTTTCTTTAATTTAATTTTGGTTTTGTTTAATTTAAGCCTACAAAATCTTAATATTATGAGTTTCTTATTAGCTGTATCATATAGTTTTTATATTATTCGTCTTCGTTTTTTTTTTTTTTTTAAATTTGTTTATTTAATATTAACATTATCTAAGGCTTGGAGTAAACCATTTATATAATCATGCGAATATATTTTATGTATATGCACAATAGAAATGAGATGAATGGATACTTTTAACTGGATATGCTTTCTTTAGAGGAAAATACAGTAAAACTTTCGTTTTTGAAAGAATAACAAAATATCTTTCCAGGTATAGGAATTAAATCTTTTCAAAATAGGTCAAGAAGAAACAAAAAAAAAAAATCACAATATTAAGATTACGGAATTTATTTACTATTTTAAATTGTATAATATAGTTCAATAAATTTTATTTAAAGGTAAGTAAATTAACTTTGCTTCGTTTATTATTTCTAAAGCCATTGAATAAAAATAACGGATAAACATTAGAATGTCTGAAGTAGCTTTGAAATACTCATGCTATCTCAAGCAAAACAAAAAAAAAATGCAGAATAAATAAACAAAAACTACATTAAATGAAAAACATTCAAAACGATGTTTGCACTACATTTTAAGGCTGGTGGGATTTAATTGGCAATGTCTAAATTCGCCCTTTGATTAGAAGAAGCAATAAAGAAAAAAACACAGACACTGTCATGGCCATTGTTACATTTTTATTCATAAGAAATGCATTGTGTGCCACACATGCAAACAGTTGCATACAATTGAAAAAAAAATTACATGAGCAAAAGCCTACAAGAAAGTAATACATAGTGAGAAGGAAAAGACATGAATGGTACTGGCACAAAAACAAATAGAAACAAAGATCAGAGAGCTTTCAAGAAGATTCCAGAATACAATTCATGCAACAAAGTGTTTGTGTTCGAGCCACGAAGGCAGTAGCAGCATCGACTGCCAGGGATCTTCGGATTTCCCCAAAGGAAGGAAGAAACACAGTTGTAAAGGTATTCTAGCAAAGGCAACTTGGATTCTTGGGAGTATAAGGTTTCGTAATATCTTCAAGTGATGTTGAATGAAGGCGTTGCTTGTTGCATGTTATTTTTGTTTGTGTTTCGTATGTGTTTTTGAGGATCTGACATCATATCTTTTGATGATCAAACTGCAGGTGTTAAGTTTTAAACTGTGTTGCTTACATCTTTCTGAACATCATTTTAGAGCACTTTTGTGGAGCTGAGCATCCAATAATCATAGAAAACATCTTTATAAGATAAATCTGAACCGAACTAAACGTAATGTGATTCAGTATCAACTTCCTTCTTATTTCTTTTGCTTTTTTCTTAATGATTCTAATTTCTAGATAAACTCTTTCTTAAAATGTTTGACTGTGGAAGAAGCCATTTATGGAATTAAAACAATAAAGGTTCAAACGAGATCAAGAAGAACAATGGATCACAAAGGATATCAAGAAACATGAATTACTAACAGTCATCACACTAATATTCAAATCATTTTGTTCATTTAAAAGTAAGATTTTAATTTTACCTAATTTCAAAGTCTGGCTTAAAAAATGCTTATGATATTAAACTTGCAAAAAAATAACACCCTATGCAAATATCCTGCCAAAATCCTTGGTTCATCCTAAATTAATCTCCTTAAAACAATCTTATTCCTACATTTTCTTGTAAATAATCAGTTTAGTTTCTTAAGAATAGATGAACTTTTGAAATCAATTCAAAATAAATCGCAACCATTTCAAAAAGAAGAAGAGAATGTTTTGAAAAGTAATATTTGAAAGCAATCATTCAACTTTTAAGCATTTTCAGTGTTTATTGATTCAAGTTTTCCATGGAACCGAAGGAAAACGACGAATTAATAATTAGTAAGATAAAAAGGAAGATAAAAGATTTTCAAATTATTTTTGTTTGGAAAATAATATAATCTTACATACTCGCAAATTATTGCTAACTGAAAATGTAGAGAAACTTAAAATGTGAACTACTAACCTGTTAAAAGTCTCCTAATTTCCAAAAAAGAAACAAAATAAATAGAATTGAAATAGTATTCTGTGAATTGAAGACTATTAGAAAAATCAATATTTCCTAAACCTTCAATGTGTTGTGTTCTGTTTTGATGAACAGATCTGAACCAGATGTTATATGTTCTTTGAAACTGGAATAAGACCGAGTACATCATTTATCAAACATAATTTCTACAGAAACACTGCTGTTTGACATATATTCTGAGTAAAAATGTTTTTGTCTCGTTTTTGACATTGTTGGTGCTTATAAACTCTTGGAATTATAATTACTATGTGTATTCTATGTAGTAGTGTTGTCATCTTGTGTAGCTGACCCCAATAACATGCAAATCTAGGAGATGTATCGTATAGACAAGAAGCGACAGTTTCTGAGCCGTCAATGGTGCCTTAAATGGCTTTGGAAAAAGTAGATCAGTTCACTGTGTTTGTAGTGTTTTTTTTTTGCCGTGACAACAAAAATGCTGAACAGACTGGACAGCTACATACAGTTGGCTCCGTGATCGGCCGTGTGGCTATTAGGTCAGGGCAGAATTATTTGCGTGAGGTAAGCGGCACATTCTCAATGGGGCGCAGAGGGGCTTCAAGCCTGCAAGATCGAAGCCAAATGCCTGCAAGACATAAACATAGCTAAGTTAACCTACGAGACACAAAGCCAAAATTCAAAAAAAAAAAAAAAAAAAAAAAAAAAATGAAAAGGGAACAGGAAATACAAAAAGAAAAAAAAAAGAAAGAAAGAAATAATAATAATAATAATAATGAGAAAAGGACAAACACAGCTACATGGACGAAGCAGATGAACAACAAGACAAGAAGAAAGTTTCGACAACAACTGAACCCTGTTACTTATTTTCAAAGAACTCTAATAAAAATAGAATTCAATCCCTGCATTTAGAAGCTTACAAGTAAAATTTAATTTAATTAAAGCTTAAAACCGAATTATTGAATCTTATTTAATAATCAGGGCTATTCGGAGCGATTTTCTTTTTAAGAAGGTATTTTCCATTTTATCATTTACGTAATTTTTCTATTTTTTTTTTTTTTATCAAGGAACAAAAGAATCATCGTATTCTTTATTGTTATCATTAAAAACTAACAATAAGACTATAAACCAACTTCCGGTTGCTATTTCAATTAGACTAAAGATTATAATTATTTCATTGTTTACAACACAATAAGAAGAAAATTAAAAGTAACATTATTTCGAAAAAAAATTCTTTTTAATATAACAATTTTGTTTTAGATTCTCTTTACACTTTTAATATCTATTAATTTTATTTATTAGCATTTTTTAAAAAAATAATTTTTTAACACTTCATTTAAATAAAAAAATCTCATGATTCATCAGTTTTACAAGTAATGTGAGTTATTGGTCTGGATGGTTTGCAACAGCGAAAATCGTCACCTGAATGTAGTTTACATTTTTCAAATTTAATGACTCGATTTTATTCCTTGTTTGTTTTTTTTTATTTTTGGGGGGGTTCCTTTTTTATTTCAAATAAGACTAAAAAATCAACAATTGTATGTTGTTTTGAATCAATTAGGGCATAATTTATTGAGTAGACTATAACAGTAGAATTACAAAACGCTGTCTTGAATTGCATCATCTGATCTAGCAGACAAATTTCATTTTTATTCTAATATAGAACTTTACAAGCTTTATTATAAACATTATTTCATTCCAATCTGCTTGACTACATGTAACTGTTTATGTCCACATTATTTCAAGATAATACATTAAGAAATAGTAACTTGAAAATATAATTTTTAAAATTAATTATTACTTGGTTTTTTTTTACGCTAATTTTCAGCTTTTTAAAATTAATTAAATTAATTTAACATTAAACTACATTCAAGAAAAATTAATTAGAATATAAATTTAGAAAGTAGGAATTATCCACAAAAAAAAAATAATAAACTGGTTAGCAGTTAAAATTAATGTTATTTCAAAAAAAAAAAATAATAATTATAACTTCTATGAATTTCAGAAAACTACAAAATTTAAAAAGCATAAATATATATAAAAGTTAGGACATTGTTAGGTGTCAGTTCTTTTGGTCACACTCACCCTGATTAGGATCAAAGGCATGCGTTGACGTGCTCATGCGCAAATGACTTCTACCAGTGGGAACCAAACAACACAGTGGGCGCTTCATACAAAACTGGCAGCAACTTTGAGAAAAAAATTACCATCTTCCGACCCAAACTCAAACGTAGGCCTAAAAGTACAATAACAACTTGAAACGTTCTAATCAGAGCAGGGTACTGGGAATCAGTTGCAACCATGTGACGGAGGCTTTGAAATCACATGATTAACCCCATTAACCTATCACACTAATTGATTGCTTTGCTGCCAGTTTTATCAAGGCCCCCAAATAAATCTACTTCCTTTTTAGTGTAATGTCACACTTCGAATGAAATTGCTGTCGATATTATTATGTTTTATTATGTTGAATGCCCTTCTCTAAATAGAACGTTTCAAAATATCATAAGTTATGTTTAAAAATCAGAAATTTTGTCCTGCATTTAAGAAAGAGATATAAAAATAACACAAGAGTCTTCATATTCTCTTGAATTATCTCCATAATATTGCAAATAAAATTACAAATTGCCTTAGCTAAATTACTACAATTAATATTTCCTTAAAATTAAACTTTACAAATAATTTAGAAAATGTGTCCATGCTTCCCACATGAAAATCAATGTGTTTTATAGGGAAAACAAATCACACAAAAGATGTATTTATATGAAAGGTTATAATTGAGCGATAAGAAAAGTTAATAAACTCTAAGGATAAAAAGAATTATCATATACCATTCAGAAAAATATCAAAAAAAATCAAAGACCATCCAAGAAAGGGGAAAAAATTGATATTACAGATGCACGACACAAGGCGATTTAGATTCTTATACTAGTAATGGAATGAATGCGGAATATAAGGCAAAAAATTACTGTTAGTGTCTATCACTTTTAAATGCTTCAGTTATTAGCTTAATTCTATGTTAAATCCTAAAAAAGGTATCTTAAAGATCCAAAAGATAAGTCTATAGAGATTTATACGTAAATACACTCTTTGATCAGAAAAAATCGACGCACCTTGAAACAATAATCCGATAGTAATGAAACTTCGCATGTTAAAGCCTTTCGACCGAATATGCAAACGATCAAAAATTCGCACCAAATGAATAAATAGCCGGAGCTACAGCGCATTGGAACTGAGCATCGTCATGGTGTAAATAAAGAGCGAATCTCGCTTTCAGGAACAAAACTTCCAGTGGATTTTGATTGTGTTTTCCTACCTTGACTGTAACAATGCTTTGCAAGCGAATTCGCGGCAGCTACGACCACATGACGGAGTTTGAAAGAGGACGTGAGGTTGGATGGACAAACAGACGAATTACACGGCATTTGGGTCGGAGCGATACGGCAATTATACGATGCTGAAAGGATTGGGTCTTGAATTGCAGATTTCAGCGACAAGATGGAAGGAACAGCCTAGGGCGACGACAAAGATAGAGGGATTGTCAGAGCAGCTTTTACAGCATCAGATTCGTCGCTATCTACCATCCAACGTGTGAACAATTCTGAAGTGACCAGCCGGACCATTAGTAGAGGACTACGGAAGCAGAATCAACATTGGTGGCGCCTATTACGCCGCCTACTGACCAATATGCACCGTCAAGAGCGATTGCAGTGGTGCCGGGCACGATCAACGTGGATGAACTGTGCTGATTGGGGTCGAATTGTCTTCAGTGATAAGTCCCGATTTGAACTGAGCCCCGATGACCAGGGCAGACATGTCTGGAGACGGCCCGAACATTGTCAAGATCCTACTCTTACTGTCGCACGCCATACGGCCCGACAACAGGGAGTTATGGTATGGGTGTCGTTTCGTTTGATAGCCGGACACTTTTGGTAGTCCTCCGTGGCACCCTCACAGTACAGCAGTACGTTCACGAAATTATACGATCCGTTGTGTTGCCGTTCCTTTCCCGGCACCCAAGGCTTACTTTTCAGCAAGATAACGCCCGGCCACTCACGGCCCGCCTCTGCATTGGTTGTCTTCGTGGTTGAGACACAGTTCCTTAGCCAGTCAGATCGCCAGATCTCTCTCGTATGGAGCACATTTTGGATGTGGTGAGGCGTCGCCTGTGACCATCCCAGAATGACGAATTAAATCCCGTAAGAAATCCCGCAGAACACCAGGCCAGAGGTGGATCAACGCCATACTGACCTGCTCACTTTGTGTAGCTCTTTTTGTCCAATAAATCATCCAATTGTTCTGAAATTCGAATCATATCGTTTTCTGTGCTTGTACTTTAATTGTGCAAAATTTTGTCTCAATTAGATAATTCCTTCTTGGTGCGTCGATTTTTTTTTGCCAAAGAGTGTATTTAAAGCAACAATTTTAACTTAGCTATTATTTTAGATTTATAATTTACTGAAATGTTACTTTTAGATGCTTTATTGTAACTTTCAGAATTTTGAGAAATTCAAACAAGCAAATAAGGGTTAAAAAAAGCACTCGAAACCTTACTTTTACTTTCTAATTTCGTTATTTGGGAAAAGAGGGTGGGGAAATTCCAGTATCATCGTTTTACCAATCAATTGTTTAGCTATTTACATCACGCTCTGATTCTCTCCAAAAACATTGAGATGGACACAATATTGGCATGCATCTGTTATTATACTTTTCAGGTTCTCCTGAAAACGGTTCATGATACCAAGCAACATTATGTGGTGTGATGTGAAAAGTCCTCCTTCATTCTTAGATTATTTTTTTGATGTTAATTGGTTTCGTATTCGACTGAGACAATCCAAAGTGAACTTCATTGGAACCAAGGAAGAGTCAACGAAACGTAACAAATGTGACAAGTTGTTTGAAAATATTCAATTTACAAGTCCTTCGTAAACAGACTACCTTTGTTCCAAATTCAAGACAGAGAAGCTAAGGAACTAAACAAAACTCGTCTTAAACGACTTCAGTCCAAGAGCAAGCGTTTAGAAGAATCTTCAAGGACGTCCCAATTCCTTGTTCTCCTTTTAACCCTACTTTTTAGTCTACTTTCGTCTCTGTTTCGCCCTTTTGAGTTAGTGACACCATTACTACATTTTTTAATACCCTATTCTAATATTCACTCAAAATATTCTGTAAAATACAAACGATCATCAATAAATAACGATACGTCACAGAAGTAAACGGAAATATTACGTCATAGGTAATTGATTTTTTCCGCCAGTCTTATTGCAAGTCTAATTTTTGATATAATTTACAGATGTTGGCAACCTTTCAAAAGACACGTGGGGGGGAAAAAAAATAAAATAACCAAACATCAACTCCGGTAAGAGATGAACCATGAAAATCTACCACACTAACTGTATGTGAAATATATTTCCTACAGAATATAAATGTCCTACAAATAAGATTTACTCTCACCAAGATAACAAGGAGTAACTCCCAGTAACCAAGCAGTTAGGCTAAATTTAGTTAGAATTTTTCAGTGTAGGTTTAGTTTACTAAAATACTGTTTGTAAAAATTTGTTTATAGACTTCATTTACATTTAATAAAATCACAGAATCAACGAGTCTTTAAATCTTATCATTATTTTTGCTTAAACTTAGCTTTCAAAGTGTCTTATATATACAACATCCACTGAATTTGTGGAGTCCATTTTCAAAACTGAACTTAGCGCAAGGTCAGCAGATTTCGTGTGGCAAAGATATCAATCAACCAATGCAATTTAGAATAGTAAAGAATATAAGAATAAAACTAACTTATATTACAAAACTATACAAAGTCGGACAGAAAAGTGGAATTTGTTAAAAACCAATCTAAAGACCCAAAACCTGGATCCAAACCATAGAGTTGATAAAAACTTATATTTTTTGTTTTCTATTTTTTTTATTTTCAGAGCGATTAATAAGTTCTAACTCCGAAAAAAAACCAAAAACAGTTTTGTAATTTGAAAGCAAATTGCACAGAAGAAAACAACTCATTCCTACACATTCAGCTGCCTAATTCAATGAAAATTTGGGAGGCATAAAATCGCCAGACAAGCCAAATCTTCAGAACATCATGCACATAAACAATCATTGTATTTGATTATTCACATTCTTATCATAATGGATATAAATTCCAAACCGTTTGCAAATAAGTTGTAAAGTGTGTCCACCAAGACTTGAGACTTAGCCACGCCTCTTCAAACGGAGAAGACATTTCATAATAGGGGTGAGGGCAAAAAGTCAAGAATTAGTGCTTGTAATTTCGTTAAAAACAGTTACGATCTTTCATTATTAAAAATTTAAATCATCACCTGCAATATTGTTGATTATTCTAACAATTTTATTTTGGTGTTTTGATTGACTATTATTATTATAAACAATATTATATTATTTTAGTTTTGTTTTCATTTCCATTATATCAAAACTTGCATTGTAATTCATGCAGTTATTATTATTATTGTCAATCTAATTCTATTTTTAATCTTTTAGTACAAGTGCCAATGTTCTTAATTTGGATATTTGTAAATGTTCTGAGGAACTTTACGGAATTGTTTTTAAACAAGTTTTGCTTTTTTTTTTAACTGTCAGCAGTTAGCGAATCCTAACTTTAGCTTTGTGCCTGGTATTGATATCTATTTTGAATTATTTCTGCACGTTAAACTTCTTTTATTTATGAAGTGTATATATTTATTACTTACATTAATTAATATAATTGATATATAATTACGATTTTTCATAATTTAAATAAATAAGAAACAGTATAAATATAACAGTTCTTATATAGCAAATCAGTTTTATACATCGTTACAGTTAAAATATAAAATAGTTATTATTATATGTAAGAAAAATAGATATATAATGTCGTATTTTATATCATCAATTCTTCTGTTATAACCAAGAAACAAAATCTGTGCATTTCCCCTGAAAATGGAAAACTATCACACTGACCCCTCAAATGACTTCTTGGACTCTTCGCCTACCACGTGACATAGGCGTGGCTAAGGCTCAACTCTTGGTGGACACGCTGTACTTATGCGCGATCGCTTTTTTTCTCCCTTCGTATCTCATCAACAGCGAGAGCTTCACGTGATTTTCTTATGAAATCTTTTCTGCCGAAATATTGTATTTTAATCTGTTTACATGCATTTTTAAAATAATTATTCAAGTGTGCTGATCATTTTTCAGCCGTCACTGTAGCTCATTTTCATTCAAAAATAGAATGCACTTATATCATTAATTGGAAAAAGCCTGTTACAGTAATACTGAAAACATCGTACATTAGCAATATGTTTGCTAATATTTCAATTTTCTTATTTGACCATAAAACATTTCAACGGAATCAAAATCTTCAAGTATATAGCAGCCAGTTTCGTATCTTAAGATATACAGGGTGGCGCACATTAAACCGGCCCCAAAATAATAATACAAAAAGAAATGTCTATTGGGACCGGTTTTATGTGCCTCACATTGTGTAATAAGGAAATTCTTTGATAATAAAGTGACCCTATCTTCAAAACAGAATTGACTAAAATTTACAAAAGGAGAACAACAATTATTAAAATAGTAGGTGTCTTAAACAATGTAGGGTTCTTCAACAGTGAATATTCGGTTGTTGTTTTTGTTTTTTTTTTCTTCTTTTTAACATTAATAGTCTGATACTAAAAATAGGTTTTTAGTAGGAGAGATTTATACATCTCATTATACAGGGTGATTCAAAATTCCCTGTACAAACTTTAAAAGTAGGTCAGGAATACAAAAACAAACCGTATTCATAGTGGAACGCATGTCCGCTAGGTACACTAAGGTTCAGAAATAAAAGACAACAAGTAAGATAGATTACATGCTTATTAGCCCTATGTTTATAAAATGACAATAAGGTGTACACTAATACAGGTTCACAGTAGGTTACAGGTTCTATGTTTCCGTGGAATGATTCAGTTTCACACACTCTGTGGTGCAAACGCGTTTGATGATTAGGCACACGTCTTTTGGGGCACCGTTCACGATACAATCGTATACAACGGCTCGTCCGTTCGCTGTCCCAAGGCTAGGTGCATATCTGTACTCTCACCATTAGTGAAGCGATACATTCTACTCATACAAAGGCAACGTCTCAAATGACGATGGCTCACATTGCCCAACTAATGTGCTACCAAACAGCGCCCTCTAGCACATTCTGTTGGCGTTTGCGCACGTACGTTCCACTATGAATACGGTTTGTTTTAGTATTCCTGACCTTCCTTTAAAGTTTGTACAGGGAATTTTGAATCACACTGTATATCCCTGGGATATATTCATTGAGATATCTAACTTATTAATAAATTTAAAAATGTAAGTTGTAAACTTTAAGCAAATAGATTTGTGTTAATTTTTTCTATTGCCTACTTAGAAGACTATATATATTATTCTTCAGTATAATTGTATAATATATAATTCAGTAAATTAGCAATACTGTCTTTGCTAATCTTCGGGTAAATTCAGGCTAAATAATTCCCTATTGGATAGTTTATTGCAAAAAATCAGCTCCTAGCACCAGTCGTAGAGTTTGAAAACTACATCAGTAAAACGCTAAAAAAATTAAACAAAGCTAAAAAAAAACCTGGTAATTCAAGCACTGTGGGATAAGCACTAAGGAATAAATTTCTGAACAGCACAGACACTTTTTTAATAAGGACTAAACATTAAAAAGTGTGTTTAGACTGTTTAGAGACTTTGTCCTGTCTCTTGTGAAAAAGCATTTGATAAAAATGCCCAATAAAGTCTCTAAACATTATACAAATTTCAATATTTAATACTAAATTAGAAAAATGAAGACGTTTGATGCCTTCAATCTCCCTCCCTAAGATATAGAGGGATTTAGAAGAGCATTAAAAGAACAATGGTCATTGTTAACTAATGGATTCCTCGACACCACCATCAACAGCATGAAATATCCTAGTGAGGCCTGGTCTGCGCTGCTGTTAGGGAGAACCACATTTCATATTGAGGTGGTTTAGTTATTTAATTTGAATTCCTTAGTTCTGTATGTGTTCATAGTTGCAAAAAATTAATGTTTCATACAAAATGTTTGTGACTCGTCAGCTAACATACCAAGTGCTGAAGGTTTTCATCAACTTTCATACAAATTAATGAGGAATTCTTCGAGTTATCGCGATTTTTCTGGGTTTTTTTTCTTTAATTAATAGGAATCAGTATATGTATATATACACTTCCGAACAGAAACAAGGAATTTGACAGATTCCAATTCAAAAACATTTTTATTTTACTCCTCAATGATTTTCTTTATGTCGATCTGTCACAGCTTATCACATAAACATAATTACCATAAATAAATGTGGTATTAAATTAAAGATCCTGATGTGGAGGCGAACATGAACAAGTTGATTTCTGTTTTTTTAATTTTAATTTTACAGTAATTTTAATAAATTTCATAAAAAATTGACGCCTCCTGTTACTGTGTCCTCCTGCAACTAGAATGTGGTTGAATCCATTCGCATCGAAGTAATCTCTATAATTAAGTAAATTTTTTTTTTCACTTAAATATCAGTAAAAGATCGTATTTAAACTGAATGTCACTTAATTATGGTTAGGGGAACTATATTTCCAACCCTAGAATTTCTACACGTTCTGCTTGTTAGATTATAAATTAGACAATTTTTAGGGATTACATTTTTTAATTTTACTAACACATAAAATTCATTAACTTCAATACTTCATTAAGAATTCATATTCCGTGATTAACAATAATTAAATTTTACCTTCAATAAGACGCAATTACAGATAGAATGGCAATCATTACAATTGGAATCTTACAAAATCCAAATTTCTATCCGGCTTATTGTAGTGTAGTAGCATAAATTCTTCTATATTCTTATTTATTCTTATATTTTTTTCTAATTCCTACTGGCTAATTGAAGTCATTGAAACCCGAAGCTCGTAAGTACAGGCTAAGAGTTTTACCATAACCATATAATCATTTTTTTAATGATGTAAAAATCACATTTAACGCTTTCAGGAGTTTTTGATTCAATTCTTTTCATCAGGAGACGACTTTAATGCTCAAAAGGAATTTGGCAGTTTGACAAATGTTCTTAATAACGCCACGCGCCTCCCGTAATATTCTATTTCTTTTAATCACGCCTTCAAATTCTCTTATATTTCGTTTATATATTTATTTTGTAAAGTTCCTTAATTATTACATTTTGAAAAACTTTGCAATTTCACTGTCAATCACCTTTAAACTCATTAAATTCTGTCTCAAATTCAATCTAACCCCCCCCCCCCCCCCCCCATATATTTCTCTTTAATACCCCTTCCTGGCTTCTGGAAGAGCGAATAATGAATCTCTCAGATGTGGTTACCAAACCTCCCAGATCTCCACACCAACGAAACGACCTGTGCACTACAGACACCCAAATTTCCTTTGAAGTTAAAAAATTCTGATGAAATGAACTGAGCTATGTGATTTTAGTTTTTCATTTAATCTAAGAATGATTGATTGGAATTCATTTATTCTCAGACAAAACATACGTTAAACTTACGCTAATAAACTGATTCCAGTGCGTATATTTTTTTAATTTAACTTTTCCATTTTTCATTAACAGGGATTTTTGACTACCAGGGTTTTGACTAGCAAATCACTTCCCGATGGATTTAATAGATCGATCTAATTAAACCCTAAAAATAGTGACACTGACTGCGGAACTCTTTACCCTAGCCAAGAATTCAGGTCAAACCCCGTTAGTCTTGTAAACGTGACAATGTGTCTGTCCGTAAATCCTGCGATTGGAACTCGCCAATTGTTGGTAGCTGCAAAATGGCTACCGGTTACTCAAAGCAAGAACGAGGGAAGATATAGAGTTACATCTTTGCTCTTCTGCTGTTAGAGCCAAATATAGCCGCAACTGCCAAAGCCTCCTTACAGCGGATAAAGCAAATATTCTGTTGCTATATTAAACTGTGGTGACCCAGAATGCATGGCGAGGGTCGGGAAGCAACAACATCTTTATTAGACCGAAACATCAGCATTTCGGCGCAACAACAAAGAGGAAAGGTTTTTATTTTTTATTTTTTTTTAATGGCGTCCTTCATAAGTTTCCACTCGTCATCGTTCGACTTCAATCAACGCCATTTCAAAAAAAGTGGAATTGAAAATGGTTCGAGACAGGAAGGAAATACAACCGATCAGAAATATACAACAACAAACTTAATTGTTTTAATAAAACACGAAATCATGAGATCAGTTTCCTAAAGAATTCAATTGCTTAAGAAGTTCACGGTTAATTTGAAAATGTGTTTTTGATAAGATTAAGAAAAGAAAAAGGTCCCTTTGGCAAATCTTGGCCTCTTGTAATTTTAAATGTCAGTGTGGGACTCAAGCTCTTATTCCTTCAACTTTTACTACCAAAGTACTCATTGTGGTTCAAAGCTCAGAAATAATTCCTTAAGAATCAAAACACATAAATAACACAGACTGAAAAACATTACAGTCTGTTTTTTTCTTTTTCTTTCCTCATTTTAACCTTATCTTCCATAACAAAAAAAAAGTAACGTTAAAGCTGCAAATAGTTAAAATAATAATCAAATAATTGGCAAATGACACAAATATATGTAAGAAATTAAAAATAACTGAAAATCAATATCTTCTATTATTGTTTTTAGAATCCATTTTCAAGATAAAAAACTGGTTAAAACAGGACAAGGATAAACGTTTTGATGGAGACCAATGATTATCTATTTGCTCCTTGGCTTCCATGTTTAGCCTTGTCCTGTTTTAACTTTTTTCTTTACTTTGATAATGAACATTAGAAAACAACCGAAACAGTTGCTTCAACCATTTATAATTTATTACACATGATTTTGTGCAAATATAGAATTATTACATTTAACTTTGCCTTATATTTTAAACTTTCGTCAAATTATTCATTACTAAATAAAATGAAATAAAATAATAATTTTTTTGATAGGAAATCAATTTCTATATTTCCTATTCTTTATGTATTTACATAATATAATAGGAGGGCAGCGAATATAAATGTGGGGCAACTGTACAAGAAGCAGGACCGTCCAAGACTTATTTATTGAATGGACGGTGCCTTTATCGTCACAAATATCTTATCCCAGGGGAAGTCTCAACTTTATAAAAAAACCTCTTCAATACATCCACCTTGAATTTCCTTTTAAATTTAGCTTTCTTTAGTGCCTTTTTTTATCCTTCTCAATAATATCACAAGGCCAGGCATTTCTCCTTCTCACTCAAGTATTTGTAGATCCTTGGAACCAAAATACAAGAAAGGAAAAACTATTTGAAAGATTGTTAGGACAATAATATTTTCAGCCCTGAAGGTTAGAAAAAGAAAAAAAGGATCCAACATTCCGAAAGCTGTTCAAACATAAAGAGAACGGTAGGAAGATCAAGGGATTATGCATTCCTACGCGATCTACTTGAGCTACAAAGAATTAGCAAATATAATCAATATTTTTTTGAAAAGGCTTTAAGAGCAACCTCCGAAGCGCTATTTCTGTTCTTCTGAAGTAGCGTTTGTGTTTCTGGGCATGCGCAGTTGCCGCTTTATATTTAGAATCATTTCTTTTCATAGCTCTTTTCTTTTTTGCCATTCAACAAAAATGGATCGTGTAAATTATGTCGAAAGTGAAGTAAATTATATCAGAGAGATTTTAACGGCCTTTGAAAGATTTCCAGAGCCACTTTAAAGACCCAATTTCTATGTTTTGAAATAAAAGTATTCTGAAATATTTAACTTTTTTTATCAATGCATCTTTAAATCTTTTTAAATTTTTAATTAAAATAATCTTATCATTCCTATTATCCATTCTGTGTGTATAAACATTAATACAAAGGACCAAACACACAAAAAACAATAGAGATATAAAGAATAAATAATTTCATGACATGTTGCGAAGGTACACTTCCTTCTTCGTCAGATGATACTAAATAAATAAATATATGAAGAAGAAAACAAAGCTCGGAATTTGAAATTGAAAATTTAAATGTAGCAATAATTTTAGATAATAATAAAATCTCAACTTGCAAATGTAACATAAATAAATCTATCGTAATTTATAAATAACGAACGCGCTACAATATAAATTACGATAGATTATTTATATGTTACATTTGCAAGTTGAGATTTTATTGTTACATTTAAATTTTAAATTTCAAATTCCGAGCCTTGTTTTCCTTTTCATGTATTTTTATATTTAATATCATCTGACGAAGAAGGAAGTGTACCTTCGCAACATGTCATGAAATTATTTATTCTTTATATCTCTATTGCTTTTGTGTGTTTGGTCCTTTGTATTAATCTTATCATTCCTACTCAGGTTAATAATTGGATGGAGAAGAATAGAAACAAAGGATGTGATATTATTAAAAATAAATGGAGATTAACCACAAAATAGCAACTTTATGTCAAAAATTGTAAGAATGTAAATGAATTGCCTGCCCGTGTTTTAGCGTTGATTTTTACCTATTTTTTTTTCTTTTGAATGAATTAGCTGAGGTCTGTGAGACTTGTAACTTCAATGACATATTTATGAAAATCATGTTGTTTTGCATTTGTGCCTCATTGCTTTCAAACCGTTCAATTTAAGCTAAAGATTACTATAGAGCTTAAAATATTACTTTAAATACAGTAAACTCCCGATTATCCGTGGAATTGGGTGGCGCGGCAACCGCGGATAATCCGAAATAGGATGAAAATCAACACAAAAATGCTTTTAACATGTTTTATTTACATTAAAATGGCAGTACATACATTACAAACAATTATTTTATTTTACTTTATTTCCTTACTTTTTAACAAAAAAACATCGGTTAATTGTCTTTGTTTTTTCACCCGGATAATCGGGAGTTTACTATATTTGAAAACTCAAAGTAAAAAACCGAAGCCATCTTCCATTAACAGTTAAAAAGCCTGATAAATACTTCAATGACTAACTAACTAATTAAATAAATAAAATAATAACTTGTGCTTTGGTACCTTTCAATAGTGTAACGATTTATAATAATAAATAATAAAAGTAAACGTACAATAAATGAATGAAGTACGAATAGAACTATTGGACATTTTACTATTCCATGACTTTTGTAGTTCACTGGCAGTGTATGCGGATGTGTACAAGTGTTGGCAGAATTTCGAGACGTTTTCGCTAAGCATGGCAGTCTCTGTTGAAACCTAGAAATAGTAAATGGTCAATGTCCCTCCAAATTTGATGAGTTCATGGGACACCAGACATGAAGCGATCCAAACAGATAAAGAATGAAGAAAGAGAAAGAAAAAAAAAAGCCCTACCACTAAACAGAAACCTTGGCAGTGATCCACTGAAGGATTCAATGATCTCCACAACGAAAAGGCAAATTTACTGGAGTTCACAAGGGATGATGAATCCTTCGAGTGTAATCATAAGAAAAACCATCAAAGAAAATGATACTCATTGTTATCGTGTATTTTTATTCATGTAATCTTTAATATTTAAACTGAACGGAAATAGTTTGTTTTTGGTAACGCTTCAAAAACACATTTTCTTACAGGTTTTTAGTTATGACTTTTAGTTTTGAATTCCCGAAAACATTTGCAGATATAACATTAAGAACAGACGTAGATTTTCCCCATTACGTTCTCAAATTTCTGCAAAAATTGTAAATGCTTCTTTTTCAATTGTTGAAAAAGAAGTTGTTGTTGTTGTTTTTGTTTGCTTTTTTCTTTTTGTGTGTGTGTGTGTTTACGTCTGGCTGAGAAAAGTTAGTAACTAAAAGATTAGAAATTGCTACATTTAAGCCCTAAGTTATGAAAACTTATGCAGAAAAAGAACAAAGAAATGTTAAAAAATCCGTAGAACTGATTTTTTTTTCAGTTTTCTACAAATTACTGCAAATTTACTAACTGCAGTTGTTAGTTTAGGTACCTTTACTA
Organism: Thereuonema tuberculata; assembly: GCA_023159025.1. Lineage (NCBI taxonomy): Eukaryota > Metazoa > Arthropoda > Chilopoda > Scutigeromorpha > Scutigeridae > Thereuonema > Thereuonema tuberculata. The sequence goes on along the minus strand of JAFIDM010004315.1, from coordinate 37,307,767 downwards.
ATCTTTCAAAAAGCTTCATTCTGAAAAGAAAATATTCTCCTAGCTTCTGTAATTACGAGTATTTATTACAAAGGATCTTTATCCTTAGGTCATTACTGTTCTTTGAAACAATTACAGATTGTTAATGTTTTTTTTAGGTGAAGATTGTTCAAGTTCTTCTCTAAAGCACTATTTCACTTTGGACCCTTATTACATTAGGGAGTAGTGGTCGTTCAGACAGAACACCTTCTATTATCTCTATTATTCATTATTTAATCGTTTAGTGAATATTTGTAATAAAAAAACTGAAGACTTTTATTGCTTTGTTACTTAATGAAATCGTTCTACATTTATGAATTTCTGGAAACTTCTAAATGTATAAAGTCCTGTAGAGATTCTAACGAATAATCTTCACATTCCTTCCTCTCTTTTTTAAGTTGAAATAGAATATCAACTTAATATTTGCATAGCGTGAACCTAATTATATGAACAGTGGCGCAACCAGGATTAAGGTTTGGGAGGGCGCTAAGGATGTTGTATAAAGTCCATTTACATGTAGGCCAATTTAAAAATAAATTATTTCAATGATCACTTTCCAAAATAATAAGATACAGACACATCAGTGCTTTAATAAAGTTTTCTTCTCGTTTTTTCTTTCTTTCTTTTTTTTTCTTGTTTTTTTTTCTTTTTTTTTGTTTTGGTTTTGGGGGGGGGGTGAGGGCTTCAGCCTCCTTAGTCCCCTTCCCCTGTGGTGCGCCACTGGTGTTGAATGAAATGCAATGAAAACTGATGGCTGATCATTTACAATCAATAACTAAATGAACGGGTAAGAGAAAATACAAATCAACTGGAAATCAACCAGTGAGATTCATTAACATATCGTCCATCCTAGTCTTTCGGAAAACAGAAACAATTGAATCTGAACGATTGATTGTTAATAGAATAACAATAAATGCGAGAAAGAAGAGGCTTCCAAATCAGAGATCGATTGCCCTTAAGTATCCTAATATTCATCAAACCTACAGAAGAGGTCGGTTGGAGGGACTCCAAAATAATGAAGAAACCCTTTCGAGTAATATTAAAATTACGCTCATTGTTGTCTCAGAAAAAAATTAATAGCAACGTTGAACAGCTCGTAGCAAAATATTGGTGTAAATGTTTCTGGGCACCCACGATTGGGATGTGACAGAAGATGAAGCTGTAATATTGTCTGAAATTTGAAGATATTGTATTCATTTTAGAAAGTCATAATCTTAATTTTTCGTTGTTCCATTTCAATATCTTACATGAAAGGATTCTTAAGTATTCAAATAATAGTAATAATAATGAGTTCTAAAAAATGTTTTAAAAACATAATGCCTGACAATCTTTTCCACCTGATCTAACATTAAATATTTTGTTGAAACAGCTAGTAATTGCAATATTTTTGAGCATGAATGGATTATGTTTGAATGTAGATTATTTAATCGTTCAATTTCCTCATTTTGAATGCATCAAGCCAATTCCCAAGAAAAAAAGAGAATTACCATGAACAACTTTATTTTCTAAAATGAAAAAATTATAAATTTATTCCTATTTTGATCTGTTAAAATTTTGTTTTCTTTTATAAACACTAAATAAAAATCTAAAAAAGGAAATGTCAGTCGTGAGGAACTTTACAAAGTTTTGAATTGTCTTTGAAACAATAACTGATATTACAGTACTCGAAATTGATGAAATTTTCTTTGGGATCTTTTTATTTCATCAGTTGTTGCAATTCTAGTTCTTTGATTCGTATTTCTCAAATCGTAAGAAAAAAGAAGATCTGTACGTTATGATTAAAGATTTCTAGAATAGACTATTTTGTATCATTAAGCATTTTGTTGGTGGAGCTTAAATATTTGGTGACTAAATATTTACAGTAGCTCATTACTTTGATTTACAAGAGAGAGATCATTCAGCATTGGATATTCTACGATTTCACTTTGGTACATTTTAGCATTGACGTACTGCAGACAGAGATCGAACATCTTAGAAATTCATGCTAGAAAATTAACACTTACGAATTTTGTAAATTTATTAAAATATTAAGAAAAATATTTAAAAATGGTCTAGACATTTTAGCAAATTGTAAGAGTACATCATAATTTCCCAGCGAACCGCAGGAAAAATATTAAAATTTGTTTATTTTAATACAGATGTCCTCGGTTTGCGATGATTCGCTTTACGGCATTTCGACTTTACGATGATATGATATCTTATCATACGGCGTTGTTGGTTTTTTTTCTGTGCTAACTATTTACTAGTATTTATTTATTTATTTATTTATATTATACATGTATCTTATTTATCATATCATATTCGTATTTAACATACGATTATTTTCTCCGTGTGATGTGTTCATCAGCCCATCTTAGCATGCATTTTAATACAGCCTACATTTTTAAACTTCTTCTTTAAATAGGTTTTAAAAAATAAATCTAGTTTTATTTAATGATAAACATTATCTTCACAGTCAACATTAATTTCGGAAAGAAATAAAATTGTAGATCAGTTTCTGAGGCATTCTGAATTTTGTACTTCTATATGGATATTGTTCTATTTCTGTTATTAAAATATTATGCGTTAGTTTCATTGATTTTTCTAAATACTTAATCAACAAAAAGATTTAGTTAAAGTTTTACTAACCTCCTTTCTTTTAAATATTATTATTTTTATATTATTAGAAAAGAAGAATTATTTTGAATCAGTTCAATCAGTTGTTCAGGAAGATCTCACGCTAAAAAGAATCACAACAAGGGCTCAGAAATAACAACTATAAATAATCTCATCGTCGATACAGATTGAATTATAAAAAGCGAATCAGGTGACTGAAGAAAACTCCTGACTGCAAACCCGTTGACTGTTTCTTTAGTTTACAGAATATTTCATCTGAAACTCCAGCTCAGCAGTTGAAAAGCAACAAAAACAAGACAATTTGTAAACATTTTCTTTCAAGCACTGTATAAAAATCAGATTTATTAAAATATAAATTGTGATGTCTTATTTAAAATTCCTTACACTATCTCACAAACTCCACCCCCCTTTAATAAGAAATGCAAAATTTTATCTATTTCATGTGTGTTTGTGTGATCTACTACAACCTCTGTAATTTGTTTTTTTGTCTTTTTTGTATTAAGGAAAAATATTATGTTTAATAATTTTAAATAAAACCAAAAAGGATAAAATGGAAACAGAGAAAAATATCTTTTTACCAGAACAAAATCTAAACGTGTCTGAATAAATGTTTAAAAATGATTGTTCAATTGAATGTGCTACAGAAACGCATATCTGAACTACAACCCTCATTAATTAAAAATACACTTCTATGTTTTAAATATGATGTCTTCAAACAATTAGTATATTAAATTCCGTGATACAATGACATAATTTCCCAAAAGAATCTCTTAGAATAAAGCTTGCATTAGCTGTAGTAAGTTGGGTACAAAGCAGGCCTGCACGACAGTGTTAAAATAATTCTTAAAATAAATCATTATTAATTGTTGTGCTGATAGTTAAATGGAACACATTGCGGACATTCTCACACATAAGGTCAAAGCATTGAGATTAAAGACACTTACCAACTTAAAAGATCTGGACTCTGTGGTTCTCTCTATCACACACCAAAATATGTCCATAGGATGTGACTGCTACTCCTTCTAGGCCTTTGAACTCGCCGTCCCCACTGCCCCAGGAACCGAAGGATTTGAGGAAAGATCCGTCGGAATTGAAGATCTGAATGCGATTGTTGCCACTGTCCCCTACAATGATGTAACCCTGATCGTCGACTGCTACCCCCCGAGGGAACTTAAACTGTCCCTCTTCTGTGCCCTCACTACCGAATGATGAAATCAATCTTCCATTAACATCGAAGATCTGAACACGATGATTGTTACTGTCAGTAACGACCACTTTGTTTGTGTTGCTCACGGCTATATAATGTGGATGTTCTAATTGACCCTGTTTGTTACCGAGCGAACCGAATTTGCCAACAAAGGTGCCGTCGGATTGGAACACCTGTACACGGTGATTTTCTTTATCACAAACATAGATAAAGCCGAGGCTATCCGTTGTTATCCCCCAGGGATAACTTAGTCGGCCATCGCTCATACCTTGACTTCCAAAGGCTCGTAAGAAGCGACCTGAAGGGTCAAAAACCTGGATTCTGTGATTGTAGCGATCCGAAATGATGAACTGACCTATTCTATTGACTGCTACACCTGCCAGGCAATCGAATTCACCTTCGGCACTTCCATACGTGCCGAACTCCTTGGTAAAATTGCCAAAGGAGTCAAATACCTGGACCCGATGATTGCTACTGTCCGCGACCACGATACAATTGTCAGTGCCCACTGCTACGCCACGGGGCCAAGTGAAGTTACCAGCTTCACTACCGCGAGTTCCTAATTTCATTATAACACGTCTTTTCTGTAAGTAAGATGTTCGTGGGTTTTCTCCTGACCGTAGGTTTAGGCTAAAACCTGAATAAGGGCGATCTTTACATTCTGCGAGTCTTGCTCCCAGAATTGATTCGCGAGTGACCGTAATGCCCTCATCATCTGAACTATCTGAGCTATCTTGTTTACTATTATTATTGGAAACAGAATTATTACTGCAACCATTTACTACTTCAGTTTTGGTTTCTTCTTTCCCTTCTGTTTTGCTACCCTTAGTGCCGTATTTGTTTCTTAAATATTGTGCCCAAGAACTAATGGCAGATGTACTCGTGTCTTCGGGGCTCTGTTCCCGAGATGGAGACTCATTGATCCGACTACATGCAAAGTCGGTGGACGCAGGAACGCTGTCAAACCTGGAGCTCCTATACGAGGAAGTTCCCGTGTCGTCCTCTTCGTCGTCATCGTCCCCGTGGGCGTTGATGTCGTGTGAACTGCGGCTTCTACCAAGCCGATTGCGCCGCAGAGCACTGAACCGACTTTCTTTACGGAACCGGTCGGACCCTGTCCCTCGCCTGGACGCGTCATCTGGACTATCATCATGGTCAGGCACGAGAGCAGCCGAGCTCTTGCTTCGCGACAAATAACGACTGTACGATGATGACGAGCCTAACCTCGAATCATCTTTGTCATCATCCATAGCAGTCCTGCTTCTCGTAAGATATTTGTTCGCGAGAGAACTGTATCTGCTGTCTGAACCATCTGTGTCTTTTTTATCGCCATAAGAGTAAGCGCTTGGTCTCCTCCCATAAGTACTACTCGCTGCATCATTCTCTTTTTCGCGGGCGTACATACTACTACGGGATGGTACATTTGGATTGTCCCTTGTACTGAGAATGCTGCCCGAGCTCTCTCTTCTCGCTAAGGCACTGCGTGCAAGAAGAACCTGAATGGCTTGGTCTCTCTCTTTTTCCTTTCTCTCCTCATCACTGTCACTGTCGGCGGCGCTGCTGTCTTCAGCAGCAGCTGATGGTCTAGGAAGGAAGCGACTCACAAATTTCGGCTTTGTTACTTCTTCTTTCGAATCCTCCGATTTTTCTGAAGATAACGTTCTCCCAGATGCTGCAACAGTAGGAGCACGACCCCTATTAGGACTATTCCGGCCATCAGACCGAACATCTTCTTTCCGACTTTCTGTACTACTTGTCCTACCCATAGGGGAATCTCTGTTACGAAAGGAACCAAACCTGTTTTTGGAGTCTTCATCCTTCCTCTCTCCTCCACCGACGGTGGCAGGCTGAGCGGGTGCTCTGCTGGGAGAAGGGCTGGATGAACTCTCGGAAGAAGAGCTGGACGAACTGGAAGAGCTGTCTGTGCTTTTAGCACGTTCCTTGGTCTTATCTTCTGCTGTTTTGCTAGCCGTGGTTGTAGCACGAGATCTCCCAAACATTGGTGACTGAGGGGAGGATGGACTTTGGGCAGCACTGCCACTCTTTGATTCATCCTGGCTATCGTTCAGATTCAATGAACTATTCGAAGGAGTTCGCGAGTAGTTGGCATTCTTTGAGCGACTAGAGGATTCTTCGCCTTGTGGGCATTCGGAATCAGATTCACTTCCACTTTTATTAACCTCTGCGATTGGGGAAGTTGTTGAAGCATTTCCCTTTAAGACCCCGGGCCGTTCGAAACTTGGATTACGGCCATAAAAACGGCGCCTGTTTGTTTTAGAGCCGTCATCTTCTCCTCCGCTCGTCTGTTCCAAGGAACTTTTTCGTGTAGGAGTGGATGGCGACTCACCTTCTTGAGATACCTGACGACTTGAAGGTCTTGATGGTGTTGAATCTCGGGACGTATCACTATCTCTTTTAGCAGTACTATCCTGACGAGTGACGTTTCTTCTTCTGCCGGGTGTTGTTGTAGAGGGAGAAGTGTCTTCGGTTCCGGAAGACTTGTCATCATCTTGAGATCGGCTTCTGGATGACTCTTCTTCCTTCTGCAGAGCAGCAACACGGCGAGCCAAAGGACGGGTTGGTGAATCTGTCACTGGGCTGGTGGTTGTCGTGGTGGTGGTAGTTGTAGTAGATGTAGTGGTAGATGTTTGAGCTTTATCTTGAGCTTTATTCTGAGCTTTGATCTTAGCAATTTCGTCATCGTCGCTCATTTGGCGTTGAGGTCTTCGAAGAATGGAGCTTTGAACAGGAGTTGGGGCAGGGGTAGGGGCGGGCTGAGGAGGCTGGTTTTTCTCTTCCAATTTCTGCTTTTGTCTCTGCTCATTGATTTGTAATCTTCTTACAACTCTAGGACAATCTGCAAGACGCGCAATTCCACTTAACGGACCCCGAATGGCATCTTCAGACTCCAGAACCCGCTCCTTTTGAGGCGGTTCTTGTTGTTCTTGTCTAGCAAAACGGACTGATCGCATAGAATGGATGTCAGGATCACTGCTTTCTCGATACATATCTGAATCTGATCCACGAGTAAATCTTGATCTATAGCCTCCTCCTCCGTCTTCTTCTCTTTGCCAGTTACCCCCAAACTCTCTGGTATAACGTCTGCTTCCAAATCGATCTCCTTCATCCAGATCTCGAGCACGATCGGTTATTCTTCGATAGCCACCAGATTCAATTTCTCCCGGCCTGCGTCTGGAAGACAGCGGTGACGTCGCTCTGCCGTCCGTTCGGGACTCGGTGTCACTGCTGTGCCCTCCGAGACGCTGGTTAACACCTAAGAAGTTCCTTGCTTCTTCTTGCCGATGAAATTGAGTTGCTAAACGATGGTCGCTTTTGCTTCTCATCAAGTTGGAACCTACAGTGTTGGTGCTGCCCCCACCACTCGAACTCACTAATTGATTTGGAGCATTTAATACTAATTCTCCAAAATTGATGATTCCCTGATGCATTGTTTCCGGATCTGGCACTGAATGGAATTTAAGCCGACGGTTGAAATCAGCTTGGTCTGGATCGAAATTACGCAAGAACTCAAGCGTTTTCAGGAATGTATCTTTATAATCCACTAATTCTACATCCTCCCACTCAGTGTTTTCATTTACGTGTTTGTCTACTAATTCGGAATTACTCTGTATATTGCCCACTTCTAATTCTAAGTTATCTTTCAATTGATTTAAATTTCTCAGTTCGGTTGTAAGAAAGGATTCCACTTCGTTTTTAAGCGATTCCTCTCTATCTTTGATTTCTTTTTGGAGGCGTTGGTAGACCTCCTCGATTTCCTGAGTGACATTGCTACAGTTCTGTCCAATTTGAAGCACAGTTTTTTCAATTTGGCCGAGAGCATCCTGAAGCCGATGTAAGCCTCGCCGCACTTGGTTATTTATGCGTGTGATCTCTCGCTTGAGAATGTCCAGATGTGCCTCTTTACAGTCTGGGCAAACTTTCTTGTCGCAGTGGGCGCAGTGTGCGAGATAGGCCTTCTCGCTACATACGCCGCACCGTTCGCGAATGGCAGGAAGGGGGTCCGACTGATCGCCTGTCACTTCGATGTGTAGCTCCAAAAAACGCATCAACGTCACATTGGTAGGGAAGCCCTGGATTCCTTGGTAAGGTATACGGTGTTCGGCGCGGCATTCTGGACATTTAATCTGTCGACGGATATAATCAATTAATCCCTCCAAGCATGGTTCCATACAAAAGGTGTGCTGGCAAGGCAGAAGCTTAGGGTTACGATAGCGGTCGAGGCAGATAGCGCAGGTGAGAAGCTGGTCGAGCTGATTCCAGGCGTTCTGGGTTGTACCTGTTCCAGTCACGGAAGATGCCATTTTGATTTTTTCTTTTTTCACTCTTGAACTGCGACGGGTTCTGTGGTATTCGGAAACCTGTAAAATAAAAAGAATAAACAATTAATATTAGATATAAGAACATAAGGTTTACGTGTACTGCATAACATTGGAAGCAATAATAAAGCCGTACACCTACGTAAGATAAATGACATGCTTATATAATTTAAAAAGTTTATATAACGTTTCGCCGTCGAGAGACAGCCTTATCAATATACCTATAGACGGCGAAACGTTGTGTAAACTTTTTAAATTGTATAAACATGTCATTTATTTTACGCAGGTGTATGGCTCTATTATTGCTTCCAATTAATATTAGAATATTGATTCTTATATTAATATGCAAAACTTAATAAAAAAATATGAAATAACATGTAAATAAAAAAATAAAGTTCAATTAAATTATTCTCAATTGACAGCAATTATTGTTTCAAAATTTCAAAAATATACTGAAAACTTGACTTTTTCGTTGTGTAACATAATGAATTCAAATTTACTAACCGAAATGTCAAAGGAATTCACTGATGCATTGAAACTAAACTAAAACAACTTTGAAGGAAACTTTTTATTGAATTTGGATCTTATAGTAATTGAAAAGGAAAAATAAACTAGAAAAAAAATTATCCCTGAAGAAGTTGATTGAAAGATATTAAGAAATTCAATGCATTCAGGAAATATCAATCTATCATCGCAATTAAAAAGAGGCTCTGGGAGAAACCATTAAAAAGCCATCAGAGAATGGGATTGGCTGAGACAAAGAATGCTTCTCTTTCACACGATACAAGAGATATCGCCAACAGCTTCCAAGTTAAATTTAGTTCTACATATTTTCGTTGTATGGAAGGAATGCGAGAAAAGAATGGATAGGAAGAAACCACTGACGCTGAAAATAAAAACTGATCGGTTTTGGTCAAAGTTTCAGAATTAACAGTTGTAGGCGAGATAATAGAAGCACTCACGAAATCCTAAGTGTTTTTATATGAATTTCAAGATTAAGTTTACACATTGCTTATGAATGCCTTGGATTTTTTGCATTGAAACCCGTTCTCTACATCCATATGTAATTTAAGTACGCTGAAATGTCTACACTTTTAGGCACAGAACCATTAAATCATTAATAGATTCTAAAGTAATTTCTTTAACACTAGCTTTAATTTACCACAGAAAAAAAACTTACTCGATTATGAGAATCTTCGAAGCCTGCTTTTTTTAAGAAAGATCGAAGAACAGGATCTCAACTGACAAAATAACTCAAGTTAATCCAGAGCCACAATACTATACAATTGCAGTTGATAAATATGGTTCATTCTTAAATAGTAATCTATCTTCAATACACAAGGCTCATCTATTGGAAAAACAGCCTTGCTCTTTCTCTATTTTGTCAAAATGAAGATATTCAGTTAGGCTTAGTAAAAATTTTAATTATAGGTTTTTTGTAATTCTAAAAAAATTTGTTGAATTTTTTTTTCCTTGAATTTAATAGAATCGTTTAAATCAGATTTTAATATTATAAAATGAATAATAATTTTCAATAACAGATTGACTTTAAATCTGTTGATTGAACAAACATTTGCTGAATAATTACTTGTTTAAAAGACAAAATCTGAATTTGGTAGAAATTACTTGAATTACGATAAGTTTATTGTTTGCAACCAAATGAATTATTTCATCAAAACAATAAATGGTACTTATTTACTACCAGGACTCATTGTTTTGTAATCGATTTCTGGTGTGTATTTTAAACCATTAACCCCTCCAAATGTTTAATAAAAATAGGTTCTACTTACGAATGACCTCATATCGTTTGGAAAAAAACCAAACATTTTCCTATAATTAACACTAGGTTAGGTTTATTGAGGTAGGATCCTTTCCTTTAATTTGGAAATTCGATGGAAAAAAAGTATACTATCCATTTTGAAATGACCAGCGCTATCAATAATAATGACTACTACAGGCTATTAAAATATCTCACAATTCCATTAAAAATATTATTTATTAAATACAGTAAAACCCCGTTATTACGCTCCCGCTTATAGCACTATCCCGTTCTTAACGCTCCTTTTATTCGGTCCCTGGAATTTTCTATATAACTCTGTATATTTTTACCCTCTTATAACGCTTCAAATCCCGCTTGTAGCGCTTATTTTGTATCGAAAAGAAATTTTTTATATCGGAAATTTTGTATCTAAAAGAAATATAACACTGTAAACATTCTTTTTTTTCCCTGGGAGGAGGGAATCTTTGAACTCTGTGAAGTGCGGGTCTGTGATACAGTAGTGCAAAATGTTGAAATCCCTTTCTACAAGTGAAAAATTGCAAATTCTCTGAAAGTACGACGAGAATTCTACATTAAGTCAGAAGTTTTCGCAGAATCTCTAGGAATCCTCTCATCTACTCTGAGAACAATAATAAAAAATAGGGATGCAATTATCGATGCAGCGAAGGGTGGTTGCAAACGTACAAAAAGTAAAGTGTGGAAAATATGAAGATGCCGAGGAAATTCTAATTGAATGGATTCATCAGTCCCGTGATACATCAGTGCCATTAAGTGGCCCAATTCTTCAAGAAAAAGCGCATGAAATAGCGGGCAGTGCACTAAAACTGCTCCGAAAATATATTAGTGTTGCTCCTAGTGGTGTATCAATTGATGTTAATAGTTACTCGAACCGCATTGAAAATGTCATAATTCGTAACAGTAGCACACACACATATGGCAAACCACAATCAAAGATTTTTCTTTAACAGGAAATAAGCTCATATTTGCACTATATCTATTGCAGAATCAAGTATGTTTCCTGTAAAATGGTGTCTAAATCTTTCCCCATCACATAAATCATTTCCCGTCTCTAGCGCTATCCCGCTTATTACGCTTGTAGGTCATGGTCCCTTGACGAGCGTAATAACGGGGTTTTACTGTATGTAGCAAATTTTTGGAAATCTTTCATTCTTTCCTTTATCAAGCTTCATAATTCAAACAAATAAATAGTTTGTTTTTGAAACAGTAAATAGATGTCTACGTACCATATAACACCAGATTACATTATCCTGTTATATTCATGTTGGATCATTATAACAACAAAACATGTAAAAACATGTCTTTAAAAACAAACCTTTTTCACAATCTTATTTTTATTAACAATTTTAACAATCGTATGTTGAAGTAGTTAAATTATCATCTACTTCAATTCCATCATTCCTAGCATTCTTATGAAAATACTCTCTATTTTCCTTAATTTTCTGTTTTTCCATATACAGTATAATAATTTTACCTCATTACTAATGGAATGACCTAAGTTGCTACAATGTTCAGCTAATTCAGATTTCTTACTTTGCTTTTTCTTTATATAATGAACATGTTATAAAATTCTCTCTCTTATCGTTCTTTTAATCTCTCCCACATAAAAATTATTACAATTTAAACATTTAATTTTAAAAATGACTCCCATGTTATTTCTTAATTCACTTTTATTTAATTTGCAACAACTTTTTTTTTATTTTGATCTTACATGCAAATATTAAATCAATGTTGTATTTCTCACATATCCTTTTTAATTCAAAATACGGTACTATTATTTAAATACGGAATTACTATTCTTTGATTTTTATTTTTACCTACTTCGTTGATCTTCATGTTATTATATTCATTTATTGTTTTATTAACGAAAAATTCTCCTTAATCATTTTGCTTAAACATGGTTTTCATCTTTTTTAATTCCATGTGAAAATCTTTTTCTACGGTTGTTGTTCTATCTATTCTATAAATAAAATTCTCAATTATATTCTTTTTCATCTGCATTCCGTGTCTTGATTTAAAGTTTAATATGTGGTTACTTTGACACTCTTTCTTATAATGTCTTAACTTCAAGTTTTTGTCATCTTTTATCAAACTAACATCAAGAAAATTTAACCTGCCATTATTTTCTTTTTTCAATTTAAATTTAATATTTGGTTTCTATCAGTTATATCTTTAAAGAATTTGTCAAACTTACGAAAAATTAAGGAAAGTAATAGAGAACATTTTCATAAGAAATATTAGAGGTAATAATTAAACAGGAATGATGGAATTGAAGTAGATGATAATTTAACTATTTTAGCAAATGACTTGGTAATTTTGTATAAATTGTAAAATGTTATAAGATTTGAAGAACTAAAATTATGAAATAATATAAGATTCTTAAAAAGGTTTGTTTTGACATGTCTTGACATGTTTTGTTGTTATAATGATCCAATGTGAATATATCAGGATAATGTAATCTGTGTTATATGTTATGTAGACATCTATTAATCAAAAACAAACTATTTATTTGTTTGAATTAGGAAGCTTCATGGAAGCTTTCCGAAAATTTGCTATAAAATATATTTAATAAATAATATATTTTTAGTGGAGTTCTGAGATATTTTAATAATATGATAAGCAGAGAATATGGAATTAAAAACTACAAGTTTTTAAAAAAACAAAACAAAAACAGTAGGGCCTGTGTAAATGAAAAGAAAACGCCAAAAATCGATTATATAAAATAGGTTCCTATAAAGTACCCAATAAATAAATCGACATTTAGTTATATTTCTCAGTAAATCTAGATTTCAATCAATCACTCTCTCTGGTTTGCTGTTATAGCTTTAATAAGAAAAATTAAATTTTTACAAAATAATCATTAAAAGACCCGAGGTTTAAAAAAGAATTTAGAGAATTTCTCCGATATTTAGTAGATTTCATTCGCATATTCACTTGTTTATTCAGTTTTTTTGTTGTTGTTGTTATTGTTGTTTTTTACATTTCCCCTAGTAACATTACATGTTGAAGAGAATTCCACTGTACGATTATTGGGATTATAACAATAGAAAAGATAAATTCTAAACTCCAAATAATTTTGTAAAATTAAGAGTTTAAAGGTATGATCCATTTCAGTATATTCTAATTCAATACACTGTGAAGATATCATCTTGTAAGATATACACTTAACAACTTGTTTTTTGTTTTATCTAATTTCAGTATCCTACTGATGTACTGAAATACAGTTGCTGTTGTTAATGTAATGAAAAAAAAATCCTATAAAAAAGTAATTTTATGTTTCATTAGAAATACGGCGAGGACCAAATTTCACTTAAAATGTCGATGAATTCTTATAAGTATTCAGTATTAATAAATAACTAATTATCTCTGTATTATCATGAAATATTAATAAAGGAGACGAGTTTGTTATTATATTGATTAGATTGTTATCAAATATAGCTCCTGTTAACGAACATCATTTAGGACTAATCATCTGAGAACAGAGGTTAGTGCCAGATGTAGTTTCAATAAAGATTAGTAGGATTACGAAGTAACTAGATCGAAAATCAAAGTGAAACTAGCAGTAAATAATTATTTACTTTCATGTAAATTTATCTTTTCTTTTAGAGGTACTTTTAGTTATTGTAACTATAGCCAATGTAAGTAAAACAGTATTTAGTTAAAGCAATATATGGTCAAAACACCTTCTCGTTTCAACGTATATCTGCAGAGTGCCTGTCTATTTTTAACAGGTTTTCATAGTTTTGTGATTTTCTTGAAAACAATCCTGCCTTTGATTCAGGCGTTAGAGAAATGCCGTCCATCTGAACAGATAACGTTGAGCATTAAGCTTTGAATTCTGAAACAGAGCAACGACCTTCACGCTGAAGTAAATCCCCTATAAATAACCCAACAGCATCAGACTGAGCAACCATATGTTTCTCCATCAGCACTCACAATCAAATACATCTCTCCAAACATTACATGTCTTTCTAGAAGGGATCTAAAGCCTATTTATATCACAACCATAACCACACAGAATTCCAAGAAATTAAAGGTCGAATCTGTGTTGATACAATTCGTTCTGTTCGTAGTGAGATAAAAAAAAAAATGTTAAAAAGTCTAATAGCTGTTCGGTAGAAATTTATCTCACTGATGAATAGATAGTACATTAAAAGGAAGAAGTTATGAAAGAAGTGGAAACCGCCTGTCATTAAAATGTTGTAATTTCAGTTTTTAGTCTTCTGATAAGGATCAGAAAACTTATAATCCCGGTTTGTCGCTCTGACTTTGGACAAGTATCATTAAAATCTCATTAAATTATCATTAAGCACAACAATCGCAACAATTGCGCCTTTTGCATGCGCAACAATCACATGTACAATACAGCTCAGCAACAATCACAATAATCGCAATAATTGCGCCTTTTGCATTCGCAACAATCACATTTATAATAATAAGGAAATTAAAGCAATATCAATTAAGTCTCATACGCATATATTGTCTCTTATATTGTCTCATACGCATCAGAAGACGTTGCGAAGCATTGTGATTGGTTTACTAATCGCTATCCCTACCTTGTTTTAAGGAAACATTGGAAAGGAAAAGGTTCCTGACATTTGTAAATTGTAATATCTTTAATCAGATATTAATCTATCTAGTTTCTGTATATCCAACTTAAAAAATATGATATGATTATTTTGTCTCCACCACCTACCCAGTCCTCAACACTGATCTTCCACCGATGATGCGCAGTCCTACTATGCAATGGATACCTAGCGTGTATCTAGTTGCAACGTATTCGTTCAGGTTCCCTCGCCTATTGGAGTCAAAGCATTCTGTGACAGAGGGGAGGTCAATTTTTTAAAAGGTGGGTGAGATGGAGAACCAGCTTAAAATAATCCTGCTCATATGTTGAACCAGAAATAAGCAACGCACGACATATTACTGAAATCAGTCCAGATGTTTTAGCGAAGGATCTCGGGGATCATTTGAGGGATTGGAGAGATGGTTACCATCGTAAATAAGATAGATCATAAATAAGCAATGTATAAATTTTATGGAAATCCAGTCGTTCAACGTGACGTACAAACAGACAAATGGATAAACATGAAAAGAAAAATGTTCACTGGAATATTACGACTTCACATTTAGACAAACTAAAATACGGAAAAATTTAACTAAAATTCAAAACTGAAGGCAGTCAGACAATGAAAGGATCATCTTTGGCTCCTTCTATGGTCGGATAAGTATCAAAATCAATTGCGATGTTCTTTGTAAACATGGTAAAATTTCTCTATTCTTAAAATTAAAATCTCAGCTTCATAGTATAAATACGTTGCAGTTATTTGGGTAAATATTTTTAGAGTTTTAAGTGAAGAGTGTACGAACAGACAAACGGATAAACAGAAAATAATAACGTTCCAGTTAAACTTACTTCCTATGCTCAGTTAACAACAGAATCCGAATAATCATAAAATATAATTTACAAAGAAAAATTAAATGTGATTTATATTGTAACCATTAAAAGGAATTCTTTTGCAGAAATTAAAAATTTTAAAAAACCAAAGTTGTTTTTTTTATGTTAAAAATTTTTTGTTTAGCACATTTTTTTTATTAAAATTAATAGCATGATTTGAAATGTTATTTCCAAGAATATACATTTTTTTTTTCCAAAAAAAAACGCGAAAAAAATGAATGGAATTCCTTGTTAAGCATGCAGTCTCACTAATCCACTTATAGCATTCTTCTTCTGTGTTCCAATTGAAACCACATCACGCTGAAACGGCTGGACCGAGTTCCTTAAAATTTGGTCCAATGCTTGTATAAGCTCTCATTTAAAGCTTGAGAAAAATATTTTAGATCCGTCCCATCAGGTAAAAGTATGTCCAACTTCCCAGCTTTTAAAAAAACAAAAAAAAACAACGATTTTCTGAAAACTATGTAATTCTTATTTATGTTCCAATATAAATGTTATTATTTTTAATTCCAACCTTTTATGAAAATCGGTCCGACCGTTTTAGAGTGATGTCCGTTTGAATAGATAAATAAAAATGAAAAAAGTTCTAATTGAATAGTAAAAGTGTTCAGTCAATTACATTATTACATTGAAATAAAATTTTAAAAAAATCAGATTACATTTGGTTTTCTGACTGCATCTGATTTCAGATTTAATTTTTTGGCATTATAAAAAAAATAGATTTCAATTAATTATTTGATTGAAATATCTTTCTTATTTACTTTTAAGTAAAATTTAAATTTTGCTTAAATAATTAAGATTTTTGCCATTTAGCTTTGTCGAAACGTTAAAAATTGCTTTTTTTTTTGTGTGTGTGATCAGAAATACTGTGTGACATTCACTAAATTGTCTTATCTGACGATCTTCAAAAACTATTGTTAGTGCTATGGCCAAAATTAGTTATCACAGCAAACAGTTCGTATTAATAGATTCGAAATGACGTCACTGAATAATAATACTGTATTTCATTTAGGCTTTCCTCCAATTGCAGAAACAAATGACGATCGAAGACTGATACTAATTTAGAAGAATGTCATGCTTATGGTTCTTCAAAACACTAAATTCTCAAATATTAATTTCTTTATAGATTTGAAGCAAAAAATACTGAAATCAAAGTAAATCTTTGTAACAATGAAAATAATCTTTTATCTTTTAAATTCCTATGAAAGAAACAAAATACTCAAATAGCTTAAAAATACGTTATTTTACAAACAAATAAGAATTTTACTTTTTTTTTTTTTTCAGTTTTGGAAGTTAACTCTAAAAAGAGATCTCTACAACGCGACTCGACGTGTGACTAATTAAAAACAACGGCGCAATTTACATTCGACTGAAAGGTTTTTGATTCAGGATTAAGTAAGGCTAGAAATCAATTCATTAAAAAATCTGCATATTTCCTTGATTAGAGTAGCACAAACATCACAGATCTCTCCACCTCACGAATACATATAAAACACAAACAAATCCCGTTCTTTTTTCAATAACGTTAATTGTTTGGACTTAGTTGACTCTATCGAGATAGTATTTTTGGATTTGTGTTTCTGTCGATTGCGTACCTGTGTTACTTCCATGATTATGTGTCCTCCCTCGCAGTCCTCCCTGAGTTTCGTGTGCCTTAGTCCTGGTGTTGGTCTCCATCTTTTATATCTACCCCAACGTCAGAGTAAGACGCACTACAATGTCATGTGCATTAGAAACTGAGTCACACTTGGCCAACGACTATTTTGGGGTTTTAGTTTTCTGTAACCAAATGGATTACGCAATGCTTTAGGCACGTGGGCGTTAACATCAGAAAGCGATCTGTTCCAATAGTAAGACAACTCTGTTTGCATGTAGAGACAAAAAGTTCTTTTAAGAAGTTGAAGGTCTTCCTACTTCCTTTCTCTCCAAGATAAGAATCCCAATACAAAAGTGGCATTAAAAAAAAAAAAGCATCTGGCCTTAGTTTACCAAGAAAGGAGGGGTTTGTTTACAGAATGTCATGAAAACAAGATTTTCACTCAAATGCTAAAAATAAAATTTCTCATTTCTTACTATTACTAGTTATGTCAAACTGAATAAAATGCTAGGACATTATTTAAGAAAGGCTTTGATAGTAATTGGTCTGTTAAAGAAACGGATGCTTCACATCCTTTGCTGTCAAATTTTACAAAAGTAGTTAATATTTTACACACGCGTGATAAACTGAGAGAATTAATAACTGAAATATCTGACATCACATACACGACCAAAATACGCAAGTAATTAAATTAAATCCCAAACATTTTTTAGTTTGATCAATAAAATTAGAACTTAAATTTTAATTATATTAGAAAAACTGTAACAACAGCCCATTGTCTAGGAAATAGAGCATAATTTAAAAGAGAAGTAGACAATCAATAAAATATAAATGATATGAAAAATAATAATATAAAATAAGATGCAGCGAGTAATGCAAAGAAAGAAATTTATATATATACAATTTAGAAGTAAGGAACTAAAAGTTTAAATAGAAATATGAATAATGTTAAACAAAATAAGTAATAAAATTAATGAAATGAAAACATAAATACCGGTATATAAAAATAAAGATAAGCTATCTTAATTTTTTTTTTGGTCCTGTGACGTCATGTATGTTAATTATAAATGAAATATAAGGAAAATTACATAAATCTGAGTTTAATTAATATACATTATTATTACATTTTCCAAGTCGTAATTATTTCAAAAAGAAATTTCAATGGAAAAACGGATTTAAAGAAAGTTACATCAACTTCCAACTAATAAAAGATTTATGTTTCCAGCAATGAAAAGTCAATTAATATTTAGGAGTACGAATTAATTTAATTGCCAGTTATTTCAATGAAATGTATGAAGAAAATTGGTAAATAATATTTTAAAGTGTTTGAATTAATTACCTTTTAAAAATAAAATTATCTTTAAAAAAAAAAAAATCTGTAGTTTTTGAGCTTTAACCAATCTAATGGTGGGGGTGGAAGATACACGTAACCTCCTCTTTAATAGCTTCTGTGCAATTTAAATAAAATATCTTCATTCCATTCCGTTTTCTTGATAAATTTCTCTCTTCTTCTACTCCCTTTTTATTTTTCGTGTCATGATTTCAAAATATACTATATATATCTCAACAAAAGTAACACCAACCTTTTCCTATTCACCCGCTTTTCACATCATCTACTCAAAATGGCGCCACCTCCTTCTTCTGAGCGGTTCAGCGATCGGCAAGGCATCACATGGCCGACCCAATCAGCTATATTTAGCAGCCGCCGTGTTTAGCACATTTTTCTTTCGGCCATTCACAGTGGGAGAGGCAAGAAAACTTTTTTTAAAAAATACGACAAATATTGCAAGCTCTTTTTAACAATTTGCTCTGAAACCTTCAATATATCTTTGCAGATTCGAATATCGCGCAATAATATACCATCATTATTTAAATTCTAAGCATTCTTTGTAAGTTTTGAAGATAAGTAGAATACAGCATCTGTCAGCAAATTTCCCAACATTGCCCTGATTGCGAAAGGCAAAGACAGAATTGTGTATCGCCAGAATGTTGTTTCTGACAACCTGTTACAAGTTTCAGCAAACATCATTGCTTAAAATAATTTGCTCATAGTATGGAATGAATGATTCTGGTTAGCCCCATTGCTTATCCCATTATTTTTAAAATAGAGAATAAAACAAAAATAAAAAATTTCTTTCAATTCGATGTGATGTTATTGATATTCCCAACAATTCCTATCCATAGACGCAACCAAAATGAAAATGAAAAAGAGATGCTATCATGACGGTGTGAGATTGGCGAGTGAAGCTAACTGATAACATATTGGGCAACGTTTGCAGGGCAAAAAAAAAAATACTCGGAAACTATTGTCACATCCATTTGCATAGAGATAGAGAGAGGCCGAAGTTATTAGTGAAACAGTTGGCTCAGAGTAAGCTTTTAAATGAAGTGTTGTGTAAATGTAGATATTAGTTTTTCGTTATTTAAAGATGTGATGTTGCGACAATAATATACAAGAACGATCAAAATATAGTTACATGTAGGGATTATGATTAAATTTGAAATGTATTTTTTTTTATCTATCAGTGCATTTTTTTTAAGAGTATTTTAGTTCATATAAAAAAATACGTTTCCATTTCCAAAATCGAATTTTGCTTCTTAATGTACCATTTAATCAAAGCTAGATAATAAGACTAAGCTTTAAATGTAAAGTTTGACGTTGTTCAGCTTTCTTTAAGTTATATGAGTCTTAAGTTATTATAAAATGAAACTTAAAACTCCAATATGTAATCAGACAAGAAGACAAAATTCTTTAATGTGATGTCGGAAATGATTATGTTTTCAATAACGACTGTCACAGTGTTCTAAATGACTTACATCCCACAAATCCACTGACAAACAGACAAAAGACATTCGAAATACTCTAACAGAGCGAAACACCTGTCACATTTCCTTTCCGTATATCATACTATTAATAGGCAAAAAAAAAACTGATGTATGGTTGTCATCAAAGTGGAAAGAGCGGAGAGAGTAGGAGAGAGAATAAATCCCAATGTTAAGTCCCCTTCGCCTACTGGATGTTTGACTTCGAATCATAAGGTTGCAGGTTCGATTCCCGTCGCGGACGTTTCATTGTAAAAATTATTTATATTTTCCATTCTCACAGGAAATTGCGCCGGACAGAGAAATAAAAGATTTTAGTAATAAAGATTAAGTATTTTCTTGATTGCTTTTCAACAAGGAAAAGCACGAAATTATAACCATCATGCTGAAAATGTGACGGAGACATGAGAATGATAGCTTATTTTTTAGGTCTCGATAATAAATGACAAAATCTGTAAGTAGAATTTGTATTGAATGTACAAATGTCTGCTACAAATAGATCGAATGCAGCAGGGTTTATACATTTTATTCCTTTTAAAAAATGAGCTTAGAACATCTTTTTCAATCTTTTGTTTTTGAAAAATGTCCCTGTATTTCAAAAATGTGGAATCTGTTTTACTTCCATGAATATTTCAAGGGGTACAAATATACACACATTGAATAAATATTTCAAAAAAACTTCATTCATCATGTAGTGTATTGTATACACTGAATACAATATTTCGGCCGCATTACACATAAGTCTTCTTCAGGCTTGAAGGGAAGAATAAGACCTTTTACATTTCCTATTAATGAAGAATCTATTAAAATTTAAGTTAAATTAAAATTTATATTATTAAATTAATAATACAATGAATATCAATTCATCATTATTATTACAAAGTCATTATTGTAATACTGTTACAAAAACAATCCATGTCTAGATTTTATAATAATTTTCTGTATCTACAATATAAATATCAATAATAATAATAATACATATGAGATAAAGCAATAATACTCAAGAATCGTTCTGTATTGCGTATTATTCTGTATTCATTATTGCGTATTATTTTCTTAAAAAGTACAATGTGTATTCATTGATCTTCATACCTCTGTATTTATTTCTACATGCAACATTATTAATTATACATAATTCTATTATGAATCTTAATGGAATACAATTTTTGTTGAAGGGTCCTGATTATGGTTGTTTGTCAAGCAATGGACTGCCCATTCAGATATATTTCGATTTAAAAGATGTGAAATCAAGATTCATAATAGAATCATGTATGATTATAAATTTTGCATATATAAATAAATACGGAGGTATGAAGATCAATGAATATATAGCCTATTGTAGGTTTTAAGAAAATAATACGCAATACATCGATTCTGATAGTATTATTGTTATATCTCATAGTATTATTGATACTTATCTTGTAGGTATAGAAGGTTATTGTAAAATCTAGGCACTGATTGTTTTTACAATGACTTTGTATTAATAATGGAATTACTATTCACTATATTTTAAATTAACAGAAGCAATTTTAATAGATTCTTTATGTAATAAGGAATCCCACCCAAAACACTTCGTGTAAAATAAGTTGCCAAGACTCACATGCTCATAATGCTTTCACTGTTAAAAAGATATGAGATCTCATGTAGAGCCAAGCCCCTAACTCTACGAGGCCTAACTCTACAAGCCCTAACTCTAAAAACCTTATATCTTGGTCAAAAAGTATG
>JAFIDM010004315.1:37271589-37286178 GCA_023159025.1 Thereuonema tuberculata | reverse complement strand
CATACTTTTTGACCAAGATATAAGGTTTTTAGAGTTAGGGCTTGTAGAGTTAGGCCTCGTAGAGTTAGGGGCTTGGCTCTACATGAGATCTCATATCTTTTTAACAGTGAAAGCATTATGAGCATGTGAGTCTTGGCAACTTATTTTACACGAAGTGTTTTGGGTGGGATTTCATTTCTTTTTGTAGGATGAGATCTGATAACTTTTTAACAGTGAAAGCGTTATGAGCATGCGAGTCTTGGCAACCCCTTATTTTACATGAAATGTTTTGGGTGGGATTTCATTTCTTTCTGTAAGATGAGATCTGATAACTTTTTAACAGTGAAAGCGTTATGAGCATGTGAGTCTTGGCAACTTATTTTACATGAAATGTTTTGGGTGGGATTATCTATTACAATTAAATTTAGTTTTAAGATTATTTAAAAAATGGATTTTTTTTCAATACCCTACTTTTCTGTTTTTCTATTGGTCAACTTGTATATACAAGCTGTTTGCACTTTTGTAAGAAATCACATTATTACACAGTATTATTTAGGCCGAAGCATTGAGGGTATGACGCATTTCAGATCTTAATAAAATCCAAAGTATAAAAGCTAGATAAATGAAACTTAGCGTATTTCATTAGTATGGTAACTGCATCTTATCCTGAAAATTTGAGCTCTCTAGTATTATCCAGGCCGAAGCTGTGAGGGTTCGATAATACATAACCAGACCCACCCCTTTTGAGGGGTGGAAGGTGAAAGTTACGGATTTCTTAATTTTTTTGTTGTTTGTGTGCTAATCCTAGCCTGCATACCAAATTTCAGCTTTCTAGGACTTCAGGAAGTACCCTAGAGGTTTTGATGATCATGAGTGAGTGAGTCAGTGACGAAATCGACGTATTTTAGGTATTAATAAAATCCAAAGTATAAAAGCTAGATAAATGAAACTTAGCGTATTTCATTAGTCTGCTTACTGCATCTTATCCTGAAAATTTGAGCTCTCTAGTATTATCCAGGCCGAAGCTATGAGGGTTCGAAAATACGACGAAACACTTCCAGTAAAGGTACGTAGTGCCCTTCCTGCCTTCGGCTCGTCTTGGCGGGGGCACTGCCGTGCCCCCAGATGTAAAAGGTATTATTTTTCCCAACCTAAAATCTGAAGAAGACCGATGTGTAATGGGATCGAAATATTGTATGTCGTAGTACATTAGGAAGAAAGATGAAGGAAGTATTTTTTTTAACTTTAATGTAAAATCTTTAAATATTAAAAGCCTATTAATAATTTCTAAATGCATTGATATTTAATAGTAATAATACAATTCTGTAAGGAAGAATTCAAAGATTTGTTCCCTGAATTCCCTCTGCATTAAGTCAATTTCTATTCAACTTACTAAGAATAAAGTCCTATTAATATTAAGTTATAATAACTTTGTATTAATAAACAATGTAAAAGGTCTTATTTCCCAATACACTAGAAGAAGACCGGTTTGCAATACGGTCGAAATAGTGTGTATTGGTGTATAATAATGTTAAGAAAAGAGATGAATGAATTTTTTCTTTGAAAATTTCTGAAATATAGGTTTAATTTGTGTGTATTTATATAGTCCTGTGTTAGTTCATGTTATTAGAAAAAGATAATTAGTGTCCCTTAAATGACAAAATCTAAAACAACGTCTACCTGTAAGGAACTAAGCAATTACTCTTCAAAATATTGTCCGAATCTGTAAAAGACGATTGCTTCGACCACCTGGCATTAACTTTTATATATATTTAGGTAAGCATCCAGTTAAATGTGTAATTATAGTCCGTTTATTACATTTGTGAAGTCACGGGACAACTCCATATATGGTGAACGATTGAGCATTAGTTATTCCCTGTACTTCCATTTTGAACATGGCGGATGCTGAACACACGCCATTGTTCGTTTGTGTCAACAAAACTTTGAAGGGTCAATCGAGAGGAATCATTGGAATGTTATTTTTTATTTCAAATCGTCTCTCTCTATCGCAAAAAGGCTGAAGCAGCAGGTATTTCATCTCATTCAGTGTTCAATATTGTTAAGGAAACCGAAGACTCACTTAACACTAACTTGTAACTAACTTGTAAGCCTAGCCAATTGAAACGCCGGACATGAAAAGAGAGCTGCAGGCATCGATAGCAAAAATGGACGACTAAAAACAAACTTTTTTATGAAATCGTAAATAAATAAATAAATAAATAAATAAATAAATAAAAGATATTCTTAATATTGAAAACCAACAAAAATAATAAAAATAAAACATTGTAGGGCGAGGACAAATAGGATGTAAACACTGGCAATAACTTACAACAACATTCCAGACGCGATCAAGCAATAACTCTGGTGAAGAAAGGAAATTATAATGATTGGTTAAATGTGATCACGTGCCTTCACAGATATAATGAACGGACTATAGCATTAAGATTTTAATGACATCTATAGCATTTCATTGTAAAGTAAACAAATCTCTCATATTTAAATAATGAATTTTTATTGAATTTAGGGTTTGACAGGCATGAGCTATCAGCCTATAGTTTGGCTTTAAGTCGATTTTAAGTTTGAGGAAGAGTAAAGCTTTGGAAGCAAAATTATACTTACGACATTGAATATAATTAGTTTTTTATTTGTGAAAATTTAAATTAGATGTAATAATAACACCCAATACCTGTGTTCTGTTTACGTAAATAAAGAAAACCCATTGATGTTTATCCCGAATTTCTATTTCACAGATGAAATAAAGAGTTAACTAAGTCCTGTGTTGTATAATACAGCGAAAAATCCGTCAATCTTCCCAAAGTAAGGTCTGCTTATCATCAGTGGCTGCCAATTCCATTAACAGACCAGACATAACAACATTCCTCCAATCTCATCTCTATAGAAACAGAGCTGCTAACAGAAATCTCTCCTTCAACGATTAGAAACTGAAACAATTCATTAGTTTATACATTTTTAATTTCAAAAAACTGAATAAAGAAATTAAATCTGCCTTACCGTAAAATATAATAAGCACTCATCTGTTTTATAGAAATACTTTTTATTGAAATAGGTTAATAAATAATAAAGGAGGAGGACATAAACAGGAAACAACGTGAATAAGATTAGAAGTAAGATCAGAATCCATTCATTTGAAAACCCTCATTTACGATGATGAACTTTCAAGTAACGACACCTTCACTAAAATCAGGAAGGAAAAATTCAACAGGATCCAATGATATTTTATTGGTAACTAATTAAGTTTCCAACTTAGTTAATTCTTTTATTTCATTTGTGAAATAGGAATTTTGGGATAAACATGAATGGATTGAGTTTATTTACATAAATAGAAATATTAAAATAATTTCCATAGTCTTAGTTTGAATAATTCGCAGGTGGTTTTCTATCCCCTCTTTCCATTTCTTCGTTACTTATATTCCCGAGTGATCAAAATTAAATCTGTTCTTTGTAACCAACTTATTCTGCTTCTAGAAACTTCTTTTTACTATTGTAAAAGGTAGTCAAGAACTAGGAATATAATATCGTCATTAAAAAAACACAGATGGAACTGTAATTCAATGAAAATTTGATGAATCCTACGAACAAATTAACTTGGATAAGAAAATCACTCTACGTGAAATATGGAATTGATTTCTATTTTAAGGTTATCTTAAATTCAGTTCTTTTATAATGAAATGCGATATAACAGATTCCAGGAACAAATGACTTTGTATTATGTATGTTTCTAAGGAAATTTAGGCTCCTGAAGTCATTGTGTGAATCAATACAACAACATTGAACCAATTAATGACACTTCTTGAAATTTGGAAGGCCTTTTAAGAGATCTTTTATGTTTTGGATTGGATTTCGGCGACTTAACGTTTGAAAATTTAATTGACTTTCAATAAATGAAGAAACATATGAAAAAGTCTTCATCAACTGTTGATTTTAATCGACAGATATTTATAATTTATAAAAATGGAGATTTTTACCTTTGTAATATTTTACGACTTTCAAAAAAGAGAGGAAATTTATGTTTAAAATGCAACAGTTGAAGGAACGAAAAATAAGTTCTTCCAAAAATTTAATTCAGTGATTTAAAGAATTATTAAAGTAATACTGTGGTGTCACCACTAGTATATGATAGAATTACTGATGTTACCATCTACCAGATGACTGAAATTCACACACAAGATTTAGAATCAGTGTCTATCTCTTATTTCAAAGACACTCCTGTTCTCTTGTGAGGATTTTTGAATTGAGCGTTTAACTAGAAGCAGATGCTGTGATCATTTCCTGATGTGACATCGTCCTAGTTTCCTTCCGTTACGAATTCAGAAGCGACATTAGATATTGAGGTCGAACCGACGACAAACTAGAGTATTCAGTTCATTGGAGACAAATCGGTCCATGTTAATCCTATATCGTTAATCTTAGTTAGGACAGTCTACATCGCAGTAGAAGGACTCCAGAAACATACATAGTTTGAAGTGCTGACATCTTGAAACCGAGAATGATCTAATTTTAGTAACAGTAAATAAAGAGGAAGAGAGGTTTGTTCTAGAACAAAAGGAAAAGTAAAAGATTATCTGAAGAGAAAAGAAGAAAACGATTTTTTCCAGGAACAAACAGAAAAGCCAACATGCTGTGTCTTGCACATAACACATGAACTGTTAGCCCCACGTTTCCTTATATCAATGTTTTCTTATAAAATCCACAACTTTCTAATAAATTTTCAGCTTTGTAGGAAAAACATTTGTTTATGACTTATCTTGATCACAGAGAAACATTATGAAAATTAATTAAAATGCATCCAAAACTTTGTTGTTCTAACTCGTTTTCCCTCGCCTTTCAGACATGTTTGTTTACAAACGTTAGACAAATAACCTGGTGATAATTAGCAACCAAGGAATTTAAAAGAGGCCTGAACAAAATACGAAAACCTAACACATACGAAAACTTTGCACATTCAAATTTTAGTTGCATTAACAGAGACCAGGGTTTGGAAACTGATCCGGGAATTGCAAGATTTGCAAAATAAAATATGGCAACCATAAAATTACAATAATGTCATGGTGATATTACACCAAAAATCCATTTATTAAATCATTAGCAATGCCTAATAATTCAAGTTTTATTGATATACTATTTCGAGTTTGTTTTGAATTCAAAATGAAAGAATAGTTGTAGCTACTTCTGAGTACTATATTTTATCTATCATCCAAACTGAGGAAGTGTCACTATTTAAAAATTAACGTAAAATATCTACTTGTGTCGCGACTTTAAAAAAAAAAAAACAACAACAAAAAAAGGCATTTTAAGGAATAATACTCTATCTAGGCTTATAAGTTTTTTCCTTGTAAAAAAAATGTTTGTCAGTTCTTTGCTAGAATCAAGAAAGTGTGTGTAAATATTTGAAGCATATATTTTGACAATTATAATAATAATAAATATATTTTCAAACCGTGAACTCTAACGGTTATTTATTTTTTTTCTTCATAAAGACCAGAAAACAAAGATATCATTGGATCACCAAAAAATTAAATCAAAGTTAAGAAGAATTTTAAAATTCTGATCAAGGTTTAAATCTTTCTATTTCCGTCTGTGGAACAGGTCCTTGTTGGTAATAAAGAAATAAAACATAAGATAACCCAACAATGGATTAAACATAATATTAAGAAACGTTAACCGGCAAGAAATGTTAAACCTAACCATTTATAAATTATCAATGGAAGACGTTTATGATCAAATTCAAGTAAGAAAAACTAAAGTGATTATTACAAGTTCACAGAAACATTTTATAGAAAATGTTAAGTTCCTGAAAAAACTATAAGCCTACTTTCCTGAAATGTTAAAATAATGATAAAAGAGTACAAAAATGTATCCGTATACAGTTACTTTATTGTAATTAGTTACTTTATTGTAACCAATACAAACATGTCTTCAAATTTTCCATTTTCTGAAAATTAGTTCAATCCGCAAATACCGAAGTTAAATCCTGTTAATTTTAATTATATCAAAGCTCACACTTGGCATTAGATTATTGTTAAAGATCAATAGGAAATTCATATTTTCTTCTAATGCTTTTCTGGAGAATTTTATTGTTCTCTTCACGTTCAAGTTTCTCAACACGGACCCACACGAAAAAAATGTCACTTACAAAAGTTAGATTAGCTATTGTCCGTAAATAGATATGCCAAGTTTGAAGAACATCAGTTCACCTTTCTAAAATTATTTACAGATTTTTTTTTTTTTTATTTAATATCTTTTCTTTAGGAAAGGAGATTAAAATCGTTTATCGATTATTGTTCCAATTGGCGCGCAATATTGTCCTTCGCTCCCGCCCTAATGCGTCACAATATAAAGCACGTCAATTAATTTAATGTGTCAGTTTTGACTGTTAGCTGTTTTGACTGTTGCTAGTGACATTGTACATTTGTTAAAAATGTCTCATATCTTTCCCGATGTCGAATATGCACATTTTCTCTATATTTACGGCTTGCGCGATGGTACTACACCACTGCTTCTGATGAAGAATACCGTCAAGGTTCCCTATGTGCAGAATTCTGCATCGTAGAGTGTTTCCAAAACTTTCAATACATTGCATGAATGTGATATGCCTCCTAATACTCTTGTTTCATTTGAACTTGCATGACAACTCGAGAAATCGAGAGGAATAGGAAAACATTCTTGAAAAGTAGCGAGCCCTACTACTAGCACAAGAAGACTTTCTGCACGTCTTCGTGTTCCAAGAACACGAGTTTGGCGAACATTACATGATGACGGTTTTTATCCATTTCACCCAGTGTCTGCAAAAATCTAACAGTGCAATGCGTCTAAAAATTTATCATTGGTTATATACTAATCGTCAACTGTACATGTATTATATGCTTCCATTAATCACTGATGAAGCTATTTTCATCCGTTATAGAATCGGTAACATACATAAGTTTTATCGATGGTTTACAAAAAACCAATGTGATACAATGGAAGTAAATTTCAATTTCGTTTCTTCATCAATCTGTGGTTTGGTAAGATCGACGACATGTTGATTGATCCCGTTATTTTAGAAGATCGCGTTAAGTTAAGGTGTGTGGTTTTTGGAGTTCCCGGAGCTTCCTGACTATTGGGACTAAGTTGAGGTTGGGTGGTCAACCCGACGCCCAACTTCCTTTAACCCCCGGGAATAGAAACCCGTTTCCGTTTAGGATGGACCACAGGACGTGGAGAAGAAGTCAGCATAGAAAAAATCCTCGACTTCCGCCGCAGATTGCATCCGGCACCTCCAACCCGCAGGCAAGCGTCTGACAAGCACTTGGCTACAGGAAATCGTAAGACAGAAGATCGTATGACAGGACAAAATTATCAAGAATTTCAGCAATATAGATTGCCAGACCAACTAGAGAATGATCTTTGGCTACACGAATTGTTATTCACTTTTAACAGGATGGTGCTCAACCTAATTGCAACACCTTCTGATACAACATCTCAATGAAACTTCTCTAATAGGTGGATTGTAACATTAATTCACCATCAAAATTTAACTTTATTAGGTTTTTCCAGATCATTAATTCTCCAGATTTACCTTCATTAGGTTTTTGTTTAGGTAAATAGGAGTTAGGTAAATAGTGAAATACAGTAGAACCTCGATTATCCGACACTTTTTAACCGTTCCCTCGTTTAACCGACGTAGGTTTCCTTAATTTTTTTTTGTTAAAGAAACAATTTCTTCCCCTCCATCCCCCTTGTGCTCTCTCTTATGCGGAATTTTCGAGATACCGACGGAGGTCCGGTCCCTACAACTTCGGTTAATCGAGGTTCTACTGTATACAGAAGAGAGTGGATACACGCGACAAACTGCTCGATTGCGTAATGGATATTAGTATCCGCATAAAGGAACATGGAAATGCACTCAGACGAGCAACACGCCAAGTTCTCACACAAGTTGCAAAGTGCATTGATATTAACGGTGGAATTTTTGAAAATATATTATAAACTTTAATAAATTTGTCACTTAAACATTAGAAACAGTTCGTAATAACAGTACATACATTCAATAGTTCTATCTTGGAAACCGTTCGAAATAGGACATATGTTCATATAAACTTTTTTTTTTTTTCTTAGAATGGACGAGGCTGTAACCTCCCAGAATATTCACCTTTCCTCCTGAGACACCTTGTATGACGTAATTGATGATTACGTAACTGGAAATAAAAATAGTCTATGAATGATTCTAGATCTGACTGACGGATTTGGTGTTTGTTGACGAACGAATGGGAAAAACATTTACAAAGAAGGAAACATCAGTATTTGGCTTTGTTTTTTGGCTTCACTTTTAACAGCAAATAAAAACAACGATTCATAAATGACTAATGAAAAAGAAATTTATTCTAATGGCTTTAAAAAATCCATTTAAAGGTCAACCAAGTCTTAGTGACCTCATCTGTTTTCTATTTTAGAGCCGAAATTGATCCTCGAAACATAAATGAAGAAAAAAAATAATACTAAGAGGTTCAAAAATTTCTGCCTAGAATTAAAGCCAAATTGGCTTTGTAGCCAAACCCATCAACTTTGAAGTGAGTTAACTGATAGCAAAGAGCATTCCACGTTGTTAACTATTACTAAAACTACAAGAAGACCAATCATATCACGTTTCTCATCGGTTAAGCTGCTTTTTCTGTACCTTAGCAAGACAATGGAATGCACGAAACAATTAACTAAAAAGATAAAAGAGAACGACAGGAAAATAGCTTTTAAAATCTTTTTAAATAAGTTGAGATCGTAAGTCAGTTCGTAATATAACACAAAATCAACATAGAGAAGCGTTATTTTTGAAAACATTGAGAAAAGAAATAATCCTGGAAAACTTTTTCCAATTTATATAAAAAAATATTGAGGTTTACCTTGAACTTTTTCGTGTGACAACTGATGACCTCGCATTTTCACATCCTTTATTGCTGTAGGAGTATTTAGTTCTTTGGAACGATCAGGGCTAGGATGTGTTGGATCGAGGGAACAAAAAACCTCTCACACACAATTCCACAAATCGTTCTTCACTGTCCTGAAAGTAGTTCTCTTTGTTTATAGTGAAACCAACACTGGCTCCAGGAATCCATTAGATTTCATTAGAAAAACACTTTTTTTAAAAAAGACAAAAAGCACATGACTCACTCTTATCCTAGAAATTGTGTTCGATTTCTGAGGAAGGTCTTGCGAAATGTTAAAATAAATTCGTCAAAAAGTAAAATATCAAAAATCCATGAACAGAAATTACATTTTTGCTTGACTATACTTATAAATTGGATTGATTCCGTTTTCTTCTGTCATTTTATTACTTCATATTTTATAAGTAGGCATTCTCTTCTTTTACATTTAACACAACTAAAAATAACAGAATCTAGTTGTAAAGTAATTGATTAACGAAAATGCAAAGTAAAAATTTTAAAAGATGACAATTCGGATATATTGAACCAATATTGAACCGATTTTGACCAAATTGAATTTGCTAGAAATCTTTGACGAATTGCTAAATTTTTTTATCAAAATCCATCTAATGGAAATGAAGATCCACTAAATATCATTTAATATAAGATTCGTAAAATAAGTTTTATAAGTAAAACCTAAAAAGAAAAAAATAATTTATAATTCGTATCTATATATATAAAAGAAAAGTTGATTTATTTCAGGCCGTATCTGCTCCGAAACCATAAGACACAGAAATACAAGTAAGGTGGCAAATGTTAGGGATAGTATTGAGGATGCTCATATTTTCATTTTATCTACGTGGGTTAACCCGACGTCACGTGACTTACAATCAAACATGAGGTCTCCGAGACGCGGTCACAATCACGGGTGGTGAGAACATCATCTCAGAATCCAAGATCACGTGATCCCAGGTTTGCTAGTTTCAATTAAAAGAATTTGAATTCAAAAATACTTTATATGAATTAGGAGAAAGATGTCGACGATGAATGTTTTCTCGGTGAAATATTTTGAAATACTTTCAAGAGAAAAAAATTGAAGAATGTCAAATCGCAAAATGTGAATTTAAAAGAAGTTAAATAGTTTTCCTACAATATTTCTGTGGCTAAAAATAAGAAATAACAGAATTTCAAAATGCTTAGACTGTATTTGAGAAGTCATTAATATTTACTCTTCACGCCAATACTTTTTTGTTGCCATTTTAAGAGCGTACGATTTATTACTTGGCTCATTATCAAACATTCTAATCAAAAATAGAGAGTTCCTCCCACGTCCAACCATTGAGAATTTTATAAAAGATTCGTTGGAGATAAACAGTTTCTTTGAGGAACAAAAAAAATAGATTAGGAAATAGGATTCGTTTAAAAATAGCCTAAAGTTTTTAGGGTTTCCAAAAACGTATTTATCATCAGGTAGAAATACTTTTTTTTTTTCTTCTCCTCTGTTCGCTTCGTTTTTTTAGCCTAATTTCTAAAGAAAAGTAAGGTTCACAAATGTTTGTATGTATGTGTGTGTGTGTGTGTCCCAATAGCGTTTGGATAAGGAATAGATCTTGAAACTTTTGATGAATATTTACGGATAAGAGAAATTCTATTTTTCCGTTTTGAAATTTTCTGCTTGTGGGTCTCTAGAGAAATTTGTATATGAAAAAGACGAAAAATCCCCAGAAAAGCATTAAAAGCGAAATACTTAGAAGTCTGGCAATGCTTGTACTTCATTTTTATAAGCCATTTTAAATTTGCACATGCTTTGATTTGATTACAAATGAATTGGATTTGGGTGAACTGAGTTAACTATTTGCGGATTTAATTATGTTTGACAGGCATCAAATTTACAAAACTGGACACTTTTTCTTCTTTTTTTTTCTGCATTGCTTCCACCCACTACAAACCAAGAAAATTTACGAAACGCAACATTTTAAGAACATAGGTTCTAAGCTGTAACAGGATCTCCTGTCATGAGATATCATGCCTGCCTTGATGCTTCGTGAGATTATGGAACAGAAATGTTCACGTGCTGGTTTCAAACATTTAGATAATGTTGAGTGTTTCTTACACGATAGTAAAGATAACTAGACAAATCCATTATTTGGGGAACTTTGTTCAAACAAAGTCAAAGATCATTTTGTTTACTAATCATCTTTTGGTTACTTATCTCATAAATAGCAAAACATTTTCCAAATATACTAAACACATTATCGATGAATCAGTTTTTCTTGAGAATTATTCTATATATCATTATTGTATGTATGTATGGACGGTTGCGAACTAGAAGCAAATTGTAATTTCTAATAAATAGGGATATGTACTTTTCCTACCTGTACTTCCAGGTGCAGAGTACAGACCTATCAATAATAATAAAAAATCTTAATACTAAGAATTTTTCAACCCTGTCATTTCGTATCTCCAAGAAAAAAAAAAGCAGCCTCAAAAAACCAAATGTTCAATCTCCTCGCACGTTCTAATATCATTCTACCGGAGACCCCCAACCTTCAGTAGTGGATGGGGGAGGTCATAGTTTCAAGAAAGGGTTAAGTAAGGAAGGAAATCCCTAGCTCCTTAAATAGTTTTTAAAATAGACGCTGATTATTTACATTAACACAGGAAAAAACAAAACAAAACAAAACAGGAAATGCATGAAAAGAACGTTAAAAACAAAGCAAAATGTTAATGAGGAAAAAAAGAAACAACTTATGACTGAAATTCAGAACAAATCAGAAAACATTCAACTTCTATTTAAGGGATTAGAGTTTTTTTATCTTATTTCAAATGACTAGAAATATATTATGTCTTTTATTTGTTCATTATAAACAGAAAAGATAAGTGCGTTGCCTATTACTTGTTGTCTATTCTTTTTTATTATATTAATTGTTTGTAAATAACATAGAGGTTCTTTTAATTCTCTCAGCTGTTCATTAAAAAGGAAGCTAAACAGTTTCTAAATTGCAGAAACATCAACGCTTACCACAAATCACTGAAACTCGACGTTGTAATTTCTGAGAAACTTGTAACACTAGCCTGGGAAACAGCAAAATAGAAACTCAAACATAAAAACACATTCGAGATATGTCTGCAATACCAGAAAAAAAAAAAAAAAAAGCATTCCAACTGTGTCAGGCAATGTCTTTCAAAGAAAGAGCTTTGGAGACGATTATTGCTCAATTGGACTGACAAAAGTTTTTCATCTATTGTATGGAAATAAAGGATGTCAAAGGCTATTTTCGGTGTTCGTTTGTTTAATGAAAAAAATTATAAAAACCAATAATAAAGAAAGGCTAGATAAAGAAAGATCTTTGCGTTTGTAAGCCAAAGAAAAATTTTCAATATTTCCAATACATTTTCAACAAGAAAAAAAATAGCAAAAAAAATTATTTGTTTAATTTCAAATTTCAATCCTTTTATTGGCTGAGAATTTCTCTTATCCATAACTTCAATAAACGATTCAAATTTCTATTATAGATTTTCAACTTACTTTGTTCTTTCTTTTATGTACTGACTGCCGTCCTTGTATGTTCTGTTTTTTTCGGGGGGAATTTTGTTTTAACGTATTTTTATGTTAGGCCTCTTTGTTTTGTTCTCGATAATAAATAGAGTTGACATCTTCAAATCCTACCTGATTTCTCCTTGTAATATTCCATTTTCCAACTATTATAAATTTGCTTTATATTGAATATTCACTCTTATCTGTTATTTGGTTTCTTAGTATCTTATCTTGATCTTAACGAAACTTACCTCTTTATTAATCCACGTGCATCATTTCTTTTTAATTATTACTTAATTGTTTCTTTACTTTTTCTAATTGTTGACGAAAGATATCCGATATTGTTTTTGGTAATGTTTATAAAAAGAATGGAAAATGATAATGTCTGTATTGTCTGGAAATTCTCATAGAAAGTCTACAATGGATATCGATTCACAATGGTTTTCCAACAATATACAGTAGTTATGCTGCCAATTTCCGAACACAAAAAGAGTTCATGTAGAAGATGATTTCTTTTAACCCTAGCTTCCTGACTTATGGTTGCAATTTGTCACGAATTGTGATTAGTCAACATTAAGGAATACGAAGGTGAAAGTTTAGTGCCCTTCTTAGATTATTAAGTTTATCATGAGATACTGTGGTATCCATGGTTTGGGTTCCAATTGGTCCAAATTTAACAGAACCACACACGGAGTAATCTCTAATATACCAAAGTATTTCAGCTTTGTAAGTTGTTTTATTGACTTACTCGGATTATGGTGCTATGGTTGGAGGGAAGAGAAATGGACTCAGACCACGTAAGATTTCAAAATCATTTCGAAGAAGCAGGAATCATCACAGCCGACCGAACTCATTGGAAAACTCTTGATGTCCAATGTGCGTAGATGAACAGATCTCATGGATTGTGATGACGATGATTACGGTGCATTAAAAGCAAATATACAGTGGGCGATTATTGGTCCTTATCTTTTTGCCTGAGATTGATCTGATATTAAAATAAATAGAAATCTTGTAGTTCGTAATCTGAATCTATTACTGAAATTTTAGCTTTCCTGGATAAATAATTTTTGATTGATCTAGATGGACATGCATCATTTGTTTTAAATTGCATTGGAATCCTTTTTTCTTGTTTTGTTTTAGTTGCATATTAATGGATAAACATTAGACCGAACTTATAATGCCTTTTGACTGCTGGAGTTACCATGTTCTTCATTGACGTAGAATGAAAGAAAGGTTGTAAGGGGTTGTACCCCTGAAAATGGAAGAACTCTAGCATTTTGGATGTTTTTGGTTGGAAAGCCAGTGTTTTGTTTGTAAACTCACCCTTCCCTCCTCCTGAAAAAGGATACAGTGTTTTTTGCTTTTTGGTTGACGACTAAGACCATTCCAATTGATGATGTTCTTCTTTTAATATATATATATATATATTGGGGGAAAAAATAGATTGTTTATGAAAGTAATGTCTTTCTGTATAAACCCAATTAATTTATAGAATCTGAAGCATGACTTTCGTTGATATCTAATCAATGGTTAATTATCAATGGTTAATTTTACATTCACGAATATTTATATAATAATGTGTGGGTTTAAATAATCGTTAATTAGTTTTTTATTGAATTTTCTTATACCCAAAACAAACTGAACTGAAATCCTCTTGTACAAAATCTACATTATTATACTAAGAGATCTTAGTGGGAAAAAAGATTCAATAGAAATTTCAAGAATATTCGAATCTGCTCTAATTGTAATCTTCTGTTTTGTTTTATCAGAAAATCGTAAGTTTTAAGTTTTAAACTATTTGCAGTAGGGTAAAACCATAAGGCTTTGTTTTAAATTGTAAAGCCAAAAAACATACTATCGACATTTCCCCCTAAATGTAATCAGATACTAATTTAAATCTTAAATTATATCTCTGCTTTTTATACACTTCACTGTACTACACTCTACTTTAGGGAGTTACACTCAAAATTTGGGAATTGCCCTTATTTAACTTAAATTTATAAGCTTAATTTAATTTTGTATAGCAAGATTCTATCATTAGGCGAGAATTATCATCTTTTGTTTGATATACTATATCTATTTTGGGGTCAGGATTATGGCCTTCTTTTTCTCTATGGTTGTCTCAATTTGATATTCTTCTTTTCTTACTTCTAT
>JAFIDM010004315.1:37236399-37256050 GCA_023159025.1 Thereuonema tuberculata | reverse complement strand
TGTTTCTTATCAATTTTATTAATAATCGAATATCAGTGAAATGTATAGTATTTGGGACAGTATACTAATTGCAGTTAAATACCTAACCCGTTATAACTGTTGATTTAATGTAAAAATTTAGGTCCGTTCGACTTATCGGATGGAACGGAGCCTGGACTTAAGAAGAGGGACGACTGTACATCCTTCAGGTAAAAGCTTTTGTATCTATTTCAGAGCAGTACTGATAGAAAATCATATCTCTATTAACATCTTAAAGCAAAATATAGACTGATAAATTATCCTCACTCTGTATGTTCAGTTACTGTATTACAAAGCTCATATCTGAACCAGACACTTTCCGATACTTGGAAAGACAGGTTTATTTACAACTTTTTCAGCATGAAATCAGCCCACAGAAAGCTAAAAAAATATTTATTTATTGTGGCCTCCCTTTCTTTAGTTCAGATTACGACGGAATCATATCAGCACAAAAGGAAGCAAGGTCAAGTTAAAAAACTGCAAAGAGCAAAAAATATCTTCAATTGCAAAATAAAATGTAAAGTAAAATCTCTTGGAGAAAAGCCGTAAAGAAGTTTAAATTTTAATTAAGTGTCCAATGCGTCATCATGCTGTACAAGTTCATACGCCGCCACGTCCTACTTGACATTTTTTGGAGCATGTCCGGTGTGATGGTTCGAAATGCGTCCTCAACTGCATTGCGCAATTCTTCATTTGTTGCATAACGACGTTCGGACACTTAGGCTTTGATGATTCCCACAATGAATTGTCAGGCGTCGTGAGGGCAGGACTTCGGGGTGGCCATTTCAATGGAGCTCGCGATACTGGAGTAATGCGACTAATTCTGCGTTCTAGAAAATGTTCATGAGGAAACCCGTGAAGTGAGCAGGTGCTCCGACTTGCTGTAGCCATACGCGTTCCATGATATCAGCATCATCAAGCTGTGGGATTAACCATGTTGGTAACATGTGTAAATAAGTTTCGCCCTTAACATGACCATCAAAAAAAATGGTCCAAACAAATGACGTGATGTCATCGTAGCCCATATTATTACGTGAGGTGAATTCCTCTCCAACTCCAGTGTATAATGAAGGTTCTCTTTCGCCCAAAAGATAACATTTCTGTTGTGTGAACTGCGATAAATCGCACATTCATCTGAAAACAGCACCTTTGCACGGGATACTGCATTAGGGAACTGTGCTAACAAAGCCGGCATGCTGTTACGTGCTGATCCCAGTCTCCATCCGATAGCTCGTTGACGAACGTTGGCGAAACGGTCTGACTTTTAGGTCTTTCTTCAAGTGATCCTGCATTGTTTTCCTCGGTACACCAAGTTCAGCAGCACGTGAACATGTCGATTTCACAGGAGATTCTTGAATCGAAGCAGCGACTGCGGCACAGGATTTTAATCGTATCTTCTTTCATTCCGTGACCTTTAACACGGACTAAAGCAAAAGCCCGTTTCTCCCAATTGAGCATTGTCGCTTTTCGAAGCGAGGCCTTATTAAATCTTTTCTTGAATGCTCCCATTACTTATCTCATTGTCTGTCCTGTATGTTGTCGTTTGTGCACCCATACACTTACCACTAACCTCTCCTCAATAGTGTAACTATTACCTCTTATGTCTGCCGTGGCTATACACTGCAATCTGATTGACTGCAATACTCACACCCTTCCTCAAACGCAATAAGAATACCAACCAATAATAGCACCTACATTCCAACATTTGAACACCTGCATTCTAGTGTCAACAATTGAAATAACATTCAAAACAAACATTTACAGTTATTACTACATAATAGGCGGTTCGGGAACTTCCCGGCCCAGAGTACAAAGATGAGAAACGGATTTGTTTTTATTAAAATAGGAAAACTTGATATTAAACTTGATAAGACGAAATAGTTTGAAATTTCCAGCATTACTCACAGCATATTTCGGGCATTAAATTATCAAATATATTGCGAAATTTATTAATTAATTTAGCCTATCTTCTTTTGTTCATTCATAAAGTTTGATACTCCTTAACTACCCTTTTGGCCAACAGTTTATTTCTGTTATCAGAAAATATGAACTGAGGCCCATTGCACATGGATCCGAAAATCGGTCGGTCGGATCCATGTGAAATGGGCTAAATGGGAGCGTTTGAGACCAAAATTATCATATTGAAATGAAAAAAGGTAAGGTGAATGAGGGTGTTTTGAATATGTAAATTTTAGACTGAATCACCCTACACGTAAATTGTGTTCCAAAATACCCTCATTCATTTTAATTTTTTCATTTCAATATGATAATTTTGGTCTCAAACGCTCCTCTTAAGCCCATTGCCCTTGGATCCGACCGATCGATTTTCGGATCCACGTGCAATGGGCTTGAGTTATAATTGTTCTTTATGGAAGATAGGTAGATGAACAGCAAAAGTGGAAAGCATTATACCTTTTCGTTGGGTTACTGTGTCCATATCTTAAGAATAATGGAGGCCCCCTGGATTCTAACGGAGGGGGAAGGGGGGGGGGACCGCCTTTTCTGCCATGCTTGCGTTAAGCTACTTTATTGAAAATGTATGGACAATGGACCACTTGAGGATAGGCGAGGCTTCGTAGTTCCAAAATATCCCACCAGTCTACTTTTTGGCTTGTGGGATAAACAAAGCCATGTGCTTCGTTTTAACCCTAATAGATATGGAGGCTGAACTAAAAGATTTGATTTGGATGCAACGATTGTAAGCCTTCCAAAATCTTCAGATTGGATGTAGAGTTGATTATCGCCTATTGAAAAAGACGACAGCAATATATTTTCAAAGAAGGATATAATTTAATGGACCACTTGAGGATAGGCGGGGCTTCATAGTTACAACATATCCCACCAGGCTACTGCTTCGCATGTGGGATAAACAAAGCCATGTGCTTTGTTTTAACCGGTGTAGATATAGAAGAAATATTATATTAAAGAAGGATATTCCAAGTGTTTTTACAGAATTATTACAATAAGGATCTACACAGTACTGAACCATCCGTCTTGAAATATCAAAAATCGACGATTTTTTTAAGTAATTCACATAAAGTTATATGTTTGTTTATCCCACAAGCTCTCGCCGCATATGGGATACACGTCATACGTGACGTCGATAGGGGCGTAAACCTCAAGTGGTCCATTGAAAAATAATAATAATCAATTTGAGGAAATGGAGGGGCTCTCGTGCCTGGAAACAATGACGTCAAGCATAGAAATGACGTCTCTGCAATGGAGGTTACTGTCAGTATGCGAGAGACATTACAGAGCTAAACCCTATAATTTAGAATGTTTTTTAATATTTCAAGAGTCAGAGTGATGAAATATGTATTTCTGAAGTGCTGGATAGAACGGCTATCGCAACAAATTTGTCTGCTTAAACTGTTAAGAAAATTGTCTACAAAGGGTCTTTTCACGGGAGAATGTTCATCACTCATCCACTCGCCGCTTGAAGCGGATTCCTGTAAAGCCACTGGTGGATGGACTACTTTGATTTCAATATTATTAGAGCCACTATCAGTGAAATTATTCGTGAGAATGAATACTCAACGCTTGAAATCATTCTTTCTTAGCTTCAGTCAAAGATTGAATTCAACGGAAGCAAAATATCTGCAACGAATTCTATTCAAAATATCTGCACGTGAAACTGGAAATGAATTAATATCAGGAAATTCTATATCGACATACATAGCCAAGCCAAGTTATTAAAAAATTATAAAATTATTTAAATAATAACAATAACATAAAAATATAATCGTAACTTTAGAAAATACAAAAAACAGAATGTTTTATTAGGTTTATAAGATTCAGTTAGAAATCTTAACAATAGATGGCAGTGTTATGTCCTGGAAACATCAATAAATAAGCACATGACGTCATTAATAGCTTAGCCTCGTAGCTTTTCTTTAGTGGTTTCAACTGTAATGATGCATTCCTCACAGGCACATGGTATATATTGATAACAGTTGTCTCTATAGTGAGAAATATGGTGAAAAAAAAGATGTCGTCGTGTAGAACATCAATACATGTAATGAACTTCAGATTTCCTAAGTTTGATATGCGTCATGTAAAAGTTAAGTAATATTATTATTATCTCAGAAAGTCAGAAGAACTTTAAGTTAAGTTAAGCAATCCCATAAACAGGCCATGCAGGCCCACGGGAGAGCGGGAGGTAAGGCTCCCAGCGCAGAAGAACTTTACATGAAGAAATAATATCAATACAAGTGGAAAATGTATAAGTTAACTTTGAAGAAATTTTTTCAGCTGCCGAGAAAACAAACGAGATTTGTTTATCTTCTAGTGATAATAAGGTGATACAAGCGTATGTTGATATCGAAATTGGATGTGAATTATTTCAACAGTGTTAGATTGAAGTGTTAATTACAATTTTATAAACTATATGTTGCTACGTCTTCTGCGAATTCGTAGTCATGCAAGAACTGTCTGTGCAAATATAAAACATCTTGAATTATTGCAGTACATACAATGGTTATGATGTTTAATCAGAATTGTGTCCTTTTTCTTCACATTTATTGCATCTCGCTCCGAACGAACTCCTGGATATATGAGGAATAGTCCAAAAGTTAGTTGCACTCGCATGATAAAAAACAGCGTATGGAACATTTGGTGCTATTCTTTTAATTATTTGAAAGTACAATACAAGAGCTACTTAACTACTCAATCACCAAGTTTATTTAAACACTGGCGCGAGTTTTCGAAAAATTCCCGTCCAACATCCGATAACCATTCTCGATTCGCATTTTCGACTTCCCCATCGGTGTGATAACGGCGCTTGGCAACGCTGTCTTTCATGGGACCGAAAGTATGGAAATCACAAGGTGAAAGATCGGGACTGTAGGGAGAGTTTTCCCACCTTTC
This sequence comes from Thereuonema tuberculata, assembly GCA_023159025.1. Lineage (NCBI taxonomy): Eukaryota > Metazoa > Arthropoda > Chilopoda > Scutigeromorpha > Scutigeridae > Thereuonema > Thereuonema tuberculata. The sequence goes on along the minus strand of JAFIDM010004315.1, from coordinate 37,251,166 downwards.
CACTTGAAATGTTCGGGAGGCATGGTGGGAGCAGCAAATGAGCCTCACAGAAAAATAGCTTTGTTTAACAGAAAAATAGCTTTGTTCAAATTACGAGAATATATTGATGTAAGGTAACCCGTATTTATAAAATTGATGAGATTTAATATTTAAATTCGTTTTTATTCGGGTTTATATTGGCTACTCAATTTATACTCTCAGCTCTGAATTATAAGAAAGCCATGAATTTTGTTAACGTTTAGACTTAATAAAGTTATTCGCTACAAATTATGTTATTAGGAAGGGTTTGATGTAAATAGAAGTGTTTACATACATAATGACTGCATTAATTTCCTTACTGAACGTGTGATGTGTATTATTACATTCCCCTTATAGGAATGTGCTAATGAGGAGGGTACAGTATGACTTTTGAATCCTATTTTTTGGTTGTGCACCATTTCTAACCCCTCAAACACGTTTTTGGCGGCAAAAACTGAGGGGGAAGGGGCGGCTAAAACTAAGTTTGCCCCCCTACAAAATTATCTAGATTCAGCCCTACACATATACATATATGGTACCGTAAATATGGGTGTAAGGATGTCATTGTAAGGAAAACTCTAACATGCCCAATGACATGTTACTGATACAGGCCCGTAGCCAGAACTAGTTTTAAGGGGGGGGGGGGAAAAAAAAAATTTTTTTTTTTTTTTTTCCCTTTTATCTTTACACAAAAAAATGGGTTTAAACAAAAGAAACACATTTTTGATATATATTTATTTAGGTTTATAAATAATTATAGTCACACAGAATATAATGTAAAAAGGAACATATGTTTTCTTAATGATACATATTAAGAAAATATGTTTTCTTTGTAAGTATACATCAAAATGTATTTCCCTTTCACTTAACCAACGATGTAGATTTTTTAATTAGAAACTAGGCCATCTCCCGTGTACAGATTGTTCGTTATAGATATTTGAAGAAGAGATTTATTTAGATGGACGTTGGTTGATATAGATGTTAAATGAAGATCATAGCTTATATACGATACTCCTGGCGACGAATTGATTGTGACTATTCTTTCGAGTGAAGATAACCAAATTCTGATGACTTGTGAATCTAGACAAATTTTCCTCTTTGGCGGAGACTTCAGACAAATTTTACCTGTAGTCAAGAATGGCCGAGATTACGATATTATTAACAGTTCTTTGAAAAGATCTCATCCTTTCTCTCGTTGTCCATTTCGATACTAATTGATTATCGATGATAAAACGATGGTTTATATGAGATAATCCAAGAATAACACTAGCCTGCGAAAAAAAAAAAAAATTTCTCCGGCAAAAGGTTGAAGAGCTGATTTACCCTAATTTAGGTGTGCTGAGTTCAAATATGTAAACCGTTTTTGCCTATCACGTACAGTTTTTTTGCTATTTGAAATCCAAATTTTACACATTGCTGTAATTTCGATAGAAAACACCATAACAGAGAATATATGTAATTTTAATGGGACATGATCAAATTGCAACGAATATACAAAAAAGTAACATGTTCATTGCTAGAATGTATGAATCTCACTTTAAGAACACTATTGTTTGCTGCACTTTGATGTGAATGAACGCTGTGTTGATTTGCGTTTGTGTTCCTCAGTAGTGACAGAGGTACCGAAAGCAGGGACTACTTCTATTAAAACTCTTCACGTACTGTTTCATAATTCCCAATTTAATATGTAAAGGGGGCAATAACATACTTTGAGGATCAATTAATGGACGATTTACAATGTTTTTTTCTCCAGACACGAACTGTTTCCTCTTGGGCCACTCAGACACTAACCAGTGACGATCCCTGTCCCGAGAGTCCCACTCACACAGAAACCACGGAACTTTGTATATCCTCCTTGCTGCCCTAATATGATACCGCACACTTTTAAATCACAGCACATTAACCATCTGTGTTCATTGTAGTTCAGTTTCTGCAACACCATAGATAAATTGTGATAGTTTTCACGAAGAGATGTTGAATGGGCGACTGGCACTGAAGCAAGTTTATTTCCATTGTGCAGAAGAACACCTTTGAGACTTCTTTTACTGGCATCAATAAATAGATGTCAGTCCTTTGCTTGGTAAATAGTTCCAAGACGACGAATTAAGCCAGGATATCACAGCAAAACACAAGTTCGTCTTCGTGAACAAAAAACTGCCGGAATTCTTCCTCCCGATTTCTGTAACAATATGAATTTGTCCCAGGAAGTAAAAGATTTCTCTCTTTAAATCTTGATCCTAAAAGTTCTCTCTTTTCTTTTGTGAGGCCTAGGTCACGCACCAAATAATTTTGTCACACTGATTATAAAGATGTGGAGTTTTATCCTCAACATCCGGTAGAAAGGTATCATCATCACCATCCTCCGCACTTGAAGATGACGAAGACACACTCTATGGTAACTGTTTTGGTGGTTTTGGGACAGGAATATCGGGTCCATGTGGTACGGGGGTTATGGCAGATGGAAGGAAGGGATACACAATGTGCTTTTTGTTTTTCATATTGAATCCGGACACTTTACATACACAAAAATAACAGTCTTCAAAGTGATTTGTTTGCTCCCGCCAAACCATTGGGATTCCGAATGGCATTGATGGCAACAACCCTTTGTACCATTGCCGCAGGTTTTCTACACACGTTTTACACACAATATGGGGTGCGAAATTCTTGTCTTGATCACCTAACTTCATGTTAAAATATCCCAAGTACAGGCTTTTTATAAATGGTGTTATATTTCGCTTCTGGCCTTTACTTGTATATTGGTCATATATATAACAGAAAGAGTTGGGATTGTTCACACATTTTCACCTCCCAACATCTCTGCCACTTGCCATTTTAACACAAACTACCTCACTTATTCTCTCAATCGACTTCAAGTGCACGTTGAAACATATAGACAAAGGCATGCAACACGTTCTCAGACTCTCCTCTCAGACTACGGAGGAACGCGATCTTCGCGTTTTTACCTTGTCTAACACTGCGCATGCGCGAACTATAACTGTTCTATTTGTTGTTCCGGTAATCCTGTATGATTACCTACTTCCCTCCAAAACACAGCTCATACAATATTTTCTCTCAGACATGTCCGTACCTGCATTCCATACAATCAAGCCAAACCTCATTTACAATAACGAAGCTCAATTAGCATACACATGAGACGGATTTATGACAAATCTGTACGTGATACGAAACAACTGGTATTTTTTTTTACATAAGGACACTAAATGTAACGTATATCACATACATTTACTTTTGCCGGAAAATCTTCGCAGGCCATAATCGATTCCAATGAAAGGGGTTAAAGCAACATTTTTAAGTTTTGAAGACTCTTTTCAAGCCATCTCTTTTTCAAGCATAATAAAATTGGAATAAGTACAACAAAACAAAATAGTTGGAAGCTTAAACAAATTTCAAAAACACGTGAATCAATAAGTTTAGTTGTTTTTACCAAAATATATTAATAAGGTACAATTCAATTATTAAAAGTAATAATAAGAAGAAAATAAAATTTAAGATAATCTAACAAAACTCGATTCCAAAGAAAGCAGTTAACGCAACATTTTGAAGTTCAATAATGCTCATTTTGAATTTGTCGACTTCCTCGTGACAATAAAAAATGAAAAACCGTTTTCCATTGTTGCACTAATATTGGGGCACAACAACAACACAACAATTGCGGAGATATAAGTCAAAAAACAATATGAAAAGAGTTGTAGTCCCTATGGCCTAATGGATAACACATCCGACTTCGGATCAAAAGGTTGCAGGTTCAATTCCCGTCGCGGAAATTTCATTGTAAAAATTATTTCTATTTTCCATTCGCACAGAAAATTGCGCCGGACAGACAGACACACACACAGACAGACAGAGAAATAAAAGATTTTAGTAATATAGATTCACAGCATAAATGGGAGAATTTTATGTAGGGGGAGGCAAAAATAGCGTTGCCTACGGCCGGCCATACTTCTAAATCCGGCCCTGAGTTGACGACCTTCCCTATCGGTGATCGTCTTCGCTTTCCGCGCACTCATTCTCGAACAATATGCGCCATTTTTCGATCGCCTGGCGTGAAATTCCGTTGCCACCGTACAACTTAAAGCAATGGGAGAAAATTTCAGTGGGGTTCCACTTTTTTGCCCACAAAAAACGAGTGACTGCGTAGACTTCCAATTTGGACGCTATTTGCCACAGACATGACATCTTTCACGACCGATGACAGACAAACTGTTGCTGCCACGTGGCCATCGTTACTACGTCTGTTCAACGGAATTATAAACATTGTTGTCAACAACTGACGTAACAATATCTCTTTTAGATACAAAGTTCTGGGCGAATGCAACTAACCTTTTGATTATCCCTCATATATGTATTCGCGAATGCAATGAGACCATATTGTAATATTTACCGCGCTCTATTCCGTGATTCGGTGCAATATTCTTTTTGCAGGAATATCTTTATTCGATAAGCATTTTTGGGATTCCAATCACCCAGTTTCTTCCCTCACTCTCAAACACTGGGTTATTTGAGTGAAGGAAGCTTCCTTCAGTGCAACGTTTGTTTCATATTTTCTCGGAATTTGTTTCCAATGTCAGTGTCAAATGTTAACACCGGCGGGATCTGTGAATCGGACAGCGGTGTATTTACTAAAGTTAACTCTTACATCAACCAAATCTTAGATCTTCATAAGATATCACAAATCTTTATTTAACTCCAAAATACTGCACCACAGAGCAATATTTCGTCTTATTTTTCAAAGACTTTCTCAAGGTTTTTTGGTAAACATAATAAACAAATAAATAAAATAAAAATTAAAGATGAAAATGGAAAGAGAAATAACCTTCTCAAACCTTACAAATCAATAAATAAATTCTATGGTAATAAGTACATCAAATGATACTATTGTCATATAACAATAAAACAATAAAACATTCAAAATATTTTGAAAACAATCAAAAGATTTGAAACTTATTATTACATTAAATGCTACTAACTTACTGTTATTTACAACAATACTAATTAAATTTTAAAATTTTACTTAATCTTTTGTTTTTTATCAAAGATTCTCTGAAAATGCTCAAAGACATGTTATTTACTTTCTGTGATTTATCCCTGTTAAAACATATGCAGCAATTTACTAGGCAATATTCTAATGCATATCTTTTATACTTATCTTGAATTTTGTAAATGATATTCACTATAGGATCTGGGTTGTGACCATATCGAAAACAGTGGTCTGCCCATTCAGATATTTTCTCATGTTTATTACGGAAAGCCCGTACATGTTCCTCCACCCGTTCTTTAACTGTGCGACCTGTGCTTCCGATGTTTGTTTATTATATTTACCAAAAAACCTTGAGAAAGTCTTTGAAAAATAAGACGAAATATTGGTCTGTGGTGCAGTATTTTGGAGTTAAATAAAGATTTGTGTTAACTCTTACATGTTATCTTATAAAGTTGTTAAAGACTACCAAAGCTCCCTATTTCATTATACATTGTGGACATTGCTCTAAACTGCTGAAGATCGATTCTCCTATATGCAATTTTTTTTCTTTCTCCTTCTCCAGCTTTTTAGTTTTTGAATCAATCCTGTTTCAATTACATTCATTTTAATTTTATTTTCGCCGTTCAAATCACAGGACCTGAAGATATTCTTATGTAGACGTCAACGGCCATTCTAACAGTTAATAGATTTTGAGCATGAAACAATCATTCGCCTTTGAGAAGGTGAAGCCAGTTTCAGAAAATGATCGGAAGTGACGTCAGGCACAGGAATCTCTTTTCTGTGATGGCGAGATGGTCTAAGCATCCATCTTTCGTGCTAAGGTTCGCTGGATCGATTCTCCTCCATGCATTTTTTTGTTTTGCTTTTTTCTTTCTCCTTCTCCAGTTTTTTAAGTTTTTGAATTAATCCTGTTTACATTATATTCATTTTAATTTTATTATCGCCGATCAAATCACAGGACCACACAAAGACTGACCTTTACGATTAACTTTAAACTATACTTGAGGAGACACGTGTGAGCTGGTGGAGGCAGCCATGATGCCAAGTAGTGCGACAACTTAATAACCAATACCACGATTAATTTTTACTAGTTTGAAAATTTACACAAAAAATAATCTTAAACTCTTTATTAAATACAGAATAATATCAGTACAAACTTAAAGTAATTTCACATCTTACAAACTCTTTTGTTTGCAAAACGATATTTATAGAAAGGTGGAACTAACGTTTCGGGCTGACGGATACCGTGTAACTTGGTTCAATGACGTCACCCCTGATCTTTTTCTGAAACTGGCTTTATTTTCTCTTACAGAGATGAAGTCCTATGTGATTGTCGCAATCCCAGCACCATCATAAGCAGGCCATATTATTCATAAGACTGACTAGGCTGAAGCCTAGGGACCCCGCATAAAAAAAGAAAAAAAAATTGTGAGTAGAATCCTTCAGGAGACCCTTAAAATGGATTTAGGGCTATCTGAGTCGGGCTGTCAACTGTAGTGGGGTGAAAGATTGAATTGCCGGAGGTAGCCCGAAGTAGCTGAAAGCCTAGGGGCCAGGCCATGGGTTAATACTGCCCTGCACTAATGAGTCCAAGAAGATCCAGCATACGCCGACAAGGATCGGGAAGATAATGTATGACCATATAGTGACAGACATTGCATGACATGTTCGCTACTGAACCTCACTTGCAAAGGGACTGGTAACAGATAACACCTCAAATACCTACCATGCGTACAGTAAACAACAGGTTTTTTACAGTTTTTATTGCAAGCTTATTGTCCTGCATTGCCCTTGCTCTTCACACCTGCTTAAATGTCAGCACTTCTTTAACAGTGTGGCCTTAGATAGAACTGGAACAAACAGTGATGTATCGTGATATGTATACTGACGAATTTCATTTTTGTCGCAGTCAACACGACGGCGACAGGTTCGCCCCTTCTAGGGCAAAGAATGTCGCCCAGTGCATGCGATAGCGTCACACAGGTCCTGCGTATGATGGTGTTGATGCCATTAGTCGCACATCTCAATCAGAGCTAATCATTGTAAGGGAGTCTCTAACTGCCCACTGATATGTTACTGACAGTTTGCAGCCAGTGGCTATCCCATTTCTTCATCTTTTATCATCAAGATAATGCACAGCCCTACACAGCCCGTATTAGTCTGCAGTATCGCACAAGCAAAATGTTTGGGTACTGCCATAGTCTACATGCTTGCCCGACCTTTCAGCTGCTAAGCATGTATGGGCTACGATGGGCCGACAGCTCCACAATACTCATGAAGTGGCCCAACCACTTACCTCTCAACTGGAACAATGATAATAAATGTTTGGGAATTTTAGGATTTTTAATAAAAAGAATCGTATGGAATTTATTCTTTGAGTTATCTTTCATATGGTTATTTCGGGTTCCTCTTATATTATTTTAGAGAAATCTTCTAAACCTCTTCAAACAATGTAACAATAATAACAAGGTTGGGAAACTTAGGACTACTTTTAAAAAGTAACTGAAATACAGTAACCTTACTCTCCACAAAAATATCTGAGTTTCATTTACAATTCTTTTTTATTTTAATTTTTTTTCAACCAAAAATAAAAGCTCCCAATAATACAAATAATATCACAGCATTAGTGAGCCAGCTGTGAGATGTTAAAAAAAGGAACTTCGAAAGTTACTTTTGTTAATCCCTTATTGATAAAGGTAACTCATTTACAGTTATTGTAATGGCATTACATTACCTCAAAAGTAACTGTTACTAAATATCGTAATAGTTCCTGATCTCATTTCCATTCTCAATATTTTCAAGTTTATTTTTTTTAAAAATCAAATCAATCCAAACGCTATTTACATAAATAACAGTAATTGCAGAGTACAATAAGCCAAACTTCACATTTAAAACACAAATATAACAGGTTAACTGATTTATTTATTTATTTATTTATTTATTTATTTATTTATTTATTTATTTATTTATTTATTTATTTATTTTAATAACCCTTTTTCTTCACCTTTTCTTCAACACAAAAGGTTGTCGTCTGCCACTTCTCAAAACGAGGCTCTTTTGAAAAAACAAAACAACAGCGTAGGATAACAAAAGAACAGCGTGTTCCAAAGTAATTTATTTATATAATTGAAGTTTCATGTTAGTATTTTAATAGAATAGCACTTTTCTTATCTCGTTTTATTTTGATTTTATCTTTAAATTTGACTTCTTTAATTTAAGAATTAGAAAAAAAATGTTAAGCATCATTGATAATTTATTTATTTATTTATTTATTTATTTATTTATTTATTTTTTACACCATTAAGAAATGTTTAGCTTATCGGGCAAAACTTATTTCCATCGCTCCTGAAAATCCAATGAGATATATAATCAACAATGAGATATATGTTGCTTATATAGGTCGTTGTGAAAATCAGTGAAGTTTTCTGTTAGAACTATATTTCGCACTAGTTCTCGATTGTTGATACGAATATGCTGTAGACATTGATCAATATTTTTAACCACCTGACTTAAGATTAACTAATAACTGCAAATTTTGAACAAATTAGCAAAATAAACAAAGCATGTGTCGTTCTTTCATTTAATATAATGCCATTAAGCTAAGGAAACTTTTAATAAAAAGCCTTTTAATCTGAATTTATAGAGATCAGAGCGACAAAAAATGGTTCGTTCAACAAGATTGTCGTTAAATGTCGTAAATTTCAGTTTCAAAGAATATTTGTATATTGTTTTAATTCAAATTAAAATAATGTTTGATTGCACATTAAATAATTATACTTTGACTCTTCTTTAATTTTAAGTTATGTATTTTGCTTATTACATAAGTAAATATAAATTGCCTAGCGGAAAAAGAGTAAAGCACAGGCCGTTAAATGGCATTTGACGGTTGTGCAATATTTGAGTAGGTTCAAAAACTTATTCTTATATTTAGTTTCTAAATATGTAGATCAGGACAGTGTTTCAATATCCTGAGTATTTCTTTCTTGATTGTCTTCTTTTTTTGTTTTCTTTTCTATATTGAATTCTTTAACGTAATACTTTGTTTTACCGTTTGTGATTATTTCTTTAAAGAAAACTCAAAATAAAGTTGTTTGGCATAAAAGTAAAATTATTCTAAATTTTTTTCCTTAAGATTGGTTAAAAATGTTCTCGTTTTGAAATTCACACTCTTCGGACTGATAAACGGACGTTGACATTTGAGTTTATGAACAGTCCCATGAATCTCATCACATGTAGATGTGTTTTGACTGATATCAGTAACTTAATTTCCACTTGTTAATTAATTTATATCAAATGGCGAGTTAATGAAGAAGGACTCTTTTTTTAGGTTTGCTTTACGATGAATTTCAACTGACTTGTCTTGAATTAATAGCGCTATTGGAGTTGAATCGGACTTTATTTGTAAGGTAAAAATCTGATTGAAGCACAGATAATTGCGGATTTTAATCATTAAAAATCTAGGGAATTATTTAAGAAATATCTTACATTTTGAAATATTTGGTTCTGAATTGAAATAAATAAAGAGAGAGCTTTAGGGCATTTATTTACCGGTGTTCAAGGGAAAGGTCAGAGCTTTTGACGTGCGATGTCTATAGAAATGCTATTGTTTACTCAATAAAACTGTGGTATTGTTTAATTTTTTCTTATATATATGTAATTATTAGATCAAATAATATCTTGACGATTAACTGAAAATATCATGACTTCAATAATGATCTGATTAAATGTTTATAATAATGCGTAGACTGGTTTTGTTTCTACATCAATATTAGATAAAATTCGTTCAACTCATTTCATTATTATTTCATTTTTGTTATGATAAGTTTTCCTAAACTTTTTTATATCTGAAACGTTTTTAAAAATGGATTTTGTTATGAATATCGGCTACTCACCTCATTTAATTTTATTTTAATTAAAAATAAACCATATTTGGTGACTTACGATCATTAAGTAAACATTTCCTGAAATTTACAGTTTTAATTATAAATGTTAGGGTTTTTAATACATTTAAATACATCACATTATTACATCATGCATTTATTAATATTTAGACATTTTTATTTCTGTGATCCAAATTGAGAAAAATAATGCAAATAAGGAAATAAATATCTAAGGGTGCTTTTCTAAATGATAACAATTAGGATGACTTTGCAATAATTTGGATTTTGATTTTGTAGTGAAGAAAATATATTCCTTTATTTGTAGTAAACTGGATTCTTCATTTAATTGGCCATCAGTTTAAAAACAGTTACAAGATTTGTAAAACAGGTTGATGCAAGTGAAATTTTGATTAAATTGTGGCTTGTCAGTTGATAAATACAAATAATATTGAATTGCATAACTTGCGAATAACTTTTGGGCGAGATACCAAATAAATTTTGGTTAACAACTTAGATTTTGTTTTAGTATCACAAATATTTAATTGCCTTCATTATCAATCACTAGGCTTCAAGAATTAATGCAACTTCATATTTTCAGATTTATCTGGATAAATGAATAATAAGTGCAAATTTTTTTATATTTTTTTTTTGTTTCAGATGTAAATATGTTTTGAGTTCATTCTTTCTCTAAATTTGTTTTGAAATATAGTATTTATTCACTATTTAATAAAAGTAAAAAAATAGTGAATAAATACCACATTTATTAAAGAAAAATGGAAATAAATAAAACGCACTTACTTACAAAAAGTTGAGAGAAATAAATACATGGTGATAATCTGACAGTTTCGGAATACTGTGCGTATTCCTTCATCAGGGACGGCACAAACATATAGGACATAAAGACAACATTTAGGACAACATGATGAGGGAAGGTATGTTGAAAGTGAGGGAAGTGGGAGGATTAAGCTTCCTGAAATTGACAAGGACAAACACATACCTTCCCTCATCATGTCGTCCTAAATGTTGTCTTTATGTCGTATATGTTTGTGCTGTCCCTGATGAAGGAATACGCGCAGTATTCCGAAACTGTCGGATTATTACCATGTATTTAATTCTCTCAACTTTTTGTAAATAAGTGCGTTTTATTTATTTCCATTTTTCTTTATTTCATTACACGCACGTTAAGCCTCCTTTGTACTACATTTATTCTTATATGTATTTAGGTTCTTTATATTAAAATGCATTATTAAATGTATAATTCATAAAACTGATGATAACGATAAATGCAGCTTCATTTATCAAACTGCATAAGAAAATTAGTAATCAGTTACCGACATTTAGTGATAGCTTATTGGGACTTACTTATAAAACAAAATTCATTCTCATCGAATTCCCATTAAAATTACTTAAATTTGAATTCAAATGTGTAGATATGCTGATATTATTCAGATACAAATTCTATTATGTAATGCTTATTGTTCCAAAAGATCTTGGTTCATAATAAACGTAGATTTAATTGCTGTGAGGACTCATGACTGGATCCTAACAGCAATGAAATCCACTTTCTTATTTGATCGTGAATAATTCTATTTTCTTTGCCCTTTTCACTGTACCACATTTCTACTTTGAAGTGTTTACATGTCTGTCTTTTGTTTTTTCACCTTCATAAATTATTTCTGTTGGATACTATTTTATTCCAGTATGAAGATGTCAGTTTTTCCCCCTTCCTTAATCGTTTCTCTATCCATCATGCTTTCTTCTGCATTGAGTTAAAATAGAATAATGCTATATAGTTATTATTAGTTGCACAGTAGTACATCTTTAGGGATACCTTCATTCCTTCTGAATATTTCAGCAGTTATCCTGCATTGCTCACCATCTACTCTACTTTTTTCTTTTTTTCTTTTTTTTTTGTATTAAAAAGATAGTAAGCCACTATTATCCATCTCATCCTTTGTATTCTTTTACCGATGGTAATACAGTACCACATGCCATATGCACATTCCTTTTTGTCATTTTCTAGTACTTCTTGCAAGAATCACCCTTTGTCATATGAAGAGTTGATGTATTCAAGTCTGGTCCCAAGATCCTGAGAATGTTACGTTCTGAGAATCTTTGTATTAGCCTATGTTGCTTCTTCAGTCCGATTTCGTTTGTGACCTTTTGGCAACTGGTAACAGGTGTGATTTTCTTACATTATTAAAACTACGCCCTTTGCCATTACATCAATGCCACTTTTAGTCGTGACGATTCAGATGCTTTTTAGCCATTCAAATTTGGGATGCTCTAAAACTCCATTATGGGATATTTTTTTATAGTTTAAGTATCATTTTCGTGCATTGTACAGACTTGATTCGGTGTCATTAATAGATGACTCAATGCTGATGTATGTTTTCATCCTTGGAATATTAATATAGAAATGGTAACAGTTGCTTCTAGTATTTTTTTCATTCTTTTTCCATATTTTATTCTCTAGGAATTTCTACTTGACCATTGTAGAATTAAACATAATGTCCTTTTGACATTGAATTAATGGATGTAAGCAGTAAAATCAATTTCTTATACTAGAAAGCCTACTACAAGCAATATTCAGACCTGTTCACCTCCATTCTTTCATTTTTCTTTTCTTTATATCTTAAATAACAGCTCGGCCGTCCTAAGGTAAAAGGAAGTAACTGCAAATTTTCTGATTTTGCGTTTTTAGCATTTTCTACATAAGGAAGTATCTACAAATCTTCAAAAGCTATTTGGTAATGATCTGCTGTTAAGTATGGTCCCTATTTCAATGATCAAAAGTAGCAACTGACTCGCAATATGCTTATATCTACGGTCAAAGGCAGCAAATAATCACTTTCCAAATTGCTAGTTGCTTCCTTTTACCTTAGCACGGCCGAGCTGGCCATTGCTATATTGAGCATCAGTCAACTTTTGTACTACAATTGAGATCTTTTTGGACTAGCTGGAAGCATGCTATTACAGTAGAGTCCCGATTATCCGAGTTAATGTGGACCAAGACTAACTCGGATAACCGAAAAACTCAGTTAAAGCGAAAATTGTAAATAAAATAAATCGTATAGGTTTAAAAATATATATTTTAACAAATACAAAAGTTATACAGATACACCACAAGCAATTCATTATTGTTATGATAATTAAAGATTTCTTTTTACTTAAAAAAGTCCTTAATTGTTTTTTGTTTTACATTACTTTGGCTTTTTTCTGCAGCAATGTTTCGCCATTTTTTTAAGGATAACAGGATTGCTGGTGTAGCTTCTTCTTGTTGTTCTATATATTCAATAGCATGTTCGATAGCTTTTAGTCCATCTGTATGGGAGATTTTCATATGTCGATTTTCATCGTCACTGTCTTCATCATCATCTTAGATTCATTTTCCTTATTCAGGATCATTTCATCTGAAATGTCCTGTTGTTCGTCAGCGTTTATCCAGTAACATATATCCTCTTCGTTGATTGGTGAGATCAAGTTCAGAATTTTTTTCGGTAGTTTTAAAAACGGAAAATGTGGAACCAAAAAAAAGAAATCCTAGAATATTTGATAGCTCGGTTAAAGCGAAAACTTGGATAATCGGGGTTTTACTGTACTAACATAATTGGAAAGTAGAGTATATTAAAACTCTTATTTGATACTCTACTCACAGCTTCTGTTTGTTATCCAAAGGTTTTGAAATACTGTGTGTGTTTCATCTTCAGGAGTACAGAACAAAATATTATGATGACACAAAAGGAGCAAGTTGATATGGAAAAGTTGATATGGAAATCCTTTCCTTTCCCACATCCGTGTTATTTGCTTTACTTGTATTAGCTATAGGCAGGGTAATCTTAATGCTTTTCCTTTAGTTCATCTACACACATTAAGCTTTCTCATTCAGTATTTCTAGCATAAAAAACTGATTATTAAGTTATTGTTTTCTTTTCTAAGACTGAAGACTATGTAGCATTGGCAAATGGAGAGACAGAAGTCCCCACCCTCTTCTCTATGTGAGATTGATTACTGTGATTTAGAATTTTATGAGCGATGTGGAGGAGGGGCCTTTGGAAGTGTTTATCGCTCAAAGTGGAAATCAAGAAATGCAATTGTAGCTGTGAAGAAGGTTCTGATTCTTGAAAAAGAGGTAATTGTAGTTTTTAAAAATTTCTGTTAATTACTGTGGTAATTTATTAAACATTGTGAAGTAATTCTGTTCAGAGCATTTTTATTTATTAGAAAAAAAAATAAACACTTTTATTTTTTTTACAGGCACACGTACTTAGTATTCTGAGGCATAAAAATATAATTCAATTTTTTGGAGCAGTCATTAAACCTCCAAACTATTGCTTAATTACAGGTAGGCATTATTATTTTTATTATTATCATTATTATTATGGGATTTTATTGCCACAAAATATATACATATATATATTTTTTACAACGTAATTCTAGAACATTACAAAAGCTTATTGCAAATTAAAAATAATAGACAAGCAAATTATAATTTAAGACAAGATAATGATATAAAACTATTTAAGTAAAGGATATAAATTATATATTAAATGGAGAAAAACAAAGATAGATTTTATTCGAATTAATTTGTTTATTTAACAGTTTTCTATTGGGAGTGTTTTTTTATCATATTTATACACCTGAAGACAGTTAGCGGTTTCTAACTGATACTGATCGTGGAATTTTATTCTGTGTAGTAAATGTTTTAATCTTAATATGTTGCATGTTCCAGTTTTTATTTTATCTGAAGTTAAATTCGCACGTTAAACAATTTTTAAAAGATAGATTTGTTTGAACACAACAATAAAAAATCTGAATTTTAAAAAGAAATAAAAAAGATAATGGAAAATGGATAACATGTAAATATATA
>JAFIDM010004315.1:37131597-37231399 GCA_023159025.1 Thereuonema tuberculata | reverse complement strand
TTTTTTTAAATGTATTAAATTTTTTATAATTGTTTACATGTATTTGTTTTATTACTTTAGTAATATAGAATTCACATGTTTTAAATTTATCTAACTCTACATAGGTTTTTTTTGTTTTGTTTTGTTTTTTGTTTATTTATATACGATCTTTTGGTACTTTGAAAATTTTGCAAAATGGTCTTTGTAGCAAAAAAGATTGCCAACCACTGGTCTAGATCAGTGATACATTAGTAATTGATTGATGATCTAGAACTTACACGTTTTAATCCGTTGTTTGTCTTATAGTAGTTTATTTCTATTAGAAATAATAAATGTGAATTGTCTTTATTACTTAAAAATGCAAGAACTACATTGTCTTAAAAAAAACTTTTTGGTGAATCTTTCTGATTGTGAATAGCTCTTCTTCATTCTGAATAGTTTTATCCTTACAATTTAATAATAATTTTTTATTGTTATCATTCTAGTTGTCATCTCTGCTGATTTCACTTGCAAAGTAAGTTTAATGTTTTCTTTCTCAATTATCACTAAATGTTTGTTGTAGAATTTAGTGTTCTTTGTTAAAGATTGAAATTTCAATTCTGTTCATTTTTCTTTTTTCATTAGATGTGCTTGGCTTTATCTCAAAATATTTAAACTAGCCTTGATTTGATTCTAAATTTAGAAGAGAAAATTAAACTAAATTAAGAAGTGATTAATAAAATAAGATTAAAGAATTTAATCATTGACATACCCTCCAACTTCTACGGAGTATCCGTAGTTTGTACGGAAAATAAATAAGTACTACGAAACTACGCGAAAATGGGGAAAAGCTACGGATTCAGAAATTTTCATCCTTAATTTTTTTTTTCCCTCAAAAAAAAAAGTGCTGATCAATTACGTTTTCCTGTCAAAATGGATGCCGCCGTCTGTTCTCGCCAAGAAATTATAGTTAACTTACAGTAGGCTAACGTTTAATTATCGGAGAAGTTCTAATTTATAAAAATACTTGTTTATTTATATTCTTTCATTTACAAGTTATGTCTGTTAGATTTCAGGATTTATAAATACAATTCGCTTTTGATAAGCAACCAGCGATTAGCGCAATGGCGGACTCCTGTCAGAAGATCAGACGGAAGTGCTTGACCAGAATAATCGATGCTACATGAGCAGATCTCACAAAAACCGGGCGGCCAACTCTCATTTGGTTCGTAAATTTGTTGAAAGCTGCGTATGCTTATATCATGGATCTGTTTTTAAAACCCTGTAATAAGGATATAGATGTAGATCCGCCTAGAAAGAAAAAAAAAACAATCAAAAATTTCGAGAGGAGTATCGAAAGCTTTTCCCCCTTGTCTTCTACCAGGAAAGACTTACTTTGTCCGTTTTTTGATTGAACACAATATACCAATTTCGGCTGCGGATCATGCTGGTCCATTATTTTCAAAAATGTTTCCCGATTCTGATATTGCAAAGAAGTTTTGCTGTGGTCACACCAAAGCTAATGCTGATATGAACAAAGAAAAAAGTATCAATAAACTCAATAAATAGTGCTTTAAGAAATGTGAATATGTATTGCTATAGGGTATGTGCTTAAAGACTCTATATTTATATATATATGTGTGTTTTGCGCAACTGTCGCACGTTCTGTGTAAATGCATGTTGTTGCATGAGTACTGCTAAGGGGTCGTCCATTAATTATGTGAGGTCAAAAGGGGGGGGGGATCCAGCAAAATCTCACCAAGGGGGAGGGGGGGTGTCAACGAAAATCTCACGTCAACTTTTCCCGCGGCGTTTTTTTTTTGGTTAATTAATGGACGGCCCCTAATGAGATTCTTTCCACTACGGATAGGAGGATGACCAGTGTTGGAGGGTATGCATTGATGAAGCTAATATATTTGAATTATTATTGTTTATGAACAGTAGGATCTGAAAGGCTTCGTCTATTGTCCTTTCAACGATATGAGAAATACTGCAGAGTCTCATATGCAGTAATTTATTAGTTTGTTGAACATTTCACTTACAAGGTTATCTAAAGTTTGGAATGAATTTACTGCTAATACACAATAGATGTTAATTGAAATTGATTAATTCTAATATTTGATTTTTTTAATAATTTTTATATATTTAAATAATTTTTAATAATTCTAAAAATTTGATTCTGTATAGTCAAACTAATCTGTAAATTAAAAGTTACATAGTCTGAGAAAAGAACTTTGGCATAGAATATACATCCACAATGTTAAAGATATAAATACATCTTTTACTGTTGAAAGTGGAGCCATCAGACATTGTCATTCAATAAAATTAAATGCTACTGTTGGTGGACTGGTTGTGAGCATTTGGTCAATGGCCGTATTCATGTGAATGCAGAGAAGACACCTGAAGCAGATTTTTGCTTATACCTTATCAATAAATATGTACAGGTTAAAATAATTCTGAGGAAAACATCATTTATTGATCCAAGAAAAATGGATCTCTGATTTTAATTTCTGTTAAAACAAGGATATTTAGGATTCAGTAAGAGTTTGATGTCTGAGAAAAGTACCCATTGTGGTAATGAAAAACTAAGAGATATGAATGAAAGATGCCATTGACTGAACTTTTAGAATTAACAGAAAGAAATGGTTGGTTGAGATATTCTCTATTGTAATATTGGCAACCAAATTTTTGGTTTTAAGTCGTTCATTAGGAAGAATTCGAAAGCCATTGCTGATTGGCTATCAACTTATTTCTTTTATTTGGAATACATCAGACTACCAATTTAAAGTTTCTGTTATTTAGTATTAATTCTGTTATTTACTATATACAATACTGTAGTGACAGTATTGTATATAGTATTTTCCACTGAAGTCGACAAAAATGGGATTGTCTGAAAAGAACTTTTTCCATATTATACTTTCTTTTTGTAAAGACAAGTTTGACTAATAAATTGTCTTGTAAATTTTTCTTCACTGTGAATAGCAGTTCTGTGTTTTAGCTGTCTGAGCAATTGAAAACTTTGGGTAACATTAGAGAATTTATCCTCCAGCACGGCTCCAAGATAATATTTTGAAGAAAGAAAAAAAATTAAATATCGTCAGTAGTCAGTTCAGACATTTTATAATTGTAGCTGATGAATTGCTAATTTTTAATTCATTATTCTTTTAGATTTGTGATTTTGGAGCTTCAAAGTTTCTTGGTAGTACAACTAAAATGTCCTTGGCAGGGACATTACCATGGATGGCTCCCGAGGTAATTAGTTGTTGTTTAGTAAGAAATTCAGATAACATATTAAAACAGGATAAGAGAATTACTCTGTCCTTAACGTTAAGCTTCTTCTTATATAAATATTCATACCTGCTGTTTACTGTGTTTTGAATGAAAAATAAAATCTTTTTAGCTTGTTTAAAATAACTTGTCCTTCTTCAAAAGCAGTTCAATGATATTTTGTAGTAATTCGGTTCTTTCTGAATTATTGAGTAGAGGACAGGGAACATAAGACTATAACAGAATGATTCATAGTTTATTATGTAAGCAGAAAAAATATTGAAAAGTTTAGAGTAAGATATATTCATGCTAAAACTTCCATAAGTATTTGGTCACAACAAATTAGTCTACCTTAGTATATTAAAATATATATAAATATATTTGAATTAACATATATTTCCTTCTGTTTTGATTCTTTGAATCAGTAATTTAGATTTATATGTTTTGTTTTTTTTTCTTTTTGCTAGATCATCCAATGCTTACCTGCTTCTGAGTTTTGTGATGTCTGGTCATATGGTGTTGTAAGTTTTCTTTTTTTATTAAGATAAAAAAAAAAAAAATATCTAAGAATTACATTACTGAAGCAACTGTAAACATAGATTTGGATTTTTCCTTAGAAAGACGGTTAAAATAAATAATGCCTTACCTGAGAAAAGTCTCGGGAACAATTTTTGCCGTAATATTTTAAGGACAATTGTATGAAAAATTCGAATTATCCAAAATAAAATTCGAATTACATATATTCTCTCAAACAGAAGAGATAAATAAAAAAGATTAACTCACGATCAAAGATTTAACACATAAACTTTATCTAAGAATACTGCTACATTTTTTTTCATTGAATCAAGCATTTTTTACTAGCTTAATTATTCATCACTTTAAAAAAAATTAAAAAGGCAGATATTTTTAATTGCTTCATTGAATGCAATCTTTGAGTCATAGGAGAGGGTAACAATAGATGGTGGACAGAAAAATCCTCAGAAATCCCTACATAGTGACATTCCAACCCTCGCTTTTGTTTTCCTTAGAAAGACCGTTAAAATAACTGATGCACCTTAGCTGAGAAAAGTCTCAGGAACAATTTTTACCGTAATATTTTAAGGACAATCGTACGAAAAATTCGAATTATCCACGATTTTTTAACATTATTTTAATACAGAATTCTAGGGACCGAGCAAAAACTTCGAATTTTCCAGAATTTCGAATTAAACAAGTTTGAATTATCCAAGTTTGACTGTATTCAAAATATTGATAAAATAGAATTAGTTGTTCTTGAGGAGATGACGATTATTTAATGTTATTATTTTGTAACATTAACTGTCAATTTAAAAAAGTAAAAATAAAAGATATCGTGATTCAGTTGCACTGCTTTTCTTAATATTTTAAATTGGGTTTTGCTTTGAACTGGTTATTGTCTATCTAAATCTTTAAAGTTTTAAAAGTTACTTGTTGAATTGAATTTACAGTTTCATTTTTGATGGCTTAATATTTCAGTTAAGCTGTACTTAATGTGTAGTTTTGCATTTCCATTGTAAAATACCTGAATAAATCCAGTGTAATTGATTAATAAAGTTTTGTTGTTTGAATGATCTTAGGTGTTATGGGAATTGTTAACCCATGAAATTCCGTTTAAAGGGATTGAAGGATTTCAAGTGGCTTGGCTGGTGGTGGAAAAAGAAGAGGTTTGTTTCAAATGTTTCTTCATGAGTCTATGTAAATAATTCAGCATAAATTAACTTCATTTTCAAAACAGACAAAAAAAAAATCCCAAAAATTAAAAAAAAAAAAATAGTCTTTGTAAATAGGCAGTTTCATACAAGGTATATGTCATCTTTTACAAATCAGTGAATGCAAAATAATGCCGGATTTTGAAATTGAAGTGAATTTGTTTGGGCTTGAAATAGTGTTTGTAAGGGAAATGTAAAAAAAATTGCACTTTGAATTTCCACTATTATTATATTGATTGACATTGATGTTTTTTGATTCTGTTTCTTATGCTCTCTATAAAATTTAGCCATTGTATTAATTTATGTAATTTTTATTAGCATTAATTTCTTCCTTATTTTGTGAAAGAGTGTAATTAACACCCATTTTATTTAATTATTTATTTATTTTACATTAAACATTATTTTTCTAAAAAGCTTATTAAATTGTCCTAAATTAATTTGCATTTGACAGATATCTGGCAGTGTTCTTATTTCTATGTAGCCAATCAACAGGAGTTTTAATATAAACAGACAATTTTCTCATATTTATTGTATAATTAGAATTAGATAGGTCATGAATAAAATTGGATGTGTATAAGAGATTATTTCAAAGTAAATGTATTTAATTTTAAATATTTTGCTTTCAGAGGTTAGCCATCCCCAGTACCTGCCCTGTTGTCCTGGCCTCCCTCATGAAGCAAACTTGGTCAACTGAACCAAAAAGTAGGCCGACATTTGTGGAAATTTTGCAGGGGCTACAGGCATTTGCAGTACTTGGTATAAAACTTTATATTTAAATTAAAAAAGTCCACCATAGGCTATTTTAAATTGCTGTTTAGATTACATTGCACCAAGCAAACTTTTATGTGGGAGATTTTATGGTTAAAATAACATAACATTAATTACAGTGAACTACATAACAGACAAATACTAGAAAATACATTCTCGTGAGTCAATGTTATTCTTGCATAGTAAAGCCATTCTCATTCTTTTAATAGAATTCTTATGAACCATAGGCATACTCGGGATTTGGAATGGGAAGGGTTATGATGGGCTTTCAACCAAAAATAAAAAGTTGTCTCCATTTCTGGATGGAGTGGATGGGGTTACAAACAAAGCAATTATGAATCTCCAACCTAAAAACAGGTGCAAAATCTTAGATTTTTTTTTTTGATTTTTAAATGCAGTGGGGGAGGGGGGATTAAATCCCTCTTGGTAAATCAGTGTTACGAACATCTCTACATCTATTTCCAGTGATACTCTGTCTTTCACTGATGTTCCACACTCACAGATATAATGCTTTTGTTATTTTCTGAATGTGTTCCTGTATTTGTATATAATGTACTACAAAGATGTGACTTCTTTAAGGATTCAAGACCTTATTGCTGAAATCATAAAAATGGGATTAAAGTTAAAGAAAATAAAAGAATCTTGATTAAACAATTGGGTCTAAATCAAAGCAGTTTTCTAACTTGTATTAAAGCTTTATTGATTTATTTTCCTTTATCTAGTATTCAATAACATTATTAAGTCTCAGCCTTAAAACAATTATTATTATTGTTCCAGGTACTTTAGGTGAAATTTCCGTCAGCTACCTGAATAATAGGATTAACTGGAAGTAAGTATTACTTTGTATACTTAAATAAAGGGATCGCATTGCACTGTTTCATCAAAACAATTCATTAGTAGCTGGTTATCTTGATTTCAAATTTAAAGTTTAGTTTATCATTTATAGATCTGAAATCCAAGCTACAATGGAAAGATTAAAAATAATGGAACGAGATTTGACTCTTCGTCAAAAGGAATTAGAAGAGTGGGAACGTCGTTTAGAAGAAAAGGAACAAAATTTAGAAAGACAGGAATATGTCCAGGTTGGAAAATAATATATTCTCAGTTTAATACTGACTTTCTGTTGGAATTAATTTGACTAAAAATTAACCTGAATCCATGTTTATATTATTCTATTTATTTCTTTCAACTTTATTCTGTTAAGTAATCTCACATTGTTTTTCGATTTATAAAATCTTTAAATCATCAAATGATTCTTTTTATTATTTTCTTGCTATTTGAAGCAAGGTATTTTTTGAGTCCAAATATCATGCATTGCGTTAAACTTTTCTAGGAATTGAACACCCATGATGTAAATACGTGGTCAGAAGGAGAAGTGGTAAGAATTTTAATCATTTATTTATCATATATAATGTTGAATAGATAGAATATTGAATTTAGTAATTTTCAGCAGTTTAATTGTAGTTAATCATTTTACTTTTAAGGATTATTTTTCTATAATTAACTTATCTTAATTGTCCTAAATTATTTATGGATGTAGTACTTAAGGATTCGTTGGTCAAGTTCTTTGTTTCTATAGATCAATCAAAAGGATGTTTTTAATGTAAACATATAAATATATAGGCTTGCCATGAAGCTCCTGTGAAGAAGTTTGCTCATAATCAAATTAAAAGTGAACTTAACAACAGTTAAACTATTAAAATTAATGATTAGAGCTTTAAATTCAACAAAATAATTTGCTTTGCTGTTATTTTTTTATTGTATTCACAGATTGTAAAAAAAGAGCAGTTTACTAATTTTATTTATAATTTCAGTTGAATTTTATGAGTGAAATATTTAAAAACAAAATTTAAGACAAAAAAGAAAATGTTACTGAATAAATAATATTCTTTAAAGAATTGCATAAAATATCATTTTTATTTAATTTTTTTAGTTTATTTGGATGCAGCAGTTAGGACTTACAAGTATGTATATTTTTTTTTCTTACTGAGAAATTGAAAAGATTAGAATGTAAATGTAAAATTATATACAGTAAAACCCCGTTATTACGCTCCCGCTTATAGCACTATCCCGTTCTTTACGCTCCTTTCGTGCGGTCCCTGGAATTTTCTATATAACTCTGTATACTTTTACCCTCTTATAACGCTTCAAATCCCGCTTGTAGCGCTTTTTTATATCGGAAATTTTGTATCGAAAAGAAATGTAACACTGTAACGATTCTTTTCTTTCCCTGGTAGGAGGGAATCTTCGAACTCTTTGAAGTGCGGGTCTGTGATACAGTAAGTTAGTGCAAAATGTCGAAGCGGAAATCTCTTTCTATAAGTGAAAAATTGCAAATTCTTCGTAAGTACGACGAGAATTCTACACTAAATCAGAAGGTTTTCGCAGAATCTAAGAATTCCCTGATCCAGTCTGAGAACAATAATAAAAAATAAGAATGGAATTATCAATGCAGCGAAGGATGGTTGCAAACGTAAAAAAGTAAAGTGTGGAAAATGTGAAGATGCCGAGGAAATTCTAATTGAATGGATTCATAAGTGCCGTGATGCATCAGTGCCATTAAGTGACCCAATCATTCAAGAAAAGGCGCGTGAAATAGCGGGCAGTGCACTAAATCTGCTCCGAAAATATATTTGTATTGCTCCTAGTGGAGTATCAATTGATGTTAATAGTTTCTTGAACCGCATTGAAAATGTCATAATTTATAACAGTAGCATACACACACGGCAAACCACAATCAAAGATTTTTTTAATAGGAAATAAGCTCACATTTGCACTATATCTATTTCAGAATCAAGTATCTTTCCTGTAAAATGGTGTCTAAATGTTTCCCCATCATATAAATCATTCCCCGTTTATAGCGCTATCCCGCTTATTACGCTTGTAGGTCACGGTCCCTTGACGAGCGTAATAACGGGGTTTTACTGTATATCAAATTAGCTGTAATCGATTAACTTTTTGCATTTTTTAGGTTATACTACTAACTGCTAATTTACAAACGAATGCCATTGTTCTTTGGACAGAAGTGATCTGATAATAAGTAGAACATATTTTGAATAAGCATACTGATCTTATGATATTAACTCTGACAAAATTCTGAAGCATGGCACTGTCCCATAGAGAACATTTTACACATGCTATGGGGACATGCAATGTTCACCACACATGTATTTGTGAAACACCAAAACATGCGATAGTCTTCTAGCAGTGGGACTATGTTGTATTAGTCAAGAATGTTTTCCTATTGTTCCTCTGTTTATTGACGTGCTTGTTCAAATGAAGCGTTCCACATTTGGGCAATGTATTGTAAACCTTGGAAAACACTCTTATGATCCAGAATTCTGCACGTATGGAACCGTCGAAGATATTCTTCAGCAACAGCCATGGCCCTGCTTATTGCAGAAGTTGTAAACATAACATATCCGCTTATTTGGTGTTTTTGAAGATTTGCGACAGCTTTACAACAGTTCAATATCGCTTTCAGATAGTCGAAAGAGGCTTCGCAGCAATTCACATGTTCAGACAGCTGTAGCTCATTACAGTGGCAGGAAAGGACAACATTATATACCAAATTCCAAATACATTCAAATAGCTATATCTCTGAAGCCATTCAGAATAGGACACATTCATATAAACTATATAAATCTGACAGGCAAAACTTGAAGCAACTTCTTCGAGTTTCGCAAAGCAAAGATTTCAATCAATCATTTGCAATTTTGAAATTTAGAAAGTTTTGAATATAAGAATAAAATTAACTTATATTATTAAACATAGAAAGCCATTTGATTATATATATAATCAATAAAATGGTACAATGACTTCCACAATAGTGACTTTACTTCCTGGTAAAACTGTTTTAAGTACATTATATCTATTTTTCTATAGAATATTTTTTTTATATATTTTTCTTAGTACAGCATTATAAATCTATTCAACTAAGCCTGTAACTAACTTGATTGAAATAGATACTTAGATATCAGTTGGGCTTCATTTCCCTTACATTAGTTAATAGGTTTCAACATTATCACCTTCCTGTACAGTATCTGGTATAACTCTCTGTTCAGCATAACTAGTCATCACTGACTTTTACCTTTCATTTATTTGAAAATAATTTACTTTTAATACATAAAGTATACATGAATCTCCAGAAGTTAGGATTATAAATTCATTAACATGTAACATACCTCATTCAATCAATTGAGAATCAGGATTAGATGAGTATACATATTATAAGTGTTTTCCTCAGCTTTTCACTTTCAGAGTCTCATAAGTAGGGATGCACGGGACCCGATATTTCGGAAAATTTTCGGGAAAATTATAATCCCGTTTATCGGGCGGGATTTGCTTTACTTCCGGATTTCTTCGGGACGGGATTTCGCGATTTATTTAAATTCAACAAAAGGCTGGGATTATTAATCCTGGCAACTGAAAACTACAATAAATCATTGAGAAATACTCTGGACTATTTATTTTCCTTCTACCTCCCAATATTACATCAACAACAAAGTGTTTTTGTCATAGCGTTAGCGATCGACCGGCGAAACCAATAAACAACAGACGACGGCCTTCGTGATTTCGACTAGCGACAGACATAAAAATGTTTTTGTTTGTTATTATTATTGTCATCCATATCAAGTTTCAAAACCCGAACAACTATTTCCCATGTACTGAAGGAGGGACAATCCCGTCCCGATTTTCGGGAGGGAAAAAAAAAATCCCGACCCGTCCCGACCTAAAACTCCAATCCCGTCCATCCCTACTCATAAGGAAAGAGACTTACAGAACTTGACTATTTGAATGTCAAGTATTTAATATAGCAAAATTTGCTCCATGTCTATACACAATTTTGCATAATATTCTCTTGGGATCAGCACTGAAATTTCTTCTACTTTCAAATTTTGCTAAGTAAAAGTTGGCCCTAAAAAGAATGGTTTTTCTTAAAATTTAAGTTTTCAAAGTTTTGTAATGTACTTAAAATTTGATCAAGGCCTGTGTCTATCAGTCACCATCCCAACCTGATTTGTTTTTTCCCTCAGTTATACCACTGTAGAGAGTAGAATGTGCTCAAATAGAAGCATCAAAGACTGTTCCGTGTTATATTTTATTGTATGAATCTAATAAATAATGGCATTGTTTTTTGTAATAGTATTTTGTTTTACATTGCCGGTAATTAATGTTATTCTCTTTTTATTATAATTCTTGAATCAAAGTTTAAAAGAAAATGAACTAAATTTTGATAATGTTCTTTGAATAGATAATCAGGACTTAGCACAATATGCAAGATTGTTTTTGGAGCATAATATATCAGGACGCAGATTACTGTTACTGACCCAAGAAGATTTAGTGCAAATGGGAATAGTCTCCATCGGTCATTTGAAAGATCTGCAGGTATAGATACAATACTGACAGTATCAATTAAGTAAATTCTGCCAAAAAAACAGATAAGAATCTATCAATGGAAATGTAACAATCCTATTTTCTTGTTAACAGAACTATGGAGTTAGAGTTGTGAAGTCAATAATGTTTTGCAAACTTATTTTTGGAGTCAGAGTTTAGAAATTATGTTTCTTAATTCCTCAGATAAGAATATTAATTTCTCTAATCTCTTCTTGTGATTTACATAATTATCTAAAAGTAAAACATCACCAATTACACATAACTGCTTTGAGCAAATTTTCAGAGAATATAATTCTGTAAAATTCCTCTTGTCAAGCAATAACGTTTTTTGAGCTGGAAATAATTTGAATAAACAAGTGAGTTCATCAAATGAATTTGCAGCCCAAAATTATTTTTTCCAAAAATTCGCTCACAAAGAGTTTGTGTGTAATTTACAGTATATTATGTTATTTTTTTTTTTTGCTTGCAGTGAAAATTAGAAAAAGACAAAAACCATATGAAAATTTATTATGAAATTGATATGAATTGGATCTCTTATCTCAATTCACTTCACAATAAATTTCGTAACATAATTTGATTTTATGAAGATCCTATCTGACAAAATACTTTTCCATCAAAAGACTTAATGAAACTATTAGAATGATTATATTAAATTTAGGAATTAGAATTTCACAGTGTTATTAAGTTAGTAGTACAGTTGGTGTAAATGTGATTGCTAATTGATTTGTAAACATACACCTACAAACACTGCAAATATCTGAAATAGAGGATATTTAAAAAAAAAGTTGAAGTGTCCCTCTCAGGCCTGGACAGGCCTTTGGGGTACGGGAGGTCAGGCTCCCAGCGTTTCGTGACCCATAGAGGATATTTAGTCAGTTAATAAATCTGGCTCATAGAAGTCTAGTTATATTGCTTCTTAGCTCTATGGTATTTAAAATAGAGGAAGTAAGTAAAGAAGAACTTGTAAGATATCAGTACCTCTTTTTTCTCCCAGCATTTAATACAGCATCCAGCAAGAACTTAAGAAATTAGTGCATCATAGAATTGAAAACTCAGCCAATGAAGAGAGACAAGTCGTTACTAGTAAAAAATATTTTCTAGAAATTATGCATTTAGAGAATTTCCCTCATCAGTATCTGGATTCTTATTTTTCTAGGAGGTCACTGGGTAACTCTGGCTGATAAGTTCTGATAAGCATGATTAGCTATCCACGAGTCTTATTGACATCATCTCTTGATGTGCTTGTGAACATGGCAGTCTTATTCCTTACTTTTATATTTCACTATAATATTTAAATGTTTTAAATGTATATTGTTGTTGATAAGGTAATTTGCAGTGATCTTTAAGTGCTTTGTGACGTTTTCAGTTGATTAGATCTCAAAAAAAATGTCATAATTTCAAAAATTGCAAAGGTTTTCTTTGTAAGTTTTGAAAATGGTAGTGAATTTTGTTTGCATTCCAAAATACACTTTTTTTTTTCTTAGGTCGAAATTGAAAAATTATGTATCCGAAATAAACGAATGCGAGATTTTCCACCATTAGAACAGGTAAAGTTTGATATCTACTGTATTTTCTTCTATTTTTACATTATATATACATAATCATTAAACAATTTTTTTTCCAAATTTTTCAAAGTAATTTCAATTTTGTTCATTACTTTGTATTATGCTTAATTATGAAAACTGCTACTTTCCATTACTGCTTATATCAAATACAATAACATCCCACTTAGCGTGGGGGGATACATTCCTAATAAATGGAACTCCATACAAAACTGCATTATACATACAGCATTCAGTTCCAGATTAGGGCAATTTCTCCTTAAAATGAAAAGCATAGTTAATCAAAAAATTAACCTAATCCCAATTATGTCTATATACTATCAAACACATAATCATAGTTTATTTTGCAAATTTTCGCTGTTTCAGAACAGCTTCTTCAGACGGTACACAAAATAAATTTTCAAATTACAATAAACAGTTCGTATGCCAATAGATAAATCGAAAATATAACAATAAAAATGAACTGAGTTTAACAATTATTAACTATTTTATAATATGTATGTGGGCCTGTAGCCGAGTGGGTAAGGATGCTTGGCTGTGGGTTGGAGGTGGCGGGTTCGATTCCCGGCCTCAGCGGAGGACGGGAATTTTTCCACGCTCCATTCTCCTCCAAATGGGTCCTAGGACCTACCCAGCCCTCTGTAGAATGGGTACCGGGTTTCTTTCCCGGGAGTTAAAGGCGGGCGGGCGTCGGGCTGACCTCCCGACCCAACGTAGTCCCATTGGTCAAGAAATGCCAGGAGCCTTACCTCCTGCGAGCCCTTGGGCCTGCATAGGCCTGTTGTGGCAATCCTTTACCTTATTATTTTGAGCATTATTTTAATCGCTGTACTAATCGCTGTAATATTAATCGCTGTAATATCTGTACCTCTTCTCCATTGATGGACCACTCCAAGGTTCAAAATCTTTTTGTTCTTTTTAGCTGATTGTGACATAAGAAAGAAACCGCGGTTACTTATTTGACA
The DNA here is from genome assembly GCA_023159025.1 of Thereuonema tuberculata. Lineage (NCBI taxonomy): Eukaryota > Metazoa > Arthropoda > Chilopoda > Scutigeromorpha > Scutigeridae > Thereuonema > Thereuonema tuberculata. Next base: position 37,217,755 of record JAFIDM010004315.1, on the reverse strand, counting down.
GGAAAAAAATAAATAAATAAAACAAATATAAACATTAAAAATTTAATACGTCAGTACATATATATAACACATCTATCTTATGCTAGTATCTCAATTACTTAGGCAATCAACGCTTATTGAATTGTTAACTGATGAATGCTAGCTGTCGTAACTTGAAATTAAGTTTTTAATTAGAATTTTTTTCCTGTGTTTTAATATTTTTTAATACACTTATGTCTCACATGTTTTTAATAATATGAATGCAAACATGTTCAATCACTAATCTAGCTGTTCTTGAAGAGCATTATAACAAAATAGCACAATATGGGGCCATGTTAACTGGGGTATTACTGTAAATAAAAAAATATAAAAAGCAGTTTAATGTGCAGAGAAAATGTTGGAAAAAAATGGAAATTTCCCATCATGCACTAATATAAACAAAAACCAATTCATGCTTCTAATTTTATCATTGACAGGGAATCTGTAACAGCCATTCGAGATTCCCCGATAAATGACAAAATTAGAAGCATGAATTTTTTTTTATTTTATATAATATATTTATATTATAGTTTTATATATATATATATACACACACACTGTCCGGCCACTTTATTAGGTACACCTACCTACTAGCGTGTTGGGCCTCCTTTATCCCTCAAAACAGCTTGAATTCGTCGAGACATGGATTCCACAAGATGCTTAAAACGTTGTTGAGGTATTGTGTACTATGCAGTTCCTGAAGATATGATGGAGGTGAAGGCCTGGAGCGAACAGCCCGTTCCATCTCATCAACAGAAATTTTCAATCGGGCTGAGAATCGAGGACTGAACGGGCCACTGCAGCAAGGAAAAGTCATCGTCATGTTCTTCAAACCATCCCATAGTGATGCAGACTTTGTGCACTGGCGCATTATCCTGCTGGAAGTAGCCATCTGCATGAGGATAAACTGTTAACACTTATGGTTGCACTTGGTCAGCTACAATGTTTAGATACGCTCTAGCATCCTGATGTGCCTCCAGAGGTATCAGTGGACCCAATGTGTGCCAGGAAAACATTCCCCACACCATGACACTGCCCCCACCAGCTTGAAGAGTTGTTGTGAGACACGATGGTTCCACACAATTCATGCTCACAGCAGGGGTGTACCTAATAAAGTGGCTGAACAGTGTATATATAACAAAAGTTTTACTTGCATTCTGTATAATTACATGAAATGTAAGACAGAAACACACAAGATTGAAAGTTCACTGATCTGTTTTTAGAAATTGTGATACCGGGAATCCAAGATAGCCTATTTCAGGTTTCCTGACCATCAGGATTCCTAGTCTCACAATTTCTAAAAAGAGATCAGTGAACTTTCAGTCTTGTGTGTTTTTGTCTTACATTTCGTATAATTATACCCAACCCACGTAAAACCTTCATTATATATGTAATTCTTGTTTAAAAATTAATCCTTTCCATGCTAAGCAATCGATAGCGGGGATTAATTAATTGGCCTTTTTTATTCTTTATTTTTTATGTTTTTTAATGTTTTATTAATGTTTTTAATTTGAAGGGCTGTTGTTTTGTCTACTTCTGTTTACTTTATATGTTTTCTGAGTTCACTGAGCTGTAAGATACTGAGCGGATCCAACTGATGATGGGAAGGAAACCAGAAATAGGCTATCTTGGATTTCCGGTATCACAATTTCTAAAAACAGATCAGTGAACTTTCAATCTTGTGCGTTTTTGTCTTATATATATTAGTGCATAAGTAGAGATTTCCCTTTTTTCCAAGAAAAAAGAACTTTATTTATAAATGTTGTTTATTTGTGTAATTCTTAAGACTGAATTCTTCACAAGGTAGAATTAACTTACATTATTTTTTTAAAATTAATAGTGAAATGACATGCTTGTTTCCATTACATATAGATTAAGTTCCTTTTATTTCTATTAAATATTAGTTCTTTATAGATACACCATGATTATAATTTATTTCAAATTTTATTTCTATCCACAATCATTTTAATATTGAATCTACGTTTTCTGAGGGGGGTTTCCCTAATTCATATTTTTAATTCTTCTTATTATATCTATTATTTACTTTGCAAACTGATATAATTTAATGAGATTTTTATTTTTCATCATAATGACATATCATTTTCAGTGTCTTTAATTGCATGGTAAATGTAGCTACATTAGATTATTACAAATATCTCTATCATTTATAATAACTACTAAAACATATTGAAGGAGTGTTAGAAAAAGGTATTAGAATGCAACTATAAGCTGAAATAGTATTTCTATCTTCTGCAATCAAATCCCTAGATTACTGAATTTTAGTGATGTTGTAATTGGTTTTAGTGTACGGACCAGTACCAAAGGAGCTATGAAAATGTAAAAATACAGTCTCTTTGTTACGATGCAATAATCTTAAAAACTCAAAATGCACTTGGCTCATTAAAGCTAAAACTGTAATGATAGAGAAATTCAGTTGAATTATATTTCTATATTGATTTTTGGTACAAATGAGTCTCATATAGTGAAAATCTGTCAACTCATTCTCTTCATTCTCCTGAAAGTTATGTCATTATGATAAATAAACTCTAATTATATATATAAAAAAAAGGCTAAATATATGCTGAAAAATTTAGATTATTCACAACATTTTAAAGCAACTATTTCACTAAGTCAACTAAACCTTGTAGCTGCTTAATTCAGTCTTTAACTGAAGTAAAAACTCTGGCTGATGGATGTTCTTTTGCAATTTTAGACACTCCCAAGAAAAGAGGTGGAAGCTCCAAAATGTGTTAAACTTACACTGTTGTTTGGAAATCATGTTTTAAGAGGATGTAATGAAAAGGTAAGCCATTATTACATTTTATTCAATGCAATTTGAAAAATTATTTCTCACCAATAACAGTTACTTGAATTACCCACTGGCTTAGTTTTATAGATTCCCTCAGTTCACAATGTTTTATCTATCTTAATACTTATCAAGATTTTTTCCTGATTTAAGTAGTTCAACATATTATTCAATATTTATCTAAAATAAAATAAATTGTGCTTGAACCATAGATTGCTTAAACCATATGTTCTATGCATCAATTGCAATTTTAATCCTTCTAACACTGTTTAAAAGCATATCATGTCATTCCTGTTTGAAAAGAATCAAATTACATATGGCAAACATTTTCAAAGAAAGATTGGATATTTTATTAAAAGAATATTTGTATTTAAAATGTATTAAGCTAAGCGATTATATACAACTTCTGTTACAAAATATGTTAGGAGGATTGAAATTTATTATAGGCAAAGTTCATGTGGTTTAGCAATCTTGTTGTTATATAAATTTGGGTTTCTTTCAATATATAATTAATAGCCATCAATTTGAAATATTTCAGTTTTAAAACTGCTTCTGCTTCTCCCTCCCTTTTCAGCCTCTTTTTTTTTTTTTTTTTTTTACTGATGATAAAAATTCTAAGTTAAAAAATTCTTAAAATAAATGTACTTCATATTTTACACTATATTAAACTAGAATAAAATTAAAGCTTTGGTGATGGCATGATCTACCAGTGGTAAATGGGAATCTTTCTTATATATCATTCTTGTCAGTCAGTTAAAAACGCAATATTGTTCTACTGCTATGCAAGCACCTACATTTATTTTTTTAGTTTTATTCTTGATATTAATCAACATTAGAAAATTACCAATAGAGCTATAAAGTTTTACCATTCGTAATGTCATAGTAAGAATGTAAGTTTTTGCATTCTTAGTATGGCTTTAGAAATGATACATCTTAGTTTATTTGATAACTTTCCAATGTTGATTAATGTCAAGAATGTTAGTTTAGATTAGTGTTTCCCAACCTTTTTTGTGTTATGCCCAACCTAAAGTATGCTACGTTCCACCAAATTAGGTATAACTTTCACAACCAAAAAAAAAAAAACACAATTATCCATTTTCCAATTGCCTCCCCCCCCTTAACAATCAAATTGCCCCCCCTGTGGGGCGTGCGCCCCACGTAGGGAAACAGTGGTTTAGATTCTTCTACGATGAAAATGTTACTAAATCAATAGATTTCGGTCCCTGCTTTAATTAAAATTTTAGAGTCGCTTGCGGTATTCTGAGAATGATAATATGATGTGAAAGTCTTTTAATTGCTTTGTAATTTTGCTAGATTTTTGAAAATTCTTAGGAACACAAATGGAAAATGTTTGTTGAAGTTGATGAAAATGACAATCCTGAGGCACTGGATTGTATAGAGAAAATACTATTTCGATTTGAAGATTCAGTCCAAACTATTGATAAGGTAATATGCAGTTTGGTGAATTATTTACTTATTAATGAAATATAATTTTTTTAAAAAAGGGAATATACCAAAAAGAAATAAGAAACAAAATTCTCATTACTTTTAATCTTTTTCAGCCTCCATTTGTGATGGAACGCTGGCAAGTTGAAATTACAGAAAATACTGTAGTTGACTGCATTGTCCAATATCAGGTAAGCTGAAAGATGAATTCACTAATAAAGAATTTTTAATTTGTTCAGCTTAATCCCAACATATAGGCAAAAACAAAAAAAACCTTGTGAAAGTTACAAAATCACTTTTGATACTGTTTATTTATCAATTCAGTATATTTCAAGAACAGTATAGGATTTTATTTCAGTTATTTTGTCTTAAAACTAATTATCAGTAATTGAAGGTCTATTTATGAATCTGATAAAGTCAACGCCCTTTTTGTTTCCTTTGATAATCCATTTTATCATGTATCATCCTTATTTCTGTTTAATTAGATGACATTTCAGTAATGTAATCATCGCTGGCATTGTATAATAAATGAAAGAACTGTAATTATGTTATTTTTTAAAATATTATTCCTTTCATACCCTTTTAATTTCTAATAAGAAAATTATCAACTAGTTAGCTTTTACTATTATTGATAATTAAGATAATCTTGATGCCACAGTTTTATCTAAAGCCTTCTGCAGTAATAAACACAACAACATCTTTTATACACCAATCATACAAAATTAATTATTTAATAGTTTTATACTGAGAAGAACTCTGAAATTTATTTTAAGGGAAGTTTTTTATTCAGAGTTTTCGATAAATGTATTTTATCCCCATTTCTGTTAAATCTCACAATTGACTTAATAGGCTTTTTTTTTTCTTCCCAATTGGTAGCATTGATAGAAGACGACTACATTGTATTCATTTGTTGCCTGATCAGACTTCATAATTTTTCTTTTATCTTTTTCAATTTTGATTTTTTTTTTCCCTTTTTAATTACAGATCAGCTCAAATTTCTGTGGACTATTGTTAGTAGCTTAGGCTTTCTTTGTGAAAGATCCAAATTCATTAATCTGGTGATCTAATAAACAAATTCAACCATTGTTTGCCATTTAACAATGATCTACAGCAGCGGTCGGCAACCCGCGGCCCATGAAGCGTTTTGGTGCGGCCCGCGGGGCGTGTTGGAATTTTTTTTTTTTGGTTGTCAAAGTAAGATTTTCCTTTTTTTTTGGTTGTCAAAGTAAGATTTTCCTTTTGGGTTGTCAAAGTAAGATTTTCCTTTTTTTTTTTTGGTTGTTAAAATTTTTGGCCCAAGTGCGGCCCGCAGTAATCCCCACATAACATATTTGGCCCTTTTACAACAAAAGGTTGCCGACCACTGATCTACAGAATTCTAAAGTAGACTGTAGTCTTACAGAAATACAGTTAACCATCGCCTGGGCTTCGTGGATTCAATAATTTGAAATCCCAATGTTTTAAAAATTTAGAAAGCATTCAAAATTACCATTGTAATTTTATGTCAATAATTAAAAAAGGGCAGGACGTTTCAACCTTATGTTAAGGTTATTCTCAACTGTGTATTTAGACTAATGGGATGGGTTTATATAATGTCTGATGACGTTGTTTCGAAGTGAAACCTATGCATTTTTTTGCTATAATTATTACAAGGGATGTCATATACTATTTCTGTAGAGGCAGCGATATCTTTTTTATTATTTGATTGATAATAGATACTATCCATTTGTTGAGTTTTATGTATATTTGCTTTTGATCAAATATTGGATATTATGTGCAATAAATTGACCACAGTAAATTATAGGAAACCAGAATAGAAAGCCACTGTTTGAATCCTATTTCAAGGTAAATTTAACTTATTTACCTTCAAGTTGCATTCACTTTATGTGCATTAAATCATTTGGTATAATGCTAAGACAACAGACTCACAAAAGAAGGTTGTTCTTTCCCGAATGAGATCTTTGGCAATTAAGTCTAATCATCATCCAATTTCTTGAACTTTTGAAGCTTTTGTCAGAAATTTTGTAGTTTCATTCGTAAGGACTGTTGTATCTATTTTGCTTAAGAGGTGTCCAGTAATCAAGAATGATTTTCAGAAAGAAAAAAAAAAGTTGTAACCAATTACAATTTGGAAACAAATAGTTTCAAAACCTTTGTTTCTTTAGGTTTTTTTTTTCTTTTTTTTTTTAAAAAAAAAAATACTTTTCATATGTCAGAGTTTGTTTTTTTTTTCCTTTAAAAATTACTGAGATTTTTCTCTCACATTGTAACAGGAGATGCTTATTCTTAATCCTAAATGTTTCAAATAAGATAGGAATGTGGTAGTCTATTGTAAAAAATGCTTTTCTTTTTTTTTTTAATCCAAGCAGCTCCATTATTAAATCTCATCTTGCTATTCTACAAGGATTTGTTAATTCAAATGTTCATAAAAATATTAGTAAAGTTGAAGTGTGGTATAGTTCAGAAGTATTTAAAGACCAAGCCGGAATATCAAAATAAACGATGACTATATTCTACTTACTAAACATATAGATGGATTAATGCAAATTACATTTCAGTTCATTGAATTCACTTAATATGGATTAGGTACTTATATTTCATTCCATAGGGGTTCTTTGAAATATCTACAGTACTAGTGATCATCATAGCATTATCACAACTTATCTCATTTATAGTATATTAAGAAACATTCTTCTATTCTCTATATATAAAGTAGCACGACAGTTCATATTTTTTATAGTTCACTTTGATATTTATGCAGTTCAAAATACACACGTAACTTGGGACTAGTTATTAATGGACTTGATATAAGTAATTCATTTATAGATTTTGTCCCTACCTGTAATTACTAACAAAAATATTGTAAAAATAGTTCATATTTGTATAATGAAGAGCACAGCAGAAGCCATCTATTATATTATTTATGTAGCTTTATTTTTTTAATTGTCCTTTATTCAATTTGTGTAAATTGTACATATAATGACTGTTATGATCATTTATAGGCTTATGTAAAAAAACCTAAGCAAACAACTTACCAGCACAAAGTACAACTCAATAGAGCAGTTCATCAAAAGAAAATTTCGCTACGACTGAAACAATTACCTCAACCTCAGAAGAAGAGGTCATCATCTATTGTAAAGTATGAAGAAAAAATGTCTGACCTATTGAAGGGAGGATCTTTTCTGTGTGATGAATGGCCATTAGTTTCTGCAGGTAAATTAATTATAGAAATCTTAATACTCAATTATTATGAATATGTTTACTGTTTTAGCAGGCTTTACTATTTTTATTAAAATTTAGTAAACTTAACTGAATGCGTTAAAATTTATTAATAGAAGTCCTGCTTCCGTAATTTGTCATTCATCTTATGGAAGCTGGACTTCTATCAGAAAGTTCCGAAAAACCTTAGAAATAAAGAACTGGTTCTTTCCAAAGCAAAAGCTCCGAGATTGATCAGGATAGATGAAGGATGCAGATAGAACTTGTTTCATTGTGAAACTGATGTTGCCAAAGTAAAATAATGATGCCCTTATATTAGAGCAAGGTCTTGATATTTTTGTTATCAGTTATGCATATAAAGTTTGGAAACTTTTGATAAATTTTAATTCAACTGTAAAGTTATGTACATGCAAAATAAAATTAAGTAAGCAGTTTTCAAGTTTCTGACAAAATTCTGTTGATAATAAATTTTATATTGTCGTATTGTACATCACATTTGAGGAGCATTTGAATTTAAAAGAATAATTGATAATAAATTTTTGACTTTTTCTACATTGAAAAATGAAATATAATACAAATTGGAAGTATAAATAATACCACTGAAATATTTGTTTTCAAAATTTTTAGTAACTGTCTAAAATTCTGAATTTTGGATTGATATATATTAATTGTAAAGCTATATTGATTGATATACACTGTCTGGCTGCTTTATTAGGTACACCTACCCGTAGCGTGTTGGGCCTCCTTTAGCCCTCAAAGCAGCCTGAATTCATCGAGGCATAGATTTAGCAAGATGCTGAAAATGTTGTTGAGGTATTATGTACCACGCAGACATGAGTGTGTCACGCAGTTCCTGAAGATTTGATGGAGGTGTAGGCCTGGAGCAAACAGCCCGTTCCATCTCATCCCACAAATTTCCAATCAAGCTGAGATCCGGGGACTGAGCTGGCCACTGCAGCAAGGAAAAGACATCGTCATGTTCCTCAAACCATCCCACAGTGATGTGGGCTTTGTGCACCAGTGCATTATCCTGCTGGAAGTAGCCATCTGCATGAGGATAAACTGTTAACATGTACGGTTGCATTTGGTCAGCTACGATGTTTAGGTTTGCTCTAGCATCCTGACGTGCCTCCAGAGGTATCAATGGACCCAATGTGTGCCAGGAAAACATCCCCCACACCATGACACTGCCCGTACCATTTGTGGGCACAGCAGGGGTGTACCTAATAAAGTGGCCGGACAGTGTATGATTGTTAATTAATTGTAAAGCTATATAGTAGGTTGCATCATTAGTAGCATTAAAATTCTGTTTACTAATATTTGTAAATAATGTTGTAATATTTGAATTCAGACTTATGTTTTTATGTAATCCAAACTTAGGTCCCTCCAAACATGATTGGTCGGATGTTGTTACCAGACGCAAGTCCTCACCATCCCCATCCACCATTACCAGAAACTATTCTAACAGCAGGTCTATAGCACTTAATAGCTCAACTCCGCCATTAAATCTCTCTTCAAAACAGGAAAAGAAACGTGAAAGAAAGAACTGTGTTTTTAATAATCCCAGAGTGTCATTTAATTTTACTCAGGCCACAAGTAGTGAAAACTCATCTTCCTCAGAATCCTCTGACGATGACCAGGTTTGCAATACCATTAGACAGAAGGCTCAGTTGCTGGAACAGGCAGTTAGAGGAAGACCTCGACTTCCATTTTTCAAACACTCAATGAGTGACAGTGGAATTCAGCTCTCACCAGAAATTCAAAATGAAACAAAGGAGGAAGAAAACGGAAAGCCAAGACGCAAAAGTGAACCCAAAAATTTACGTGATGGAAAAATAACCCGTGGACGAAGAAGTTACCCCGTAGTAGTCGAGGAACCGGTTCCAACTCATCAACCACGTTCCCAATTTAGGAATAGAGTTGGTTATAATAAGAGGTATTCTGCAGATAGTTTAGTTTCCAGAATGTCAAACCTACAGACTGACGGTCAATGCACAAATGGTGAAGACAAAACTGAATCTTATTTAGTTCCAAATCAGGAAAACAGTGAAAGTGCAGCTTCCTCTGAGAATAAAAAGGAAAATCAAGCAACAAATAAGTGTCGAGATAAATTAGGATTTTTTAAAGGTAGAGGCTTATGGAGAGGTCGTTGTAGGGGACGAGGAAGGGGTTCGAAAGGAAAAGGAACTTCTAGGGGAAGTGTAGTGAAACATGTATGAAAATAATTTTTGCAGATATTTGTACAAAAATGAAAAATTCTGAAGGAATTTATTTTTGAAAGCAATTTAAGAAAGTCCTGTATCATAATCAAGTGTTTGATCTTGATGTATGACAGCTATTTCTTGTTTGAAAGTTTTTTGTTTGTTTTTTTATAAGAGAAGTTTTCATACTATTATTTCATTCTTTGCAATTAATTAAATGTATTGTGTTTGTGCATGATTCCATGATTCAACCCTGTTAATTGTTGTTTGTGAATGTATGTATTTTTTTTCTTTTTTTTTAATATATAAATTTTGGAGCGTTTAGTATTATGTTTTCCTTTTATGAATATTTATTTAGTCTCTTAGAATTATTTTTAAAAAGAAAAACCTTCAATACTACCAAACTTTAGAAATTTTGTTCAAATATATGTAAATTTTGGAAACAGTTGACATTTAGCTATATAACAAAATGTTTTTAATGTAGTCAACCACGGGTGTTCATATTTTTACAGAAGTTTGCTGTTTCCATTTCACAAAAGTTAGTAACTGCAATAATTATTAAATTGGAAATATTGTATTCTTGATATTTTCTGTAAATTGCTATTTGTTACCTGGGCTTTTGGAATTCATAAGAAACAAAGAATTTATTCATAGAATTAGTTAATAAAGGAAATTCATAAGAAATTAAAAGATCATACATAAAAATTTTATAATTTTAAAACTTATTTAAATGAACAGTTTTGAGCAGTTTAACAAAAGGCATCATCAAAGAATGTACAAAGATTTCTACATTTTCTGACGATGCCTAAAATTCAACTGTCAAAATTGTTTGATATTTTTTAAATAAATATTATTAAATTTTTATGTTGGCTAATTCCTTATATATTTACACAAGTTAAAATTTAGTTTTAAAAGTAAAGAGGTTTAAGATAGAGAAGTAAACTTGGCTGCTGAAATGATGAAAGCTATCCAGTAACTGCATAATTTTTTTATTTTTTTTTATTTTTATGGTTTATAAAAAGAAAAATAGCTTATTATAGATTAATTAATGCTTTAAAAAATAAAAAGAATACCTTTACAGAACTGAATGAGTTTATGAAATTAACCTGGAAGAAGATGTTATAATAAGCCTTATCCTGTGATATTTCTACCTAACTGATAATCTGACTTAATGACAACAAATTTAGCCCCTAATTTTTTGATTACCAGGAAATGCATTTTCAGATTGAAATATTAACTATTGAGAGCAATTATTTTTGAAAATAAAGTCACCTTTTTCTGACAAGAATAATAATTTAGGTATAGTAAACCCTCTCAAATCCGGCCTAATGTGGCACCCAGTAGGCCGGACTACCGAGAGTGTTCTTAAAATAACTCAATAGCTCAATTTTTGTGAAGACATAATGGCAGTTTTAATTAATTTGACCCCATTTTCATAATTTTGCACTCAGATGTTTATTAAAAACAATACAAATAAAAAGTGTATTTTATAATTACAGTATTTATTGTATACAGTACAATGACACAAATGCATTAAATTACATTTTAACAATATACATACTGCAAAATAAAATAAAAAAACATCTAGTTTATAATGTCTCTCTTAATGTTGACTCAAAATAGGGAAACAAATTTAGTTATTAAAAAAAAAAACTTTACTCAGGACCAGGCCGGATTTTGAGAGGTTTTACTGTAATTGTATAGTTGGAAAAAGAAATAACAGGAAAACTGATTGAGAGCTGAAATCGTTGCATTTCATGTAAAGTTAAACATTTCTCATAGATTGTGGTATTAACTTCTATTGTTTTATTCCTTTCTTTCCATTGTTAATTCATCAGCTGTGGCTATAGTTACATGTGGATATGTTATTTTAACACGATCTTATCTTTGATTAATACTTCTTATTATCTTTGAAAGTTGATGTAGCACATGTTTATCACAATGGCTAATTGTAAATTCAGAAGTGTTCATATCTTAATTACGTTATTTGTGAGACTTAAGTTATGAAAAATATTCAGTTGTAATTATGATTAAATAATTTACTTAGGATTTCATTCTGCTTCACTTTGTTAGATTATTGTAAGTACTTGAGGTTTTTTAGGGTTTTTTTTTTTTGATTGTTTGGTAACTTGAATTACAAACAAAAAGTGGTTAACAATTTCTTGTACAATTATAAAGAAAAGTTGCAGCTCATGGTAAAAAAAAATAGGTTAAGAAAACAGTAAAAATTCCTTAATTATTGTTTGATCCTACTTGTTATGTTTCTTTGAATGGTATAACTTCTTATAATATAATTTTTCACTTAATAGAAACTAAATAAGTTACTTCATTAAGTGTTTTGTAAACCACTTCTAGAAATAGTTGTTGGTATCAAAAGAGTCAATTTCATTTAATTTCTATTTTGTAAAATATTGCTAATTATAGTAGAAATTTGAAGGAAATTATTATTAAGTCAACAGTACTTTTTTCTTCAATTTGTGTGAATCTAGTTACCTTCTTTCTCTTCTTTTTTTAATTAAAATACATTAGTCACTAGAGTGAAACATTTAGTATTAAAAAAATGGTAGAAGTTTTTGATACTATTATGAAATAAGAACAAACACATTTAAATAATTAGTGCTAATTTTTATTGTGTAAATAGGAGACTTGAAAAACAAAGACTTAAATCTTAATCATGGAGAATAAAAAAATCATGGAAAATGAAAAGAAAAAAAAATCTGTAAATTGATTATTGGAGTTTGTTTTTTTTTTTAATGAAAAAATGTTAAAATAATGTGCCTTGGATAGGAAACTTAACCTTTATCTAGAATAGTCTATTTAACAAATTATTGTTTTTCCACAAGAAAAAAAAAAGTAGCATTTCTCCCACTTGAACTCACTGAAAATCTGAAAAAAAGATTCTTTAAGTTAAGTGAAATTTTGTATTTAATTAACAATTAAAATAGATTTCTGTCGTTTTATAGTGAATTGTTAAGTGACTGTATGGAAACTCAGTTAAGACCTGCTGGAAAGGCTGTTATTAGTTTGCAATTGATTTGTAAACTGAATTTTATTTGATTAAGACCTAGTTTGCTATATTTTGAAATCAGTGGAAATGTGATATTTAAAGGTGCAGTACCAATTACAGAAAATGTTTAGTTGTCACTATTGCACTTGTTGTGATATACACAAAAGCATAAAATAATTATATTTAGGGGAAAAAAATATATATTTTTCCAGAAATGAAATATTTGATGTAATTCTCATGTAGACTTTTAAGTTTAAAGTTCTTATGAAATTTTTATATATTAAAAAAAATTAAAAAAAAATTGTTCTGATTCATCCATTCTGACGTTATTTTCTTTTTCTTTCTTTCATTCTCTTTTGTTTTGTTTTTTAATTAGTCTAATAAGATTTTTTTAAAAACATTTTTTGGAAAAGTTTTGCTGGGTTGCTTTAAACTTTAACATTTTAAGAGATTTTCTATGAAATAGAAAATTACTTAAGCAGTCATAGAATGCTCCATATTCACTGTTTGAATTTGATAAGAGTTGAAAGAAGATTTATTAGTGTTGTCTATAATTAGGAAGTGGATGTTAAATAGAGACATTAAGTATTTTACAGTTTCTTTCAGTAAAATAAAAAGTCCCAGTAACTTCGAATACAACTAATGGGCATGGTCACTTAAGTTTATTTATTATTAAAAACTGGACTCTTTGGTTCATTTCACTCAAATCATCTTAAGCTGAGAAGGCTTAACGTGCCTGTATGAAATTAAGGTGGGAAAATGAAAATAAAACTGCCAAACCCTTCCCACTACAATAAACTCTCCCACTGCCTCCATGCTGAATCTTTCAACATCATCCGACTTAAGGCCTGCAATCCTATCACCGTTGGATAAAATACCAGTGACTATTGCTAAACCACCATAATTCCTTTACTTTCCCCACACCTCATGTTGTGCTATATGTTTGTGCCGTCCCTGAAGATGGATATATGCACAATATTCGAAACTGTCAAATTATTCCCATCCTTTTAATCCTGTTCCTTTATTTATTTTACATTACAAGTAAGGGCATCTTATTTTCATTTTCCCTTCTTAATCATCTTAAGCTGTTTACAACTTTCATTGTTTACAAAGAAATTTGATACTGAGTGTTTTTGTCAGTTATTTTGAGCTTATAGTTATGTTTTTAGTTATATAAGTCTCAGAACACAACAGCCCATCCTTATTAATTCTGTAGCTGCTTCCATCTGTAGTCAGCATTGTCCAGCCTATTCCGCAAACCAATAATTTAGAATTGCATTTTTTGTTGTACACATTTCATTTCCCAGGAGTCAGTTCTTAAATGGAAAAATTGACAAGTCCCTGCTTGATTTATTACTATAAATAAAAAATTATAAGAAATAAAGTTGATTTAATGCCAGATATACATTGCTTAGAAGAAAATTCTAAGCACTGGACACCTCCTAGGATAAGCAGTGTCATGTCACTTATCTGTAGCCAGTATAAAATGCTGTTTACAAGGCACCTAAGGCAGTGACCCATGTTCCGATAAAATGGCTGCAAGAAGGGAATTGGGAGAGTTTAAAATGAGATGTTGTGATAGGATGCCATGTTGCAGGCCTATCTGTGTAGCAAATTGTTCAATCCAAGGTTGGCACTCACTAATAGAATACTGAGCTGGAAACACATGGGGTCAACTACAGTGTTCCCTGCAGTGGATGACTCATCAAACTCACTGAATAGGCAATAACGTACTATGTAGAACCAAAACTACTGTTCGTCAGCTGACATGTTAAATGCAGTGCTCCATTTATTGATGAGAACACAAATCTGCTCAAAAACATTTATATTTGAGGCTCACAAACTGAGTTTTCATGATAGGACAGCAATATGTAAGCCTCATATTACCTGAACCTGTATACGGTGTTGTCTGCCAAATCATCCTATGTCCTTTTTCAATTGGAAGGGGGTGAACGTCTATTACCACAGTGTATAACCCCAGCTGTGAAATTCGGTGGTGGCTGGGTATTGGTATGGTCCTGTTTTTCCTTGTTCGACCTCAGACCTCTAGCTGCACACATTGAACACCAAGAGGTATCGAACTGTTCTGGACAATGACATGCTACCTATATTGTGGCTTTTCTACAGAATATACCTTTGTCTCTATCAGCAAGACAATGCACTCTTCACAAGGCATGATTTGCAGACAGGAACATCACTATACCTGACTAGCCTCCACAGAGTCATGATTAGAATCCTATTGAACATCTGTGGGATGAACGGGATCATCGATTGAGATTTACAGATGTCTCATAACTGTCCAGAAGCTTATTATTTCTCTCAAAGAGGAACCCAACACTTTGGCTGACAGCTTTTCTACACTTCTGAAAAGTATGTCCCTTAGTCATCGCTGCTAATCGAGGTCCTGCATCTTATTGAAGGTGACTTCCATGGCTTTGTTTCAAACACTTCATGTGACTTCTCTATAAGTAGTATATATCCTACCAAAAGTTAACTCGTTTAATGAGCTTTTATGGTTGTATAAATAATTTTGTATTATCCCTACAATTTTAAATTTTAAAAAAAAAAAAAAAAAAAAAAATCGATTTTCCTGTTAGGACTAAAAAACATCAGATTTGTGTGGATATGTATTATTTTTTTTATATTAATTTTAAAATAAATATTAAAAAAGAAAGTTTAAATCGTCCTGAATTTTAGAAGGTACCTGCATTTGATTAAATTAATAATATAATAAATAATAACATTAATAAAAAATATTACTATTCAAATAGTTTAAATAAGATGCCATTGGGAATTCTTATAATTCTCACCAGAGTGCAGGTCAGTCGGTGAAAAGGTCACGATTTCCTTTTGTTTATTGATACGTATCGCATTTTCCTTCCATCCTACTCCAAAGTTCCAAGAAAGACTACATTTGAAATTAAAGGCGGAAGAAGGAAGAGCATTATCTTGTAATTAACAACGTTTACGGCTAGAAATGGATTAATCAGCTGGGATAACTTAGCCTACAAATACAGTGAAGCAGACGACAGCAACTGCTGTTGCTATAGCAACCGTTCGCTCGGTAGCTGATACTATTCGAATTGAGCTTATTTACTGGAAAGAAAAAAAAGAATCTTTCGGAATTGATTTTTAATTCCCTGTTTTATAATCAATAAAGAATCCATTTAGAAATCATTACAGGAACTCAAGAGATTAAGCTACAGGTAACAGTTTGAGGATTTATTGTATTTACTTTTAAATCCGATTAGTTCATTGAATTTGATTTAAAATCCAATCTTGATTTTAAGTATTTTACGAATCAGAAACCTTAAAAGTGAATAAATTGATTGCCTCTTTCTTATTTATTTATAACGTTGATGTTGAATGAAAAATGAAATACTTTCAATATCTTATTTCTTCCGAATAAATAAAGTTTATTATTTATTGATTTAAAGTTCACTTCAGGAAACTAATGTAAACGTTTTTTTTGAACAAAAATTAGGCAAATATTGACAATATTTATAATTTTTTTTCCTATATTATTAAAAACCTTAATTGTTAATTTATAATAATAATATAATTATTATTTTTATTTTATAATCACAGTAGTTTCATTTTCAAATATTTGTTTATAATTTTAAATATTAACATATAAACAAATTTTGATTTTTTTTGATTTTTTTTTTAATTTTCTTGCTTTCATATATTCAATAAAATCATTTTGAAGTTTGGAAGTTAATTATGAAGTGTTTGTGTTAATATGTTTTAAAACTATTCTTCTATGAAAAACAAAGTATTAAAAAAATGCACGAAATTGACATAAAAAAACTGCAATACATTTCAGCCTTCCTGATGCAGGGACGGATCTTGAGCTGGATTCCTTTGTGGAAAGCAACTAATTTCATTCCTTATCATTCCCCTCTTTACTTCATAAAATGAACACACTATCATTTTTGCTATCCCTTAACTAAATCCAATACCCCGAGCTGATTTCAGACTGTCAGCTCTGATTCAAATGTCAACAGCAACTTGTGTAAATATGTCCAGGACATATATATTTTATAACGTTATATAAAATAAATATATAACGCACCGAATTATTCTTATGTTTTTAATGTCAGTTTCAGGTATGCTTTTAATATTAATCTTTTATCTGAATTCGTCCTTTGTAAAAAAAAAATGCTTTAATAATCTTTGTAAAACAATAAAACTTAATGAGGATTAACAATAAAAAAAAACCTTTTTACTTCTTAGTATTTAAAGAATATTCAATGAAAAAGTTAGTTCTAGTTTATATTCATTTATTCCTTGACATTCTAAGACATTTTCTGACATTATACAGTTTGTTTACAGAAAAGTAAATAAATTTTTTTTAAGTTATTTGTAGTCTTTAGAGGATATCACATATTGATAAAGCCATATTTCTGTAGGTTATTCAAAATCCATAACTGTTTGTTAAATTGCCTTAAAATGCAAAATACTCACAACGTCATTTTACTTCTTTGTAATAATGTGCATTGAACTTTGTCTTTTGCAAAGAATATTCTGTACCGGTAAGAAGTACAATTGTGATATTGGTATTTTGTTTACCACAGTACTTGATGCTCAGTTGTTTGTAGAAACAACTTCTACAGAAATATGTCATTTATTCAGCTTGAAATTGCATTCTTAAATGCAATCAACAATAAATAAGAACATGATTTCAGATGATAAGTTATTAAAAAAATATGAAATATACTTTATATTAATACAAAGTTGTGTGTTTTTTAAAATCGATAATTTTTTCCTCGTGAAAATCGCAGTTTTTAGTTTTCGGTTTAGTTATATTAATTTTGCTAATTGTTTTCTGTTATTTTTATTCTTTTACTCTATTATGTTTGTTGGTCAGGCAAGCACCGGATTGGCTCTCTGGCATTAACTTTTGTCATGATTGCTAATGATCCAAAAAATCTCATTTCTTGTTCTATCTTCGAATCATATGAAGATATAGGCAAAATGCTTTAACCTGTATTATATAAATGTTTCTTTTAATTTAATAATTTAGGCAATTTTTATCTTATTAATCTGCTTTTTAGTATTTTTTTTTTTAATTAAAGTTCATATGCCATCATTCATTATTGGTTTTTACAGAATTTGTTTTGTATCTTTAACTTATACAAGCAAAATCTGCTTTTGTTTTATTTGTCATTTTTCTGTCTAAAAAAATTAAAATTGGCATTTTGATAGTTTATTCTCAAATGTTTGCACTATTCAATTTTTTTTTCCTTTATGATTTCTGTTATTTAATTTTTTATCATTTTCATAAAGTTATGTTTATAATAAAGTGAAGAAATACAAGGCTGCACCTGAGTAAACAAAAGGTTCTCGCACCCTGAGCTATCATGTCGGGAATCTGGGACAGCTGTTTCAGCCTATTAGGCTTCTTCAGCCAGATATATCCTTGATGGTATAGTGCGAGATAAATATACGAAAACCATTTCAGCTCCCCGAAATAACCCTCGAGCAAAGTCAACGCAACAATGATAAATAATTGTGCATCGCACGGCCTCAAATTCTTTGTCCCAGCAACCACCGGGCTCAAAAGAATTTAACCAATGTTTTTTTGGGTTCTCAATCCTTGCTTAAATTCTTGCTAAATTCTTGATGAATGTTTTAGTCTTTTGCATCAATTCTCAATCATGGTAAGAAGTCGTCAATATGAAGCTAATTGTGCTAATTTTTTTTTTTCTTTTAATAGTAGTTTGGTATGGACGATACTACTATCAGTGAATGGGGCTTATCAGATTCTACTGCAGTGGATGATATTGAAAGAAATCAAGAAAGGTATTGATAATTTATTTTCAATTTTCAGTTCATGGTTTTCATAAAAATTTCAATTTACAATTGCTGTGCACAATTGTCAGCTTTCCTCTGCCTTAAATTTTGATATTATTTTTATAAATAATTATAATTCTGATTTATAAATATAATTACTATCTCACTTTAAAACGTTAAAATACTTCAGGGCTGCTTAAATTTAACCAAACTTCATTGAAAATCAAAAATTAAAGTTTAAATTACTCCTTCAGATTGTGGAACTGTATTAAATAAAGAAATAGTCTTATTATCATGTATCCTAGAATTCCCTTTTCATCTAATACCACTAATACTATGCAGTGAATTCCAAAATCCATTGCATTAAATATCCTTCAATATTTACATATTTTGATTAATCATTTTTGCTTTTGTTGAGAGATGTAAATGGCTTTATATCTTTGCAGATATTTTTGCTAGTTATTAACAAGAGAAAAAGTTAAAAAAATTAGATCATTCTGTAAGACCATACAAGTAGAGCTTTTGCTTAACCTGTCTCTGAAATTTTCAAGAATTTGACTAGAAAAAAAGAAAATGAATATTATATACTGCCAAGAACTTATCATTTTTTAGGTTTTTAAAATAAAATAAAAATCTTCAGGTTTTATCCATTTGTACATATCCATCTTTAGAAATAAACATTAATGGAAATGTTCCAACACCAAGATGGAGTTATGCTGGCTGAATGAAAATTACATAGAATATTTGTCTACATCACAACTCACATGATCTGCGAGCAGCACCATATGGAAGTTGAATGTAGCCCTCCTCCGTACCCACTGGATAGTCACCATCACACTGAATGCAGGCTTCCACAAGCGCTTGCATCTGATCATAGAAGTGTCAGATGTCATCCTGTGGGATGGTGTTCCACGCCTGCTGCACCTATATGATTAAATCAGCCACAGTTATTATAGGTTGCAGATCAGCCTGGAGCCATCTCCAACCATGTCCCACACCTGCTTTATTGGCGAAAGATCTGGCCATCTTGCCTTCCACTGTAACACGTTAACATCTCGAAGAGCATGTAAGGTTGTATCTGTGGTATGTGGATGAGAGTTATCCTCAGACCATTCAGTATCATTCATGAACTGTAGAACAATGGTTTCAATCAGCATCCTGTTGTTAACGCTCGCCATCATGGTAGTAGGGATAACTACTGGGGGTGGGTCTTGTTATCATACAAAATCCCTCTCCAAGCCATTATGCCGGGGGCAGTTCAGTATGTCAACGACAAATGCAGCTTGCCAACAAACGCTCACCAGACCTCCTCCTGAGAAAGAAACGGCTCTCGTCTGTGAATATCACAGTATTCCATTCTGCCTTCTAACAGGCTCTTGCACAACATCAGTGAAGATGAATTGAACTGTGGGCAGGAGTAAATGGCAAACATGCCACCTGGATGCTTAGAGCGGAGGCCAATCTCCTGTACATGATTCAGAGTAGTTCTTGTGGTTGTGGTCTCATTGTGGCTCGAATTGTCACTGCAGACATCCTGGGATCCACCAGGGCCATTTGGCAAATGCAGATTGTCTCTCTCTGCAGTGAACTGAGAGGATTTGGGCCCCTGTCTTCTAGCAGCAGTGGCTTCCAGGTGCATTACTGCCAACAGTTGGACATAGTGGAGACATCTCAACACATTCTTGCTGCAATCTCATGAAATGAAAATTCACCCTCTTGAAGGGCTACTATATGGTCTCATTAAACATAGGTTAATTGCCAACATGCTATTGCCTTTGCTATATAGTCATTGCACCCTTTACCACAGTCTTTCACAGTGACAGTAAAGCTTACAAACAGCTTCACACATATCTAATGGAAAATTCCATTATGAATTCACTGTGACACTGTATGTTCATCTTGTGAGTTGTGACATTGAAACTGGCATCAATGTAATAATTCATGCAGACAAATATTCTATGATAATTTTTATTCACCTTGTATAATTCTGTCTTGATGTAGGCATTTCCATTTCAATCACTGTATATGAATCGCTAACTGCAGAAAGGCATCATGTCCAAGTTTTACGATTTTTTTTTTTTTTTATTAAAATTGTGGCTAGGAACAAGACGCAACGTTTAATATAGAAAGGAAACACGTCCGCACAGTAGTATTGGCATGACAACGACTTCAATATTCTATTTACCGCAGAAGTGTATTAGGGTTTACTACGTTTTTTGTCTCTCCTGTGAAATTGGCAAAATTGGACTTGTTTTCTTTCTGCAGTTAGCGATTCATATAAGTGTAAATTAAAAAAATAAGTTTGTTTCTTTTCTTTCTTTAACACTGAATATATTATTAATATCATACTGTTTTGGAAATAAAAGTGTACTAGGTAATGAATCACTATATATAAAAATTTTGTATAATTTTTTTAAGACAAGTTTTCCAGTAATTGGAAAAAACAGTAAAATTCATATGAAAAATATGAACATTATGATATATTAAAATTACTATAGTTTTTCAATTATTTTTTTATTTTAATTGAGGGAGTTTTTAGGAATATTTAAGATGAAATTTGAAAAAAAAAAAAAAATTGCTTTCAAATTACTACAGTGTGTATTGTTTATTTACATTTTTATATTATCAAAGATTCACATATTGCAACCAGAGATCCTTATTTCTAGTACTTCGCAATTCACTAGTCAGGTTTGTAAGATAACTCAGAATCAGTGAATAAAGGCAAACTTCAACCCACCTCCAAATAAAATAATATCTCATAGAATTATATGGGAATTTTATGTAAAAAGCCATTGCTGTTTTCACTTGTATAGTGCCAATCAAATCTGTATTCATTGGAAGTAAATTTATCGGAAATACTTATTTAATGATTTTAATTGGGTCTAAAGAAATAAGAAATTTTAAAATAAATAAATTGGAATGAAAAAAATTAGAAATAAAATTATGATTTTTTGGTCATCATAAAGTGACCATTTTCAAGGAAACATAAACACACATTAAGACAAAAGATTAAATAAAATGAAATACCTTGCTTCATTCTTTCTTTGCATTGAGGTACTTAAAAGAATTTAATACTTATTTAATGGTTGCAGTTCTCCAAAAATAATTACGTACCACAAGCAATTCCCTCAATTAAAATTTTAGAATTTACTGAAGTTTATATTCTATCACTATTTTCCATATGGTCAGCAACCATTTGATTTAGAGTTGATGTGTATTAATGCTGACTCTACAAATGTAACTGCAATGCTGTTGCTGATGTTCATTTATTGTAATATAGAATTGCTTCTGAAATTATTGGAACAATGAGATTTAAATCTTCAACATCCACTTTTTCTTAGATCAAAAGAATGGACTTTAGTTCTTTTCTTAAAACCTCCAAGTTTTATAATTCTACAAATGCCCCACCTAAATTTTTAGTGTTTGAGCTGCATTTTGTCATAATCCACGTGCACATCGAAAGTTAGTAGAACAATAGATACTCCTTAGTATTCATTCTAGAATAATGTGATTTTTCTCCCAAATGGTACGTAGTACATCAAGATCATAGAGCCACCCATGCAGCCCACTTCTTTAATTGGAAAAAGGCTTATTTTAATTTATTTAGATTGCAAAAACATCAAACCTTTTCAACTACACAGTAAGGATGTTGTCCAATGGATGCATTCTCTGTGACACACGAGGTTAAATCTATGATCGTCTTCCCTTATAATTGAATTCTTTTCAAAGAAGTCACTTACAAAACTAAGGCTAGCCTTTTCATCTTCAGGACATCACAATAGATAGATCAGTGTTGATTACCAACTGCTCTTACATTGCTTCTGATTTCCATTACAAAAAGATCCCCAGGTAGCATCTCAAATATTGGACCATTTGGAGAACATTTGACAAACTGGATTCAGTGATCCTTTACTGACGTTGGCAAATATTGGCTTAATATATAGATAGAGTTTATTAAAGCTAACTTTTATATCAGTAAAACAGATTTCTTTTATCTTACGAATAGTCTAACGTTTTCATTCTTTAAAGCTCTAACAAAGAGTTTTTGAAAACTTTGCAAGCTTATCAAAAAAAAGTTCACGGTATACTTTTCATTCAAACAATCAAATTTTGAGAATTGAAAAAAGTATTTTAAAATTCAGTCATGACTACAGTACAGGGTTTTAACAGTATTTTATATAAAAAAGATTTTTTTTTAATTAAAACCTTTTTTTTAATTTCTTTGTAGTAAATTAAGTTTGCAACAAATCCAATCTAAAGAAGGTTTATCATCTTGGGATCAATGGTTATTACAAAAAGAAAAAGAGTTTCGAGAAATAAAGAAAAGGAATTTCCTAGCAAAAACTTTAGAAAAAGAAAAACTTAGAGCAAAAGAAGAAAAACAAAAGCAAATTAAGGTAAATTTTGATTTTTTTTTTTTAAATATCTGTAATTTCTAAAATAGAAATATAAAGTGTAATAAGAACAATCAATTAGCAAACCATGTATGGAGAAGTAGTCCCACAATACATTTAACTTTTTTTAAATAAAAAAATGTATGAACAACTATACAACAGGTTCCAACAGGTCTTCAGGTAAGATTATGAAAGCTATCAGATTAGGAAAGAATGTCAATACAATATAATATCTGTAATCTTTTAAATTATTTTGATATGTGGGTGAGTTTTGCAAAAGTTACACTGTGTAGTAGAAGAATATTGTTCATTCAAAGTGCAGTTGATAAACACCAGAGCTGTATAAGAGATGGATAATCAATGTAACCGAATCAGACACAGCATGAAAAAGAAAGCAATCTTACCATATATGTATCCTTGAATATCATCCAGACTGAATAACTTATTACTGTTCTATAACAGCTATTCATCTATGATCAATGGCACAGTTTTAAAATAAGGCAATCACAGCAAGCCCCTCCTGTATCCTATCAAACCATAATCCAACTCTGACACTGATAAATACAGTGATTTGCCAACTAAAACAACACAATAATTGGAAACATTGAATTGGCTTCTTTCTTTTCCTTTCCCAGTCATATATACGTATTGTTTTATTTTGTCTTTTCTAAGCTATTCCTATTCTTACTATTGAGAAAACCATTTTAAGAATAGGAATAAAACATTTTGCCAGGATAATAAACTATAAAATATTTGAAAAGGAGGACGAGGATTGGATTAAAATCAAATATTAATTAATTTCACAGCAATACTACACATTTACTTAATGCTTAATATATAATCAGTAATAGTAGCACAAATGTATGGTGTTAATTTAACAGTAGCTTTTTACTGAAAAATATATAATCTCATCTATTTGAGTGAGCTCTAATTAACTTGAAATGTGGAAGTCCACTTATTCCAATTTTGCACTGAGCATTTATCATATTATTCAAACACTGACATTAAGGTAGGACCTTCCAAATATTTCTAGTTCTCCTTTTCTAATTGAAGCAAACAAAAAAAATTAATTTCATCCATGCATCTATCTTGTAGATATTTTCTTGACTATTTCTCATTTATTTCTCATTTCTTGGAATCCTATTTTGAATTTTTGCTGTCCATCTACAATCATCTTATCTTGCTTTGTCTTAATCCCTCATATATACAGGGTGATTCAAAATTCCCTCTACAAACTTTAAAGGTAGGTCAGCAATACAAAAATAAACTGTATTCATAGTGGAGCGTAAGTCTGCAAACACCACCTGAATATGCTAGAAGGTACACTAAGGTTCAGAAATAAAATACAACAAGTGAGGTAGACAACATGTTTATTAGCCCTCTGTTTACAATATGACAGTAAGGTGTACACTTACATGTTCACAGTTGATGCTCAAGGTTCCTTCTACCAACAGTAATATAATCCTCACAATGTCGATGCATAGATTGCCGAACATGTACAAAAATGAGAGGTCGTTTGCGGACACATTCAGCTGTCACAGTGACTCTTGCGACAAAGTCAGTGTCAGAAGCAATCGTAGACATTTGTCTCATAGAGGAATCTCGCATCATGCCTTTGAGGTAACCCCAGAGGAAGAAATCAATTCAGGACAGCTCACACTGCCCAACTAATCTGCTCCCAAACAGCACCTTCTAGCACATTCAGGTGGCATTTGCTGACATACATTCCTCCACGAATGTGGTTTGTTTTGTATTCCTGACCTACCTTTAAGGTTTGTATAGGGAACTTTGAATCACCCTGTACAGTATACGTTTTCGTTTTCTTTATGCTCTGTGAACACTACAATAGTATACCACTTAAATATGTTCTTTAATTTGGTGTTACAATAACTTCACTATTTCTGAGGTAAAAGCTGTTGCATCAACATATTGGGACACTGCATAAGAAATTTGAAGATGGAGCAATGCTCAGTCATCAAATAAGCTAGATAAAACTGCAAGGGAAGCATTCAAATTATTAAAAAGGTTAATCGCTGTCTCTACAGGCAAAAATTCATCACAACTATTGAGAATTTTTCCCTATTCAGCTGACATTTTTTTCTTGTTTCTATGAATTAAGAAGCTGTAACTGGACATCTTAATGATATTGAGACTATACAGGTTGAATGAGTGATGGGGCATCTGAAGGGCATTATCTCAGAGCAGTTTCCAGAATGCTTCCAAAACTTTTGGAACTTTTGAACTTTTTTCACTGTATATGAGTGATATATCAATATTATCAAATCATCACAGATGCTTTTAAAAGTCCCTCCTATCTCGAAATATATAGAATAGGCATTGTTTTCTTTAGTTATTTTTTAGTTGGATGGCAGGCTAAGAGAACCTTGGCCCTCCTCCCCCTCCCAAAATTTGAAGATGACTTTCTTTTTACTGTTGGAGGTTGACTTCCTAACTTGGCTCAATTTGAAATAAAATCCTATGTACAACTCTGCAAATGGTCATTCTATAAGCATAATACTTATTGGCAGATTTTGACAATGTTGTTTTCTCTTTACAAATTTTGTTTTGTTATTTGATAGCTGTGTGCCAAAATATTACTATCCATCTCTTTTATTGCCACATGACTTTGGAATCACAATGAAAGCTAGTTAATGGTGGATATAGTATATGATTGTATGAGGATGGATCAAAAAGTCCTCAGACTAATGCTGTTAATAACAAATTTTTATTTACGAATAATCAAAATACATTATTCCTTTTCAAAATATTTTCCTTCTGCTTCAATGCAGCAGTCCCAGCATTTGATCCAACTTTCGAAGACTTCAAGGAGACCATTATTACTGATTCTAGAATGGATACCACTGACAGCTATGTTGCCCTCGGCATTGCTGGCAAACTTATGACCTGCTAGTTGATCTTTTACTGTTGGAAATAGCCAGAAATTACATGGAGCTAGGTCCGGTGAATAGGGAGGATGTCCCTAATTTTAAGTCCCAATTTATCAGTCATTTCCTTTGTACAATTACAGTGTGTGCCAGTGCATTATCATGATGCAATATTAAACCATCCCGAACAAACTGTGGTGTTTCTTGCAAATGTGCCTCATCAGATTGTTTTCCAAAACACTTGCATAGTTTCGGCCAGTTACAGTAGTTTTTGGAGGAACTACGTGATCATAAATAAAGCCTGAACATAAAAAAAAAAAAAGTTGCCTAACCTTTTCTGTGGAAGATGTCACTCCCGCTTGTTTTTGGAGCCGGCGATCCGGCATGTTTCCATTCCGAAAACTGTCGTTCACTTTCTGTCTCAAAATGGTGCAGCCAGGTCTCGTCACAAATTACAATCTTGTTTAGAAAGTCCCAACCGTCTCTCTGGAATCATCTTTTCCATTTTTTGCAAACAGCAACACACTGATTCTGTTGGTCTGCTGTTAGAAGTCTCGGTACCCATCTTGCGTAGATCCTAGACACGTCCAATTTGG
Organism: Thereuonema tuberculata; assembly: GCA_023159025.1. Classification (NCBI taxonomy): domain Eukaryota; kingdom Metazoa; phylum Arthropoda; class Chilopoda; order Scutigeromorpha; family Scutigeridae; genus Thereuonema; species Thereuonema tuberculata. The sequence continues at coordinate 37,191,387 of JAFIDM010004315.1, read as the reverse complement.
CCTTCAAAATTGATTGCACATTGCCGTAAGATGTATACACCAGATAAGTTACTGATATCTTTAATAGTTAATCTCGTATCTTCCATTATTATGGTGTGAACTGTGATTATCATTGTTTCAGTGCAAGCAATCATTAGTCTCCGTGAATGTGTGGAATCAAAAACACTTTCTGTGCCCTCTTTGAACCGCTTGAATCATAAACCACTGATCTTCTTAGTGCTTGATCTGCATAAGCTTGCTGAATTTAAGTTAAAGTTTGGGTTGCGGTCTTGCCAAACCTTACACAAAATTTTATTGAACACCTCTGTTCCTTTTTGCTGTCGATTTCATATGACGCCATTTTATCAACAGGCCTCGTACAACTACCCTTCAAGTAACGCCCTCTAGTGAACAAACAATATCTGAGCATCATTGTATGCAAAAGATAGAGGGAAAGTATGGCTTTCAAACTGTATAAAGTACATCGAATATTGGGTAATTTTTAAGAGTTACGATAGCTCCCAAATGGATCCACCCTCATATATAGTACCAGTTCAGGATGGTAGTAGCCATCAAACTGCCAATGTAAACTTTTCATGGAATGCAAAGAATAGGTGATTCTAGAATAAAAATATAGTGAGCAGAATATCCTTTGGCCCTTAGATGGCACATATTCCTCATTGATAATCATGATGAGCTTAGGTTGTTCCTAAGGCAGTACTCTGAATTCTACAAAGTGCTGTGACTGATAAAATACTCTTCTTTATGGTGACTTTCTTTCCAGCAGAGGATGCCTTGTGTCATGTTGCCAATTCAAGATATGTCAAATGACAATGACTTCCAGATATTACATTAACTCCCAAATTTGCCTAATTTAAATAGAAAACATGTCTGGGATTATGTCATTCATGAGATCAGACCTTAGTAATTTCCACTGAAATATTACGACCCTAATTTTACAGAGCACCATTCAACCTGCTAGACTTCATTGAAATCATAATAAATTTTGTGACATGTGGGAAACAATCTTGACAGCATAATTATAGGATACTTTCTGAAAGTTCATAGTCTTGCAGTCTACATCACACCACAAAGGGGCTTTCAAGCTTTTAAGAAGGTGATAATATTTTGGTAGGACAGTGTTTTTAGTGACCCATTTGGGAGCTGTTGCCATAGTGACCCAAATTGGTAGGAATTGTGTTTGTCATGTCTAATTCCCCTAACAACTCCCGAATGGAAGGTCGGATTTACAAATGGATTTCATTATCATGTTCAGTGGCCTAAACACTGTAGGAATGGAGTATTTTCAGGCCCCCCCCCCCATATTCAAGATATTTGGCATTGTTGTCATTGCTCCCCCCTAATAACTTCTTAACGGAGAGTCGGATCATCATGCTCAGAGGCCCAAACACTGTAGGAATCGGGTGTTTTCAGGGGCCAATGCCCCTTCCCCCATATTGAGATATTTGGCATTGTTATCATTGTACCTTCTTAAATACTTTCGAACGGAAGGTCGGATCGACAAACGGATTTCATCATCATCTTCAGAGGCCCAAACAACATAGGAATAGGGTATTTATAGGGGCCAATGACCCCCCCCCCCAATTTGAAAATGACAATATTTGGCATTGTTTTCATTGGATTTCCGCTATTAGCTTAAATGTCAGAAATGCAACCTTCTCGTCAGCTGTAGCGTGATCGGTAAGTTCTCGAACTCTATGCTGAATGATGTTGATTCGCATCTGTGTATCTCCTGGATTTTTTTTTGGTTTTTCTTCTTCTCTTAAAATCTTTTCTTTTTTTCTCAATGTCTGCGTGTTTTTTTTTTTGTTTTCTGTTTTTTGTGTTTTTCTTATTTTCCTTATTTTTTTTTCTAACTGTTTTTTATTTTTCCTTAGGTTAATGTACTTCCTTTTTTTTATTTATTATGGGTCTCCCTTAAATTTATACATTAACAAAATTACATTCACTTGTTTTTTTTTGTTTGTTTAAAGTGCTGTAAAAGCCGAAAATCTATTTGACTTATTTTATTTTAGTAATTATTCAAAAATTTATTCTGTCGTCATGTGAGTGTAGTAGAATGAAAGTTATCCAAATTTAAATCATCTAAACTGTCAATTATTCTAGTCACCATACCACCCAAAAACATTGCATTATCTACTTTTACTGCACTGATTGTTATGCTGAAATATTACTCCTGTCACTTACTGTATTTATGTAACAGTTATTTTTCAAAGTATAACATAGAAACAGTCTTAATTTAATAACAAAAATCATTTCCTAAATCAGTTATTTTTATAATGCTTTATATTTCAAAACAAAGTAATAATAAACTTGAATACAATAACTTAATTGCAATCCTAATTACAATGTGTATTTTGTATAAACTGAGTATTCTTGTATGCATCTAATTATCAGAATTATTTGATAAGCCAGCTGAATCAACTGAACCAACCTTCTTTCCAATTACTTCAGATAATCAGTGTTTCAAATTATTCAGACTTTTCCCATTTCACTCTTTCCAATCATTTATTTATTACTTATGGAAACCTATTTTATTTCTTCTTACAATCTTCGTTTTAATACTCTGAAGATGATATTCTTCAGAACTTATGTTTTGAAACTGTCAGTACTATTGTTAATTGCCTTACATTTTTCATCCTCTCCCATGTAGGCTTAATCTATTCATTTTAGTCCAGTCACTTATACAGGGGGATTCACGAAGATATGCAGAAACTTCGTAGGCTCATTCTACATGTAAAAATAAAGAAAAAAAGTTATATAAATATAGGTCTGGAAATGCTTCGGTATCGAGTTACGGCTAGCGAAAGATTTTGCCCATAATGTAGTACAACAATATGCACATGGACTACACCTCAGTTGTCAGCTTTCATAATAAATCAAAACAATGCAATTCACATTATTGTTGAACAGCTGTTATTGTGTTACCAACTTTTTTGTAGGTTCCACGTGTAATAGGCTTCAAACCACTGGGAGATACAGTTCTGCGACATGTTTCATTTGATTTTTCAGGTCAACAACCATAAGAAACCACTGATTTCGCCCCTTAATTTACCTTCCCAGACTTCCAGCAAGTCTTCATTTCACCCAGAGTACTACATTATCACTAGCCGTAACTTGATATTTTCAGACCTGTATTTATATAACTTTTTTTCTTTACTTTTACATGTAGAATGAGCTCCCAAAGTTTCTGCATATCTTCGTTAATCACCCTATATATCCAACATATCAATATATATCCAAAATGTTTATTGTTTAGCTTAAATATTTTTATTTTTTCTTAATTTTTTTCGTTAAGCATTACACTTTGTTGTAGCATCTTTCGAGCTTTACTAATGCTTGTTGAAAGCAAATTTAGTTTCAGTTCTCAAAGAGCTTTGAGAAAGATACAGTTATATAATAGATAAACTATTGTTGCTTCATCATTTCTGTGGCAATTTTATTAAAAATAAAATTACTCATTTTCTGAATAGAGCTTTGATAACACATCAAAGCTTTTATAATTTTTTTTTTGTTTATCTTCTAGCAAGAATATGAGAAATGGCTTTCTTTGAAGATAAAGGAAATTAAAATAAAAGAAGATACAGCAAATGATTTAAAATTAAAAGCAGTCAAAATGAAACAGGAAAAAGAGACATTAAATAAAGAATTATCAAAACAAAAATATAAGGATTGGAAAAAAGCAAAATTAAGGATACTAAAAGGTTTGTTTTATTTTATTTATTTATTTATTTATTTTTTTTTGCTATTTTCTATTTAAAAGTTTTTGAAGTGATGAAAGCATTTGCTGTGGAGTTTAGTATGGGATTTGGGTTTTCTCAGTTTTTGTAATAAGTTGCTCAGAAGACAGATGTTCTAAGTATAATAGAAGAGTTTAAAAAGGAGAGTTCACTTTTTTTTTTTTTTTTTAATAAAACAAATATTTGTCAAAATATTCCTGAAGATTAAATAGCCCTAGGTGTGATACTTCTGCTTATTTCTTTCATCATTTGAAGAACCCTTCTTTGCTGTTCCTTACCGTTGCAATTACTTATTAATATATGATTTCTCATTTAAAACAAGATGAGTTGTCACTTCACTCTCACTTTCGGCTTGTTTTTTTTCACCCTAAGATCCTTTTTCTTATCTAACTTTAATCAATATTCTGTGTTTATAAGTCCAAAATTAGTAGTCACACAAATTTAATAATCTATTTCTCTAAGGAAGAGTGTTTCATTGAACGCAATCAAACACAATGAAGTAACAATCATTGATTAATTTCATTGCTTTGAACAGAACATTCAATCAGTGAGAATAAAGCAAAACAATAAGGTCACTGAAGGTTAGCCAAAGAGAGAGAGAGAGAGAGGAAGAAAATAAAATATTGGTATTTCCTTATATTTTTTTGTTTACTCTTGAATTTTAAATTACTTTCACATTTATTTTCTTTATCTTTCCAGAAAAAGAAAAGGCGGAGTTAAATCAGTTACAAATAGAGCAGGAACTGAAATTGGACAAGGAAAAAAGAAGTCGAGCAGCGTTTAAGCACTGGTGCAGGACAGTTGATAAAAAGCCAAAGAGAATGTTGTGCAGTTTTGCTCTAAAAAGTAAATTATTAATAGGTAAGTTAAAATAAAGATTTTTTTTTTTTTTTTGAAAAAAGGATTCAAAAAATTAGTTACTTAAAAAAAATTTGCTAAGTCTATTTAAGTAAAGCTTTGGAAGAAATATGGCATAAGCATAATGAAAGAACAATAGAACTGAAAAACTAATAAATATAATCATCTAATTTTTGGCTGAAACACTTGGAAAAAAATTTTTAAGAATAAAAATTTGGTTATGGAGAACCAAGCTTCTTTTTTTAATTAAAAAATATGATTTCTTCATTGAATTTTTTTTCAGTAATATTATTTATGATTTATTACTTAGAATACTTAATGGAAATTAATGTTATCATGAGTTTATGGTTTTATCTTGAATTTAAGTGAAGTTGTATAATGAATTCTTACTGACTGCTAATAATAATTACACTACACTCGCGAGCAAAAGTATGGAATCACTTACTTAAAATTGGCTCCGCGCGATCTTGAGTACTAAATAATTAGTTAGTAATAATAAAAATGGCACCATTTTAAAGGTTAAACTGTTAACTTTAAATTGATACCGAATTCATTTGAATCACACCAGTATTTAAGGAGCTATCCCGGATTAAGTGAAGGAGTAAGGAAAAAGACGTGTCAATTGGTTGATGCGCCGCAAGTTGCGGCGTATTGACACCCTATAAAAGCACGTGTTATCGGATTTTGTTTATCAGTCGGCTTTCACACGTTGACCCGTACACATCTCCGCTACTTTTGACCCTTGACCTTGGACGAAAATGGATACTACACCTACTGAAGCAGCACAAATCGTCGCCCTATTGCAAGAAGGGCTCAGCCAGCGGGCTGTCGCACGTGAGCTCCACATAAGCCAGTCCTGTGTTTCGAAAGTTTATAAACGCTTTCGGGAGACTGGTGGCTTTGTCCCGAGACCAAGATCTGGACGGCGCCGGTGCACATCGGAGAGGGATGACCGTTTTATCGTGTCAATCTCTCTTCGAAATCGTCATTTGACTGTTGTCGACGTCCAGCTGGAGCTCAGAAATGTTCGTGGGGTAGCTGCCAGCGAGTGGACAGTTCGTCGAAGACTCAAGCAAGCGAATTTGACTCCAACAAGGCCTGCCACAGGCCCGAAACTGACGGCAGGTCACCGACAAGCACGCCTTCAATTTGCTCGCACCCATCTTGATTGGGAAGTCGAGCAGTGGAGGCGAGTCCTGTTCTCCGACGAGTGCAGAATGTGGTTTGCACGGCAGCGACCGAAGAGGTCGGGTCTTCAGGCGGCCTGGGAAGCTATTTGCGCAGTGCTGTTTCGCCGAGACAGTGGCTTATGGGGGCGGTTCTTGTATGATGTGGGCCGGTATTTCTTTCGACGGTAAAACGAAGCTTGTTTTCGTGCCTGGCGGGGGACGAGGAGGCGGTCTAACTTCAGACCGCTTCATTTCCGATATTCTGCTGGAACATGTCGTTCCCTATACGGGATATATCTGTGATGACTTCCTCCTTATGCACGATAATGCTCGTTGTCACACTTCCCGTGCCACAACTGAATACCTCGAAGAAGTCGGTATCGCCACATTGGACTGGCCAGCGCTCAGCCCGGACTTGAATCCCATTGAGCACGTGTGGGATGAACTGAAGAGGAGGGTTCGTTCCAGAAATCCTGCTCCTTCAAGTGTGAATGAGCTGAAATTGGCTTTGATAGAGGAGTGGGAAGGTATCCCGCAAAAATCGATTCAGAAGCTGATTATGTCAATGAAGACTCGTCTTCGAGCAGTTATTAGGGCTAGGGGAGGGAACACAAAATTTTGAAACTTAATTTTAAGGCCAAATAAATTTTTTTTAAATTAATTTTTGTTGTTTTCTTCATTTATTATTTTTCCATATTTCCTTGTTTTCCTAACTCCTTCACTTAATCCGGGATAGCTCCTTAAATACTGGTGTGATTCAAATGAATTCGGTATCAATTTAAAGTTAACAGTTTAACCTTTAAAATGGTGCCATTTTTATTATTATTAACTAATTATTTCGTACTCAAGATCGCGCGGAGCCAATTTCAAGTAAGTGATTCCATACTTTTGCTCGCGAGTGTAGTTCTTATTATTAGTTATTTGATTTACTTTAATTATTTGATTTAATTTAAATAGTGAACACCTGATTTATTACTTTAGCACTGCTACAATTATTAGAATATTTAATTGAATGCTAGTTATTTGAAAGTTACATAGAATTCTGTATTATTAATACAGAAAAAAAAATTATCATTATTTCATAGCAAAATTGAAAGCTGTAAAACAGTAAAGTTCTTAAAGACAGATATCTTCAGAATAGATAGAGTCTTTAAAGATATTTCCAAGATTTAAGAAAATTTATCAGGAGATTTGTTTCTATTTAACAGTACTTTATTGTTAATAATTCTAATACTTTTTAGATTCTTTTAGTGATTCTGAAATGTCTTTCTAACATTATTTTAAGATTCCTCTGAATTAAAATGAAAAAAAAAAAAAAATCATTTTATACCGTAAGTCTTAAAAACTATGCTTTCAGTATTTTTTTAATTTTTTCTTTGTTTCTTTCTGAACTGACTATTTAGATCTTTGAAATTTAATATCTCAAATAGGTTTGGTTTAATCATAAGAATCAATCATGGAATTTTGCAGTTTGATTTCCCGTACGATTGCTTACTATTCAGAAATAAGCAAAATTCCCACAAAAACATATCGTCATCTGGTATTTATAATAACACAAAATTCAGAAAAGAATTAAAAAATAAATGAAGGAGAATTAGGAAATGGAACTAGGAAATATATTCAGAATAAAATTTACAAATTATGTTTCATCAGGTAATCAAGATAAATCCTATCTGGCAGAATTTGATTTTTCTTTTTTAATTTGTCAAAAGCAGAATAAATTAAATTAAGAAGTTTGTTGTTGTTAGGTTCCATCAAGTCGTCTACGACTTCTGGTGACCTCATGCACTAAGGCTCTCTAAACATATCTATCATTTGCTGCATATCTTTGTTGTTGCAAAGAATTCCCGATAGCTTCCTTTATATCTTCCAACCATCTTCTTCGTTGTCTTCCTCTTCTTCTCTTCCCCTCTACCTTCCCAAGCATGATTATCTTTTCAATGGAATTATCCGCTCTCATAATGTGGCCAAAATAAGATAGTTTTTGCCTTAAAATCAATGCTTCCAACGAATAGATTGGTTGAATCTGATCTAAAACCCATTTGTTAGTCTTAAATTAAGAAGTAAGTTAAAATATATTTATGTAAGTAACTGAAAATCAAATGTAAATTTGAAACATAAAAAAATTTATAGTAAAAAATTCCAAAAGATTCATTATAGCAAAAAAAAAAAAAAAAAAAAAATTATAATAAAAAAATCAAAAATTCAAGAAAAAAAAAAAAAAAAAAAAAAAAAAAAATCTTATAATAAAAAAGTCAATATTTCAAGAAACAACCTAATAAAAATTTAAAATATATTTTTTGCCTGTGTTTAGCTGAATATTGGATCTTAAATATTAAAAAAAAAAAAAAAAAGTTTTTGATAAAAAAAAGACAAATTTCATCTGACCAATCAGATGTATGATTGTTAGATGAAATGACAATCTTTTTCTTTTCTTTTTTTTTTCCCCAATCTACATATATGTTGATTTATTCCAATTTTTTGCATAATGTGCATTGTAGTAAGAAAAAAAAGATAATGCTCAAAGAATATCGAAGGCTATTGTTCATTTTTTCTGTAGCATTATCCATAGGATGGTCAAGAACATATGTAAGATTAGGGATTTCTGTAGTTTAGAGGAACTAGAACAAAGCACGTAATTCATACAATTTATTGCAAGAAAGGATTGACATAAGTAATATTTATATCCATTTTTTGATATTTGGGAAATTGATGAAATTTAAGAAGTGGGTGGTAAAAAATAATCATGGTACTTATTCAGTTAACATTAATGTCATAAACAACACATTGGAGCATTTAGAAAGGCATTAATATGTTAAAATTGATAATAAATAATAATTCACTTTAATTTAACATAATACTTCAATTTAATTTTGTTAAATTAATTTATTAAGTATATTGATACAAATTTGACTTGTTTCAGCAAAGTCTTCATCAAAAATTGATTTAAAACTAGAAGAAATTTGCACAATTAAAAATATTTATAAAACAGAAATAAGATAGGGCTTACTATAGTAATTAGTAAAGAGGAAGTAATATGTGATGTCACAGCCTGAATATGTAATAATGATGGCTTAATTCATTATTACAGTACTATTAATATACAAAACAAAAGCAGTAATCCAATAATGAAAATGCGGTAAGCAATGTGAATATAAAATGATTCCAAACAACGACGACAACAACAAGGTGATGCCTCATAGAGCCTTAGTAGATTATAAATTGACTAAATAAGTAAACATCATGGTATAGAATCGTACAGATATTATATGGCATTCTTTGCTATACAAACTGAACAAAAATTTGGCAGTTCCACAAAATCTTTGTATTGAATAAGCATTGCTGTAGAGAGATTGCTGGCCAAAAAAGTTATTGATGTTACATAGACAATCCTTAAGTTTGGGAAATTATTTTATTGGAAAGTAATATCAGGAAGTATTGACACTCAAGGCAGGAAATGGGCGAGATAATTTCATTGATGTACTTGGTCAAGCTTCTTATAATTGCCACCAGAAGCAATCAGATATCCTAGGAAGTAGTACTTCATTTAATGAAATTGCCTTTCTGTCACTTAAGAACTGCACATAATAAATATATATTTTCATAGTTATAGAATCCATACAAATTTTAAAAAATCCTACTTCAGGCCTATGTAGCCCTTGGGGTCATCAGAACCATATATATGAAAAAGTCTTAAACCCTCCAGAGGGGCATATTTTCCAACCTGGTACAGACACCAGTCACTTACCTAGAATCAGAGGAGAAATGCCTAACTTGGTACCAAACCTGCATGTGTAGCAAATCTGCAACTCATAACACAGTTAAAGCAGTCTCAATTTATCATGAACAAAATGCAATCATCAAAATTTCTACATTATTAGTCATTGAAGGAAAACAAGAGAATGACCAAGGTTGACAATACTAAGATGTATGTGTATAGATTGGTGATAAATTAATTATGTTTATATATATATATAGTTTCGATCCCCCATTGGAGACCATCTTCAAGGTGAGAACATGATAAATAGATATAAAAAGAATATGTAGGAGTAGGTTTCTTACGTCCCTTAATACTGCAGCTTTTTGGCTTATTGTGTTACCTACATTCCTCTTTTCTAGGTAAATAAGTTGGATTCTTGTATCAGATTTAACAACATAGTCACTAGATTATTCTTTGGTAGTCTTTCCCTGTGTTAAAGAGCCCTAGTAAATAATACCGTTTAAGAGTTTAGAGCTACACACACAAAGATTATATGTGAGGCTGTTTCTTCATCTTCATTACATAGTCTACATATTGGATTTTCTTTAAAGATACCCATAACATGTAAGTGTTTTCTTAGGTGACAGTGTCCTGTTACTCAGATTTACACTTTGGCTGCCCTTCCTCCTGACCCCCTGTCTGAATATATCACTAGTAAACTATACTGATGTTTATGTTTAGTTTTGAGCTAAGTTACTGATAATTTACAACTTATCTATTCGTTAGAATTTATTACTCAGAGTATGAAAGAAAAATATATAAATATGTAGACCCATAATGATGGATTCCTTTCTTTAAGTACACATTCTAAAAATATGTTGTAAAAAGTTGTTTAACAATAAATTAAACATCAAAGTTAATTTAAATATTTGGAATAAATTTCAAACATAACAGTAGCAGAAGATATGTATTTGAAAGTAAATACAGATATAATGTCACCGTCAGACAGTGCCCCGCCGCCTCCCATGCCTAAGCACTCCAATGCAATGTCTATCCCTTCCACTTCAAACCTACGGCCAGTCATCAGTCGCCCGATTTCCCGGGATATACACTTAAAGCCAAAAAATACGCTCCGTTCGCATCTACTGTACAGACACATCAAAAAGCCAGGAAATGCCTGTTTCTTTTTATGTTTCCCTCATTTTCTGCTTGTAATATTGTTGCCTGGTAATTTTATTATTTTTATTTTATTATTAATTATTAAAATAAAAATGTTCAGAGCAGATGGGTAAAATAAAAATGTTCTTGTGATCGGGTGGCTATGGACTTCACCGTCAGTATCTGTATTGGCTGGTGGTCCTCGATGGCTCGGCAGCGGGAGAGCGGGCTGGCAATCTTCGCTGTATAGTATAGTCTTCCTCACCGGCAGTGTCTGTGGAAACTGGCGGTGTTCTGTAGCTCAACAGTGGGAGAGCGGTCTGGCAATCCTCCGTGATGGGTGGTTTCGTCTTCACCGTCAGTAGCTGTAACGGCTGGCGGTCTTCGATAGCTCGGCAGCTGGAGAGCAGTCTAGCAATCCTCGCTGCTGGATGGCTTCGTCCTCTTCTCTATTCCGTTTCTCTTGAAACTTCTCACTAGCTTAGGCGGTCGCCCCACTCCTTCTCGGCTGTTCTCCTAACTCAGAACTGGAGTCTCCTTGCCGCTAAAACGAACTGTCTCTCTCAGTAAGATCCCCACCTTATATCCCCTGATTCAGGCCTCGACTTCATCTCTGGAACGGTCGACTATCCTCAGAGGTGATGAAGAAACCAAGAAACGAGTTAAGGTGGAGTCTATCTGCCTGCAACTTAGGGAGGAATGGGTGAAAGAAAAATAGACAGGTAACAATATGACACTTAATATTTTTGAATATTAATATTGAATATTAATATTATTGAATAGTATAGGATTTTTTTTTTTTCCTATTTTTTTGCAGCTCCCTAAAGTTGCCGCCCTCGGCTATAGCCCTTTTAGCCCTCGTGTAAATACGCCTCTGCTGTTAGTAGTTCTGTCACCACACGTATTTGCCATCTGTTGCAATATGTCAGTATTTAATGTTGGATTTAGACTTTCCATCATTCGTTTCCTGTGCCTTAATCCTGCAATGTTTTCCCAATATCTTTGGCGTTCTATTTTAGTCCACTCAAATATCACCTTGCATGTAGAATTGTTTGTAATTCCAAGTACAGGTTCAGGACCAGTAAAATTGAATGCTGAGCCTCTCCTTGCCAGTCTGCTGTTTCATTGCCAGCAATTCCCTTATGACCTGGCACCCACAGCAGTTTAGCCCTGTAGCATTTTGCCAGATGTAATAAGTTTTGCAGGTATTCTGAAACTAACTTGGATCGGATTTCATATTTAGCAATACCACTATTATTTTTTATTATTATTTATTTATTTATTTATTTATTTATTTATTTATTTATTTATTTTACTTTAAACTTTTAATTTCTTAATTTGGTAATTAATTAAAACAATTATTATTTTTTTACTTTTCATCCTCTTTTGTATCACTTAATCTTCATTCTTTACTCATCATCTAGAAATTCACAATTACAAACCAAAAAACCCACAGCCTTCATTCCATTATTTTCATTATTATTCTATTTTATTTTAGCCTGTTTTTATAGAAAAGCGAGGCTCTTCAAAACAGTCAGTCAATCTGTACTTGTGTGGCCTCCAATGACTTCTGAACGATTGGATGTATTGTGTTGAAACTTATGCATGCTTAAGGATTAGAAATGATCTGACTTCTGTATTTGAATTTTTTTTTGTGTGTGTGTGTGCGTGTGGAAACTTTTCAAGAAATTAGCTTATGTAGATGACAAAATTCCCGTAGAAATACATTACAAATGAACCTTGAATTTCTGTCAATATCAAACAATGGATAATTACTCCATTTAGCAATAGACTGGTTTGCATACACTTTGATAGGATTAACATAAAGTAGATTTCAGCAAGGTTAATTAACTTAGTAATTTGGATTGAATTAATTTTTATTTTCAGAAAATGGAGATTTTTCACGTGTGTCATTTTCACAACTTAAAAAAAAAAAAAATTATAAATAATTAAAGAAAGTAAAGAAAATATTTCAAGAAAGTAAATGTTTCAGTTCTACCAGGAACATTTTGTTGAACTTACTGACTTACAATCAACTTTATGGGTTGTAGGATTTGGATGGAAGAATGTAAATATTAGTCATTTTCTAAAAACTATTTCATCCTCTGAAACACTTTCAATTCTCTTAAAAAAAAAATTCTTTGTGTATAAGAAAGTAATATCTTATTCTGTGATTCATTTTCAGTATTTTTTTTTTAATTTCAGTTTTGTGGTTTGTACTTCATTGATCATTCTGAGTAAAATTATTAAATAGGAAAAAAGTACATAGTCATACCCTAGACTTGCATACCCTCAACTTATGTACACTCGTACTTTGTGTTGGAAGTACTCCCCGAAATTATGTTGTTTGCTTCTGAGTTATGTATACTTTGCATATGCCATGTATGTTAGTGCCTGCATTACTACTATTTACATACATTTTACCAGATTGTTTTCAAAGATCTCATCTCTTTGTGTTTGACTGTTTGCTGTTTGTAATTAAAATATTAAAAATTTACTTTTATTTTAGTATTTTCGTGTGATTGAAGAAGAAACTAAGTGTATTGATAATAGCTTATAGAATTTAAGACAAAATTGGTAAACTGTTACGTAGATTTCATTCTCAATTACACAGTTACGTATGCTTATGACGGCTGCTGTGCTTTACATACCGGTACATTGAAAACAAAAATAAAATGCATTGCTTGACTAACAGACACACTCAGGAGCCTAAATCTGTAGCAGGTCCAGGGTGTTACTATATATCATTTGCTAGCTTAAACCAGATATTTCCTAAAATCTACTCAAAAATGGTTGAATTCTTAATGAAATTAGTTTTATTTCAATTTTTATTATCCATCAAATTATTTTTTTTTTCTAAAGCATTTAACAAAATATTAAACTATATTCATCTTGGGTATCTTCTATTAAAAGTTAAGTTGACTTGAATAAACATATTTTAACTACTCAAGAGAAAAGACAGTACATATTAAGTGAAACCAACATATTTTAATTGAAACTTTATTTTTTGTTTTCTTTTTATAACTAAGGTGCAATAAATAGACTAATTTTAAACATGAACAATAAAAATACATACAATTCATCAGAATACACAACAAAAGAATTCTGAACATTATTAAACATGAACAACAAAAATACAAATCACCAGAATACACAACAAAAGAATTCTTAAAACATGATTATAAAGAGAAACAAAAATCCATCTAATTTCAATAATTAGACTTGGTCTACATTTGAAATGAGAACAAATTAGATTTATTAGCACTAAAGTGAAACATTATAAAGAAAACTGCATTTTTTTTTTTAACATAAAGCATCTTAAATAGCACCAAAGAGGAGTCTATTTAAATTTTGATTTTTCTTTTTAGCTTTTCATCTAATAAACATCAATTCAGTTGAATTACAAATTTATTATTAAAATTTACTTTTCAGAGCAGAATTCTAAAACTTTAAGCAAATCTTTTTCCTCTTAAGTTATTATTACTGTTCAGTAATTTCAGATAGATATATGTTTTTCTCTTTTTAATTATATTATTTTTACTGTTAATGTTTTAATTATATGACAGATACTTCTCATTTTATCATTGGTAGAATTTTTTTATAGTTTGATGTATACAGAAAAGGAAGACGTTTTTTATTTCTAAGAAATAAAAATTGCATTTAATGACAAACAAATAACTTAATAGTAAGATGATTGATAGACTTTAGATTAGACTTTGTAGTTCATGCATTTCTTTCTTTCTTTTATTTTTTTTTTCATTATTATTAAATAATTGGAATTAATAAATTCATTTTTAAAGGGAAGTATTCTCATTGTGAAATTATTATCCAAGATGTTATATTATTTAAAAAAATTAAAGGGATAATAAAAACTGATTTAGGGATTCAGTGAAGATAGTGCTCAAAGAGAGAAAAAAATAATAAGGGGAATATGTTAGAAAAAAAATTATATTTAAGGTTCTTTTTTAATTATTTGAAAAAATAATTAACTCTTCTGAAACAGTGAAGTATAACCGAAAATAAAATTCTTAAAAGTTCGATATTTGTTTTTTCTTTCTTTTTAGCTACAGAAGACATTAAGCAATATTTTGTGGTTTTGTTGCATTTCATTAAATTTAAAAGTCTGCTATTCTTATTTGAAAATAATAATAATAATAATAATGATTAAAGGGTTATTGATTCATGGGATTATATAAACTTAGCTGAAAGTTTTGGTTCGTTGGTTTGTTTGTTTTCAGCTATTAAATAGTATTGAATGGCTGAAAAACTTTTCTCTCTGATAACATATTATTCCCAAAAGAAATAATCCATCTTATTTAAGATAAATAAGTAGAAGTTTCTTTTTATAATTTTAACAAAAATTGAATCATAAAAGTAAATCTACTTGGGTAAAAATATAGATGAAATATTACATTTCTGAAATCAAAGCTTTTTCTTTTTAATTTGTAATGTAATATCTACATAAAATTAATATCTTAAAGATAATTTAATAATAGTCCTGATTATTTTCTAAAATAGAAAATTTAAGACAACTTATATCACAATATCATATTTTACATTCTACTTCATATCCATTTAGCCGATTGAATGCCAGAAAAGAAGTAAGAAACTGGTCAATTCTTTATAATCCTTTGTTACAAGCAATTTGTAACATATTTGCGATGAAAAAAATACAACAACAAATAATAATGTTATTTATTAAGATTTTCCATTTCATTGACTATATGAAAGTTGTTAATGGCATTTTAAGTTGAAAATCCCAGAAGACGTTATAATTTTTTTGAAGATCTTTAAGAAAGGAAGCATGAAGAAACCTAAAGAATTATTCTTTTCATTAGACCATTCTTAGTAAATTAAAGTGAATCATCTATCTAGCCAATTGTTTACTCAAATTATTTAGCTGCTCTTGCATACCAAATTTTGTGATATGGAATTCATTTTAAAAACTAATGGAAATAAATTTTATTTCTAATTGATGCTATATCTGTTTTCATCTCATTCTCTATATTTATAAAAATAAAGACAACAGAAGCACCTTTTTATTTTTGTTTTTGTTTTGTTTGTTAGCTTAATATCTTTTTCAGAAGCTTTCAAATTCAAAACTCTGAAATTTTTGGTAAACTTTTTGAAACACACTTAACAGACTTAGGGAAAAAGTAAGCATTCCTTGGTTGGAAAAGTCTTTCATTTTCTTTTCTGTGTTATTTCTTTTAGGAGACCAATTAGTCAATAGAGTGAATTCACTTTTATTTTCTCTAAAGCATACACATTTTTAGAAAACCGCAGAAGATTTTTTTTCTTTTTAACTAAACTAGATTTAATAGTTAATAGTTTGGTTTTACCATTTTCAAATACATTTTTTTAAATGTATCTCTTCAATAATCCATGGGGGCAGATGTTTACACACACTGGGAATGCTATTCTTAGTAGAGATCATATTCAAATATCAGAAATTGAAAAGTAAAGTCACTTTACTGATTCAATTCCTTAGATTGTTTTTGCTTTTCAACGATTAAGCAGGTGTTAGTAATGGTAATATAAATAGTTTTGCTTTTCTTTCTTTATGAAAATCTGAAATTTTTAGGCTTTTAAATAAAATAAACTCTGAATTTGAATCATTAAAAGTATCAAAGTAACAAATAAAATGTTGAAATTAACCGAAAGAATTTCTAAATTCAGACTGGTTTGTTTAAATAGTCTGCAAAACAACAACTGTAAAACTAAACAACAACTGAAGATAATAAGGATTTTAAGAATTATCATCTTTAACTTACTTTTTATCTTACATTACTCTAGAGACTAAATTAGCACTTTCACAATTTACTTCAGTCTTAACCTTGTTAGTTCTCTTCAGCCTTCAATTGCAGAATCTCTTCTCTGTTTATAAAGTAATAACTTGGAGTATGTTGTTTCTGTAATAAAGATAAGAATTTGCTTTAGAAAATTTGAAAGGGTAGTATTTTTATATTTAATTTTTTTTATCTAATATCAAATGGAAACATAAATTAAAAAAAAAAGAAAAGTGAAATGAATTAAACAGTAATTGTAATATTGTAATTTGCTATATATATTACACTAGTCAAAAATTTATAAGTGTTATCCATGAAAATTCGAACTAAAGTTCTGTTTATTTTTGTTTGACAGTGATTTAAAATGAATGAAGCATAATGACTAAAAAATCTCTCTCTGTGAAGATTTTTGACTACTGTAATTGCAACTGGAGAATTAATATCCTACAAAATTTCCAATTCCTGATTTTACATGAGCACTTTATCTTACCCTCTCCATATATTTTTGTTTAAATACTAAATAAAAATTGAAACGTTAGTCTAGAATGTCAGAATTTTCTGTTCAAATGCCCTAAAAATCCCTAAGTCATTCTTAATCTTTTGGATAAAAAAACCTGATCCTATAAAGATTGTTCCAAATGCCTTAAAGTATCATAATACACACACACATACACACACACACACCCAAACAGACAAACAAAACAATATGATCAATTCTAATTCCAAAATCTAAAATTTCATAAATTATGTATTCTTACTTAGATAAATCAGGACTAAATTTCTTGTTTTGAGAAATTTAATTGTATTTAATTTTAATTGTATTCAGTTTCAACTAATTTCTTTTTTCTTCCTTTGTAGTTGTTTCCCTACTCTATGTGTATTGTGATGTAATTTTAGAGTTTTCATGATAAACCTTAAAGTGCCAAATGTATGTGATTCGATCTGTTGGCTAATGATTTGACTTGTGAACATTCTTTCCTTTCTAAAAAGTACTAGCATTTTGTTTTTATATGATTCACATGAGAGAAGTTAGCCGACTAGTGGCCCCCTAAAACCTGCATGCAGGATGATTCAGAAAGAAGATATAAGTTAAGGAACTAATTGCTGGAGTCATTGTGATTTCAAAATGTTTATGCAAAATGAGCCTAATCGTAAATAGTTATCTTTATTTCATTTGAAGAAAGGCACTACTATGAAAAAAGGAGGTTTAACGTGCATAATGTAATATGAAAAGGGAAGAAAAATCAATAAAATGCACAAATTTGTTAGAATTGTTTACTTTCAACCGGGTCCCACTTTCCTGAGGGGGAGACGGGATCATAGGTACCGACGCATTCAGAGCTCCATTATCAAAGCTAAATCTGGCTGATGAGTCCTAATAAGGACGAAACAGCTGTCCCAGATTGCTACTGATAATGGCTCAATGCGTTAAAAGCAAACAATTCTAACGAATTTGTGCATGTTACTGATTTTTCTTCCCTTTTCTCACTACTATGAATTGCACTTTTGTTGCATTTGTGCTGGCATGGTTTAATCCTGCACAGTGGAGCACCGTGTATAGTTACTCACATGAAGGGTCATTTCCATGGCTAATGGATTGATCTTGATCATCCACCAAATCACAAATATATAATTTACCTGACTTACCATAATTTAAACTCTGCAGATCTGAGGAAAAAGCCGAAAATCTCTTTTCAGTCCAACATAAAATGACAGCCCAACCACATGATTCACATGACAGTAACAAAATCTACTGAAGCTGAAGATATTGTTTTTAAAAACCAGGAGTAGGTTTTCAAGCATATATTACTTCAAATGCCTTAAAATATTATAAATTCATTGTTTTCATACACAACAGTTTGCTTCTATGAAGTTGGCGTTTTCTGTTTTTTTTGTTTTTTTTTGTATTCATAATTATACAGTATAATATTTTTTTTAAAATTAGACCATAATCATAAACTTGCAGCTCAGATTTTCATTAAATACATTTTTCCAACTTTCTTGTACAAAAGTTTTTTTAGAATTTATTCATGGTAACAATTAGTTTTTCAAATGATGTGTTGATGAATGAAACTAATTGGTTATGTAGCATTTGTTTTCTGATCATTAGAAAGGACTTCATATAAAATTGATCTCTTATTTCTGATTAAGAAAAATGTTTGAACAATCAATTGACATCAGTTTTGTTTTCTTAATTGTTTACAAAATAAAAATTTTCATCCAAAAAATTAAAAAACAATATTATCAAAACTATGAAATCCTTTTCAATCTAGATTGGATTGAATTGTTCTCTAGAGAATATGATTCATTTTAGAAAAATTTTAAAAACGAACTTGCTATCATTTTTAGGGCGCAGTAACTTAATTTTCATCTATGTGTTGTCATGGCCTTGAAGTATATACCTTCAAGTAGATTTTGATGAATTTTTCACTAAAACATTAGACATTGTGATTTTTTTTTTTTTGTATATAATAAAAAGTGGGATAAGTCCCAAAAAAAGGTGATCTTGCTAGAAGAATTTATACAGTAATTTCTCATATGGTAAAACAAAATTGGAGGAATAAATGAAATAAAATCTGATAAAGATCATTTTCCATTTTACCAGATATCCTGCAGTGAGAGGTACAGGGAGAGGACATTCTCCTTATCCTCTGTCATGCCCCAGATTTGAAGAATTTTATGAAGTTATATAGAGATTTCAGGGATTTTTCTTTATTTAAATCATTTCTGAATGTTTTGGAAGTATTTGGTTATTTAAGTTAATGTCTTTCATTGTTGATAACAGTATCTCCTGGATATAGTCTATAGAAAGCCTGCATCTTACGACAGTTTAATGATATTTTATTGGCATCAGTTTATAACCTATTAATGTTGTACCTTGGTTAAAACCCAGAAGATAAGTGATTTCCCATGAGAATATATAAAGCACAACAGCTACTTGGGCTTCATTTCTTGGAGTCGTTGTTTGCAGTTAATTATTTGGCCTTTGATCATTTAATTATCTAGAAGTAAATATTTTTAACAACAACCAATTCGTAAGTCTACTTCTACAGTAGATTTCTTCGTCCTTTTTTTTTTTTTTTTTTAAAAAAAAAAAAAAAAAATGTTGTTTTGCTAATTTTCGTAAGTCTATTCATTAAATATTCATAAATCTTCAATTAGCCTTTCTGATTTATATGCTGTCAGTTTCAGATTTCTGCAGGCTATTATTAGGTGACTAACAATGATAGTGACACTTGCTCTCTTTCTATTGATGTGTGGTCAAAATGAATGAACGGGTCAGAGTCAAAGGTTCAGCATAATGTACATATATATTTACAGTTTTATTTACAGTATATATACAATTCTATAGGATTTCAAAAACAGGTCAAAGCCATAAAGATCGGATTCTGAAATCCAGGTCAGCTGGCGGAGCTTCCTTTTAGGTCCGTCATCGGGAGAGGAGAGCCAATCAGCTTGTCTAATGTCCCTTCGTTTTGGCCAATCAACCAATCTGGGGTTTTTTCGACTTTGCATCATAGCCCCCCCCCCCCCAAGAGTCAACGCCCTCATTGACTCACGTGTCTCTGTGTTGGCTGGGTGGTACAATGCTTCTTTGTGAGCGGCGCAAGGGAGGGTTGATTTCTCGCCGTAGTGGTTCGTCCGGAACAGAGTGTTCGAACTGGGCGGGGGCGAAGATGAAGTTGTCCTCTGGCTCCATCGCTGTCCAGTGGTTTACAATCGGCAGCAGTCGTGCAGGTGTTACCAGTAGCGCAGGTTCATCGTCCGGGCTCTGGAAGGTAGGTGCATCGTCTGCTTGGAGGTATCGTTGGTTGGGTGCGTGTTGTTCGTTGGAGCCGGGAGACCTCATAGTTAACATCGGACAGGCGGCGGATGACGGTTTAGGGACCTTGCCAACAGTGTAAAAGTTTTTCGGCAAGGCTTACCTTACAATTAGGGCTGGATATCAGGACGAGATCTCCGGGGTT
This sequence comes from Thereuonema tuberculata, assembly GCA_023159025.1. NCBI lineage: Eukaryota > Metazoa > Arthropoda > Chilopoda > Scutigeromorpha > Scutigeridae > Thereuonema > Thereuonema tuberculata. The sequence continues at coordinate 37,171,005 of JAFIDM010004315.1, read as the reverse complement.
GTGGCTGACCTCCCGCCGATGCTGGTCGTACCGCCGTTTGGCTTCACTTTGTGTGTCCGTCATGAATTGCTGGGCTATTAGGTTGGCATCGTCTAGGCGGCATCTCAGGGTAGCGGCTTAGTCTGTTGAGATCTCCGGGGTGAGAGCTAGCAGCTTGTCCAGTGTATGCTGCGGATGGCGGCCGTGAACGAGGAAGAAGGGGGTGAATGATGTGGCTTTGTTCTCCGCCGTGTTGAATGCATATGTGACAAATGGCAGGATTTCATCCCAATTCGAATGGTGTTTGTCAACATACGTAGACAACATGTTGGGGATTGAGTGAGTGAGTTTTTTCGTTGCCCCATTCGTCTGTGATCTGTACGGTGATGTGCGGCGGTGTAGTGTTTGGCACATGGTGAGGACTTCCTTCATTATGGTGCTCAGGAACTGTGCGCCTCGATCACTTACGATAGATGCCGACTGTCCATAGCGCAGAAGACGTCGCGGACGAAGAAGCGTGCGACTTCGGCAGCTATTGCATTCGGCAGGGCTTGGGTGATTGCGAATCGAGAGAAATGCTGGACGCATACAACAATCCATCTATTGTTGTTGGGCATCAATGGGAGGGGTCCAAGGAGATCGATGCCGACCCGGCTGAAGGGCTGTTCCAGAATCGGGAGTGGTTGTAGGAGTCCCACCGGTGGTTGTGTCGGTGATTTCTGGCGCTGACATCCGTCGCACCACAAGACACATCGGCGTATTGTCCCGGCCAATAATAATTTTGCCGGATCCTGCCACAGGTTTTGGCGAGACCCAGGTGGCCGCTGGTGAGGTCCTCGTGGCAGGACTCGGCAATGTGGCGGCACAAATGCTGTGGGATGACTAGCAGCCATCTACGGCAGGCGGGGTCTAAGCTCTCCTTGAAGAGTACACCGTCCTTAGTGCGTATCCTTTCTCGTGTGATTGCATGGAAAGTTGGATCTCCACGATGATGCGTTGTAGGGTGGAGTCCTTATTTTGTTCGGTGATGACGTTCACTGCGATGATGCTGTTGGCTGTTTCGTCCGGCAGGAGGCGCGACAAGCAGTCTGCGTCGAGGTACTTGCGGCCTGTTTTGTTAACCATGGTGATGTCGTGCTTCTCGAGTCGCAGTTCCCATCTGGCGAGGCGTCCGCTGGGATCTTTCATGTTCGTGAGCCAGCAGAGTGCGTGGTGGTCGGATACCACTGAGTATGGTCTGAACTTGTTTGTTGCCCAAGCAACAGCTAGGCATTCCCGATGTGTCGTTGCATAGTTGGTTTCCGTCTTGGACAACGACCGGCTTGCAAATGCTATTACTTTCTGCTGGCTCCCCTGGTTTTGTAAGAGTACCGCCCCTATGGCGTGGGCACTTGTGTGTAACCCGTCTTGGAAATGGCCAAGCACTGGCGCCGAGATGAGGCACGTCTTCAGCGTATCAAATGCGGTCTGCTGTTCATCCGTCCATTGAAAGAGGCTGGCGTTGTTCATCAGGGATGTGAGCGGTCGGGCGATTCTTGAGAAATTGAGGATGAAGCGGCGGTAATAGGAACAGAGGTCATGGAAAGCACGTACGTGTTTGGCTGTCTTGGGGGTGGGGAATTCCCGCACGACTTTCGTCTTCTCGGGGTCTGGCAGGGTACCTGCGGGTGTAACGATGTGTCCGAGGATCCTGATTCTCTGCGCAGCGAAGGAGCATTTGACGGGGTTTAGTCGAAGCTCAGCAGCGGCGAGACATTGAAGGACTGCGCTGAGACGTTTCTGATGTCCGTCAAACGTGCGGCCGAAGATGACGACATCGTCCAGGTAACATAGACAGATGGACCATCTTAGGCCACATAGAATGTTGTCCATCAGGCATTCAAACGTGGCCAGCGCATTGCATAATCCAAATTGAATTCGAACAGGCCGTCCGGCGTGGAGAAAGCTGTTTTCTCGCGGTCCTACGGCACGATGGGAACCTGCCAGTAGCCGGTTTTGAGATCGAGGGAGGAGAAGAAGGTGGAGCCTCGTAGTGTGTCCAGGGCATTGTCAATTCATGGCAACGGGTAACTGTCTTTTCTTGTGATAGCATTGAGTCGACAGTAATCAACGCAGAAGCGCCATGATTTGTCTTTCTTTCGAACTAGCACGACCGGCGAGCTTCAATGGCTTTGGGAGGGGCGAATGACGTTCTTCCGCAGCTTGGCGCGGGTTTCCTGCTCGATAGCCGCTCGTTCCTTGGGTGAGACTCGATATGGCTTCTGCTGTATCAATGTGATGGGCTGCGGTATGGTTGGGCTTGTCCTCGTGCGTTGGTTTGTCGAACAGGCGGCGGTATCGTCGTAGTAGTTGGAGTACGTCACGTGCTTCCCTTGGCGGCAGGTTGGGGTCCATCATCCGTCGGAGCTGATTGTCTTTTAACCCAGTGATGTGCGTCGTAGTAGCTGGCGTCTGCTTTTCGTCGAGTGCGGCTGTATTTGCTCGATCATCGCGACTGTGCTTTTTGCCGGTAGGACTGCTGGGGCTCTGGAGGTGTTTGTGACCCAAAGAAGGAGGTTGGTCACTGGGAGAGTTACGACTGCAGCGGGAAAGGTGAGGGAGGTACGGGCGGATAGGTCAGGTGTGGGTAGGATGAGGAACAGATCTTTAATGTCCGAGGGTGGGACAATTTCTATGGCTATGGTTGATCCCGGTGGGACAATGGTGGTCTCAGCGGCGGTACACGTCAACTGGGTTGTGACTGTGTTTTTGTCATTGTGCTTTTGTCATTTGTCATCATTTGTTTCCTCCGTGTTCGTAAGGGTAACTGTGGCGGCCGCGCAGTCAATGCGGGCCCCGTAGCGGCGCAGAAAGTCTCATCCAAGGATGACATCGTGGGTCCACCTCTCGACGACTAGGAAATTGAAGGGTAGCACCGTATTCCCTACTCCTATGCGGCCGGTTGTCATGCCTATGGTGCGGAGAGGCTGCCCGTTGGCTGTGGCGAGGTGTGGGGTCATGTGCGGGGTCAGGGTTTTGTGCAGTGTCGGGCGGAAAGCTTCTGTGACGATGCTCACCGATGCTCCCGTGTCCATAAGAGCTATAGTTGGCCTATTATCACAGATGATCTGCATCCTGTTGTTGGTGTTTTGGGCTGATGCGGTAGCGCGGAGGCTTCTTTGACTCGTACGGACGCCGCCGCTCTTAAGTTTCCCTGGTCGTAGTAGGGTGGGCTGGATGGGCAGGGGCTGTGTGCTGTAAGGTCTCGGCGTCGGTCTGGAGAGTAATGGTAGGTGCTGCGGCGTTGGCATCCACATAATGGGGAGTTACTGGATCGTCTGGGATTTGTTGTCCGGGATGCCCGTGACAAGCCCGGTAGGGATGTTGGTCTCCTCTTTGTTGAACCAACGGCGGGCGGTGTCCGTTAGGGCGAAAGGCAGGTATGCTAACTTATTTTCGTCCATCTACCCATTGAACCTTGCTACTCGCTCGAAGTCTCGTAGCCAGGCAAGGGAGTCCGTTGATGTACCGGAGAACGGGGTGGGTTCCGGTATCTGAGGGCAGGTGAAGTACTTGGAACCGGTGTTAGGGCAGTGGCAACGGCTTGGATGTGGTCCTCGGTCGGGTGGGGAAGATCGGCGGTGTTCGGCACCAGTGATGTGTGGTCAAAATGAATGAACGGGTCGGAGTCAAAGGTTCAGCACAATGTACACATATATTTACAATTTTATTTACAGTATATATACAATTCTATAGGATTTCAAAAACAGGTCAAAGCCATAAAGATCGGATTCTGAAATCCAGGTCAGCTGGCGGAGCTTCCTCTTCGATCCGTCATTGGGAGAGAGCCAATCAGCTTGTCTAATGTCCCTCCGTTTTGGCCAATCACAATGCGGCATAATTGACCAATCCGGGGGGTTTTCGACTTTGCATCACTGTTATTGTTTCATTTATTGCTGAAACAATAAATGGTGATAAAGAAACAAGTATTGATCAGTCACTATTCACCATCTCATCTGAAGCAAAACAAAACATTTGAAAGCTAATTCTACAAGTCAACCATTCTCTTTATTTCATTAATTTTTTTCTTACCATTCTAGTTTTTGAGATAACTTTATATCTAAACTAGCTTTCAGATTTAAATGCTTGGATTACAAGTACCGAATCTGGTTTACTGACTGAAATTTTAGTTTGCCTCATCCAAGATTATTTTAATTACCATTTTGTCATTTTTTCTTCTGATAGTAATATTTCCAGAAGACAGTTTTGAATAGTCAGTCAGTTCAAATTGAAGAATGTCATCATCATAATGTAAAAATTTATTTGGCAGATTAATTATCAAATCACAACAATGTTTCTCATTAATTAACTATTAAAGCTCCATTCATGTAGATATAGTTTAATTCTTGCTTGTTCCCTATTAACGTCATTCCTTTCATGAGGCAGATGTGTTTGAATCCCAGCATCAGCATAGATGTTTATTTCCTTTTCTGTGTTTGTTTGCATCTTTTCCTTCAGATCTGAAGCAATTTCCTTCAGATCTTACTTTCTAAGGAAGGCAATTGGGAAACCTCCTCAGTATGTTTCCCAAGATATTAAAAATAAGGGAGACCAGACTCCGATCTGGCTCACCCTCGAGTGGCGGCCGAAGGACACCCCAATGGGTTGCTTTGAATAAGGAACCGTGGACCAAAGGGTGCAGCAGAGCAGTGGCAAGTGGACATCTTTCATGGACAATAGCATCAATCTGACAAAGTAAGGATGAGGACGAGTGAATCCATATTAACTTCTATTTTATTGTCTTCAAAAATTTGGACGCATTCCACATCGTGCAATGGTGATAGATTCATATGAGCAGTGGCATCATTTTCCTTAAATCACTTCATTTAATAATTTCAAAAATAGCAAAGTGTGAATATTCTCAGATGATAGGTCAGTCTAAGTTCCCAGTTCTACCTCAGTCTTCCTTTTCAGTATCTTTTTCACAGAGAATTTTTTAAAATATCCACATTTAGTGACAATTAAACAACAGATTCCAGCTTTTAAATTTTATGCTTCGCTATCAGCAAATTTCTTTATAAGGAGCTTTTCTGTAATGTCTGAAAATCTATTTAATAAGTCATTTTAATATCTGTAGATAAAAATCATCATCTTCCTGTTTCTGGTTTTTTTTTTTTTTTTTTTTTTTTAATGCACCTGAGCAACACATCTCTCAAAAATTTTCTTAATGAATATTGCTTCATTCTTTATTTGAGGGTCATATTTGAAAGTGATGAGGTCTTTGCCCTACAGTAGAATCAGCTGTTACTGAGCCAATAAGGAATTGTGAATTTTAAATAGCAGAATGTTGGAAATTAATACAATTTTTTTAAAAAAAGATCAATTTCTGACTTTATTAAGCAGATGCCTTATTTTAAGCTAACTTGATGAGATTCTTTCTGGCAGGGAATTACAATGTTGAGTGATAACTTCACATTTTTAAAGAGTGGATATCCAATGGAACATAATCTTATATGGAATAAAGCACAGATATTGTTGTGGAAGTCCAGATTAGTAACAGAAAAAAAAAAGAAAAGGAAATTAATTATGAGTTTTACAAAGCATTATTTTAGTATATGTTTTAGACGTTATTTTTGGGATTAATTCTCAAATTGAATGCCTGATCTTGAGTCTTATTAGATTTTTTTTTTTTTTTTTTTTTATTCTTTGTTATTTTTTTTTCTTATGAATATTGAATGGTCTATATTTTTTGAAGTAAAACATATTTTTTAACATTTCAATTTCAAAAATAAAATTGGCAATGTATTGCCAATTTTATTTATTTATTTATTTATTTATTTATTTATCTATTTATTTATTTATTTATTTATTTATTTTTTTTTTGTTATTTTATGTTATATCATTTAAAATTATTGTTTAAATGCCTAGTTTTCTTAGAAACTAATATATTTCTAAAAATCTTTAGATCAATTAATGGAATCAGAAATTAGGTAAAAACAAATTAAAAATAAAAATTGGACCTTTTTTTTTTTTTTTTTTTTTTTTTAGTATTTTTAAATTTGCAGTTTCTTATGGATATACTTTTTATTTTAAAATCAATATAATAATAGAACCCAGGATGACAGTGATAATTTTTACATGATATATAAAGCTCCTCTTTGCATTGGCTGAAAATAATTTTGCACAGATTTCTGATTCATCTTCACAGCTCTGTCCTCATTCTCTAGTGATTATTTATTTATTTAACTGACTTCTTGATACTGAGAGACCAATTTATTACATCTCCTCAGTCCAACACTTATAAGTTTTTTATGTAATTAAGGCAGAACGATTGTGTTGAACTCCTAGGTTCAGTTAGACATAGAAAAATAGGCCATAATGGGGAAAGCAAGTAGCCTGAGTGACAGCCATGTAACTACAACCAGGCAAAAATCACATCAGAATTCAATTTTGTTATGCAGAACATCATCTCAGAATGTATCATACATTGTATCTTCTCTCGAATGCAGTATAACAGCTGATGACCATGTCTGGTACCGACATTGGTTACAAAAAAAAACAAAGTACTCTTCCAAGAATGGACTTGGGAACATCAACAGTGGACCTTTGATGGTTGAAAAAACGCTGCCTGGTCTGACAGATCAAGGCTCCTTTTGCTTCATGCTGATGGATGATGCCCCAAGATTTATCGTATTTTTATTATATATTTATTTGTATTTTCAGACAGATAAATGAAAAATTCATTGAATATAACAAATTCCACATTTTGTTTCTTCGATCTACAAAAAGCATTTGATAAGTATCCATTGGAAAAAAAGAATACGGAACCCTTTAAGGGACCATTATATTCCTATAATATTGATTGATAGGATTAAGAGTCTATCAGGATTGTAAAAGCTTTGTTAGAATGACATTACTCTCTTCCAAACAATTTCCATTTCGGGTGTTAGATATGGAAATGTACCAAGTGCTATTCTTTTTCTATTAATATTATGGGTAGATTTATTCAAGCTGCAAATAGAAGATGCAAGAAATTTCATCTTGGATACTGGTAGATGGAACCAGGAACAGTGACAGCTTTATTTTTTGCCATTGACATTGTGTTACTAATAGATAACGATAGCAAACTACATGCACATTTGAAAAATGGAGAAGAGCTAATGAAACACAGCTTTATAATAAATGTGATAAAATCCAATGTACACTTATTCCAAGGAAAAAGATGGTGCAACATTTATAACTTAATAAGCTGAAAAACAGAACCAGTATCCTCATTCCAATATTTGGATACAATTATAAGTGAAGGTGGTAGAATAAATGAAGAGATTAATATGAGTATTAATGCAGCTTATAATTTTTTTTATGTCATAAGCAACTAAATGATGAAAGGCTCTTAATTTGGTGAAAACAACATGAGTCTATAGACCTATCATGTCTGGTATTAACAGCTGGTACAAGCTGGTTTTAGGGGTGGAATTGTATGGGAAATAGTTTCCTATCACAAATTGGGTTCCCTGATAAAAGGATCTTACTGTACAGACCATATGAGTCGTTGATTTTGAAAGTGAGGAAAGTCTGTAGTAAGTTATTGTTGGATAATTAATGGTTAGGGTTTGAACTGATTTAAAAACAATTAATATCATTGACCAAAATAAAGTACTTGTAAAAAATTTACACTATTATCTGTGGATATGATTGTGAATTGATTACAAACAGAAATTTTAAGTTAATTTCTAATGAAAATTAGCTGTAACTCTTTTTTTTTTTTTTTTAACAAAATGGACTTACCCCAACTATTAAAATCAATGGCTCATATAGGGCTTAGAGTCAATGGAGAAATAGACCCAACAATTCTCAACCATTGGAATGAAACTGAGATTGGGTTGTCACTGATAAAGGTGGATTCCCTCCCACCTTTAACCCCAGGAAGAAACATGATCCCCATTTACCAGAGGGATTTTATATCTGAACATCATCACTGATAAGTTTATGGCTTTCAGTTTATCCTCATTTACCATATAGCCAGGTTTATATGATACACACATTTCTGTACAATGCTTCCAGCATCTTGTGGAATCTGTGCCAAAATGAATTACGCTTGTTTTGAAGGTCAAAGAAGCGCAACATGCTACTAGATATTTCTCATATGAATGAATGCCAATGTGTGAGAGTCCTCAAGTTATTAACCTGGGTATGGATATAAACAACTCATTTGCAGTCTAATTACTTTTTTATAATTACTATAATTGAAAATTCTAGACCCTTACAGATAATAGAACCACTGATATATCATTTATTTTAGTTTTACTTTGGAATCTCATCTTAACTTTCAATATGGTACTTAGTATTTTTGAAGTTATAATAATAGCTTTGAGAGTATAAAATAAATTTCAATTACGTGAAAAATTAAAATTCCTCATTCTATCTATCGCCCGAACTAAAAGTTCAACTGTGGCTGCTTTTCACTAATAAAAATGATAATTATTATTTTTAATAAATCTTGTTGCAAGAAGGATTTGCACTGTGAAATTCTTTTCTTTTATTGTTGCCCACTTCAAAAATACATGAACCATAATAAACTTAGAGAATTAAATGTAATAAAGAAATTTGCTTTACATTGTAAAACACCATTTCCTGTAATTTGTGCAGATACAAATATTAATAAAATGGAAACCAGACATATTTTAAATTGGATCATTTATTTCTTATAATCCCATGTGCTAAACTATTTACATTGCAGACAAAAAAAAATTCAAACTCTTGAGTTAAACTAATTGGAATATAATTCTTAATGCAAAATTTATTTTATTTTATTTATTTATTTATTTTTTTTAATTTTTTTTTTTTTTTTGAATTTTAAGATCAATTACTTTGATTTATAAAATTTCTTCAATATATAGTGAGATTTATACCATGTTTAATTAAAATGTAAAGGAAGCCATCGTTTGGATATTTAATATTTTTATATTCTCATTTTAAAATTTTAAGAATGAATACTATGCTAAAATCACTTACAAATAACTGAAACTTAACTATATATGATTATCATAAATATATCTTATTATTATATAGCTTTTATTGCACTCATCCAAATTAAATATGGAAGTTTGGATTTTTAAGAATTTCATTTAAAATTTTTAGTTTCAATTAAATTCAGGATCTTACGGTATTACTGGATTTAATATGGTACAGTATTTTATTACACCAAGCTTTCACTTGTGTATATCTAATTGTTTGATAGTTAAAATGTTTCTCCTGTATGGGTATTGCAGTTAGTTTAAGAACAATATTAATTCTGGGATGGAACACAATGAAATCATTTTATAGAAATTAAAAAAAAAATGGTCACAGGAAGATGATGCTACATAAAACTCTACATAAATAAATGAATAAAAGCTTAATCTTTTTATTATAATCTGTTATGCTGTAATTGGTTTGGGAACTGATGAAAATTCACATACCGCATCCTTACTAAGCCTGCTAGCTCCAGCTTGAATGAGAACTTTTGCCACATTTTGAGATTCCTCTAAACCCATTGCATAGTGCAAAGGTGCGCGGCCCATCTATCGAAAAAATAAATAAATTATTATTTTTAAATTGTATATTTATTCATTTCAATTAGATGTGCTGAGGTAGAGATAGGTTACTTATTATTAATTTTTAGGTTTTCTTACCGTATTAAAATTATATATTATTAAAATAACATTGATTTGTAATTTACACTGGTTTCCATTAATTAAGAAAAAGAAAAAAGAAAAATCACAATTATGTGGTAAAAATGAGTTGGAAATATATGAAACTTGGATTTACGACATGAAAAGTAATGCAGCGTTAGGATGTTTGCATGCAATTGAGCTTCCCCAAAACTTTGATGGGGTAAAAGAGCTTTAAAAGAACAATAGTCATTGCTGCCTACTGAGCTTCTAGACACATTATCAATAGCATTAAACATTGCTGTGAGGCCTGCATTGCAGTTAGGAGTAACCACTGTGGCTATTTAATTGGGACATCTTATTTTTGACTTAATTATGTATATGCTCATTGACGGAGGAAATCAGTATCGCTTACAAAATATTGTTGGGTTATTAGCTAATGAATAATACACTACACAGGTTTTCATCAACTTTTTGAGTTGTGGTATTTTTTTGTTTTCTTCCTTAATTAATAAAAGCAGTGTATGTAATAATATCAATATCATTTTAAAAATTTAAAATATTAAACCCTTTTTGCACAGTTTTATGAATTCTTCAGTCAAAATATTGACTGATAAAAGCTTTTCTTGTTAAAAAATCATTTCTATTAAATACAGGACGTCCACATTGTGGAAAGTCAAGGATAGTCAAGGAAAAAATCTTTTTCGGGGAAAGTTAGGGAAACAACAACAAAATCTGGAAAATCAGGGAAATCTTCCCCAATGATGGATTTGAGGGAAATATTTCATGCTCTAATCTGCGGTAACCCAGACTATCGTATTGTTGTTTTTTTTCAGGCTTTTTCACAAGAAGTGCACAACAAATATAATTTTTGTTGTGCCCTTGTGTTTCTTTTTCAACTGTTTTCATTAATTCACTAATTTTTCTTTCAGTCCAGGGTTGCTCATTTGAACTGTGCTGATTTGAAAGTGTTATAATTGTTATAATGGCTAACAAGCAGTGTTTTTTTAATAAACTGTTGGTTGAATATTGAAGTATTTCCAGAATTTAGTGGTTGGTTAGACTTGGTGATGCAACTTCTGCATAATTGTAAAATAGTTGACTGAATGGATAGCTTAATAGTTAATTTACATGATCAAAAACCACCTTTTTGGTTGACTCTGTTCAATCTGATAAAGACATTTCATCTTTTTTCATCTCAGTTTTGAAATACATAAGAATGTGTTGATTTTGTTTGAGAAAATTTCCATTTTAATATAGTTTCTCTGTTTACACTTTGCTTGTTCATTGTCAATGACACTGAACATTTGAATGATTCTAAATTAAGGCTTAATTTTCTCACCTATTACACACAATCAAGTTTTAAGGAAATAGTTAAATTTATTGCAGTTTTCAAAATAAGGTGAAGACAGAATTTAATAGGAAATGTCATTGCCCCTAATAGTTACATATCCCTCTCAGCATCAATACATACATATGAATGAGATTACTGATAATTCCAGTTGACAGCAAACTATTTAAGAAGAGTCAATGGTAGCTCCTGTAGGTCTCTAGAAGAGGAAAATACTTTCTTCTATCCATCTTCCTAATGCATTCTAAACATGCTTTACTGGATTCAGGGGTCTGGAGAACTAGCTGACCATTCTATACCAACAATGTTCTCATTTTCAAGGAATTTGTATATCAGATTAACTCTGTGTGGACAGGCATTATCATCCATTAAAAAAAAAATCAAGATCAACTGAAAAGCTGAACATAGAGCTTCCAAATCTCTTCTTCAGTCTCAAAAGCGTGCAAGTCAGTGCAACCATCCTAAGATTATGCCTCCCATGCCAAATACTCAAACCACCAACTCTGTAATGATCCTTTCCATAATATTAGAAAGGTTTTTTTGTGTTCTAGGCTATCTCCAGATCAGTACATATGTGAATCATTCTAAAGGCTGACCCAAAATTCATTCTAAAATAGTTAACCACTAAACTTGAGTCCTTGATGTTGGGAATTTAATTCTATATGCCTTCTTCTTTGAGCTGCTGTCAGTAGAGCAGATACTCTGCAGGTCTTAAATGAAGGCATCTATGACGAAGCCTTTTCGACACCAAAGAACACGAAGCAGTCAAATGACAATTGTTGATAAGGTGGGATGTCTCTTAACAGTTAGGGTTAGATAATGCTATCTTGTATTGTTGTAGTTCATGGATGATGTTAGCTATGTCTTTTGAGACACAATTGTTGTGTTTTGGAAATGTTTCTATAAACTTCACACAATTCTATAGGGGATAATCATGACTATGTGTTTCTCAACTTAAATCTGCCCTGCCTACGTTCTACCAGTAAAGGAATATATGCTGCATAAAAAACTATATTATGTTTACAATAAAAATGAATGAGATACATGTTTCATTCGTAATCATGAACATTTTAAGGCTACATAACATAAGAACACAGGTGAATTTATAAGCATATTGAAGCAGTTATGTCGAAAACCTGCATTTGGAGACATCAAATGAGGACTTCCCATTCTGAGCCCTTGTTTCCCAAACCTCATCTTGTTTGATTTGAAATGTGTGTGTAGGCCTTATATTTAGAGATTTTAAAGTGATTTTTAAAGTAATGTGTACGATAATTTTCCTTTTCTAAATTAAATATTTAATAATTGTAATATTTAATATAGTTCCAAGCATTGATTACAAATCATTCTAAGTATTGAACATTGTATCCTTTATGTTCTTGATATGCAGAAACCATTTCCCTTAATTTACACTTTCCTTCAATTTACACCATTTTTTTCAGAGTCCCTTGAAAAGTGTAAAAGCAGGGATCGACTATATCTTCATTTTACATTAAAACATTAGTAATATTAAGAAAGAATAATCTTTAAATAGAGCTTGAATCTATAGCATCCTCTGCCACCTTCATAATGTTTTGACATCTTAAAATCCTAAACTTAATACATAACTTCTGCCAAGCTAAAATATCGTCTTAACTCTACTTCTTAAATATATAAGTTGAATTAAGATTTAATTTGGTAGAAATAAATTTAGAATATATATAGTAAATTTTCAAAATTCATCAAATTATGATTTCCTTAAGTTTTTTTTAGCTATACAATTAGCTTCATGTAAATTTTTCTTCTACAAAACAGATGGATTAATTCAAGTTAATGATATCATTGTTGTCAAATAGCAGGCTCGTGATAGTCTCAAAAGCCATACCTCAAATTTCTGTAATCTACAAGTGGAGTTGAGCATTCCAATATTGTAGAACATTACTTATTGTAAATCAGACTGAGATATTAGAAAAAATTCCAGGAAACCAATGATCTGTGGGCCAGTGTTATCATTGTAATCCCATCATTTAAGTTACTAAATTAATTGGGGACATTTGTTTGATAAGTTATTCATTATCCGAAGGGATTTCAAAATAACAAAGGAAAATTATTGTCATTATAGATGGAAGATAAAATGTGGTTACAAAATTAAAAACATTATTTATATAACAATATCTTTCAAATCCAGTCAAATTTAAGTAAAAACCCATTATAAACTGGACTATTTATATATTTTTTTCCTAGTATCAAAGCTTTTCATACATTTAAAAAAGAACATTTAAATGTCATGTTGATTTATTTGAATATTACAGTGTATATTCAAATAACAGTAGTCAGAAATCCCACAGCTAAATAATATTTCAAAAATAAAAGTAAACTTACATTATCCAGAATCCTAATTGTCTTGGGATATTTATTTGCAATGTAGTCTGTAATATCTTCTTTTCCATTGAGTACTGCAATGTGAAGAGAGCATCGGCATTTTGTATCTTTTGCTATTGCCAGTTTGTCATCCAGTAATTCTGTCACTGTATTGAGATCTCCAGCCCGAATAGCATCGTGAAGATTGTTTCTTTTTTCCTTCAATAAAAAATAGGTTTTTAAATTTACTTTTATTAACAATTTACATTGCTAATATGTTGACTAAACTGTTTGATTATTATATGAGAAATTAATAGTAGTAAATTATAATTACAACCTACCTGAAATTCTGGCAGTCCTTTTAGAAATTCTACCACGTGCATATGTCCATTGAGTTCTGCCAAGTCAGTAACAGTACTTCCTTGTTCATTGGTGACATCCAGAAGGGAATCATAACCATTTAAAGCAAGATCTTGAAGCTTTTTTTGTCTTCCTTTAGTAGCAAGCCAACAAATGTATTTATCTATACTTTCCACATTTTCCTTGAGACCTCCTTTCTCTGCAATGTCTCGAGGAGTGTGGTAGTTTCCATCTCGATCAGCTATGTTACAATTGCCTTGCAAAAGAAGTTGGAAGAACGCATTTTTTTCATGAGGCTTCCCTGCTCCATAGTGTAAGATTGTCTGCCCATCATCATTCTACAAAATAAATAGAAGGGAGTAAATGCAGATATTTTATTGTCATTTAAAAGTAACTTGACATTAACAACTAAATATCAAGAACTATCCAACAAATAAATCTAAGGCTTTGATTTTCCTCACCTTCAGTTTAAGAATGTCCTCCAAATCTAATGTTCTTCCGGCTTCCTGAGACAATCTTCGACCAGATAACTTTGCTAGTCTGGCTTCATATAAGCTAAAAATTATCAAATTTGGGTTAGATTTAGTAGAATGAACTTTCAATTTATTTACTTTTGTTAAAATTTTATTTAAATGCATAAACTTCATTTAAATTGAAATATCACATTTAGATTTCAATTGCTTTAATTAAAGCCTTTTTAATTAAGGTATGTTAAAGATGACTAAAGGAATATTGACATTAATTATAATATTATGGAGAGTAAAATATAAGCCAAAGAAAGAGCTTCAGAAGGTTGAAAGAGCCAAAGAATTAAACATATTTCTTTTATGTTTAAACCATAAAAGTAAAGTAATTGATCTCTTGTATCCTTCACACTTTTACATTCACTACTTCGAAAGAAATTTTTGATCAGCTCTATATTGTTCTCTGTCTGAAGATAATCACATAAAGTTCATTATTGATGTCTGCCATTGTTCCATTATTCAAATTATTCAGTAGATAGAATATACAGTAAGAGAAGAAACAAACAACGAGAATGATGGCATATAAGAAAAATCACACATACACACACCCACACACACAAATACTGTAAATAAACAGTATTCTTAGCTTTAATTTTATGTCTCAAGAGAATTTTAAGGAAGTACAATATATGCATGAGGCTCCTTAGATCTTAACCTTACTCATTATTAGTATTAAATAGTATCCAGCACATTTGCAAAAGAAAGATGAATGCCACGAAATCACCGTTACCAAATTGCTCATTACAGCAATTCCCAAAGTGTGGGTTGTAAGCTGATTTTAGGTGGGTTGAGTTAAATAGAAAAAATAGAAAACAAGCTCATTCTTCACATACATCTCATTAAGTATCTGATTAATAAATTTATGTATTAATTAAGCGTAGTCAATAAAAAATGTAAAAGTAGTAAAGCGATATTTTTTATTCAACCCCTCCTCCTTCCTTTTAAAATATGCATTACAAGCGAGTGGATCACAAACAATTACCACTTATGAAAGTGGGTCTCAGCCCATAAAAGCTTGGGAAGCCCTAGCTCATTAACATGCTATAGGAAGAATCGTAGTATTTACACTCTTTCAATGACTGCATTGTTAAAAATCCACATTATTTCTTTTCTTTTAAATAATTTTGATGAATTATATCAAATTATTTGCAATAATAAAGTTGTATAGGTTCACTGAAATATATCTTTATTTCCTTAAAATCTGCACCCCCATGAAGCACAAGGTGATTAGATCAAAAGTACTTTTATCTTTTAATATCCATAGTTTGTTTCAATATCATCATTGCACTCTTTCAAATGTGCATTATATGAGAATATACTACAAAGAAAATCAAATACCTAAACGATTTTATTTTTATTTTTTTGTTAAGACCTGCCAAATAAGTTGTTAACTGTTAAAATGAAAAATGCTTTGTTTATTATTTTTTTTAAACAAAACTTGAGATTGTAATTTTTAAAAGACTTTGGAAGTATTTACCCTTTTTCCATTTCTTCCTTGTTGATTCCTGATGAATTGATTAGTGGGTCATTTTCATCAACACTTTCCTGTAATATTGAAAAACATAATTATTAAGATGCTGAGTAAAGAACTGATAAACCTAGAGAATGTCAATCTCTGTAATAATAATAGTCAAATATTTGTGTCATTCCTCTAAATAATCTTAAATGAGAGAAGATTGCTTGGTTTTTCTTTAAAACCTTTAAGTCATTGGTGCACAGAGGAGGGGTTGGTAGGAGGCAGAACCTCTCCATTG
Source organism: Thereuonema tuberculata (assembly GCA_023159025.1). Classification (NCBI taxonomy): domain Eukaryota; kingdom Metazoa; phylum Arthropoda; class Chilopoda; order Scutigeromorpha; family Scutigeridae; genus Thereuonema; species Thereuonema tuberculata. The sequence goes on along the minus strand of JAFIDM010004315.1, from coordinate 37,155,065 downwards.
TTCCAAAAATGGAAGAGATTTAGGATTTTGGTCCTGCGTTTTTGGTAGGAAAGTTCAGTAGTTTATTTTTAACCCCTCATTTGTGAAAGGACGTGACTTTGTTTTTATTTTTTGGCTGAATGATTACAATCATCATAACCCCTCCCATTCCAAATCCTGGGTACACGTATGCTTTAAATTAAGGGATTTTCTTGAAAGATGAAAGCAGACTTAGGTTTTTGTGTAATTTATAAGTAGCTAAGAGAAAGGGAGAGTGGGATTTAGTAAAAAATAAAAATTGAATGCAGTACATTATTGAATGCAGTACAGTATAATTGCTTCATACTAACAAAGAATTTACAAAAAAAAAAGAAAGAAAGAAATAGTAATTAAGTAACTAAAAAATGTGATTAAAAGATATTGCTACCAAACTTTTTGGCTGGGTTCGGTGGCGCTGGGGGATTGAATGCGACAAGAGCAAGTTTTAAAATAAATCAGAGAATTTATTCAGTAAAGGATAATGCTATCAATACAGGTCTCAGAAATGATGAACTGAGGAATCGATCGAGACTGGTGACTTCTCCTTTCAGGCCGGTCCTGTTTGCCTTCCACGTTCGGGCCGGTCCTGATGGCTTCCACGTTCGGGCCGGTCCTGATGTCTTCTCCGTTCGGGCCGGTCCTGATGGCTTCTATGATCGGGCCGGTCCGCTGGCTTCCACGTCGACTTCGGATTGACTTATCCGGAGTCCCTCTTCGGAGTGCGGGTGAGGACTATCTTCCCCGCAATTGGCTTCTCTTCTTCGGCTTCGGTTTGCTTTTACCGGAGTCCCTCTTCTGAGTGCGGGTGAGGACTATCTTTCCCGCAATTGGCTTCTCTTCTTCGGCTACGGTTTGCTTCTACCGGAGTCCCTCTTCTGAGTGCGGGTGAGGACTATCGTCCCCGCAATTGGCTTCTAATTTCTCCGAGACTGGAGAACCTGTTGTGGCCTCTGCCACCCGACTGAACGTCAGACTTCCTTACCCCTCTTAATTTCGGAACTGGAAATAGCGTTGTGGCTCCTGCCACCCGACCCACTGTCAGACTGTCCTTGCTTATCTCCGGGGCTGGAGATAGTGTTGTGGCCTCTGCCACCTGGCTGACTGCCAGACTGTCCTTGCTTATCTCCGGGGCTGGAGATAGTGTTGTGGCTCCTGCCACCCGGCTGACTGTCTTTCCACAGCTCTGCTCCTTGTTTTAAGGCCGTCAGCTGCCTCGTTCCAACCTCCGGTCTGGTTAACTTTGAACAGGGGAGCCGGGTTGGACGAGGCAATTCTGGACGCGGGGGAGTGACCAAATCGAACGGTAACAATATAAGGAAATAAATAATAATAAAATTAAATATTGAAAGTTACTTAAATATGTAAACTATATACACTATTTAAATATGTAAACTATTATATATACTGTATAATAAATAAATAAATAAATAAATAAATGTGTAATTTTAAATTATCATCATAACAATGATTTGGAGGTAATTTTGAGTGGTTAAAAAAATAAAGGAATGGGACTGTATAGTTAATATTTTTTAATTTGAATGAGTTAATAATTAAAGTTGTATAGTTGCATTTTTTAATTTGAATGAGTTAATAATTAAAAGTTTCTAAATGAAATCAGTAGTTGGTATTGATGATGTATATCAATAAATGTCATGGTTTTGGTGAATGAGTAAGCTTTATCTTCTATCACACACAGGGAATTATTTATGGATTTGATATGGAAGTAGGAAATGCTCCTTACACAGAAACATCATGATATGGTAGGATTCTAGAACCTTTCTTAGGAAATAAGTCCATTGTTTTTTCTAGTATCTCTACCTTGTTGTAGTTCACTTTGTGTATACTACCCATGCATGTATTATAGCCTTTGATTTGTCAAAATCTGCATTTCTGCAGCTTTGGCATGCTTGGAATACACTCATCAAACACTCTTTTTGCTGACAGATGTAAGGGGATGGATTTGTTTCTGCAGTTTGTTCCTTTTATATTGTCAACGAAAATGTATTTTGTTGTTAAGGAAGAAACTTACGTTGATGTTGGTGTCTTGAAGATTTTTTTTCTAGATTGAAGTCATAGGAGTATGTAGCTAGTATATATCCTTCACCTTTTTATGTAGAACTTTCAGTTATGTATGTTGTGCAGAAATTTAGCTATTTACTACTTTGCTGACGCTCAAAAAAGACACTAAACTCTCATTGATAACATACCATTAACACACTCATTGCCAAAAAATTAGCTCACCATGGACAAATGATCCGGATATTTAGAAACTCAGTATATGGCACTGTTACAGGTAGTTGTGCCACTGATTCCAATTGGGCTGCTATTGCCCATTCAGAACTGCCACCAGGGTCTTAAATGTTTCTGTAGCTTTGGTCATGTAAATGACCATCATATGACTGCTGTGTGCTTTATCATTGATGTGGTTGTGCAGTGCAGGTCTCTTTGAGTCCTCAACCTCGATCATTCATTCAGTACAGTTTTGAACAACTAACAAGAGTTTGAGAAAAGCCATCTCGCTTGACTGTGGGATGCAGGCTGGTCGTTCCATTGAATTGGATGCCATCTGGACTGTTCCAAACATAATGTGCGATGGTTTGGGAGCAGTGGAAACCTGAGAGGACTCACACTGGTAGGAAGGTGCTGGGAGACCAAGGTGCAGACTAACATGAACGAGGATCATGTCATCATCCAATAGGCGCAAACTGATCCAAGGGTAATCCTGTCCATCATCCAGAGACATGTTGCAGCATCACTAAAAACTCTGGTATCTATCCGCATGATTGCGAGGCGACTTGTATAGCGAGACTTGCATTCTCAGTGCCCCTAACACCTCACCATAAGTATCTTCGTTTGTAGTGGTGTAAGTGGACTGCTTGGATGGCTGAGGACTGGCACTGAATTGTGTCTGTGATGAATCCAGATTTTGTCAGGACACAGATAATCACCATACTGAAGTTTGGAGAATCATTGGGCAGCTAACAAATCTGCATTTCACTGTTTAGTGAAATGCCACCTCCGATTCTTGGTCTCCATTGATAGTAATCAAGGGAACATTGATGACACAGCAGTACATTCAGGAGATTCTGCAATCTCACGTGCTTACCTTCATGAAGCATCTATAGTGGCCCATTTTCGAACAAGATAATGCCCTTCCACATACAGTACGAGTTTCTCTGGACTACCTCAGTGCTGTCGACACTCTTCCTCGGCCCATTAGGTCTCCAGACTTGTTCCCCATTGAAAATGTGTGGGACAAGCTGGGATTGTAGCTTCAGCCATCAACAAGTTTGAGTGATCTGGAGTGCCAGTTGCAACAGCTATAGTAGGAGTCGTAACGTTCGACTGTGGGAAGCAGGCTGGTCGTTCTGTCGAATTGGCTGCCACCAGGGCTGTTCCGACCATTATGACGGTTTGGGAGTAGTGGAAACGTGATTACACATCTCTATGACTTGCATATATATCCATGATAAGGGCTATTTGATGCAGTACTAAAGGAATTATTGACCTGCAGTGTTTAGCCCGAATAAATGGCCCATATGTTGTAATAACATATTTAGCAATTTGCATCATTATTCTCGTTGCCTATGCCAATTGTCATTCCATTTGGACTGCTTCATGTAGGTGCGCTAATTTTCTTGGCAATGAGTGTACTTCCAACTGTTTTGGTCAAAATGAAAAAGCTTTTTCCGTTACTTTCTTAGTCACAACTGAAGATGCAAGATAAAAGTTCAGTTGTGACCTTGAATTTTATTTTGAAAAAACTTTATCTTATCCAGTTAAGTGTGCTTTTGTGATGATTCTGTAATCACATATATTGTTTTCAAATTGTTAAAAGATGATTATGATTAATGTATTTAGGTTGTTGAAATTAATTTTTGTGCTTAATTTTGTTGCTTGGTTGTAAAAGGGCCAATGTCACTTTCTGGCAATTTGGAGTTTTTGGGAAATAGACAAGCAGCTCTATGTGACTTGAATGACACCTTTGTCATCATACTCCTCTTAAACATCTTAACCAATCTCAATGAAATTTAAGACCTTTATGGTGAAGCATTTTGCAATTTTTTTTTGTAAAGCTGCCCAAAAGTTACCTCAAAAGGCCTGTTTTGTCAGGCCTTTATTTAGCTGTAAATATATGTATTATAACTAAAGCATTGAAGGTTTCTGAGATTTGTTGTTTACAAGCTTAAAAAAATTAAGTTCAAAGAAGGTTTGGAAACGCTACAAATGGAATGTTGACCAGTTTATCGTTATTCATGTTTTAATCAAAAAATGAGAATGTTCAGATTGCCTTTTTTTCAGACAGAGCAGACCTACTGAATCCATTTTTTAAATTCATAATATGAAAAAAGTCTAAAGCAGAAAGGCCTGTTGAGAAATTTAAAATCCCTACTGCTCAAGCTAAGTCTTATTGCTCTCTACTGAGGGTTCTCCCAGGATTATAAGAATGATTGCGCAAATGCACTGTGGGTCACATTCTCATACGAATAGCATGTGATCACGTAGGGACAGAAGAACAATGTTGTTCTGTGGATTGTTATTTGCAGTCAAGAATGCCACCTAGGATTCTAATTTGTTGAGAAAGGTGCATAGGTTGCTCTTTCTGATGCAATTTTTTTTTTTTTATTCCAGCATAATTACAATGCAAGCTATCAGATGAATAATTAATGAGTGCAAAAAGAAGCCAATTAGTTTGAACAGAAATAAGTAATCCTCTTTAAACTGCACTTGAGACCTGTGTGTTCTCTCACCATTGTATGAAAGATAAAGGAAGTGGTACAATGATACCATGTCATTTGACAAATGATATAGGAAAATAATTACAGAAATATAATGTGTTTTTGTGTTATAGCTGTGGTTATGGTTTGTGTTATATCTATGCTTATGGTCTATATTATACCTGTGTGTTGTGGACTATCAAAAATACTCTTTTTGCTTATTTCTAAAAAGGCCGATGTTTATTTTGGCTTTTTTAATATTCTGTATATAACATAAATAATTAATAATATCAATAAAAAAATTTCAGAAGCACTTTTCATCATTGAGATAAAGCAAGTCAAAATTGTAACAAAACCTTAAACTTCAAAAAACATCATTATTTTGAAATGGAATTTTTTGATACTGGCCTTTGTAGAATTAAGCCACAGAATTATGAAAGAAGTTAAGATGTCAATATTTGTTGTTGTTTTTCTTTTCCTTAGCTATTAGCAACATCAATGTCCCATCTACCGTGAGATGATTCTTAAATTTTTAAAATTAAATCTTTACTGGCCTAAACTGTAATTAATCTTTAAAATAATAAAAATTCAGAAGAAAACTTACAAGATTTGGAGTGCTCTTTCTAGAGGTACTCTTGAAGTCATATTTATAGAGCCAGAGTGCCAAATACGTGATGGGGTCAGGTGGTCTTCTTTGGGAAACTTCAGTCAGTGCCTTTATTAGAGCATCTCCCATGACTGAAGCCAGATATTCCCCTTCTTTGGTCCACATGATGGGATTTCCACTTCGAGTGGATGACCTTGAGTTGTTAGTAGAGCTTTCAGCTGTTGAATTATTGCTAGATCGATTGGAATTTTCCTGCAAATAAAATATACAAGGAAATCACAGTCAGAAATTACTAGTTACCTGAGAGCACAGTGAGAATTTAAATCCCAACATAGCTACACTACAAATAGAAATGTTTCCTCTTAATTTATTACAGAAATCTTGTCATTTCTTAATTATTGAGGTATTCATCTCACTTTTGTCAAAGTAGAATCAATTTTCTTGAGTCTTAAGTATTAGATTTTCTCTCTAAATGACATTTGCAGTCGTCCATGGTTTTGCCATATTGTTACCCTGTAAAGGTTCCTCCATCGCTGGTATTAGTGTACCTATGGTGGGAGGGAAGGGATTGTTACCCGTTCTCATTGCGTCCGAAAATGGGGGGAAAAAAAAAATCCAACATGTTTTACGTTTTTTTTTTTACTGGAAAGCCATCATCTTGTTTGTTTTCTTCCCCAATCTGTGAAGGACACAGAAAAAAGTTGAATGGCTGGGACCACAATACCAACCCCCCACCCCACCCCCACCCCAGTTGGGTACATCTCTCATCACTGGAGAGAGATATGGTTTTATTTCATTTCTGGCATATGATGATAAACCTCAAATTTCATTTCGAGTGGGAAGTACATCTCTTCTAGGTACAGTTTGGAGCAGAATAGAAACGCAGCGTTTGTCCCTTCGGACGAAACCTTTTTTCAAGGGTTTACAAAAATTGATTGATGGCAAAAGTGTATTCATTGTATCAGTGATTTATTGGAAAACATTAAGTAGATTTCTATTTGTTGTTCATTTCTGGACACTCTTTAATCCTTCTACCCAGTCAAACTTCATCGTATCTTATTGATCATTTTGAACCCACTTGGAAAGCAATGAACTGCCACAGATTTTGTGATATATTGATATTAAAATATAGATCAATAATTGTATTTTAATTCTATCCTTTCGAGGGTTATTTTATGCTAATTAAATTTCGTTTTGATTTTGATGTAACTCTGTCAAATAAAAATTTAAGAATTTTCTGAATATTAAGCAGATATTGCCAACCTTTAGCCAAAGAAATAGAAGCTCCTATTTCTTTGCTTTAGCCTTACTGCAATCTCATTTTGTGTTTCTCTTTTTGTTGGAGCTAAGTATCTTAGAATTAAATTGCTTCTGGTCTTTAAAAGTTATAGTATTTTGACTGTGATGAGGACTGCAAGGATTTAATTTAATATGATATACTCAATAATTTGGTGTTTTGATTTATGCTTCAATATCATGCTAATTGACTTGTAGTTTGCCTGCGATCTGAAAGTAACCATTAATAAAGTAAAGAAATAATATGTTGTACATTCAATTTTTTAGGCTTTCTTATCCTTTATGTATTGGTATTTAAGGAATTAAAAAGTTAAATATTAATAATTCCATGACACCTTATCATTAAATCGCAGCAGTTTGCACTATGAAAGTTGATATCACTGAGATGTGGTGGATGAGGATCTGTTTCTCTGTCAGAATTAATCAAAAGTGTAAGGTTATTTCTAGAAGCATTCATGATTTTGAAAGATCTGGCTTGCCAAATTGTCCTTTTGATAAAATTGAATAGAATTGAAATTGATATTATTAAAGGAGAATAACTATAGAAAAGCAAAGATCAGAGGATCAAAAAAAATATGAAATCTTAAGAGAACCAATGATGAGCGATTACCAAAACAAACAAAAAAATCTAAAAGTTGGGAATGACTGGTGTAAAATATTGAGAGGAAAAAAATCTATTAAGAATCTATAAATGAATGAAAAATTAATCATCCCACTACAAACAGAACTGATTATGCTTTATATGCAAACATATTATACAGTCATCCCTCGATTTACATCAGTGTTCAATTCCATCTGGCAGGACATAAGCCGATATGTTAAATCAACACTGGGATTAGGGACTCTGTATATTTCAGTGATATAGGATTGTCAATTATTGACAAAAAACAACAGCAATAGAAATGATGAAAGAGAGAAGAGACTGTAATATTCACCAAGACTTTTGCTGAACTTTGTAGCTTTAGATTAGAAAAAGACCTTTTCATTGCTTCTCTTTATCGTCAATTTACTGGAAGCAGAACAGCGGAGCCTCTACGATTTTATCCTTAGTTTTCAAAATGGTCATCACTGTAGAATGAGACCATCCAAAGTCTACGTGTGATCATATTGACGGGTTTACATGTTGCTTTATAATTTGCAACTTCGTTTCAAGATCAATTGCTCGCCTCTTTTTCTATGATTCTACACTAGGTTTTTTGATTGGGCGTGTAGGGGCCATGTTTCACAAAATATCGTGAAATATTTAACGATAGATAAACAAAAACAAAAAATCAAGAGAGGAACTGTTAAAGACAAGTGATGAGGATTGCCACTGAATGCTCTGTTGCCACTGTGCATTCTCTTTGTTGCTAAAGAGAAACTTTTTTACTTTACGATCACTTTAAGTCAAAAGTATGGTCAAAAATGTTATTTATTCCCTTATGGGATCATAGACGTATCTTCGAGCGGACATAAGTCAAATGATGACTGTACTTAAAATTTTAAATAAAATATATTTACATATGGGTATTTAAAATTTTAATATATTAAATTTCTATTGTTTTAATACGTTACATAAACATATTATAAATTACCTTTTTTTTGGCTTTTAAATATTGTTAGCTAAGTTTTATTTTGAGTTTAAGTAGTATTTTGCTATTTCCAGAAATAACTACCTTAAAGCTTAATTTAGCAAAATAGATTTTCATCTAATAAATATAGATAATAATTATATAGTAATAGATCTTAATTGCCTGAGAGAAAACTAAAAATCATTTTTGATATTATTTCGTTGTTACTCTAAATTTTTAAGATTCTTCTAACCTCATTTTTGTCATCCTCCTCATTTATTGTTTGTGTGTCATTTTTGTCATCTGCTACCACAGCTTCGGCTTTCATAGTTTCATTTTCTTCTTCAGTTTCAGCATTCTCAGCTTCATCTTCTTTTGATTCTTCGTCTTTATTAGGACTGTCATTATCTTCAGTTTTTGGTTCAGCTTCCTCTTTACTTTCTTCGTCTTTTTCATCCTTTTCTTCCTCTTCCTCTTTATTTTCTTCTTCATTATTCTCTTGATTTACTTCTGTTTCTTGTGCCTCTGCATCTTCTGTGTTCGCTTCAGGATTTTCATCTTTATCCTCTTGTTCTTCAACTGCTTCATTATTTTCTTGTGTTGCTTCAATTTCCTCATTTTCCTTGTTTTCATCTTCATTTTCTTTGTTTTCATCTTCATTTTCCTTGTTCTCATCTTCATTTTCTTTGTTCTCATCTACCTTTTCATTGTCATCCTCATTTTCATTATTCTCACCTTCTTCCTCTTTAGCAACCTCAGGGTCATCTTTGCCTGCTTCTTCATCATTTTGCCCTTCCTCCTGTTCTGTATTTGGTTGTTCTTCATTTTTTTCATCTTCCTGTTCTTTGTTTTCTTCTTCCTGCTCTTTATTTTCTTCTTCCGTTTCGTTATTTGGTTCTTCGTTTTTCTCTTCCTCCTGTTCAACATTTGGTTCTGCATCATCTTTATCATCATACGAAGCTTCATCATCAGCATCTCCATCTTTGGTATCCATGTCTGAACCTTCGTTGTCGTTTTCACCTTCTTCATTGGGTTCGTCTTCCTGATCAATTGTCACCTCTCCTCCACCATCGTCCATCACTGCTGCAGTTACAAGAGGAGCTCCATCTTCTGGACCAGGAGGCGGACTTGGAGTCAAAGCTGTCAAAAGAAAAAAAATTACAAACTTAATATTATTCTCTATTCTTAATATTTATAATTGTTTATAGGCATCTAATCATTATTAGTTCAACTGACATCTTTAATATACAGGGTGTATCAGATTGACCTGGTCAATTTTGCATCAAAATCTTTTCGTGTCACCTTTTTCTGACTTTTCACCAGCTCTTCGGTGATGATGTGTGGATTTTTCTCAGTAGTGATTGTGGTGTGTGACCCTTTTTGCAGCTTGTTTTATTGCAACAGAACCAGTCTCTTCAAATTTCTTCTTCATTGCAGTCATTGTTTCACGTTTTGGAAAAAAAACATATTCCTGATCAAATAAACGTCTTGCTGTAGAGATCTTGCCCTTCGACTCATAAATAAACTTAATGGCAGCCAAGTCAACTGGAAAGACTACTTTCCCTGCCAGTCATTGTGAATATCTCTCCGTCACTAACTTGCGTTCAGTGTCACAAGGTGCTTTACTGATGCCAGGTGCATACCTTCTGTTGTACACAGGTGAAGCATTCCAGTGTCCGCCTTAGGATACTGTTATTCTTGTGAAAACGTATAAATTGCTCTAGAAAATGGCTCCCAGGAAGAAGTTACTCAGTTGACCAGGTCCGACTGATACAACCTCTATATGTATGATGAATATAAAAGTTTCCTTAATATTATTTAATAGTATATGAGATGTTTTATTATCTTGAATTTTAATTAACCTTTAAAAAACAAAACAAAACTGAAAGCACTCCTCTTCATTTTAAAATGTAATTATTTAAAGCATTTTTATGTTCTAATTGTTCTAATAATTTTCATTACTTCTATTAAAAATATAAACAGAGTTTTTGAAAGTTAATAGGAAATTGAAGTTGTGGCAATGGTTTAATTCTGATTTGCTGTCGAACTACACTTCTGAAATTGTTTTTGATAACATTATGCACGGAAAAAACTTATGACAAAAATAAAGAAATAAAGTTGATTGGCAAAACAAAATAATAAAATTAATTAAATTAACCATTAAAATTTGATCTGAATTTTAAGTTTTCCGAATTTTCCTCTCTGTATTTCACTTGCACTTTTTCGGATGCTTCAAGGCCAAAATTATTTAAGTATTATATACTTTAAATTTAAAGTAAGATTGATTAGAAAAAATTTTACAAGTTTGGTTGTGCAAGATTTCGAATTCATTATGAACTCCTGATTTGTTACTAAGAGGGACTGTAGTGAACACGATAAGTGATTTGAATTATATACATAGTTGAAGCTTCACTGCGACAGTTCAAAATGACGATTTTCTTGGAAATGGGATTTCGCTTACTAACACGAGAATATATATTCCCAAAAATTCGTTAAGGAAGATGTGTGTGTTTAATTGTACAGGGTGGCCGGGAAGTTCCCGTACCCCCTATTATGTTATTATTAAATTAAGGGATACGGGAACATCTACATATTTAGATTATGATGCTTCTCTTTATGACTTGTATATCACTTGAATATATCTGTGGGAAAGTTTGACTCTTGGTAGGTTGCATCCAATTCATATACGAACCACTTTGTCTTCCAAGAAATCGCTTCCCGTAGTTTCTTTACTTCAAATCTTAAAAGTTTTTAATTCCTTAAAGATTTGTCTTTAAAGATCAAAAGCTAACAGAAAACAAGTTATCATCGTTGTATTATTAAAGCATTTGTAACATAGGCTATCATCATCAGAAAGTGCGTCTGGACACAACAAGAGACAAATTCATCTGTTTACATCTGGATTCTGTTTTCGTCTCAATCTAAATATCGTTCGTGATAAGAATAAAGGAGTTTTAAGAAATTCACTATCAACAGTTACTTACTGATAGTATTTGTAATAAGGGTGTCCGGGAAGTTCCCATGCCTCTTAATATAATAACAACAACATAAGGGCGTACGGGAACTTCCCGGCCACCCTGTAGATGCTTTATTGTAGGAAATACTAATGTTTTTTGCAGTGTGTGTGTGTTATTAGGATTGTCTTCAGTAGTGCAAAAATTCTGCCTTGTAATGTAAGCATGTGATGGACTGGTGCAATGGTAGAATCGTGGCTAATTAGTTTTTGCTCAGCAGAATTGAATTTTTTTTTCCTCCTTTCCTTTCTGTTAGCTTTCTGTATGGCTTTTGGTTTTATGTAATTATATTTCAAGCAGAAAATAAAACACAATTGGATAATTATAAATAATATTCACTTTTTTATTGATTTTGTTTTGAAAATTAATATCATTTATACAAATCTAATTGTATTTTAAGAATTTTTTTTATCATGATTTTATTCAACATTTGAAATCGATTGCATTAGGTAATACTTTCGTAAAAATCATAATAGGATATGTGCCCTCCTTATCTGAGAGACAATGGCAGCTTGTTCACATTCTTTATCGAACGAATCAATTTGCATAGAATGATTGAAAACGGATACAACTAGAAATGTTTTGTTTATTATTAAGACATTTATCATTAAGAAAAAAATCAATGGAATAATGTACTAAATGCTCATTTCAACAAAATAACTATACAACTCTGTTTATCTAAATTGCTTTTCTGGTATAGTGTCCTTGTCATATCATGAAAACCAATTTTCAGTGACTTCAGGCTACATGGAAAGATGGATGTTTAGAATTATAAAACGAAACCGGAAAGGAAATATAAGGATCCGAGAATAAATTAGAGTGGGGTTAACTTTAAAATGAGAAAGATAGGATATGTAAAAATACTAACTTGTCGTAGATAGACAACAGAAATGCTATACCAGAAATATCAGATTGCCATCTAAACTCCCGTATGGTTGACAAATGTTTGAAAATAAAAATTGTTGTTGAATTCGCGTTCTTCGTATGGTGGCCCGAGTAAGAATAGCCCCAACGTAGTTCATGCGTGTCGTAAAAGGCGACTTAAATGATCACCCAGTGCCTGGGAGTATAGCCGGGCCACCCTGACTCAGGGGTTTTAAATAGAAGTCCTGGTCCTCCAGATTGGGGGTTTGACGTGGGACTAGCTATTCTACACTGTAAAACCTTTTTGCTACGAGACCTGACAATAGTAATAGCCTGATTGATTTATATGGAACTAGACCTAGGAACGATAAACGAAGAAATGATTTATGGATTGCTTCATGGAATGTACTAGACAACGACTTAGATGGTATGCGATTTGAAAAAGCTCCAGGTACGAGGATGGAGGAGAAAGGCTTTAGATAGAAAAGAATGGCCTCATATTGTTAAGGAGGCCAAGGCCCTACATGGGCTGTAGTGCCATGGAGTTAGTTAGTCGAATTCGCGTGGAAATGGAAATCTTTCAATCGATAGAACTGGACAATGATAATGTATTATTTAATTGTATAAAATTATTATAAATTAATAAATTATTTTCAGAATTCGTGTCTGCCTATTAATCTGATTTAAATATTAATAATATCAATAAAAGCTTTATGTTAGATAGGGAAAGGAAGGGAAAAAAATAATTCGAGTAGGAGTGAAAGGTTTCATGAAGCTAAAAAAGCAAGGGTTCTAATGCTGCTCAAGGGCAAATGCACTCAGCAGATGGGTATAGAACTGTTGAAGGAGATTCAATTAAAGCAACATCAAACATTTCAAAGTTGGATAGGTTTTGGCTCCTAACTCAGTATTTTTTAAAAAGCCTTTTTAAGTGCACTCTCAATGGCACCAAAGAGTGATTAATGAGTCATTTCCATATATTTGTAAATCATCTATCTTAAATGAACCTTTTGTTAAAGTATCATCATTAAATATCATCATTTAGGAAATTTGCTTCTGATGTTGAAAACCAGACGAAGAAAGTCCATCGTCAATCACTGAGAATAACTGCAAATTTGTAAATGAGACAAGAATAATTTTTGAATAATGAAAAATAAGTGGAAAGAAGTAGTATCGATATTTGAAAGGCTTTTGACTATTGGCGGACTGAGGGTGGCAGGCAGGGTTGTAGCCCCACCCCAATTACATCCAAAAACATGAAAAAAGTTAATATTGTGGACATGTTTTTGGTTTGGAAGTCCATCACTTTGTTTGTGACCTACCCCGCAATCCGAAAAAGGGCACAACGGTTATTTTATAGTTATTATTTTTTTTTGATTGAACGGCGAAGACCATCCGTAACCCCTTCTATTCCTAAAACCTGGTTACGCCTTTGCTTTATCCATTGTAATACATTGAGTTAGCATTTTGCCGTTTTTAGTTTGTGTTTCAGTAAATAAGGTTTGATATTCTTATTAGCCTTTATTCGTTGATTTTGAAAGCATTTCTATGGTCCACAGTTTGAGCATTAATTTTTGTAAGTTGAAGTTATCATTTTGTAAAATGAAAACTTTTCGATAGAAAACAAAATCAAGTACACTGATTCTCAAATTTCGTAATACTAATTTGAGAGTAATAAACATATAGACAAACAGTTGGTGTATGAAAGATACAGTGTGAGTCACAATGAATTTACTAGTAGACAGACAGACAAAGCAAGAGTAGAAAGTAGAAGAGTTGCAGTGCTGTTGGTGTTACTGTAGAATGAAGACATAGTGATGAGAATATGAATTGTGGCGAAGGATAGTTTGCATGAGTTCCTAGAAGGACCTTATTAACTTCTATTCCTTATTCTAAGTTGTTTCTTACTTACATTGTAAAATGAGTTCTCTAATATTTCTCGCCTGAGCTGAAAAATAATACATAGATATATTTAATATCTTATCTAAACTTATCTAAGTAACTACCTAAAGATCTAAACTCAGGCTATTGGAGGAAGATAGCTAAATAACAATTAGAATTATTAATGAAGGAAAAAACTAAAGCTAAAAACGATACTGACAGGGTTTTTACATCTTACTGCATTTTTTTAGAGATTAAAAGTTTCTAAGGCCTGTGGAAGATATTAGGAACTGTGGAGATAAAGAAGAATTCTTTTTCATAATTTAATTTTAACTAAGAAGTGCCAAAAGGAAAGAAAGAGGATCAATGTATTTAATACAGAGGTCGGAAGTAATTTTTACTACGGTATTGATAAGTTTATACTTTTCCTTTAGTTCTAGCTTTGCTTATCAGATGCGTGTCCATTTTTTTTCAACATTCATTGGAGGGCAACTACTCCACGACTCATTCAATTGGTAGAATAGGGTCTAGGTTCATACCAGAGGCTACTGACATCGATAAAAAGAATTTCCTCCATGATTTATTTTTATGAGATGCCACTGGAAAAAGGATTTTGTACAATTCATAATCTTTATTTCGAACTTGGAGATATTTAAAATTGGCTAACTCTAGATGATAACTTATGATGTCTCATGTGGTAAGAATTTAGACTGACTATTAATATCCGCCTAAATTCTGTTATCTTCCTATATAGAATTAGACCTCATGTTGGACTACAATTCTCTTCTTTTTAATTATTTGTTTTTTAATACCTTTTCAACATCTGTCTGTCTAACTGCGGATAAGTTGCTAATATTTACGATATCATTAGAGAAAGAATATGATTAACGTCAATTGTAATTGTTTGCAGTTAATCTAATTTGAATTGTTACATATATTTTTTGTTTTTCCTTTTGATCTTTGTTCCCCAGAACTAATTACCATCACATCCTTTGATTCTTTATTATAGGCTTTATTATATTAATGAAATCTGTTAGCATTATATTGTAGATTAAGAAGTATCAAATACTCTAGATTCAAAAAGATGATCTAAGGCCTTAATTGGGTGGATTTTACTTAATCCTTATTATCTTTTGCCTAAGTCAAAGAAATGGGATGCTATTAATATCCTACAGAAAAATACTGAAACTATTGGGATATTATGTTAATTAAAATATTAAATGAAATTTGACATCTAGTTTTAAGTAAGAAGCTTTTTAAGTACTATTATTAATTTGAGTTTTCTAACAGAATCAAGACTTAGGTCAATATATAATTAAAAGTTATGAAGAATTTAATTAACAAAAACTTTAAATTACATAATGTTTCGGATGCTGTGTCAGTAATTTTGTCAAATGTAAGTGTCAATGTGTTGTTAATCTGTTAACTTTGTAGACGCGTAAAACTTTGATCAATTAATCCCTACCTTTGAGGATCTCTTCAGTTGGTGGTCTTTCCCATGTTTGTACTGATGGTGGCCTCGGAGGGACTTTCTTTTCTTCATATCTCTTTTGTAGTAATTCCATAGTTAAATCGCCTTTACCTCGAAGATATTGACCAGCCGTGTGACCAGACTAGATATCAAAAAAAATAATTTTTAGAATTAAAGAAATCCTTATTGAATGGTAGTTAATCATTATGTCTGTTCACAGAGAGAAACTTGATGCTCTTTATTGGTTGATCTCACTTACAAGGGAAGTGCGTCTCAGCGTGTGAACGCTGAGAACCGCACGAAAATGTGCTTAGAATATAAATCGCTCATGCCAAAAACAGTGGTATGAGTCATTCTCATGAAAAACTCAGCTGTTGTCTGCTAGCGCCATCCGACGGTGGCATATTGTACCTGCACTAACCAATATTTACTATCAGGTCAGTAGGAAAAGTTTATTGTTCAGATAGCGTAATTATTTTAAGCAGAGGGAAATATAGCAATATTATCACGACATTGAAAAATGTGTGTTTTTGGTCCTATTATATCGATATTTTGTTTCTTCGCGTTACCAAAGTTCCTTTCTTGGACCTTCAATAGGTGATCATTCAAATGTCTCTTGTGGTAAGACGTGCAGTTTTGCATGAGAATGACTCATACCACTGTTTTTGGCATGAGCTATTTATATTCTAAGCACATTTTCGTGCGGTTCTCAGCGTTCGAGGTCACGCACTTCCCTTGTTAGTAACTTTTTCTATTTAACTGTTCTCATATTTTCAGTTTGTATAAAAAAAAAATATTAGCTTACTTTATCTTTAATTGTTGTATCAGCTCCATAATTATGAAGTAATCTATAATATAATCCATCATCCGGAGCCACAGCTGCGTAATGCAGTGGAGTACGTCCTTCCTGTAAAAAGAAAAAAAATCATGTTCAGAAATCTCGTTTAATTAAAATAAGAAAGTAAAAAATTAACGATTAGAAGTTTGATACAAAACATTGTAATTTTATTATTTTTAATCATTTTGATTAATTGTGAATAGTTAGCCGACCAAACTCGATTATCACATTCTACATTTCCTGCTACAGTCTAAAACAGGGGTGCACAACCCGCGGTCCGGTAGTCTCAAACTTAAAATTAAATTTCAGCCTCTTCATTGCTGCCAACAGATAACTTACATTGAAAAATGACATAAAATTTGCAATGGAATGTTGGTATGAAACACAACTAACGCATTATTTAATAATTTCAAGTTTACGTAAATTACATTTATTTTTAATTATTATAAATGGCACTTTCAAATCATTAATTAGGAAGTCATTTATATAATTACATGTATTATCAAATCTTTAATTAGTAAGATATAGTAAGGGTTGGGGAGGGGGGTTTGGAGGATGGGACACTGGCCCTCCATCAGAACTGTTAAGACAAAATATTGGCATTCATACTTCCTAAGATTGGGCACCCCTTAAATGAGCTGCTTTTGAATTATTCTTTTCATTTCTGGTTTGCTATCAAAGATGCTTTGTATTCAGGGCTCCCACGTGAAATTCAGGGCCCAGGTACCAAATGCAGTAACGCCCCCTCCCCTCCCATGTTATGGTCGAAATCATAGATTCTTAGCCAAAAATATCGCGAAAACAGCCCACGATTTCATGTTTCTCCCTTTTAAACCTGTCACACACAGATAATATCTACTTAAAAAGTAAAAATGCAACCTACATTGATTCTGGGAATTCAGAAGCTGATTACAATCTTAAATTAACCGCAATTTGTTATTTTTTCTTACAATTTCTTTAATTTATTTAGAATTTGAATGTTTTCAATTATAAAATGGCATAAAGAAGTAAGTGCTTAGGTTCAGTTATAATAAAAGCTCAAGTGTAATGTCTCCCTTAAGGAAGTCGTGAATAAGACGTTCTTACACATAACCGTGAACGTGATATCCATTGTTGAATACGTGTAGTAGAATGTCTCGATTGATAATATTAGCATAGAGCTGTTCTGCATTATTATTGTAATGCAGAATAAAGCAGAAAAGTAGTTTATATAAAATGTATACTTAATTATAAAAAGAAATCTTGAAGTGATGGGCTAATTCATATAATTTTTCTTTTCGGTTAAGATCTCAGTCCTGGCACCGGTGCTGAGGGACCAACTGCCCCCTCCCCTTGAACTTTAAATTCTTTTATGTTATTTCTCCTTTTTATCCTATATTTTTTTTGTTTATCACCGAAGTTTTACAATTCGTGCAATTTCTTCTTCCATCTAGGATCACAATTCAAAAAAATTATAAACTTAATTTTCTACCAAAAAGCCTCAATAGTTGACCAGGGTGTCTACAGAATCAGGGAAATCAGGGAAACCGGGAATTATCAGGGAATTTTGCAATTATTACTTAAAATCAGGGAATTTTTTGGTTGAACAGATCGTTTTTTTTTTTTGGTTGAACAGATTGGTTTTTTTTTTTTTTTTTGGTTGAACAGATCAGGGAATTATCAGGGAATTTTAAAAGAAATTGTTCATGAAATCAGGGAAAATTTTTATTCAGATTTTGTAGACACCCTGTTGACGGATTCAATAGTTGTTATGCCAACTTTTCTATTTTTGTGACCCCGAACTTTTTTTCTAACTAATTGAGTCTAATAAGATAATTTTTTTTTTTTAGTCTTTAATGTCATATTTTAAAACTTATTGTAGTTCTTTTGTGCTCTGTTCATCTTTAAATTTTGAAAAGTATTTTTTTCCGTTGGAATTTTTTTTTATAGTTGCTTCGTATTGTTGTTTTAAGTGGTGAAGGTTAACTGAAAAATTCAATGGTTTTGCTCAGTATTCTCTTGAGAGGCTTTTCTTCATATTTTTACTGTTTAATTGCTCAGAGATTTGGTCTTAAATATCACCTTTCCTTGATAATCCTTTCTGGAAAGATTTAATTTTTTTTTAAAAAAAAAAGGTTGAGACCAAATTGCATACTAAATGACATCCTACTACAGCTGTTTCACGCTAATATGGCGATCATCAGCTAGGAGCAGTCATCAGTGCAGATAAAGTTTTGCTTATTTTAGCTTTTCGGGTTCCACATTGATTCCGACTTAATTTTTTTAGAAGACATTTCATTCCAATTTTTTCCCTTTCATTCACTTTTTAGCGTATTCCATTTTTTGGAATTTATTAAAAAAGTGTTTTAATATTTTTTATTTACTTTTCCACAAATATATTTAATTTTAGTTTCTAGTTATGAGTAATTTAGGAATTTTAAGGGCCGTAATTTTTTTTTCTTGCATAGAAATAAAGTAATCTTTATAAATACGTACATTATCCTGAATGTTGAGGGTTGCAGGGTAATTATAAGCCAAAAATCGTACTACGTCAGTGTGTCCATTGAGAATGGCTCTGTGTAAAGGGCAGGCACCAAGATGATCCTTGGCTACAGCAAAACTTTTTTGGTCGAGAAGCGCGTGCAAATCTCGCATATCTCCATCAGCAGCTGCGTTGTGAAGAGCTCGTACTTTTCCCTGTTTAAAAAAGAAATAAATAAATAAATAATTTAAATAAAAGCAGTTTTCATACAATATCTCATAATAATATATTTTAACTGTAGTAAAAAGCAAGCTATGTCCATCCATTAAATCAATCTTCACTTGGCTACTTACAGTCACGAATTAAAATAAACTTTTTTGTAGTTTAGACTAATAAGGATTAAACTAATGAGGCACACATTTATAGGTTTAAACGTCAGTACTAACTATTCCTAGACAAATATAGTGATAAAAATATGTATTATTCATCAAGTTTAATATTTTTTAGAATTATATTTTAATTCTTACCATATAAGCAGGAACAGCTTCCAGAAAGTCCTGAACATGTTCTTTATAACTTGTTTTCCCTAATAATAAGTCCCCTTTACCTTCGATAATCAGCTGTTCCAAATTCGCTAAATTACCTTCGTCAATCCACTGTTTTATTTGATTTTCTTCTGTGGAAAAAAAGAAAAATAAGAAATTATCAGATTCAGGATAGCTTTTCTCTCTCTTTTATAAAATTAAAAGTTAAAGTATCCCTCTATAGGCCTGGGCTGGCCTTTGGGGCGCGGGAGGTCAGGCTCCCAGCGTTTCGTGACCATCGGGACGAAGTTGAGGTCGGGTGGTCAGCCCGACGCCCGCCCGCCTTTAACTCCCGGGAAAGAAACCATTTCATAGAGGGCTGGGTAGACCCTAGGGCCCGTTTGGAGGAGAAAGAAGCGTGGAAAAATTCCCGTCCTCCGCCGAGGCCGGGAATCGAACCCGCGACTTCCAACCCGCAGCCAAGCGCGCTGACCACTCGGCTACCGGGCCCACTTCTCTCTCTTTTATACTGGTATTATAATCAGAAGATGTACAAATCTTTCAGCTAACTGCAGTTTCCGAACGATCTAACAACTAAACAAACAATCAATCTTAAATTGTGGGAATTATTCTTGGAATGTCAATATTTATTTTCAGCTAGAACTAAGAAGTGTGACGAATAAGTAAGGCTTTTTTTTTTGTTTCTTTTGACATTTTAGTATTTAAAGAAGATGCAGTTAACCAACCTTCCACTTGGGATTCGCTGTTGTCATCCGCTTTTTCGGTACCATTTTCTTTATTGGATTCTCCTGATTGTGGAATTGAACAGGGAGGACTTCGCACTTCTAACTTGACATTTCCCTTTTCATAATATTCAGCCGATTTACCTTTCTGCGAATCAGAGAAAAAAAACCAGATGAGTAATTTGGGAATAACGGTGTATCTGAATATGAAAGTTTTGATTGTAACAGAAAAGAAAGAGAAATTCATTTTACTAATGGAATGAAAGAAGTTTCTTTGACGCACTTGATCTAAGAGTTTAGGATCTGCACCAAAGTTAAGGAGAGCCTTATATATGTCTTCTCTGTCTTTATAAATTCCAGCATAATGAAGAGGCGTTCGTCCTTCCTGTAAGGAAAAGAAAAGGAAAAGTGTTACATATGTGTATGATTTGTGCTGTGAGAAATAAGCGTCTAAGATTTAAAGTGTTTAATAAAGTAAATAAAATTCGTACATTATCTACGACGTTGGCCGCTGCTGGATACATTTGTAGCATAAATTTCACTATATCAGCCCTTCCATATTTCACTGCGCGATGCAACGCTGTTAATCCTTTGTTGTCTCTAGCAATCACGAGCTTTTTGTTATCCATAAGTTCCTCTAAAGCCCTTAAATCTCCATTAGCAACAGCAGTCTGAACAGCATATATCCGATCCTATAAAAAAATTCACATATTAACTATCCAAATATTTTTTAAGTATATATATTACGATTATGAAAAGCAAAATTAGCGTGTGTAAAATGCTAATTTAAGTACTGTATAATTTACAGATATATATACTTGACTATACATATATATGTTTATAGATTTTTGTGAATAAACCGCGATATTATGATCTAAAATTAGTATCAGTGCTTAACCAGTTCATGGAAACGTGTCTAATATAGGAGAAAATAATTGATATAACTTATTAGGTAGTGTCATTTAGAATTAATGAAATTACAATAAGGAAATATTTGTCGTAGTAACTACATTGTTTACCATAAATTGTGGAACTCTCTTTAAAAATGCTCTAACTTCTTCTATCCATGATGTCTTCCCGTATAATTTTTTTCCATGGCCATCCAAGACAAGTTGCTCCAGCTTTTCCATATCTCCTAGATTTATAATTTTTGCTATTTGTTCGGGACTTAATATCCCAACTGGTTGGGCAGCTAAAAGGAATAAAATTATAAATAAAGACAACTGTTCGACACTAGTTTCTAAAAGTAACAAGCCTAGATATTCAGCTTTAGTATTTCATCTTTAATGCATTACTTTTTATGTAAAAAACATTGAGTTGCAGTAAAGAAATTTTACTGTTTTGTTTTGTTTTTGTTTTGTTTTTTTTGTTTTTTTTTAGCTATGTTAATTTTAAGTTTTATCATTAAAATTTATAGTTTCAAAATTTTTTGTAGTAAGCATAGAAATTTAAATAATTATGTCTGTTAAGATATTCTACAAACTTATTATTTTTTTCTTTATTCGAAATTATTATAAACAAATTGTTAGTAGTATTATGTAGTAATCCAAGATTATGGGTTTTAGTAATGATATAAGATCTCCTGAAAAGGCAAAGATTTGTAGATGTGTCGGATATCATCGTCATCTGATGTAATAATTGGTATTTGGTTTAAAGTATGTTCTTTCAGTTCTGTCTCTGTATAAATTCTCTGTGCTGATACCACACTAAGGAATAATTTTAATTTTTTTTTTTTACTGTTCAAGAATATCTTTGAACAGGATAATGGTGTTCTAATTTTGTGATCAAGTTCATTGATTATGCTAAACGTCTTCCTTTCTTTCTATCTTATATTCTGTAACGCGACTGTCGAAATTCACTCGTTTCTATCTTCTTCGTATTTTGTAATGGCTTCCTTCCATCTTACAATTTTACCTAAGATAGCATTCTCTAAAAAATTAGAAAATGCTTTCCCAGCTGTAAAGAATCCTTTAACCTTTCTCTTTGTTTCAGACTTCTATCTGCTGATGATTGTTTTGTTTATCAATTTGAATGTAGACTTCGTCAACATTGAGGTGTGCTTCACTCGACTGTTAATTTATCAATTGCCTTACTCGTTATTTTTTTTTCTCACAATAGCAGTAAGTCTGCTATGGATATAGTAACGCCGTTCTTATGATATTTATGATTTTCACATCTTTTTATTTATTTATTTTTTCTGACAATTTTTCAAATTTCTTTTATTTTTGATTCTTTAATAAAATTCATTCGAAATATTAAAATAGGATCACCAGTTTATATCTTAACGGGAATAAAAAGAACCTTGTCTATCAGTTTGACGGAATAATCTTAGCGGTTTACAGAAGTTATTTACAAAGCACAGCTGCAGATTTGTTTTTGCTTTTTTTATTAAGTAAAAGGGTAATTTGTACTATGGTTTGCCTTAAGCTAACTTTGTATTATTTTTAAATAATTTTAAAATCCTCTCACCTTTCTTAGCAATACGAAGTGTTGGAGGTACTTGTCTTTTTAATTGGTTATTAGAGTTGTTTGTATGAACTTCTAGATGTCGCTTGTGTATTCTAAGTAACATCATTTTAACGTCTGTATCACCTCGATGCTGGAAATAATATTCTGCCGTTCGGCCTCTCTGGAAATGGAAAAGATTCTTTTTTTAACAGCAAAAAAAATAGCAATCTAGACCTTTGTCAAATAAAATCTAAACACGAATAGAATGGCTTGTAGAAAGGAGCCAACTTGTGTAATGACCAGGTGAAAGAGTGCTGAACTCTTACGCAAATTCGTTTACAAATATTTGACATCTGAATAGTTCTTATTTAACATATGTGACCTTTGTGCTTTTGTTTCAGTTACTTAAATAGGTACTCATATTTTTTGCATTTATTGTTAACTTTTTTAACACCAATGTATAATATTATAATTTTAAATTAGAGCAGTGATTCACAAAATGGCGGTTGCCGTCCCCTTGAAGACGATGGAAAGATACGGGGTACGGTGAGGGAAAAGAGAGCCGCAGGGCCTATCAACCAAATAGGCGAAAAAAATATTTTTCTTAGGAAATATATATGATAAAATCTATCCACAAAGATCCAAGTGACAACACTTCAATAACATTTATGTTATACAAAGAATAAAATGAACGATTTATTAAGGATTTAATATTTAATTCAGAATAAAGTTAAGTAACATGGAATTATATACAAAAATGTGGTTTTATTTTGTTTTGCGGTCCGAAATTAGAATTAAAGTCCGAACATTTATTTGTATTTTGGTGACTTGATGTGGACAGAATACACTGCACATATCAACCAATCCAGACGGCAGACGTTGTGAGGAGTCTTTACGTCTGCAAGAGCCAACGCTGTAGGTTTGTAAACATTACAAATTATCTTCACCCTCCTACTGTACATTCACGTCATGTATTACAGATATAATATCTGTGGTGATTTGCCAAAAGGAGTTAAGTCCAGCAACAACAGTTGG
>JAFIDM010004315.1:37116553-37131197 GCA_023159025.1 Thereuonema tuberculata | reverse complement strand
TTAAAGTTCATTTGGAAACCTGCAATTTCCTCAAGTTTAATTAGATTACCCAAATATCTCTTATATTTCCATTAAGACGACTAAGATATTTGTAGATTTTTTTTTTTCAAGCACAAAATCATTAATTACTATTTTCACGGACAATGAGGCATTTTGAAAGTTTATGTGTCCCCTTAATATTTTAATATTTTATAATAAAAGGTTATAATGGTTTTTTTTTACATAAATAATAAATTTAAAACAAAGTTTGTAAAAAAAGTTCTTACTTCATCGGCAACTTTGGCATCAGAACCAGCTGCTAAAAGCATCTTGTATAGATTTCCGTTATCTTTGGTTAGTGCTCCAGCATAGTGCAGTGCTAGTCTCCCTTCCTAGATAAATCATTCTTCATTATTAGCTTCATTCAATTAAAAAAATACAATACTCTTTGAAATATTTGGAAAATTCATATTTAAAGATTCTATTTAAGAATTTCATGTTATATTCTTTTACTTACTTCGTCTTTCACTTTGACTGAATCAGGGCATTTGTCTATGATAAATTTAGTCATTTCCGCATTGCCAAGAAGTACAGCTTTGTGGAGAGGAGTGAGTCCTGCTGTGTCTTTACTCAGGTACAGCTGTTTCTGATCCGCTTTTTCTTCTAGTTCTTTAATGTTGCCATCTTGAACAGCTTGGTGAACATCGCGTATTTGGGCCTAATCGAATAGAGGATATTTATTAATACTATTACTATTAAGAAAACATAAGATAGAAACGATTATTACTAATTGTGCAACTGTCAATTCATTTTTAAAGTGTAATTACTGATGATAATGAACCTACAATGAAAGCAGGGACTGTTTTGAGGAATTCGCGAACTCGTGGGTTGGTCGAAGTCTCTACTAGAAGTTTGTCTCCATGTCCTTCTAGCACAACTTGTTGTAATTTATCAATGTCTTCTGCATGAATCCATTTCCTGATGTTAGCTCGAGTTACGTGGAAACCTGAAACATAATTGAAATATAAATTTGCAATCTTTTTCCCTGATATAAAATTGATAAATTAATCTAATTCCAAATAAAAACTTTGTTGGTTTGGATGCGTAACCGACCAATAGGTAAGGAACTAGAAGTCAAAACTGTCAAGAAACGTTGTCATTAAATACAATAATCGCATTTACTTAAACATTAATTGTCTCAGAAACCTAAAGTTGTATTAGAAAATTAAATTTTATCACAGAGATTTCCAAGTTGAATTTAATAGAAATTTGTCTTAGAGAGACCGAAAACTGCCAAAACACGATTCTCGCGATAAATAAATACAAAATTACTGTCTTTTAGTTAACTATGTGAATTTTATCTAACACACTATGCGAAATTCTATCCGCTAATTGTAATTGTTGATCTACATATTTGAAGAGTAAGTCACTGCTTTACTGTTAAGTAAAAATTCATATTGTTATTTTTCTATAAAACAGACTTGTTAAATTAAAAGAAGGATCTCAAAACTAAGATAAACCTTGCTAGTCCTCATCGGAAAGTGTTGGTCTACCCCTTTGGATCCTTGTAAGGATTTAAATCTATGTAGTAATTTTAATTTCAGTTCCACTATCTTAAGTTCGTTCTTTTCAGATCTTACCTCTGTCGGTGGATTCATTCAGAAGTCTTCCAGTCGTACTTTTTTTTGCCTGTAATTTCGATCTTAATCGATTGAGTCTATTTTGAATATCTAATAGATCCAGTTCTTCAGGATGTTCCCTGTAGTAAACTGGTGGATTTCCTCTCTAGAAAATAAGACAACCGCAGTTTTGTTAAATAAAATCTAATTCCCATCTTAATAAAATAAAATCTAATAAAACTGATTTTGAAAAATAAGAAAAAAAAATAACTATCCTTATCTACAGTCGGATACCACTTTATTTAAGGACACCTATTTAATAGCATGTTCCTCCTTTACTCTTAAACAACCAAAATTCATTTGACATGGATTCTATAAAACGCTGGAAGCATTATGCAGAAAATTGTATCATGTTGTACAATTGTTGCAAATGGATGGAGATAAGTTTTGAGACTAACAGTCCTTTCTCCTTTTCTAAAGATTTTCAAATGATTTGAGATCCGAGGACTGTGCAGGCCAATGAAGCAATGAAAATTCGTTGTCGTGTCCCTGGTACCATTCCATGGTGATTGTGGGCTTGTGAGAAAGGCGCGTTATTCTGCCGGAAGTGTATTAGATTGAGCGATAGGGACACCTTGGTCAATTCAGATATGGGTATCAGGGGACCAGAAGTGTGTTCAGGAATACATTCCCCACATCATCAGCTTATACTGTTGACAACAGACAGACAGGTGTTTTTGCCAAATTCCGAGCTTTCCATCAGCTGCTGCAAAAGGAACTTTGATTCGTCCGACCAGGCAACATTTTTACAATCATCAAAGGTCTAGTGTTTTCTTTTTTTGTTCTTTGCTGAGAACGTCGATACCCAACGTGGTCGTCAGCAAAATAGCTCATTCCAGAGAAGGTTGTAGATGATATTCTGTATACGAAGATTGAATTCTGATATAATTTGCCTGATTGTGACCCGTCTCTTAACTTTGAACGATTCTCGCCATCCTCCTCCGAAATTTTTGTTTTTCATATCACCCCTGATAAACCCTTGAAATTGTGATGCGTGAAATGCCCAAGACAACAGCCTTTTAAGAGATATTCGATCCAACACGTCTAACACCAACTATCATGCCAAGTAAATCATCCAGGTCACTCGCTTTCCCGATTTCTGTACGGCTAACTGTTGCTGCTCTGCCGCGATCACCTGACATTTTACGTCTTGGAACGAACCATTTATAAGAATAGGTGTAGTGTATCTAATAAAGTGGTATCTCAGTGTACAACTTAGCAATTTAAAACTACTAATTTGATCAAATAAAACGAATTAAATTCATCTGGAAGATTTGTTGACGTACAGAATGGGAAAAACTTTGTTTAGACGAATTTCAATAATTAGGTACACTTGCCACAACATTCGATTCAGTTCATTATTATAATTGCTGACTTCCGCTATTTCCGTAATTTCATTAAGCATTATTGTAATTCGAATAAACAATGCATGTTAATTATTATAGAAAAAGTAGTTATAATATATTTGAAACCTAATTGTTATAACATCAATAGCTATAGAAGGAAGGAAATTGTTCCATTTTACAAGAAATGATTTATAAGACACTGGTTTATTGTAGTGCCTGACAAAAAAAAGGGAAAAACCAACAAATATATTCTTTATTGTTTATTATAATTATATACATTCTCTCGTGCTTCACTATTTACGTGCATTACTTGGCTAGTAGGAAATAATGTTAGTGATTAAATTTGTGATCTCATAATACTTTAAAAGTCGCAGAATTGCGTGGTACGATGAAGAATTTTGTATTTTTAGGTTTTTGAATCTTTGTCAAAAAATTAAAAAAAATAAATTATAAGTTACTTATACTAGCTTTGGAAAGTTAAGAGCACGATTTGAAGCAAGAATAACTTACAGAATCAGCTGCTAAAGGATCAGCTCCTGCTTCTCTTAACAAGTGATACGTATAACCATCATCTCGAATAACTGCAGCAAAATGCAGTGGAGAACGACCTTCCTATAAAGAAATAAAGTTCATCATTGAAATACTTTAAAAAGTTTATTTTAGAGCTAATTATGTTTTCATTTCTATTTCCTACAAAAAGCTGTAGGTTTAGTTTCAATTAATATTTGTTTTTAAAACGATGTAAACTTACAGAGTCTTTGACCGATAGAGCCTCTGGAAACTTCTGACAAATATATCGTGTAATGCTGGGATGACTGTAAAGTAGGGACTTATGTAACAGACCTAAACTACTTTGGTCCTTAGAACAGGCAAGCCGCTTGCGATCCAATAATACCCTAACTTCTCGTAGATTCCCTTGGGCCACTGCTTCATGAAGTGCTTCAATTTTGGCCTTTGGAATAAAAATATAATACAAATTTATAAATCCATGAAGGTTACACGAAGGTTTAGTTTATTCACAGTGAATTTGTAAATGATAGCGAATCAGGTGACAATAGCGTTCGATTTAGACTTACCATATATGCTGGTACTTGTTTTAAAAACATCCTGGTTTTGGAGTCAGTGGCAGTTTCTCCAACCAGTCTTAATCCATGTCCCTCCAAAACGATTTGTTCTAGTTTCTCCACTTCTCCCCCTCTGACTAGCAGGCGTATTGTGTGCGAATTCAGGGTCATATTTTGAGAGCCATCTCCTGAAAGTACAAAGAAGAAAAAATAACCGCCATTCTTAAACTGTTTATTTATTGCAAAAACAACAGTTGAATACTTTTACAAAGAAAATTTTCTTACTTCGTAATCTACTGTTGCTGTTATGAGATTGCCCCAGATATTCACTAGGATGTTCGTTTGCATGGCTTGCTAATTCTCTATTTCTTTCTTCAATTTTCGTCAAATCTATTTGATCTGGGTTTTCTTTATAGTAAGTCGGTGTTTTCCCAGCCTACAAATAACAATCGTAATTTATATTTGGAGAGAATGCTACAGGTTTTTTTTATATATTAATAATATTTTTAATAAACTATTTCACTATATGATTTCTGAAATGTAAAATAATAAGTGATCCGTTAAAAACACTGGTAAGTTGATTTTTAATAATCTTACGTTATCTTGAATTGTTTCGTCGGCGCCTGAACCAACCAAGGTTTTGTAAATTCGCTCGTCTTCCACAACAGCTGCGTAATGCAAAGGAGTCCGTCCCATCTTGAAAAGAGAGAGAAAAAAAAAAAAGATTTCCACATTTAAAGTTGCCTTCAAATGCAGCTATTGTAGATGTTAACTGTATGGAATTGTCTTTTAGAAGGAAGAATTTGAGAAAAAGTCAATCATAGATATGAGTAGAATAGATTTTTCCTCATGGAGTAAGCGCTTGCTCATCGCTTGCACCGAAGGTGTAGGTTCCGACGTTTCTTTGACCAATCGTTGAGAATAGGTGGTCATCACCTCAAAGCGCTTTTAATTTAATATTACTGAGGACCTTACGGATCAGAAATAATCTTGGAAAAATACCCGATCTCCGTCATTACCTCCAGTCCGAGCAGTCTAGTGCCTCGACCACTAGACCTTCATATGTGTAATGGTATGACAAACAAAAAATAAATAAAAAAAAAAAATGAAGTGCCTATCGAAGAGCAAGAATTAATAATTCTACCAATTTTGGTATTAACTTTCAGTAGTCTACAATGAATGTCTCTTAATGTATTTTGGTTTGTAGATTTGATGGTTTTTTTTTTTTTTTCCTTGTTCACAATTTATTCCATTGGAACATTAAGATATCACGAAATAAGGTGAAACAATTTCCTCTGATTTAAAAAACAAAACAAAACTATTTAGCAAATTAATAGGGTTAACTTTCCTTAATAAATGATCCTTAGGTAACAAAAAATACTCGAGTAAAGGTTCGTTTCTTACCTGATCTTTCAGATTTATGGTCTCTGGAAAATTCTCCACCAAGTATTTAACGATTTGATGATTATTATGAATTGTGGCTTTATGTAAGGCTGTAGCACCGTACGGATCTCTGGAAGCTGCCATCGTTCGACGATCCAATAAACTTTTCACGTCTCTTAAAGATCCATCTACCACTGCTGCATGTAATAACGCTTGTTTTTTCTGAAAGAAAGAAAATATATTTCCTCTGTGTCAACTGTGGCCATCAAAATATGTGAATCCCATTAACCAAACTTTATTACAGAATAAAAAGAAGACTGCTACCAATTTTGTTGAAAAAAAAAACGTAGACACCTTCCTTTTATAACTCACCAGGAACTCAGGCACCATCTCGAGAAACTCTTTAACTCTTCCATTGACTGCGGTTTCTCCTAAAAGTTTATCTCCATTTCCATTGAGTACAACCTGTTCCAGTTTGCTCACATCGCCCCTCTGGATCAGCTGCCTCACTTCCAATTTAGTCAAAGGTGTCACTAATAGAAAGAAAATGACCACTGTCAGTATTGGTTCAAAACAGCTGTTGTAAATAGATAAGGAATTGATTTGAAAATTTTCGAAAAGTTTATTTTTGTAGTAGGTTTAATAGTAAACTGATAGTAAAAGCGTTCCCAACTTTCATTCATTCTAAGAACTTCATAATAAGTGTATTACAAATGACATTTTTTTTAATGGTTAAATGAGTTTTAATACTTTTATATTAAATTCCCATCTTTTTAGTGGAATTTAAAGGTAAATCTAACGTTCAAACAATGAACAGTTTATATCTACGTGCCAATTCAGTAATTGTATAGAAGTTTTTTCTTACAGATTTCTTAAGTTTTATAGGCTTTGTTTAAAATTATTTTTAAAGTGCAACATAGCGAGAGTTATACCAAAATTTAATACGAAGTACGCAATAATCCTAAACTTTCAAATATGAAATTTCATTTAAATCAGTTTATTATTCTTTTGAGTTACTTCTGGGCATAATACATAATCTTATTGTGTGTAGGCCAGGAAACAGCAAAAATCTAATCAGGGCTGCACAATAACATGTTAACTATATATAAGTTTGATGTTGATCAGAACATTATTCTTTAAGTTAGTTATGTTTAACAAGTAAGTGTTTTGGTGTTTATTAAATAAAGCCAAAATTGGCCGAAAACTTCCAAAATCTAACCAGATCTAAATAATAGCAAATAAGTTAGATTAATTATTAATAATAGATCGATTAATTATTTCTCCAATTGTCGCAGCCACAAAATTCTCAATAACAGACATCTCTTACATATTTGCACAAACAGACTATCACAGACAATGTTCTAAAGATTAAATAATGTGAATCTCCTTTAATTATGTTTATATATATTGAAGTTTTAAAAACTAAACGTATTAAATGTAATAGAATACTATATATATAGTTCTTTTGCTTGTCGCTTGCACGATTACTATAACTTTCCCGGTACTACCGTATGGAGAAATAAAAAAAGAAACAAACAAAAGGAATTTTCATTGACCTGTAGTATTCCTCTAGCTCAGCTTTTTTCCAACTGCTGGTTCTGAACTTTTGGGAATTTACTGGAAAAATCCTATAATGGTGGAGGCGGACTTTTATATTGGATAGTGTTGCTCCTTCGTTTTGTTTTGGTTGGATGATCATCGCGGTAGTAATAAAATGTAGGAAGGAAATTTGGCAGTCGAAAAAACCGTTGTACATTACTGATAGGAACATAATTTGAACTGGTTGAAAAACGTTATGAAAATTACGAAACACCGTCGAGGAATTTAGGGATGCCTTCTATTTCCTTAGGTTAAAGGAACATTCATGTTTTGAATTTATAATGTTGTAGTGATTTTAAATGAAATAAGATCTTTGTTCTTCGCAGGGTAAAGACACAGCCTGTTAAAAGTAATCATAGGTTTCTTTAAGTTAACATGTAAAGTAGATTTATAAGAAATAACATTTCGTACACTTAACATATAATAACATTCAGTTTTTGTTATTGTTAAACTGAAGGAAACAATGCATTATTAAGATTACATTACAAATCAACAGCGGTTCTCCATCAGGTATTTATTTAAATTTATTTTATTTATTTACTTATTTTAGTTGTCGAAAGTAACAGGAAGTTCTTTAAAAACAACAATTGTTTGTAATTTCTTTCAATGTATGTTTGAAATCGATAATTGCCATCAATGTAGGTCAAGCGAATAGACAAAGTGGTGGGAGGAGATCAATACATTTCAAAGGAACAAAACAGATTGGAAGTATTTAGACGAAAATCAAAGTAAGATAAAATTTAGCTTATTTGAAATTTGAAAATTTATCAAATATTAATTAAGATTGATAATCCTGCCGTAAATGCAAGACAGATTCATAAGGGAGGGGCTGAAATCATTTCTGTTTCCGAATTGAAATCTCTTAAGCAAAACACGAGACTGTTTTTATAATATAATTTGAATTGAAAGAAGAAAAGAAAACTCAGTGTATATTATAATTTTGATGTATTAAAATATTATAGAACCCATTTTGCTCTGATTTACGTGATGCACGTGATTTTGAATGGGTTAGCTGAATTAAAAAATAATAAATGTCATATCTTTATTACTCTTTATGATTTTCTTGAATTCATAAGGAGAAAGAGTGAGATTTATTAAGGAAAGAACAAAACATTTTCTAAATATGTGTTGACTTTTAGCAATATTTAGAGGTTGTTCCAATAGTTTAAATCAATAGTTCGCGCATTTTTGGATAAAAAACCCAATAAATTATAAAAACAAACAAACAACTTAAGCATCGTTGCTATGATGAAGGAATTCATTATTATAAAATTATTATAAAATATACAATGTTTGTCCCATTTCACTTCATTTATTTGTAGCTGTTCGTTTGTTTTACATTTTCAGTTTAATATTTTAATAGTCTTTGAGCCTTACTTGCGGAGACATCCTTTTGCATTGTTCTCTCATGGCGGGCTATAATTCTATTGGCTGGTGCTCCGTCCCGTAGCTGTTTCAGAGGCATTTCTTCGGGATTCTGTAGATAATATTCTGGGATTTTTCCTCTCTGGGAATAGACAATACAAGAAATAAGAACAGTTGAACTAACATGAGTGCGTTCAGAAAGGGAAAGGAATATTTTCTGTTATCTTTACTAACCATGTCGGCTGCTTTTTTATCTGCTCCTGCTTCGAGAAGCATCTTATAAATTTCGCCTCCATCATCTACAATGGCAGCGTAATGTAAAGGAGTTCTTCCTTGCTACGGAAATAAAAAAATAAAGAGATGTATACTGGTAATAATAATTTCAATATTATTAAATTTTGAGATTTGAAACTTTCTTGGTGACGAAGATTAAAGAATTCTTCATGGATTTCCAGCCAAGTAAAAATTTTGGAGTGGTCCAAGCTTTCGGACGCCGTCATGAAGTCCATCTTCAGGGAATGAGAAGCGATGTCATCCGGGGCTTTTTAAATCATCTGAGCGCCGCTCAAACAGAA
Organism: Thereuonema tuberculata; assembly: GCA_023159025.1. NCBI lineage: Eukaryota > Metazoa > Arthropoda > Chilopoda > Scutigeromorpha > Scutigeridae > Thereuonema > Thereuonema tuberculata. The sequence continues at coordinate 37,122,207 of JAFIDM010004315.1, read as the reverse complement.
ACCGGCGCTCAAACGATTTAAAAAGTCCACTGTGATCGACATCTTCTCATTCCCTGAATATGGACTTCATGACGACGTCCGAAAGCTTGGACCACTCCAAAATTCTTACTTGGCTGGAAACCTGAGAAGAATTCTTTAACCAGTATTATTATTGATGGATCCAGATTTCTGTTATCTAAAATTTTTGGATCCATAGGAAAAAAAACTTAACTTTATTATCCAATTCCAAAACACCAAAATTTCGTCTTCTAACATCCCCCACCCATGAAAAAAAAAGCAAATCCCTATCTATTCACTAACCTATGATAATTGATTACATAAATACGAGAAATATCCCAGACTACGACCTTATTTCGCCGAAATATTATTTATAAAACTCAAAAAGCCACAACATGCGTTTCTACTCCCAATAAAAACGGTAATTTTTTGAACCATCATAACTGGAAACGAATTTATATCCATTTAAAGACAGAAGATCAGGGAAAAGAATCCTTAGTTTAATAAAGTTTAATGATCAAAACTTTAAAAAGTGGCATGTTTAGAGAAAATACTTTCCAGAAAAAATTGCGTACAATAGTTTTGGTTTATCACTATGTATCTTGTTATAGCATTAATTATTGTAAAGATAAGAAAAACTAAATTTAGAGTGAATGCTGTACTTTATCAGGGCGAAAGAACTACAAACAGATTTCAAAACACTTATTATTAATTTGAAAGGTTTATAATTTTATTTCTACTTTACATTAAATTTATTATACTCGTTAATTTAACGTTAGTTTGATTATTACCGTACTATATTAATAAACAACAATGATTATTTTTTTTTATTGGGGAATATAGGAAACATATGTCCTACAGTCTTTACTTCCCCCCACTCAACCTGTGATTTTCTTCCGATCTGAAAGCCATAAAACTTATGAAGCGTTGATCGAATAAGGAGAAGGGATGGCCACCAACTTTCTTACTGAAAATCAAATATCGATATTCTAACAAAATGTCAGTATCGCTAGTCGGGACCAAGGCTTCCTCAGGCAGTGGGAATTTATTTTTTGATTCCTGAAATAAATCTTATTTGCTTCATTTAAATGAAATTGTGATTGTATGAAAATTGGTAACATAACTTTGTTAGAGAATTAAGTAAGCAAACGAAGGCACAATGCTATAAGAAAGGATTCGCACCCTGAGTTGTCTCCGGGAAGAGACTGGGATGGACCATTTCGTCCTTATTAGGACTCATCAGCCAGCCAAACTCCACCGAATGACAGACTCAGAAGGTGCGAGGGGTTAGCTTTCCCGGGACTCGCTCTCGAGAGCGGGAACTCCCCCCGAAGAAATCCTAACCAAAAATTAAATAAAAAACAAAAAACAACTATTCCTTGTCCTGCAATCTGCTAAGCGCAAAAGGAATTTAATTATGGCATTAAATAAAGCCCAAAAGTCATATATTTAAAATGAAAGAAATTTAACGTGTCCAATAATTCAAAGAATTAAGTAAGCAAACGAACTTACTTAATTCTTTGAATCATTGGGCACGTTAAATTTCTTTTCATAACTTTGTTATTTAGTTCCATTTAATAAATGTTTCTATTGTTATTTCAGAAAGTATGAATTCCAAAAAAAAAAAAAAAAAAATGGTAATCAGAAATCTCTAGTTACCAAGATAAATATTAATTTAGCAAACACTTACGTTGTCTCTAGCTTGAATGGAAGAAGGAAATTTATCTAAAATATATTTAATAATTTGCATTTGTTTGTATAAGACTGCTGTATGTAATGGACTAGCTCCATTCTGGTTGCGGCACATGGCTAGTTTCTTCCTATCCATTAATCCCTGAACATCTCGTAGTTTCCCTTGTGCAACAGCTTCATGAATGGAATCTATCTTCGCCTATAAAGAATCAGAAAGAATAAGTACAACACTTGCAATTTGAATAGCCATTACAGTCCTCACGCTGAAAGATGAAACTCCCAGAATGCAAAGCAGATTATAGATTGTCCTATCCTGGCCGTTCGCTAACATTGAAATAGAAGAGGTAGCTTCTCTTCTATTCAATGTTAGCGAACGGCCAGGAAAGGACAATCTATAATCTGCCTTGCATTCTGGGAGTTTCATCTTTCAGCGTGAGGACTGTAGTATTCTAGTACTATAATTAGAAGCAGTTGATGATCGCAGGAGTCCCTATCTCCTGTAAAGCCCACATTCTTTTAAGAATAAATGCTTGATGCTTAGCCTAATCGTTAACACAAAGAAATATTTTCATTCGAATCTTAGTTGAATAAGATATACAGTTTTATAATCATTCAATTTTTTGTTAAAAATGAAATGCGATTTTTCGTTTTATATTTTCCATATTTATTCTGATATTTTGATTAAGCATTTTCAGCAGATAAACATACACTTCTTATAATTTGACTGTAACTTCAAAAGAAAAGTAATAATAAAAAAATCTATTAATACGATAAGATGAAATTATGCATGTCTTTATAAATAATTAAAATTCAAGAAAAATGTAAAGATTTATTATACTTTGCTAGGATTATTTTTCATAAATTTTATTTTTTTAAATAGTGGTACTTGGATAAATACTTGGATAAATACATTATATCTTGACAGTATATATATATATATTATTTATTATTATTATTCACGATCGGGCCCTACCGGACCACGCGAAGTACACTACAAAGTCATTTCAGTCTCTCCTCCTTTTCTCTGTTTTTGGCTTTCTCTGTGCCCATATTGTGCCCCATATTCTTTCAGAATGGGCTCTTTTTCTATCCTCAGTCCAATTGGTTCCTGTTTTCCTGGGTCTTTCTGCCTTACAAACTCTCCACTCCGAAATTTTCTGCCCAAAAAGTTTCCTGTCGTATACATCTTGTTGTGATATCCCTGCTTCTTGCAGGTCCTGTTTAATATATATATATATATATATATATATATATACATACATTGCTGGACCTCTTTTAAATACTGCTGGAGACTAATTCTATAACTTATCTCTCCTTGAAATATTTATGTATGAATACTGAAATTTAATAAACTTAAATAATTCAATACCGTCTATCAAAAATATAGCTTAACATGCAAAGTAATTTTAATTAATTTAATATACAAAAATTTAAAATTAAAAGTAAAACTTTAAACAACGATATATATTGTTAAAAAAAATCTCTTCTAGTTTTTCAATGAAGTGGTAGTGATTTCTTTTCTAGTGTCGAGTGTGAAATTCTTACAGCCTTTGCTAACGTTTTATACTGTCCAAAGATAAGATATTCGTATTCATTTAGAATTATTTATCAGAGCCTGTCTTATGAAGAGTTGCTACTACTCTGGTAACTCTACTTTGAGATTCCCTGTCCTTATGTCGTTTTAACAAATGGATGCAGACAAACCAGGAGCTTTTTTGAGCTAACTTCTAAAAGTAAACTAAAAATGGCATAATAACACTGCAACTCTCGCACAATGAATAGTTAATCAAACTTGAGACGCTGTTTACCATTATGTTTCCGTCCACTCTGTTATGGTTTTTTTTTTGTTTAACTAATGGAAACTAGTGCTATACTGAGTCGATAGTCTCTCTCCGTATTGATTGATTTCTTTCTCATGTTGTTTGTGGTTATTTGTTTGTTTTTTTATATTTTTAACAAAATAAGCATCCTGCAATAAGCATATGCCATGTTTCTCAACTACGAACTCTAAATTTTCAACGGAAAAATTCCAAACCCGTTTTTGATTCTGACTGTAAATAAGCCTAGCGAAGTGTAATTGTTTCCTTTTAAGTAAATCAAAATGGATTCTCATCTTATTTTTGATATTTATTTTTCCCAGACAGCAGATCTTTTGATCAATTCTTATTGTTCCTGAGACTTTATTTGTACATTATAAATAATGAATAGAAACAATAATTACAGTATACATTTCTTAAAAGTCCTTTATTTTCAGTTAGATGATTATACGAAGTGAAAAATAATAGGACAGGATCCCAGTGAATGGAAAATTTGGTGCTTTTGTTTTTGTTGAGTTTGAAGATCAATATTAACCTTTCATTGCAGTTGCCTCCTATTCATAAGCTTTCATTAATGGAGAAATCTTCTTGTGGATTTACACTCATTCTTATTTGATGTCTATGATTTAAGTAACTGATCAATTTAATAATAGTTTCTTATTGTTCTGACAGTTCTTTTTCGTCGTTTTATATCTTGAAATACTGAGATCTAATTTTATTTATAACTGGAAACAATTCTAGGTTTGTGTTTGTCTCGAATTCTTGGTAATGTCCTTATTTAATGTTGCAGTTGCTTTTATTGATTGCACCCATTTCAAGCGAAGCAGCAGCATTCTAATTTATTGGTTACATAGAGTGGTAATGGAAGGAACTTAGTTTAATGTCAATCTTTGCAATTGATTATTTCTGTTGCAGTTAAATTAAACAAGAACTTTTGATAAAAAAAAAGTTGTACAAACAGCAGCTGATTATCTAATGTATTTGATAATTAAAATATATGAGGGGGCTAGAATCAAAGGCAGCTAAATCCATTTTAATTATTCAATACATTTTAATTATTCAATAAAAGAATAACCTATCATTATAGGCGTTCAGTGTGCTATCCATTGAGTTCTAATTCCTACTCTTAAGTATTTTGAATATTTCTTCATGCAACGTTACCACCTTAAAAAAAAAAAAAATTTTGTTAAATTTCAAAACATGGATTTAGCTGCCTTTGATTCTAGCCCCCTCATATGTGAATTAACCGATGATTTATTTTTCATCCTGAACAAAATACAAAAACTTTACTATGGTAGAAAAAAGTCGGAAGCTTCAATTCGTGTCTGTTGATTTCTTGAGTCAACGTCATCCAGATTTTCTTAATTTGACTTAGTGTTAAATAGCATATAGAAATTTTCATGAAAATATATCCCGAATTATTAATAAATTCAGCTATATAAATTATATCTTCGTTATTAGTGAAACTGATTTACAGAATATTGTGTATTGATAAGTGCAGAAAGAACATATCACGTCCTACAGAGGTTTTTAATGTCCTGTAGATATAAAAGTACTTTTTTGTTGTTGTTGTTGTTGATAATATTGATTTACCAGGGAAAAAGAAATAAGTTTTAAGATTTATCAACAGTGATAAAATCGAACATTGATCAGGTTATCTCTATTTAGATGTCTGTATAAATAGTCATGAAACTTGCAATGCTCGGTCTGGTGAAAAAAAAAATAATAATAATAAATGTATGTGTTTTTCCACTTTCTGTTCTTTCTATCTTTTTTTCTATTTCGTTAAGAATTTTACCGACTGCTTGTGTCGTATTATGTACAAAGATAGCATTTGAATCTTATGATTAGTTACTTGACGATGAATCAGAGGTGATAGTAACTATAGTCTGCGTTCAAGGTCACATGAAATCTATTTATCTATAATATATATTACAGTGATATGGAATTTGAAAATGCCAATACAAAGAATAAATCACTGTTTCTGTGAAGATACGGCCAATTTATCCTCACATCATCAGTGGCACAAGTGACAGAAGTGGAAATTAAAATTTAGAAAAATTTAGAAAAACAAAAACGCAGTATTCTAAGACTTTACTCTTTTTACTTTATATATATATATATATATATATATATATATATATATAT
>JAFIDM010004315.1:37088861-37116543 GCA_023159025.1 Thereuonema tuberculata | reverse complement strand
TATATATATATATATATATATATATATATATATATATATTTATTTCATTTTTTGTTTTTATATATTTTTTGTTTTTCTGGCCGCTACTCCTCCGAAACCATAAGTCACAGAGATAAGGTGTCAAATGTTAGGTACACTATTGAGGATGCCTACATTTCATTTTTCATTGACGTGGGAAACCGTTCATTTTAGAAGGCCAAATAGTCGGCTTCGCTGTCACCCACTCTCATCTCACACAAACACAAGGTCACGTGACAGAGAAAATGACCTCGGAATCCAAGGTCACGTGATTACTAAACATTTTGCGTGTTGCTAGTTACGGTCTAATGAGATTACAGACAAATTTACAACTTTTCCTTCCTTCCTTTTATCGAATTTGGCCAACTAGGGACCACGTAACTAGCTCAACCTGACAACGTCAGGGCGAGGCTAGTGAAATTCAAGAAAGGGGGGACGAGAATTATATCCCGTCCAGGATAACCCTGAGATAGTAAGTCCCAGGTGGGAAACGGACGAAACACAGAAGAAGAAAGAAACAGCCATGCCACCACCGGGATTCGAACCCGGGTACTGGCGCATCAGCCCCAACGGCAGCCCGCCGGCTAAACCGCACGGCCACGCCAGCACGGCTTTTACAACTTTTATTATATTGAAAAACGAAAATCTGTAATGCATCTTTGTAAAAGTCAGAAAATAGTCCCTATTGGATTCATTTAATCACGTGAATGGATTGCTATCAAATTTTTAAATAGTAGATCTATTATGTCTTTTAAGGCATCCTGTTGTGAGCCGTTGAAAGACTCTTTGTAGTTTGGTCGTATTACCAGACAGATAAATCGAGATCTATCGTTCATGTGATCTGGGATATCCCTGGTGTCAGTATATGGTTAGAACGTAAGAAAGTACCATCTAAGAAAGATAGAAAGCATCTTTATGGTAATGATTTGAAATTGTTTTCCTGTCTCTTTTTAGAAATATTGTATCGGAGAATAGATTCTTAGGGCTACTGTTACAATACAGGAAGTATCTTCTGTAGAATGGTTAAATTTGAGAACTTCATCAAGCATATTCTGAATGTCTGGTTTCGATTTGCTTTAGTAAAAACCTTCGATTATTGACTAGAAAGCATATGGAGTGATGCCTTCATATCACCCTGCAAAATATCCCTCGACTTTTTAATTTCTTCAGTTTATTAATACTCGCATACATCGCGGATAGTTTTGAGCCATCAATGTGAGTAACCTATTACTCTGAAGATGACCACATTTCCATTCACTCTTTAGAGTTACAACATTCTTTCGATCCTCATCAGGTTATTCAATTGTTATTTCTGTGTGAAAACAAAAAGATTTTTTTCCAATTCCACGGTTACTCTTTAACAAAAATTCATAAAAAATTACATATTTTAACAAATTTGTTAAATTTCATCTTCATTTTCCCTTGGCTTCTGGATTTTGGCAAAAATCCTAGATATTTCTTAATAGTTGAAAGTGAATTACTTATTCATTAATGAGTTTTATTACACCATTACATTAATTGTTATTTTTGCTGCCTGTATTTTAATGGCTTGTGTCATTTAAGTTTTTAATTAGTTTTTGATCTTGTAACTTTCACGTTCTTCAACATTGTGAAATAAAAAGATTATACAGTGACCAATATACTAAGTATTATTATACTATTTCCAATGCTCAGGGTCAAACCATGACTCTTCGCTGTGTAAGAGATTATGTATAAATGTCACACAATTTGTAACCGTTCTATTTCTTCTTCTTACTTAATTTATCAGACTATCGAATCGAATGTAACTATATATTTATAGATAATATTTTTACAAATGCTTGGAAAAAAAGCTATTGTAGTTTTGTTCAAACTCTTTGTCTGTTTGTCTTTAATTTATTTGAATCAATAATGAGAGAATTTCTAAATCCGCAAAAATACACAAGAAAAAAATAGGCAGAAGTATTAAAAAAATAAGAACATGTATTTTGTTTTAACATTAGAATCATCGTGCTTTACATAATATATCTGATAACATCTGGAGTGATTTAAAGAATTTGGAATGACTTGGAACTTAAAACTTGAAATTTTGGGTTTTTCCAAGTTTTCAAATTGAAGTTATTAAAAAAATAACGTTCGTATTTGTTTTATTTTAATTGTGGATCATTCACATTTCAGCAATTGATTATCATTATCATTGTTTGTCTTTTATTTTTTTACCGTTCTTATTGCTTAAGATTGTGTTTATCATTGTTGACAACGTTATCATTTCATTTATCGTTATCATCGCTTTTTATCATTTCTATTTTTTTTTTTTTTTTTTTTGTTAAAGATCAAACATCTTCGTATGTTTCAATTTCTTCATTATAGATATTATGAGTTTCTTCATTGTTGGTATTCTTCATTATGATTCGAATCTCCCACATGGCTTGAATTTTTGTTTTTCTCTTTTATGTGATGGATTGTTTTTATTATCGACTTTCTCCTGTGGTGTACCTTGGGAAAACGATTACTTAGGCAATGTAATCTACAACTCCCAACTCTTAATTAAGAAAATCCCAAAGGTCTGGTTTGGAGTAAATAAAAAGAAAAAAAATCCTGATATTAAGGATTTTAAAATGGGATTTTGAAGGTTGCTTTGCTATCTTATAAGCCTATATTAAACTAGATTAAAAACCATTTAAAATGGCATAGGATCACAACAACATTTTGAGATGATTTTCTCAATGAAATTTATAGGTTTGTTCAAATTATCATATCCTTGATGTGGGCTGCTATGGGCCTTCGTATCATTTTTGTAGTCTAGATCAAATAGAGCCCATTTCAGTTTTGTTTATTTTTTTTTCCCTTGAATAGTATCCTGGGCAATCCCACATTGAACCTGTTGGAAGTATTTAAATTTTTATCTCATATAATTGTAGTTTGAATACGTTCATCATTTATTGGTTAATCAAATTAGTATCAATTTTTATGCAATTAGTATATTTGGTTAATCAAATTATAATCAAATTAGTAGGAGTATTGTTTTCACTATCTTCAACTGCCAGTAAAGCTTCAGACAAATAGTACAACACTGTTACAAGAACACCGAAAGTAGAAACGTACTTTTGAAATTGAAATTCCGTTGCGTCATTACAGTATAAAAGTTTTAAGGGAAGAATTTCTCAAGTGAATAAATGTTCCACAGATATGCATGTTACAAAAGTTACTTCAATTGTAGATTTTAAAGTGATCGTTACATATAACTCTTTTGAAGGTTACAATTAAGTCATCATATTTGATTTAGTTCGGATTCAATGAAGGGACCTTTCAAAAGAACCCTGTAAAAAGGACTCTTCCTGACCACATAGAAGTGTCTATTCATTAGAAAGAAGAGCAGGTTTTTTTGTGCTGTGATGTTGGTTGTAGAAGCACATTCTTAGCAAACCTATCCAAAAAACTCCACGTCGTGAAGACCTTTCTCTTTCATTACGTGCACTTTTCTTCAGCATATATTTGCAGAAGCAGATTCTCTTTTGAATGATTATATGAGCTAAGGCAAGCTTGGTTGTTTGGTGGTAGAAATCTTTGTGCTTAATGTTCTTATTTCGGATAGCTCCTTGAATTAATACTGGTAATTAATTTCTCAAATTAGATAGTGGTAACTATTAATTATGGGAGAGAATTGCAACCCTGGAGTTACTGTGAAGTTCGATTTATAATTCATTTCCAGCTTCATGTAATTCGTGATTATACACTTTTTTTTATTCCTTGAGGGTTTTGCGATAACTTGAAAGTCTGAACTTTTCCAGTGAATGTTGAAATAGAACTTGACAGGTGTCACTTGTGGATTGCATAAATAGATAAGCACTCAACTAATATCTGAGTCAACGATTTGGTTAACGCATTAAATATTTATCTACCAGCTGTAATTCATCTGGAGGTCCTCTGTTTCTTCTTTAATAGGTGCATATCGATAACATTTTCTCTCTCTCTTGCTCCTAGTTCTTCTTGAGATCACTACAAAAAGTTATTCTGTGCATAATAGTCTCGATACTTAAATAGATATAGTCAGATACATCTATCTGCTATTAATAGAGAAATAGACATACAAATGCTGAAGAACCTAACAATGCATAATTCAGTGTGTTTAGATTTGCTTAAAATTAATTTGGTTTTGGCGACTTAGTAAGTACATGTGGATGTAATTTGAAAATCCAATGTTGATTTTCAGCAAGTGTCGGTTGAATTTGTGAGCTATTATAATTTAAAACTATAGAACTCTATTTGTATTATTTTCTTGACTAAAATTTTTTTTTGTTTACTTAGCGAACTATCAGTTCTTTATTTTTCGGTGCATTATATAGCTTTCTAAGTCGTTACATGCAATGTTTGTATTTATCTATTTGTTGAATGATAAATACATCGTCCTCACTTGTTTTAATTTATATAAGTGCTGAGATTACATATGAGACTAGCTTCCATTCTCTGTATTTTCCAGGTTAGTCTCTTGAGTTCGCCTACAATGTTCGGTACCAAATACTTTCTAGTATATTGCTAATGTTCTGTCTCAGAAACATCAGAAAAACATTCTTCCATTCCTTATTTATTTTGTTCATTTATTTGAATACTGGTCCATTCCTTTACTTTAATATATCGTTAATATATATTGTTAATCAATTCCAGTGACTTCTCATCACTGGGAAGGTTTTACTGACTTCGCTGCTTAACTGTTAGTCAAATGGTTGATGGCCAAGTGATTTCTCCCGATCAAAAGTGATGTCAGTGGTTGGAGTTATCGTTGAAAATTAATTAGCAAAGCAATTATCATTCTGCTGAAAACTATTAGAGCATATTGGCTGTCAACATAATCATTAAATGCAAGTTTTTTTTTGTTTTTTTTTTTTCAGTAATCCTTTAAAATTAAAAAAAAAAATTGCTGCGTTTTAATTGTTATAAGTTTTTTTTTCTTTTTTTGTTTTTGTTTTACCCGTAATCTCATTGATTCTATAATTGCATTTTAAAATGACATGACCTCTAGTTTTCCAGTAACTAAATGATTTGGAAGAGAAGCATTACATCAGTGTTTGCGTGTGAACAGACACTGGGTCGGAGTTATTGGGTCAGGCATTTGGATTTTACATTCCAGTTTCGTGTTAGAAGAAGTCACGCTTAGGTAATAATTACATGTCATTCCCTCAGTTCGTCGCACGGGTCGTTCTTTATTTTTGGACCCAGTTGCCCTACATGTATCGTGCAAAAGATTTATCATGCTCATATCTACAGCTTGAATTGTTGTTCAAAAGTTCACATGTTTCAAATCAAAAAGAAAATCCCTCTTAATGAAACTTATCTTACTAAGGAAAGATATTAGAACTCTAAGATTTAAGTATTTTTTCGATTCTGTAATTGTGAAGCCAGATCCTTATTATGAGAGCACGCAAAGTAAGTTCTTCTAACATACTTTGAAGTAAAGCTAATGTACTACTGAAAGTATAACGTTTTTGTATGTTTATTGGTCCGTGAATGATTTATCACTGCGAATATTACTGACATAGAATGCGAGATCTAAGCATTGTCCAGAAAGCCCTACATCCATTGTTTAAGATCTTCATTGTGTCATTTCAAATGATTACAGTTTACTAAGATGAATTGAAAAAAATCACTGCGGTTTTTAATAACACAACTTTTTGTGGGTCCGGTAGCCCAGTGGGTTAGACTCTGGAGTGCGGACTAGAGGAACTAGGGTTCAATTCCCGGTGATGGTCGAGGATTTTTCCATGGTTATTTCTCCTCCACACGGACCTTAGGGTTGACCCAGCCCTCTCTCAAATGGGTATTAGGCTTCTTACTCGTAGGTTAACCGCAGGCGAGCGTCAGGCTGACCATCCGACCTCAACTAGTCCCGTTGGTCGAGAATCGCTGGGAGCCTAAACCTCTCGCGCTCCCCAGGGCCTGCATAGCCTGTTGTAGAGTTTAACTTTAACTTTTAGCAACTGTTTAGCAATCTGTCTTTCCATCAGATACACCTATTGGCCGAGCCATATCTTTTTTTTTTTTTTTTTTTTTTAATTATTTGAAATCATCTTTTTAGTTATTTATTTTTTATCAATCCGCGGACCCGAAATTTTAAGTAATTGAATTGAAAAAACAAATCGAACATAAAATAAACTGTTGTACTTGCATCACTTCAAGTCTACTTTAGGCTTCAGTAAAGAAAATACAAAACAGTTCAGCATAAATAATTTTACAGAAATCATCATTCTTAAACCATAATTTAACGTAAGTTACAAAGTATTTCGAAAACTATCTTTACAAAGATTTTAAAAGTTTTATTACTGTTAATGCTTAACAGTAATGCTGTTTATATTGCTACGTACAACAAACAGTTAAAAAATATGAAATAATTAAAAAACTACAACAGCAAGTAAGAAAGTAGCGGTAAAGAAGAGCTTTAGCAATGAATGTAGGCTCATCAGTATTTCATTATCCTGCTTAGCAAACTTAGTCTAACAAAATTTACTAATTTTTGTTAATAACTTTTTTTGATTTAAGAATGACACTAGCTTGTTTGTGACCATAGCATCAATTGTCAGTTCTTGTAAATCAAAAGAATCTTTGTGTTACCTATACTATGCTTATCTTAATTTTCCAGATCATTGTCATCAAATAATTATATAATACTTTTAAAGGTGGTTTACTGTTTGAATTGAATCGCATCATTCTCCAACTACATTCAATCGCCCTATAAGCTACCATATTTTAATGCAAATGCAAATGTATGCATAAATAGTGTACTTTCTCATTGCTGTAGAAAATATAAATGATTGTCGATAGTTCGTTGAAATCTGTCTCTTAATAGAAACAATTTAGCATTGATCGCAGTTGTTGCGAAAGGATAAGTTGACCTCCTTCCTGACCTCAAGGGTATACGTAAAATAAATCAGAAACTATAACAAAAGTATATCTTCAAAAATAAATATTTATTTTATAATGTGTTCTGATCTTTCGATGATATTTTCATTTGTTGGTAATCCATTCCTTTTACATTGTTGTCTTAAAGTATTTGAAAGCAGCTTAATTCCTTTCATACAAACATCGTAACAATTATTTGATTTCCTTGACCATTGCTTGAATTTTACTGTAATAACAATAACGAACTTTAAGTAAGTGAAACATGGAAAAAATGGTAGTTGATAAGAATGCACATCTTTTCCACTCATTCCTTCAGTTTCATCAGTGGAATCTGGGACAACTGTTTCATCCTTATTAAACCTCATCAGTCAGATTTACTCATTTGATGAACACTCAGAAGGCGTTGAAAGGCTGTGGATTTCCGCTTCCAGGGGTGGAACCCTCCCAAAACAAACAACAGAAGACAATCATTGCATTCAACATAGTATCCAAACCTCGACCACGTAAACATTAGGCACAAATTACATTTAGATACTGAATAAAAAAAGCAAAAAAAGAAACCTTAAATAACGAAATTTAGCGTACACATTTGAGACCAATGGGTCCTTTTCTTGTTTTTATTCTGTAACAAATATCTTCTGTTGGAACTTCAGGATTACTATCTTGAATGGAAGACAAAATATCCTGAAGAGCTACCAACTGTTTGGTTTCCATAAGTCTCCATTCATGTATGTTTTAACATATGTATGTTTGAAGAATCCAAAATTTTGATGACAGAAATTTTGCTTCCATTTTTATCAAAAGAAACAAAGATTGAAATTTATATGAAACAAAGTTTACACTGATATTTTCAATTTTTTTTTCTTAAACCGAAAAAAAGGGAAAATATTTTTCGTCCAAGATTTTTTCTTTTTTTTTTTTCGAAATGACATATGAAGAAAGATAAGAATTATGAAGATAAGAAATTTGCAAGCGTTTTTTATTTATTAGAATACTAGTATATTTTTTTTTTTATTATTTTTTTTACGAATTGATGTTAAAATAGTTTTATATTATTGAGATAGAAACTTTCTAGTTCGATTTCAAAAGAATTGCAATTGTTTTACCTGGAAGTGCGGGACTCGTTTGAGGAATTGGTTGATTTTAGGGATTCGGGAGGTTTTTCCTCTGAGTTGATCCCCGTATCCATTGAGAACCGCCTGTTCCAATTTCTCGATGTTTCCAACTTTGAGCCACAATTTGATTGTGTCATCCGTGGTACCAACTGTAGACATCATTTTGACTGAAATTCAAAAAGATAAGATTATTAACAACGACAAGTAATGTTTTGAAATTCTTCAGCGTTTCATTTGAAAAATTGTTGAAGCAAATTTTATTCATTAGAGCTTTTATTTTATCAGCCCAAACTCTCTTATCAGAATCACCTAAGAAAATTCAAAGGAACAATTCCATTTTGATCGTAATTCAACGTGGGAGTTTGATAGCTTAATAATTTCTGCATTTGTTAAAATAAATTCTTATGATTGAAAGTAAATGTTAGGGCATTAAATGTAACAAAAATAATCAAAGGCGTTTAACCGAAAGAAATAAGAATGTGTCCCCTTAAAACGTAGAATTAGAATGCATATACCCATAAGCGGTAAAGTGAATTAAAAAATATGTTTCTCATTAGATGCACCACTGAAAATTTTGTAGTGGAGCAATATTTAAATTTCGATTTGACATAAGAAGCGCTAAGTGTAACAAAGATAAATGGAAATAATTTTGTGTTTGGCGATCATCGTCAATAGATTGTACTTTTTCTTAAACAACGTTCGGTTTCATAAATGATCAGTTTCTGAAATAAAATTAGAAAATATCAGAAAGTTACCCCTGCTTACGGTAATTGAGACGCAAATGTCGGAAATCAGCTCGCTAATGAATCCCAAGCAATGGCTGTTACACTCGTTGGCAATTGCTTTTTGAATGTAAACTCGACACATTTCTGACTGAAATGCGCATGCGTTTAATTGGTGAACGAACAAGTCAGTTTTTTATTCTCGTGAAATAGTTTCGATTTTGAGCCTCGTTTTCTGAAGCCTAACGTGATCCTCTTGTGTGTCTAGGTATAGATTGAGTTGTTTAGTTAGACACCTCTTGGTTTGTATAAGACCGTTGACGCGGACTCCTCTTCAATAATCAGCTACTTGTGTTCCTTGAATCTCCACACAAATACCCTATAGTAATAAAATGCCATCATTAAACTTCATCATATCAATTGTGGTTGTTAATGATTTACATTGTGTATTCCATATTCCATGGCATTGTCATCGGCATTCTGTTTTCTATCGTTATTGCACTTTTATCATAAACTTAATCTGTAAATTTCATTTAACTTATATTCAATAAAGGATTTTTCTTTTATTCCTCATCTGTTACTGCTTAATTTTTTTGTGCACCAGTACATTTATTTGCTTTCATTTCGATGAAATCGACTGATTTCAGACTAGACCAGTTCTTAGATGTCGGTATAATAGCCATTTTTTAATGGTAACAATCCACAGTCCATGACTTAAACATCCTCTTAATAATTACTTAAAGTTTTAATATTCCTTGGTTCAGAAACACGAAGTAGTTTGAAATAGGAATCAAGGGGCGGTCTTTTAATTTTGAACTGATCGCTTCTAGGTTTCGTTAAAAATTTATGTTATTAACTGTTATTTCTTCATTTCATCTCTTACGTTTTTTCAAGGTTTATTTTCCTTAAATTTAAATTTGTTATAATAATTATTATAAAGAAAGAAATAGAATTGTTGGTGCTCAGAAAATATTGTCATAGAATTGATTAATATAAAATTTCAGGGGGAGGAAAAAAAAAAGTATGTTCTGTTGTTGAATTAATGTGAATGCACTTTGGCATTGATCGGGAAACAGAACCAGCACGTTTTGTGGAATAATGAGCTTCAGTTTTATGATTTGCTCATTAGATAGCCTTTGGAGAGATTTCAATCATTTCTAAACTGTTTTCATTGCTGTATTTAAAAGAATTGCACAAAAATGGTACCTACTTTTATTCAACGTATAATAGCTTGTGTTACAGCTTTCGAACCATATATGCAATCAATACAAAACAATTACTTCTTTGCTAGTTTTCCTAATATCGAAATAATACCATTTGAAACTATAGGGAATTTTTGCTTCTTAATTCTATTAGAAAATTAACGTTGACATCTTTTTATTAAGATATGAACTTAGCATATTTTGTGTTAGAAACAAAAGAAAAATTAATCGTGAAGAATAACGAATAAAGGAAACATTTGTGTTCATTTTCTGTGATGAGCAGATTTCTACTTAATGTTTTTTTTGTTTGTTTGTTTGTCTGTTTGTTTGAATTTTATTTTATGAAATGAATTCTCTTAGTTTTTCTTTTATATTTATAAATGTAAAGGTTTCCAACAAATTCACAATTTTCTTTTATATTTATAAATGAAAAGGTTTCCAACAAATTCACAAGAATTCGAAAAGCCTCATTAAGAAAAGTGTTTATTCATTCTAATCCATCATTGAGTATTAATTTAGAATCGAATAAGACATTGGAGACGTTGGGTTTTGTTTGTTTGTTTGTTTGTTTGTTTTTCATTACAATTTCCTATATATAAAAAAGAAGTTTCTATAATAATGTAAAGGTTACGTTGCTTTGGAATCAAATATATTTACCCAAAGGAAAAGAATGTCTCCGTATTTGTCGAATAATCCCAAAATTTCTGTGTTTTCAGCTAAAAATTTCATTAAATCCTGAAATTGTTTTCAAGCTACAAAAAGCCAATTAATGTTAACAAGGAAAGCAAATTAGAACTAGGAATCAAATGCATTTCTATTCTTAAATGACCTTCCTGTATTTGATCTACCAATCAAAACACACTTGTTAGCATTGTTATCGTTTTTTATACATTCATTCATTTTTGTAGAAGTTCAATTTAAAAACACTTACATCTTTGTAAGTGAATCTCCACTTCGAAGAGGAATATTTAGTTACTAATAGTAGCTTGTGCTGTTTAAAATTAAAGCTAATATATGTTATTCTTTTTTGGGAAACTTTGGGAATATTAAGTTGAGAAAGATAGATGAATGATACAGTAATAAATATCACTGGATTCAGGACTTTTCTCTCACTTAATAAATTAAAGTTTACATTATTATTTTGCCAACGTGAAACTGTAAATGCAGTAGATTTCCTTGTAGGATTTCCCCCAATTGCTAGGTCGTGATTTTTTATGAGATCTGTATAATTTCGATGTTCAAGTTGTTCTAATAATGTAAATCAATCTATTCCTTTTATCTGACGCTTTGTTTAAGGAACTTTCGGCGAAATGCTATTAGTTTTTGTAATGATTTGATTAGAAAATGAAAACAGCGATTGTTCTAGAAGTTCTAGAATATCAGGCCAAGAATGTTCTGTGATTTGTTGCCACAAGGAACATTAGCATCAGACGAAACAATGGATCAGAAAAGATAAAAGCAAGAATTGAATAATAATAAGAATTGAAAAGGATCTAAGAAGCTGAAAACAAAAATCAGTAAGAAAAACAAAAAAGTAATAAAAGGATTACGGACAGGGGCGCTCACATTTGCTCCCCTCCCCTACATCTAATTTTCAATTATAATATAATTTATGAAATTTCTTTCTCACATGAGGACTAAGAAATATAAAATATAAATATAAAATGGTAATATTTATTTAAATTAGTATTTTAATTCACTGAAAATAGTTATATAATTTCAAACCGTAAAGCATAATTTTACATATGTTGTGCTCATTTTTACATTGTCAACATTTTCCGTGACCTTCCTTCTGGAATAATAAATTTCTGTCGGTGTACCCGATTACATTTTGTATCAATTTAATCTAAATTTAAAAATTCGCGCATTCGAAAATTACAAAAAGTTGTTCGAATGGAACTTTAGGGTTTGCAAAGAAAAACAAAACAGTAAATATGAATTTGTCATTTTTATGTTGTTGACTCTATGTAACGTAAAAGATTTACATAGAATGTTAATTTTTCTGAATTCAGTTGGTGAAGATAAATGGTCTCCATGTTGTTATTGATGGGTGATCAATTATGACATCACCTAATGGTATTTCGAAAGGTGCGAGGTCATTGAACTGTCGCTAAGAAGTCAAAATACCAAGAATTAACACGTGCACTTATAAATAAACAAAGCAGTTCTAAGGTTTACAATAACATCTTTAAACCACCAGTAGATCTGTAACAGCGCGACACACGTTGGCATCAAAAATATACTAATTCAATCCTATTATATTGAATTGTACTTTCTTTTTTTTTAAGCAAAAAAGATGTGAAATCGAGTCTGAACGCCATACAGCCTTTTAATGAACAACTTTGTATGGACCGTAATTAAAATCATCCACAAATAGTCCAATAAATGATCAGTAACCTTAAAGAAAGTATTAGAAATATTGAAATTATGAACAATCAATTACCCATTTCAATACAAATTTCCATTAGATAGACACATAATGACGTGACGAAAGAGAACTAGTATAACTTCACAATTTCATTCAATAAGAATAAATAATTAAAAATAGTAAGTTTTGTTAATATAATATTAAGATTCATGGATTCTGAGTAAAATCCAGTTAGCAGTTAATGCAGAACTTTGTGAGAATCTGTTTTCTGAAGAGTGAGATTATTATTGATTGGAAAGTGTTTTCGAACTGATCAATACGCTTTTAATTTGAGTCCACTCAGATTTTAATAGCCTTGAACGCAGAAAAACGATGATTCACTTTCACAGTAGTTTTACGGCTTTTATATTTGAAAATAGCTAAGAAAAATACGATGAAGTTGTATAAAATTGATCTATTGTCGGCATATCTTCAAATTAATAAAAACAACACGAGTTTTAGTTAAATTTTTGAATTTACGATTATTCATGGAATTGATCTGCAGATTTGATTCGAATAATTTTCATTTTTCTAAACATAGCATTTCAAAAAAACAAATAAATATCCTTAATATACAGAAAACTATCAACATCTAGACATATACGGGTATTCCAAAATTGCTTAAAATTTTGTCTGCTATTTATAAAATCATAGTTTACTTCCAATAAACAGTGACTGTTTTTCGTTCTGTTAAAATATTCCGCAATAAATGTTTAATAAAATAGAAATAAGGACTCAGTTTTTACCGAATTACGAATAAAGCAGTCAATGTTTAAGATTACTCTGAAATTTTATTTTCTCAAGTACATTAAATGTGAAATTTCTATAAGTAGGCAGAACCATTTGCGAAGCAATAACAATAAATAAATAAATAAAAAATGAAGGTTATTTAAAAATAATAATAATAATAATAATAATAAAATGGATCAATTATTTAAAACAAAACACGGAAACGCACCATTATAATCGTTGTATTTTTTGGAAAGTATGAAATTACATGACTATAAATTTACATTTGCAAATGTATTTTTAACTAGTGACTAAATTTTACTTTGTTGAAGGGAACGAGAACGGGAACGAAACTTGGCGACGGTAATTTTCAGATCGAATTCCTTGGCCAAGAATTTCGTAAACATCATTTAATAAAAAAATTAAAAAAAAGCATAACATCGTTAGGAATTCTTTCTTACCTGTTAGTCTGTTTTATATTCTGAACATCGTGAACAAAGGTTTACCAGCAGCGAAAGTTGGCTGAAGACCGAAGAAGGAATGTAGGGGCTAGGGCTGGCGTGAATCCCCCTCTGAATAAACAGCGCGTGCTCTGTCTGTCTTAGCTGCTAGTCAATCCGTAGTTAGGACATGTGAGTCCAAGTGCAGACCCTTCATTCCAAACATTGATTCCATGGAAACAAGCAATCGATTCCACTTAGGCTATCGGATAGTGGGCTCACTTTTTCACGGAATGTCCCGTGGGTTTGAGTCCATCTCTCGCCAACTATCGTGGGTCCGTAACTAGTACTCCAATTACTGGCTTTCTTCTTCTTCACTGTAAATCAGTCTTTAAACTTTTTTTTTTCTTTACAAATCCATTTCTTCGATCGTTTTTGTTTTGTTTGGAAATTTCCTCATGATTTGCTAAACACTGCCGTCCTTTGACAAACAGGAAACAAAAGCATTAGATTTATTATTGTATAAAATAAAATTTGATATATAATTTTTTTTGTTATAATAATCTGTAAAATTTTGTGATTTTTTTTTCCTTGGAGACATTAAATCCTGTTTTTCTTTCAGTTACACTGTTGAACAAAATAATTAAATAAGATTTATAAGCAATATTTAAACTTACTAGTTATCTATGGTTGCATTTTGAAGTTAACTAAAGAATTTTTTGCCAGTTATTCTAAGCTTAATATATTTATAGCATTTGCTTTTTAATTCCTTACATTAGAAATTATATCAAATTATTGATCTTCACTTTACGCTACCCAAAGTAGTATATAAAAAAATTCATTCATTAAAATTTCTAAAAGGGGCTATGTATATATGTATTTTCTTAACTTCCTGCTTTCTTTTTTTAGTTTTGTTATGATGTTAGAGAGCTCTACGATTGATGGAGAAAATTATATAATCACGAGTAATTTTCCTAAAATTTTAATTTACTCCAACCTACGCATTAAGAACTAAACCGTAGGAACCGTCTGGGGGAGCAAGCATCTGGGAAAAATTCCCGACTTTAGCTTGGAATTGAACTGGACTCCCCCAGCCCTCACACAACCGCTCTGCCACGGATATCTACGAAGTCAGGTGAAATGTCACCGTGTAAAATAGGAGCAATGGCTAAAACAGGAAAGTCCAAAGATTTCGAAATTTTACAATGAAAAATTTCATCTTCTGTATTTCCTCCATAATAATTTACTAAGTCGTTTAATGAGAATTCGAAGTGGACTACAAATTTGAAGTTTTGTTTGATTTGATATTGTCGTTTATATTACACTTCAAAAGACAAAAAAAATTCTAGGGTTATTGAAATATATTCTAATTAATTTGCGTAGCTAAATACTATGAAATTGTTTTAAGCTTATGTCGGATGAAATAGCTATTTAAAAGCAAACATACCACGATTTTTACCTTGCTCGATTTTTTTTTTAAATAACCACCTATCAACTTGCAATTAGAAACTATTAACAGATCAATTCCATGAATTACAAAAAAGGGATATTAATTATTATACTAATTATGATACAAAAAAGTGATTTAAAATTTGTTTATAAATATCGTTTATGTTCGGTAACTTTTTTTTTATTTAACATGTTTCATAAGTACATTTTCTTTCTACAAAAAATATTGTCAATTGCAATGTATTGGATTTGACTCTGAAACCTGAATATTCGGATTAGAGAACTCGAAAGGCTAGTTATTCTTTCATTGCTGTTTATATATGTTCATTGTTCCATAAGAAGATTTGTTTTTTTTCGTTGGCTTAAAAAATACTTCGAATTTACTTTTGCTCGATATGATATTACATCCTCCAAGCATGGGGGTCCGGAGCTCTCACCACTAGTAATTGTTTGTTTTCATTTTTTTTATGTACCTTTTTATTCCCAAAACAATATAACTTTTTTCCTTAGAGAAAAATAAAAAAAAAAATGTCATTTCCATCTTCTAAATTTGATCCTGCAGTCTATTCACCCTGGATATAGAATTCTAACCAAAATTTTGTAACTGCTATTTATTACACCAATCTTTGGGTTTAAAATATTTCCAAATATATATATATATATATCTGATTCTGGAGACTGAACATTCGAGGAAGAGAACTACTGTAATTCCTAGGCTATTCTTTCATTGCGATTTAATTAGTGGGTTTATTGTTCTTTAAAAAAATATTGTGCCGTTCCGGCGTAGTCTCGTGCGCAAGGCGGCAGCCTCTCATGAGGCAGATGCGTCGGAACCTGAGTTCAATCCCGGCGTCGGCATGGATGTTTGAAAAAATTTCCTTTTCTGTGTTTGTCTGCTTCTTCATCTTTCTTTTCAGGTCTGAAATCATTCCTTAATGATTTCCTGAGGAAGGCAACGGGAAACCATCCCAGTATCTTTCCCTTGAAATTCTATGGATTCTAATAGGGGTTTGCCATGTTGGGAATACTAAAAGATCCATAGAATACCGAACCTTGGGCTACGAAGATCGCACTTCGGTGCGAACCGTAAAACAACAAAAATATATTACTGGTTTTTTTTTTTAATAAAAAAAATTAATTTGCTTCTGTTGGAGTTGATCTTGCGCAAATGAAACAGTCTTTCCGCACTGTCTAGTAAATAAGCACTTATTTTCTAAGTCAACACCTCACTTTTGGAAGGCTTCTTCGACTGCACTTTCTCGAATAAATTTCCACTGACCTTTTTTTAAGGTCTTTTTATTCACACTTCTGTTCAGTTTGCGTTTTGGGTCTTCTGAACTGTTCAATGACCTCGATACTTTAGACCTGAGTTTCTTTTAAATGATGGCAAGTTCAACTTCCACCGGCCAGACGACAGCACAAGACAGCTCTAGCGGAAGAGAGCGTCTCTTGCGTCCGCTGTGATGACGTCCACAGCCCGGAAGCAACCACACACCACTGTCAACAAAATCTTTAGAATCGCACGTTTTTGGTTAAACCTTTTAACAATAAAGGTTAACAAATAAAGGTTAACAACACCATCAATCAACTTGCTATTAATCTTGCTAATAAAACACACGGAGTCGAGATGTCTAAAGTCTAAAGTTTAAGAAGGCTGTCGTTCTATTGCTATTTATTTATGGTTTTTGGATAAAAAAAAAATTAAATTTTTTCTAATTGGATAAAATGTATTAAAAAGAATAGATATTTTAATGGGAAAACATTTAATAAATATAAATTTCTTATATGTTTCGTAACCGTTTTATTAGCCTCTTCTTGATTTAATCTTGCATCCACAAATCTTGGTAGCGAGGTGGCTTACAACTAAGCCAGTCATTCATTTCTAATTTTTTTTGTTTTTGTTTTTTGTTCAACAAGAATATTACTTTTTCAACGGATAAAAAAAAATTCCATTCATCTCTGGATTTTGTCTTGCATCCAGAACACTGCCGATCGAGAAATTTAACCAATAGGCTCTCCTTTTTATTTTATTAATTAATATTTCTTGTTCCACAATTATATTATATTTATCGTTGGTGGAAAAAAAATGCTATTCTTAGCCTCTACTGGATTTGATTTTTCGATTAGAACAATTGGGGGAGGGAGTCTTGGAGTTTAACCAATTCTCTCAGTGCTACTTACTATTGTTTTTTATTCCATAAGAATATTACATTTTCGTTGGATAAAAGAATTTCCATTTGCAACTGTTAGATTCTGTCTTCCATCTGCGCAGTTGCGATCTAAACTATTACTGTTTATTTCAGATGCTTTCGTTTCCGTACTTTTAGTAATGATTATATTCTTGAGTGAGGCGTAGTCATTCCATTTTTCCGGTTCTCTGATGAATTTAAATATTTCTATTTCAAAACTTCTTAATTGCAAAAAATTGGCCACTTCCCAAATAAAACTTCTGCTCTTCATTGCGTGATAGTTTGAGGAGGCTTGACCATGCTCTTGTTTCCATTTGACGTCTGTATTGTGATTGCGTGAAATATTTTCTTCTTTATTAAAAGCAGTTGTTTTCTTCAAGAAAAATTAATGATGTAATGAGGGAAAAAAAATCAGGATGTGAATCTTTACAATTGGAATCCATTTTGTATATTTATAATTTGTTTATTTATTTAATATTTTTGAAGCGTTGATTATTTGAAGGTAACAGCTGTTTTTGGAAAGTTTTTTTTATTTAGAACATGAATTACAGAGCATCCTTAAAATTTGAAAACACATGAAATGAATTAAAAACAATCCATATTTGGTTTAAATCTTTCGAAAATATCTTCAAGGAAAGAGTGGAGATTCAGTTGACCATATAATAAAAACCAAAATTTCTCAAAATAACTTACAGCTTATTTTTCGTGAAATTTCCCTTTTTTTTTTCCTTTTTTTTTCTTTATATAAAATGTGGAAAACAATATAACCGAAATTTCTTTGTTTATTTTGTTCCTAATAGAAATAGCACAAAATTCAGTTATTTTTGAAAGAAAATAGTTGAATCTGCATTACCTATTTGTTTCTTGGTTTTACTGAAAGTAACTCTTAGGACAAAATTCGTTTTTTAATTTATCAAATTAAACTTGAAGTATTTTGTAAAATGCCGAGATTTCAAGAAAATAGATTTTTTTTTTTGAAGTTAAATTGATGAATTGTGAAAATAGAGTTGGTGTACCAGCTTTCCAATATCCTCAGATAATCCCTCATAAAAAGTTACAAAAAGAAAAAAGAAAATTTCGTTTGTTTAAAAAAAAAAAACAGTGTTCATTCCCTTAGATTGATGGTTCTGTGACCCGTGCAGTGGCGTAACTAGAGGGGGGCGGTGGGTGCGGTCCGCACCGGGCGGCACATATTTTGGGGCGGCATTTTTTATATTTAGTTTTAGTTATAAAAAAACGACTTGTTCACTTCAGAAGTTTAGTATAATAAGTTTACTATTCATAAGTTTACTATTACTTCGTAATTCATAATTTCTACGAGTTATGAATTACTATATGATTTCGAATATTTTTCCTTATATTACGCTTATCCAATTGAAGAAATGTTTAAATAATTTAAATTCGTCTATTTTACTGAAAATTATTAAGATTTACGACAAGAATATGAAAATATCCAAATTTCTCCATTAACCCTTTATTTCCCAGCGTCATTAGCTTTAGAAATGAATAATGTAGTTAACATTTTTGCAAGTGGAAAACCATGTAAAATGGTTTTAACAAATGGTGGAAACTTAATCTTAAAATAAGTCAACACGAGTTGAGCCCATTGCACATTCGATCTTGTTCCCAATGGAAGGAATTAGAAATAAGACTTGGACATGGCGCAACTTTTGATAAACTTTAACAACAGAATATTGATAAGAAAATCAAAAAATGGAAGGAAATTCTTACAAGAATAGTTGATATAATTAGATTCTTAGCAAAACAAAATTTGGCGTTTCGAGGTCATCGTGAAAGTGTTCATCAGGAAGACATCAATTCAATGGAAAATAGAGGAAATTTTCGAGAGCTTGTTGACTTGTTGGCTAAGTAGTACGTACTGAACATGTAGTAAAAATTAAGATGGGTAGTAAATACAGTATCTCCTATTTGTCGCCGAAGATTCAGAATGAATTCGTAGAGCTATTGGGAGGCGCAGTGAGAAAAACAATTATGGATCAAATAAAGCAAGCTAAATACTTTTGTATGATATTTGACAGCACTCCAATTATTTCCCACAAAGATACAACCAGTCAAATTATTAGATATGTAGTTATTGATGGCAGCGAAGTTAAAGTTATAGAATCGTTTATTGACTTTGTAGAAACTAAAGGAAAAACTGCTGAGGAAATCACAAATATGATTTTAACGAAATTCGAAAATTACGGTTTAGATATAAAAAATTGCAGAGGACAGGCTTACGATAATGCTGCCGTCATGGCAGGAAAGCACAGCGGTGTTCAAACTCGCATTAAACTAATAAATCCAAATGCAGAATTTGTAGCATGTACAAATCATTCTATAAACCTGGCATGTTTACACGCTGCTTCTACTGCTATCGATTCCTTAACATTTTTTGGAACTATCGAGCAGTTGTTTTCATTTTCTTCTTCTTCCACTCGTCGATGGGATGTTTTTAGTTTCTGTTACTGGTCAAGGTGTTAAATGCAGCGTAGAAACTCGCTGGAGCGCTAGAGCAGAAGCAGTAACTACAGTAAAAAAAGCATTTTTTTACATTTTAAGCTCCTTGGAAAAATTGACATATGAAGATGAAAATAGTAAAACGAGATCAGATGCTGGAATATTACTCAATTCAATGCAATCTTTTTCTTTTCTGTTATTTCAATTTATGGGAACCCATCCTTTTGGAAGTTAATGACGCGCAAAAATACCTGCAAATAAAAGGGTTATATTCCTCAATGCCATATAAATGTTCATCAATACCATATAAAACTAAATTCTTTGCAAACCCATTTCATGGAACAAAGAGATGCGCTACTACAAAACGCAGTTATAGCAGCCAAAACAATTTGTGAAGAGTTGGAGATATCGACTGAACGTCGAGTTAGAAGGAGAAAAAATATGAGTGGGGGAAATTCACGAGACTGGGGCTATCCTTAGAACAAGAAGTATGAAGAGAAATGTTTTTATCTATGGATAGAATTATAAAGGAAATAAAAGAACGCTTTGATCAGTTGCATGTTCTTCATGTATAATACCATGTAACCTACTAAAGGAAGAATTTGAATGTAAAATAAATGACTTGATTGACATTGATAAAGAACAGTTCCAAATTGAAAGAAAAAGGATCCAGGTTTTTATGGCTGTACCTGCACTATAAGAAGAGGCAAAACGTTGGAAAAACGGGCGGGGGGGGGGGGAAGGCCCTATTGATATACTCAAATTTATTCAACAGTATAGACTGGAAAATTCTGGACCCAACATTGTAATTTTGCCAAGAATTTTTTTTAATAATTATTGCAATCAGTATCGCTAATTGCGAAAGGAGTTTCTCCAAATTGAAGTTGATAAAAAATTATCTTCGTTCCACAATGAGTGATTTAAGACTACAAAATCTTGCAATATTGTCCACAGAACAAGAAATTACAAATATTATAAATTTTGAGAGCATTATACACGATTTTTCTACTATGAAAGTTAGAAGAGTAAATATATAAATATGTTTACAAACACATTTGTGTACAATTTGTTTGTTTATCCAAAAGAAATGAAATTATTTATTTACAAATATAAACTAAAAAATTTTTAATGGTAATTTTTTTTTGTAAATTAGGTAATCTATATGTTTTGTAATTTAAATATGGCATCCAACGGTAAAAAGTTACCACCTATAGGTTGTCTCAATTACAATTATTTATTTATGTTTATTAATTCGTAAAAACCACCATTTCATGACTTAAAAAGGGCGGCAAATTAGAGACCGCCCCGGGCGGCAAAAGTTCTAGTTACGCCACTGGACCCGTGCCCTTTAAATAATGATACATTTTTTTATCAAAACAATGGGGATCATTTATAACAACCGACACTACTACCTGTAAAATTTCAGCTTTCTAAGAAGCATAGTTTTTGAGTTATCACGATCACAAATAAGTTTATATACATAATATCGGATATATTACAGTTTTGGTCTATCGTTTGTAATGTTTCTTTATATATACAGTAGAACCTCATTATAACGGACTAATAGGGGCTGAAGGTTGTCCGGTTTAATGAAAGTCCGGTTTATAACAAATAATTCTTATAGGGGTGTAATGCAGCAGGGTGTACATCAATGAAAGTACAATAGTTAGATATAAAAAGTGTTTATTATATATCAAATAAAAAAACAGCCTTCAACATAGTAGGTTGAATTGAAAAAAGATGTGTACATATACACTGCATTAATCTTTAGAACAAGAAGGTCCTGGTTCATGTTGATTGTTTACATTCATTGGTTTGAAAAAATAATTTATTTTCTGCTGGGTTTGTTTGATCGATGTTTAATCGCTTGCTTGGAAGTGTAAAACTCGTCAGATAAAAATTAGCATCCTTTATTATTATTACAATTTTTTTAAAAACAGTCCGTTAAAGGCGACGTCCGTTATAATAGGGTCCGTTATAATGAGGTTCTACTGTAGTATGTCGTGAGAAAAAAAAAAAGATTAGAACCAAAATTTTAAAATTTTCGACTTATATTTTAAGTCGAAATACATGTGTTCTATGATCACAACAACTTAAAACAATTATATATCCTTGATTACCTTGATTACCATTCTTGATGGATCTGTGATGTCATCGTAGATTTCTCCAAAGATGCAGTTCGTAAAGCTTCCAGCATTTCCGGTCTTGGGCCTTCCTTCCTTCATTGTTTTCCAGCTATTTTAATGATGGGGTCGAACCTTCTACTTGGTGGTCTTCCTCGTTTCCTTTTTCTATTTCTAGGGTACCAATCAATAACCCTAGCAGTCCATCTGTTATCTTTAAACCTAGCGATATGCCCTGCCAATCTTTTATTTTATTATCATATATTGTTTCTTGCACATCTCTTATTTGACTAATTTTTCTCATTTCTGTGCATCTTATGTGTTCAGATTTCTTAATATTACAAATTCGACGTTCAATTGGTCTTTTGAGTAGTCCTTAAACATTCTTCCTCTTTAAGTGTAGTGTTCCAAGTCTCAGACGTTAATGATGGTATGACATTGCTATTGAAAAGATCAATATCTTTATCTAATTCTGGGTTAATATTTGTATCCTTGATACGACTAAAAGATACCCATGGGGCTTGTTTTCTTCTGTTAATTTCATGTGTTAAATGATTGTGCATTTGAATGGCTAGCCCCAAATATGGGTAGTAATCCATTTCAATGTCATTGTTGTTTATTTTTAATGTTGGTTATTACGGTGCGAATTTCTCATCCATTTTGTTTTATCTGGGTGTGTTGTTAGGCCTAACTTTTGACACACTTATTTTTGATTAATCTTATTAAAGAGATTTCCAAAGCTTGGGAGAGTGTGCTATAAGGACAATATCATCCGCAAAGGCTAATAATTGGAGTTTTCCCATCTATAATTATACCATCTTTTAATTTTGTTCTTAATTTTGTTCTCAAGGGTACTTGTAAATAAGTTGCGGAATATCACATCTTCTTGTGGACTCCTCTTTGGAGATCTATGGTTATGGATTTATTGAAAAGAATAATTTGGGTAGTTCCATTTTTATAAATATTTTTGATAAGCTTTATATAAGTGTGGTCAATCCCTTGTTCTGCTAGTGCTTTTTGAATGCTGCATTATGTTCTATTGTATAAAACTGTTGTAATATTAGACAGAAATTTTTAAGAGATAGGTAAAAACATCAAGCGAAGTAAATGAACTACATATTTTTTAACAACTTCTTTGCGCTCATGTCATGCAGGTATTTCAAAGCTGGCACACCAATTACAACTTGTCCTTATACTTGCCTGATAGAGGATATTATATGAAATGTGGTCTAATAGTTGTAATGCTCCTTAACATGCATCGGAGAGAAGAAAAGGAGATACCTACGTACTATCGGGCCTCATTTTTCTGGTGTTTTCTTTTCATTCATATTTGTGTGTGTTTGTTTTTAAAGCAACTTGTAGTTGTTATTTATAATACTGCTGGTCATTTTAAAATGGCCGTGAAGTATTTTTCTTTTTCTGTCGTATTTCCAAACGAACATCATGGAAAGGATCGCACCTCAATTAACCTAACCTAGAGTTAATTAAAAGGAATGTATTTATTATTTTTTTATTCCCAGACGATTTCAGGTAATATATAAGTGCGTATTTTTATTAACATTTGAAGGGTATTTTTTAATGATTTAAAATACACTCCAGAAATCGATTTTAAAAAAAATGGGTCCCGATAGTATGTAAGAACTGAAAAGGATTAGAATAAAAAAGTATTTTAAAATGCAATGTTCAGTAAAAAAAAGCATGCTTCCATTCGTTCCCTATCTGTCCATTTGTGATCACCAACCACTGACAAACTACATTTTAGGAAGCTGAAATTACTGATGTAGATATAGGTTGTTTCCAACAAGATCTCTATTTTTTTTGTTATATATCCTACCAATAAGTCAGGAGCTAAAGCCAAAAAAAGCTGTCGGAAGGATTTTTTCGTCAAGCGCAAAAATAACGGTAACTATTAAAAACCTGAAATTATTATGGTAGATAAATATTACCAATTGTAATCTTTCTGTTGATTTTCATTGAAATTCGACACAAACGGACCAAAAATAAATGAGTTTCTGAAAAGCGCCGTTCTCACTACAAAATAAACACAAATTACAGAACTGTGTCTAAAACTACTATCACTGTCTTCACTGGCTTTTGGTAGAACTATCTGAGTCGTACTATGGGACATCCAGTAGTTGGAACGTTAAAAAATAATGAATTTATTTTAACATTGACAGTATTTTTGGATATAAACATACTGCCAAACTTACTGCAACATCTTTTTTCGTTCATTTTTGTCATTTTTAAATTTTAAGTTGACTTTTCACATCATTTTGTTTTATTTAATAATACTTTTAATAACATCAATAATAAATATTGACTCTGCAACTCATGTCTTGATCTATTCTAGCAGTTTCCTCCATTGTTTCCTATTTGGCTTTAATTTTCCAATTTTCCTCATCTAGGTTTCGCAGATCTTCTTCAATTTGATCTCCGAACTTTTAGTTTAAGTCGACCTTTTTACTCTTCTACCCGTTAATTTCTGGTTGAAGATTTTTTTTCTTTGGTAGGTTCAGTCTTAGCCATTCTTTACGTATAGCCAAGACAGCTATTAATTAATCATTCTTTCTTTTTTTTCCTTCTTGGAAATGTTACATTTACAACAATTTCTTACCAGTAATGCCTCGACTATGCACTCGAAGAACCTACGAGCAATTGCATGACTTAAAGAGGCCTCATCGTGGAGCATGCGAAAAGCCAGCAGATCATTCAGCGAATCACTTTGACATCTGGGTCGTAGTGATGTCTCTGTAGGAAGGTGCTGGAATCGCTTGAGAGCATTCAGTTACGTCGCGAAAGCTCTGTTGGGCCCAGTAGTACCGCTGCTAAAGGCATTCGGTTTGTTTTGGAAAACCCTAATTGCTCCAATAGCTCTGGCATCCTATATACCCGTAGTATTACTAGACGAATTGCAGACGCTGGGCTTCATTCGCCGTCATTCCTTACGAGGCCTGCCTTTAATAACCGAACACTAGAGGTTCCGTCTAGAATGGGCCCCGTGCTCGAGAGACATAGTCTGCTCTCGAAAGATCTCGCATTGTGTTGAGTGATTAGTACCGCATCTACCTTGTAGCCGATGATCATCGCCTCCGCGCATGGAGAAGGATTAGATAGCGCTCAAATCCTGGCAATATTGTCGAGAAGCACGCAGCCATTACAGATGGTACCTTGTTGTGAGGAGCCCATTCTTATGACAGTAGATCCCTATCTTGTGATTACAGGAACTTTAAAATGTATAGCGATCGTGCAGGAGATTCTGCAATCCATTGTTTTGTCCTTCGTGTCACGCTTCCCAGGATCAGTTTTTCCAACAAGATAATGCACGTGCAGGCAAGTGTCCAAGCAGTATCTCCAAGCAATTCAAACCCTTCCTTTGTTGCCAGCCCAGTCTACAGACTTGTTCCCCTCGAGAATGTTTGGGACATGACAGGACGTCAACTACATCCATCATTGAACATCCGGCATTTGGAGCAGCATTAGCTGTAAGCATGACTTATCTGCCAAAAGATAACATGAAGTGAAAAAACTTTGTTTCAGTCCATGGCCACGCCTTATATCAACATGCATAGGAGCCAGAGGAGCTCAACACAATACCAATAAATAATGTAATAACGATGCTATTACTGTTCAATAAAAATTTGTTTAATTTTTTTCACTGCGAAATTTAAATCAATTCCAATTTTCTTCATCCAAATGATACTTACAAGGTTTCATTCAAATGGAGACTTCCTTCAAGGTGCTTCGACTTTTTTTTTGTCACAGAGTGCATATATTTTGCTTTGTCTGAATTTATTATCAGCAGCATATTTTTCGCAGTTATATTGTAAGCTGTGAACACTTGTCTCTCTTCGTCCTCGCAGCTATTTGTCCACATAAAGTAGAATTTGAAGAATTTTATTCCCATTAGTTTCCTCTGATGTTCATTGCTAAATAGTTTTTTTGAGTGCAATGTTAATGACGTGACGTTGATGTCACGTCAGTTGAACATTGGAAAAAATATATATAACCGACCATTATTAAAGACTCCGACCTGTGTGGCATTTGTAACACCGATGAGACTGGCCTGTTTTTCAACTTGTTGCCTTCTAGAACTCTTGCTGAGAAGAATGACTCCTGTTTCGGTGGCAAAAAAATCTAAGCAAAGAATAACCGTCCTTCTAACAACTAACGCTGATAGATCTGACAAATTGCGACCTCTTATTGGCAAGTGCCAGAAACCACGGTGTTTCAAAGGCGTTCGAACTTTCCCTGTAGACTATGATTCTAACACGAAGGCATAGATGACGCGCAAAATAATTGAAAAATATCTTCAAAAGTCGTACACTAAAATGGGTAAGGAAAAAAGAAAAATCCTTCTGTTAACGGACCATTGCGCTGCCCACCTGCCAGAAATCCGCTTGAAAAATATTGAAATTGAATTCTTTCCTGCGAATTGTACAAGTCATCTTCAGCCACTTGATCTAGGTATAATTGCCACCATGAAAGCGTACTATGTGAAACACCTCTTGAAGCACACCATATCTCTCTTTGAATCCGGAAAAAAAGAAAACAAGATCGATGTTCTAAAGGTAAGCTTTTAGCACAATAAACTACATAGACCCACATACAGTGAAATCAATTTAATTAATAAGTAACACTGTTCTTTTTTAAGCCTTGTTGAATTCTTCATTTATGTACCATCATTATTAAATTGATTCGATTTTGAATGTAGGTACATGTATGTAACTATGTAACGTAATCTCCATTTTCTCCAACGCTTTTACAGGCTATGCAGTTTACGTCAGTGGCTTGGAAGGCTGTTCAGCCTATTACTACCGAGAAGTGCTTCCGTAAAGCTGTCATCAATCAGGATTTGGGAAATGAAGACAACATTGCGGAATCCATCGAAGAGGCAGAAGATGTGTTTGAAGAACCACCAGAGTGGTCCAATGTTCAGGTAACCTCAGGCGTAACTATTGAACATTTTGTCGAATGGGACAACAATCTGGCAGTCTGCGCACTTCAAAGTGACGAGGCCATGATCGCAGAAGCCGAAGGAAGCTCGGACGATTCCGTTTCTGACGAAGAACCCGCGGCACTACCAACTTTTACAGATGTAAAAAATGCAAGCGATCTCTGCATTTGAGGTAGTAAAGCGTTTTGTTTACTCTAAAGACATAAGCGAGAAAGATTCAAATGGTTTTTTGGAATGCGAACGAATCTTGTATCATGCAGCCAAATCAACAAAGCAAACTAAAATTACCGAGTATTTTAAGAATACATAAACATATTTTTACGAAGATGTGACGTGCAATCTGCAAGATCTCAATGCTCTACTTTCAGTAGCATTAGGATTTCCTGTGATTTTTTTCTAGTTTTTGTTTAATAATTTTAAATAGTTTGTGTTATGTATACATATTTATTCTTTAAAAGTGTAATGAGAGAGTTTTTCTTTAGTATTTTTAGTTGTAATATGTAAATCGTTAGGTACATACCATCTACATTTATCTATATATTTCAAAACCCATATATGTATTAAACACCGTATTATGTATCCCAATACAAAAAAAAAAATCTCAAGACGTTTATAGGTAATTCACTTATACGAATAATTTTTGGTTCCCCATCATATTGTATAAGTGAGACTTCACTGTATTTGAAATCTTTCCCAAATGAGTTCTTGTCGAGAAATTACGCGAAAAGACGACAAAAATTCCCACAAAAAAGCATTGGAATCTAAACAATGGATTTCATTCATAGATTTATGTTAACCTCTCATTAATATTAATCCACTGTATGCGATTTGGTACAATTAAAATCAATGCAATATAAAGTTTAAGTAAATAGTACGAATTTAAATATTTTTTTCAGAATGAAGTAGATGTTACCATTTGAAAATTAACAATTTCTTTTCATTTTTAAAGTTTCACGACTTTCATGAATGAGAAAACTAAAAAGCAAAAAAAAAAAAAAAAA
>JAFIDM010004315.1:37048090-37058606 GCA_023159025.1 Thereuonema tuberculata | reverse complement strand
TGCTGATGTTATTAGAAGGAAGTTTTAAGAAACATACTATTACACTTCCGAAGTAATCTGCAAAAGTTGATTTTGACAAGAAAATTTCGTAATAATTTTCCAATGATTTAAGGCCTTAGTGGAAATCTTTATCCTCTTTTTGTCATTCACAAAATGAAGTACCAAGGAAAAAAAGAATAAGATATGAAAACAAAATTTTCTTTATTTGTGATAGCACTATTTTTGCCATGCATAATGATTATTATAAGACTCTTAATTTGCAGATGGAGATCTATGTTTACTCAAGAAGTTTCCACAGAATCGAAACGTCTGTATTTATCATCATTAATTTAAATGAATTAATATTTGTGTCTCTGGGCTTTTCTGTCTTGGTTAATCCATTTCAACACTCGTAAATTATTCAATGATACTTTAATCCTCTATGTGAAAAGAGCCAGTGCCAAACTAAGACAATCTCTTTAACAGTTATTATCAACAATGCAAACCATACTTGGCTACTAACAACGAGTTGCTCGTATATTTTGCAACAGCAGTTTATTCTTTATTCTTGAGTGAAAAGTTTATCTCGTAAGATCATAAAATAATCAAATATCATAAATTGTTAAGTAACAAATAATAAGATTTTTTACTTGCTTCTGTAAACTAATTGATATAAATAAGAAATTAAATCTAAATAGTTGAATAATAAGTTGGTTAGGTAAATTTAAAATGGCTGTTACAAATCAAGGAGGGAAAATACGACTCTGAGTACATACATTTAATTTTTTCCCTTAATTTGAAAACGTAATAGCTTATAGAAGGCAAAAAACTAATAAAAAGTCAACATAAGAAATTTTCTTAAGAAATTATGCTGTTCAGCTGTTTTTTGACACTATTACAAGGAGTGGCAGTTCATGGTCATTTGTAATTTGGTAAACTGTTTCTTATTTTTCTTGTTGAAGTAATCCTGTTCAATCATCGATAGAAAAAAAGAAATGAAGAATCTTTATCAATATGCTGCAAATTACTTTCCCAAACAAAGATTTTTCTATGTGAAATTTTGTTTCAAGCAGACAAAGGAAGATACTATTTAATTCTCTGTCATTTATAATCAATGTTTTGAACACCTTTGATAATAAGTCAAGGACATAGGTTCAAGAAAATAATTGAAAATATTTGCTAAGTTTTAATGAGACAATTTTCACTTTAGCCACTTGTCTTAAACTTGATAATTAAAAGAAATTTTTAAGAAAATTTTATAAATTTGTCAACAAATTTATAAAAGATGCAGAAACAGGGGATAGATGTGGGAGTGAAAAGTAATTTTTGTATTACTTTTATAATATTTTTTTCTACGTTTCTTTTTTAAGAAAAAGAAAGATATAAGGATGTACTATAAAAATTACTGAAATCTTCAGATATTACACACACAGAAAACACAACCATTTGTTTTGTAGCATTAGCATCAGGTGATCATAACCCCTCTGAATCCTTTGAAGTATATTTTTCAAATATTTCATAATATGGTTGTTTATTTAAGACGGTAATAACTATATTGCTCAAAATCTTTAATAAAATACAGTTTATAGTTATAAATAACTTTTATAGTTAAGGATATTTAAAGTCATTCATTTGTATCTTCCTTAGATTTAAAAATAGTGATTATATATCAGTTTTCTTATCGCAATTTTTGCTGAATGTAATCATGTTATCTTAACTTTGTTTAGTAAATTTTGTTTAACTTTCTCTATCAGCTGTATATTTTAAATACAAATTAAAATGAAATTTAAACTATCAAAGCTTGACAATGAATTGAAAAAAACAAGTATGATTTCATGTTTGGGGAATTTCAATTGAAATCTTATACAGTATTCAAAAAGCCTTTATGCCTTTTCATTTGTCAGCATTAACCAATCTTTATTCTTGAATTAAATGAATAACGAAGTTTAATACGCCAGCAATCTCATTGCCAATCATCACATGAATAAATCTCTGATTTCAATTCCGTAACTTTGTTTTACATTACAAGTGAGGTATTAAGTTTTAACGAACAGATCACATTATATTTTATTGGTCGTTAAATTGAATGTTAATTTGTTTTCAATATTTAAAGTGAAACAGTAAAAATCCTTTATTTTCAGAATGAAATTATAATGTATTAGGAGATTAAAAAAAGAAAGAAAATATACAAATATTTATCATAATACTCAACAACATTCAACTAAAATCTACTTAAAAGTAAATTCATTATTGGAGAAAACAAGTTGGAGTAACAAAAAAAGGGAACTGATTGCCAATCAAACCGCAAAGTTTTAAAACCAATTGAATTCAAGTAAAGGTATTTGATTTATTTTATATCTAAACAAAAATAGGGATTTGGTTGTAAGAATAGACCTACTTAACTACTGCAAACGTCAACAAGAAGTTGAAAAGACAATTCATAAATCTGGGCTAGGCTTACGTGTAATCTGCTTAGATTAGGCCTAAGATTGAGGGTTTAAGTTGCCTGAGAGATCGCTCAAAAACAAGTTGCTCGTATTCACAGGAATTCCAAACCTTCGTGGTCATTGAAGGATCGTGTATAGTGGATTAATTTTCGATTAATCAATATTTCAAACCGCTTTGCGATTAATCATAGGAAGTAAAAGAACTTCCGGTGAAGAACCAAACCTTTATTGGTCAAATCTGTAATAAAATGAGACCGGCACCAGTGTCTTGTACTCACCTAACCAAGAAGAAACATTTAAAGAAAACACAACAATCCAGTAGGACTCATTTTTCTTTGCTTTAATACTGGACTTGTCGCCACAATAGCCCCATAGTGTTAAAGGTAGAGCGACTACACCAATGAGTCAACGTCATGAACCATGACCCTCTGTATCTCAAGGCCAAAGCGCTTTGACGTCACAGCCCCTCTGACGTATGTGGACGAGGCCCTTGTCTTTTTGAGAGTCGACATTGAGTGACAGCCATTTTTGCTGATTGATTAGTCAAGTGGATTTGAAGCTGCATTTGTTTCAAAATCAACTTACCAGGTCTAAAATACATTGTTTTGTATTTATTTATGTTTGGCAAGTTTACTGAAACAAGTTTTTTTCTGTGTTTTTTATTTATTTGCTAATTAAAATGGTCAACAAATGCTGTGTTCCGAATTGCAAAGGAAACTACAAAAACACTAAGAAAGTTAGTGCTTTTTCATTTCCTGCTGACGAAGAAATGAAGAAAAAATGGATGAAAGCTATCCCACGAAAAGATTATTAACCTACAATTTATTCAAGAGTAAGTAAATGAAATATTATTTCACTATTATTGTGTAAATTATAACTTTTCCAACTGAACAGCGAAACGCTTAGCACGTGGCTATACTTCCATTGCCAACACTCAACGCTTCTTTATTTTATTTTTTATTTTTTTTTTTGTTGCTTAAATTTTGTGATTAGATGTGATTTGATCTTACGGAAAAATTTATTAAATTAGATTAGAGTTATATTTCAAAAAAGCTCAAAGAGTGTTTTAATGATTTTTTTTTTTTTATGATTAAATTTTGGGATTTGATCTTACAGAAAAATTTATTAAATTAGATTAGAGTTATGTTTCAAAAAAGCTCAAAGAGTGTTTTAATGATTTTTTTTTTTTTTTGTGATTAAATTTTGGGATTTGATCTTACAGAAAAATTTATTAAATTAGATTAGAGTTATGTTTCAAAAAAGCTCAAAGAGTGTTTTAATGATTTTTTTTTTCAATCTATTATGATCTCTTAGATGATGTGAAGTTAGTGTAAATATGTGGTATAAGTAATCACAGTCAGTCTATTATGATCTCTTAGATGATGTGAAGTTAGTAATTGCGAAAGCTTTAGATGAAGCAAGAGATGTTGTGATAGGAGGAGAAAGATTGAAAACCATTAAATATGCAGATGATCAAGGAGTGTTGGCAGAATCAGAAGAAGAATTACAGAAAATGATGGACAGTATAGTGAAAGTTGGGAAAGAGTTTGGAATGAACTTAAATGTGGGAAAAACCAAGGTGATGAGAATAAGCAGGCAAGAAGATAATGTTAATATATCCTTAGAAGGAAAGATTATACAGCAATTAAAGGCTTTTAAATTTTTGGGAAGTCTGGTGAAATGGGATGGAAGTGGTACTGAAGAAATAAGAAGTAGGGAAAAGTAGAAGGAAAGAGAGGAAGAAGGAGGACTGGAATGCTGGATGATGTTAAAAGGGGAAGAAAGTATGAACAATTGAAGAAAGATGCACAGGATAGAAGAAAATGGAGGGGACCATATTTTCAGAGGAGCATACCTCTATAAAAAACCTGGGAGCAGGTGATCCGGCTGTGAGTACCCAGATAAGGATCCCAGGCAAGGGTTACTGCCAAAAAGGTCCTTTTCAGGACCAACAATTTATACGAAAGAGAAACCATTTTAATGATTATTTAAATAAAGAAAAAAAAAATTAGGTACGGAAGACCACTAATAAATTTTGATTAGTATAGTATCACTGTTATTAAGAAGATATGGTAAGTATTTAGATTATATTTCCTCATTTATTTTCATGAATTATTTTATATTAACATAACAAAAATAAAACGTTCTCATACGTAAGCAAAAACAATTCTCTTCATTATAAGTGGAATCGCATTCAATTGTGAAGGATAAAGGTAAGGTACTATTAAGAAATCTGAATATTTAATAATCATTTTATAAATAAAGAATTAACAAATTTGCTGTCTATATATATAAATATATATATTGATTTGTGTAGGCACATAAAATGTAATTGTTGAAAAGTAGATTTCTTGTAATTGCTGTTCAATGTTATAAAATTAAACAAAAATATTACTAAATAAATAATATTAATTTCGAGCTAATTCTGTCCGAAATAAAAGTTAAAATATTTTAAGCAGAAAATATCTTAATATTAACAATTGGAAATTGCAAGTTTACTGTTAAGAAATCTCAGTATTTAATAATCATTTTATAAGTAAAAAATTAACAAATTTGCTGTCTATATATATAAATATATATATTGATTTGTGTAGGCAAATAAAATGTAATTGTTGAAAAGTAGATTTCTTGTAATTGCTGTTCAATGTTACGAAATTAAACGAAAAATATTACTAAATAAATAATATTAATTTCGAGCTAATTCTGTCCGAAATAAAAGTAAAATATATAAAGCAGAAAATATCTTAATATTGAGAATTGAAAATTGCAAGTTGTGTAGCTCAAGACCCTCGCTGCGTAGCTCTGCGAAGGGGGAAAAGTGATGGCCTCGTTCCATGACGTCACAGTTGGAGCGCTAAGGCCTTGAGATACAGAGGGTCATGCATGAACCCACTCCTCCATTGAGCCAATATGGCCACGATGTTTACTTGGGAGCGCCGCTGGGTGTCGCTGCCACTACGAAGCCAGGTCATCGAAGCTCAGCCTTCATTGGGTTTCTTATTAGAATTTAGCAATAATATGAAATGATTCAAATTACGCGGAAAAAAAAAATAAGTAAAGGAAGTAGAGTTCTTATAGCCGCCTTTTCTTCTTTTGCAATTTAATTTATGAAACTCTGACGAATCTTTGCACAAACAGGTATTGTTTATTTAAAAACGGTCTCGACTGGAGCGTATCTTCTTAAGGTTTTGGCTTCGCATTTGTAGGCCACCGACCAAGCAAGTTTACTGAAGCATTCCAAATGCTCTTGGAATAAATAATAATAATAATTCGAATAATAATAATTACACTACCTAAAGAAAGATATAAAGTATATTTCACATACTCAAATAAAACAATATTTTTCAAGACAAGTGACTTGTTTATTACTTTTTTTTTTTTTTTTTTTTGGAATGTTACTATTATTGTAGGTATGTGTATTATAAAAACGTACAGAATAAATAAAGAATACTTATTTCTTTTAAAAGCATGACCAAAAAAAATAGTGGCATCTTAAGGTTCTGACTCAATCAATTCAGGTGACTACAAACCTATTAACCACCACCTAAAATTCTGAAAATTTAAATATGAACTTGTGAAGCATGTGGGATTAAATTTCTTATTTTTAATTTTCAAAATATTCAGTAATTAATGAAATTAAAATTCAAAAATTGCTAATTCTATTAACGAACAGCATCAAATGAATTGCATAATATTTAGAAAGTCTTTAATGAAAACGTTTTTTATTATAATTATTTGATAGCACGTAAAAAAAAAAAAATTAATCGCAAACAATTTTTATTAAAAAAAAAACAATTTTTTTTATTTTTATTTTTTTAAATTAAGTATTGCACTAATAATAAATATTTTAAATACAAATCATTGTTTTACAAATTTTTTAACATTTCAGGTTTTCGTCAAATTTTTTTTTTTAAGTTGAAAAAACCCGAGGAATAATGGAAAAAAAAAAATCAAAATTGACTGTTTTTGAATTTTAATTTAATTAATTATAGACTATTTTAAAGATAAAAACAAGAAAATATAAATCCTAATTACTTCACAAATTCATATTTAAATTTTCAGAATTTCAAGTGCATTGGTAAAAGAAATATATAAAAGTAATAAAAGGTTGGCAGTCGCCTGAATTGCTTGATTCAGAACCTTAAGTAAATTTATTTATTTATTTAATTTTATAAGAAATTTTGAAGGATAACAGTAATTCAAACATATAACAACAAAGCAGAAGCTTTTCTGCTTTTAAACTAAAGAAGAAATGTAATGCGTTTTTTTTTTTTTTTTGGTTCTTTTTCGCTAAGAGATTGATTTTCTGACCGCCCTCAACTTCAGTTGAAATCTTTTAGCAGAAAAAGAGATTAAAAGTATCTCAACAGGATTAACGAGAACTGTTTTAATCTCTAATTGCTTAAATCCGTAATATTAATAAACTACTTTTTCTATTAACAGGTTTGCTACATAACTTATTTATGATACAACTTACAACACATCCATTATGGTCTTCACTCCGATCGCTCGCTAAAATGGCAGGATCTACAAGAAATAGAATCCATAACTTACCTGTTTCAGTCACACAACTCTTCCGTGCTTGCGTTGCTTTCCAATCATCAGAATCAGGAATTCGGAATTATTTAATTTATTTTTCTTTCTAATCAAATAAAAGGGATTACAACATGTTCCTATTCCGCATTCACAACATCCTTTTTTATTATTAATTTTAAAACACCAATTGCAAATCTAAGATAAAATAGTTCAACAAAATATGTAGGTTCGTAATTTATAGTAAAATTTTGTTGAAAACTAAAATAAATCATAATTTATTTGTTGTTTTACAGGCATTTTTATAATTATAATATTACCAAAGAAATTTGTTTACTGCATTGTTGACAGATTTCCTAAGAGTATTCAACTAAACTTAATAGAAGTACCTTAAAAAAAAAGAATTAATAATACAGAGAAATAAAATTTCTTCTACTAATCTTATTTTTAGTTGTTTGTTCTAATTTGACAGCATAATAATAATTAATATATTCTTGTTCCAAAAAAAAAAATCCGTTTGTTATATACTTTTATTAATGACTAGTTGCGACCCGTGAAATATTCACGGAAGTAAAACAAATTCCACATTTTTGAAAAACATAAGATTGAAAAAAAAGTTCTAAGCTAATTTTTTTAGAAGCCAAGACTTCCATAACAGCCCACATGTAATTTGAATATCGGCTTAGTTGTTAAAATAATATTATATTATTATTTTAACATAATAATAGTATTAATTAATATTAATTATTATTATTAATTAATATTAATATTATTTTAATATAATAAAAAATTGATTTACGAGTTTCAACAATAATAATAACAACAACGAATGTCCAACAGCCAATACCAATAATCCTGTCTGGGCAACAATGATGGCCCGTGCTTCATCATTGTCCTCTACTTCGTTGAGTAGTGAGCGAACGGCTACACAGCCGAAATTAAGTAAAAACCTAGGTTTTACAAACTCTCTGATAAATTTTGACGCATGAACTTCATGCACTTCATTGTAAACTTCAGTTATGTGGGAAAGAAAATCTCAATACGCTGATAATAATTGTGTAATCGCGATCCGTCGCCGTGAAGTGAGACGAATATTAAGAGACGCCATCTTTAAACATGGGCGTAACGTCATGCCTGACGTGTTCCAACGCTGCACTGTGATTGGTTATTTCTCTGCTTACAAATTTACAAAGATCCGTACAACTTTTGCCTATTAATAGGATGATGTCTGTCTCGAAATAAACTTCATTTCTTTAATATATAAAACACATAATTCTTCCAAACTCTTCTCCGTTAATAACGATATTTTGTTTCTCTAAACGTGAAACTTCATCAGGTTACATACTGAAGGAAAAGAAACAATCTACTCGTTCCTCCTCAGAATTCGTTCTAATACAATTTTTTTACAATTAAAGCATGTGCAAACTATCTATCATCATATATGCATATTGCATATTGAAATATTGTTATTAGGCTAAAGGAGAAAAGTTTGGAAGAATTATCTGTTTATAAAAGATTATTATTCTTGTAACTGAATAAACTGCTAGGTTCCTTTAAGAACTTTAAACTTACTTTCTTTAAAATAAACTATTTTTGTTTATTTTTATTTGTTAGTTCAAATCTTGAAAACTTTGCAAATACAGTCGGACCTCGATATAAGGTCACTTTTCTAAAGTCCCGGCTCATTGATTAGGAATTCTTTGATATGGATTATCGGTTATATGGTCAGGTCTTAAATACCGTAATCCAGTGTTTCTCAACCTTTTAGTACTTGCGACCCAATTTTCAATCACAATTCTCATCGCGCCCCCCGAAAAAAAAAAAACCTCCAAACCTATCTGTTCAACCAAAAAAAAAAAAAAAAAAACCCTCATCTAGTTTTTTAATAAGATTTTTTTCTCGATATGCTCGCGCCCCCCCTTTAGATTTATAGCGCGCCCCACAGGTTGAGAAACACTGCCGTAATCGCATATAAGGCCACTTTTGTCTGGGATTTCAGTGCCATACTGATTCAATTCCAAGAATTTTACCGTGGGTACGATCTTTTATCGGCTCATTTCTCCTACTGACGGAGGGGACAGCTTTTTCACAAAGCACCTCAAACTCTAGGAAAAAAAGATGATGAAGAAGATATTCCTTTACCTATGTTAATACAAGATCTCAGAAATCGCAGCTGTGCTATAGAAGGGGAAAGTGAATATGTGAGAATTGATGATGAAATTGCTACCACTTCTCAAGCTTCGATTTCCGCAATTGTTTTGCAAGTTTTAGATTCCAATGCATTAGAAAGTGAGGATAACGACAGTGATACTGAAAGTGAAGCGGTGACACAAGAAGAAGCACTCAGAGCATTACATTTTCAGAAACTACAAAACTTAGAAAACATCGTACAAAAGATGAAACCAAAATCACGACAGTCCTATATTACGGATTATTTTAAGTAAGGTCAGTTGTACGTCAGTACTTTGCTTGAGCATACTAGTACTATTTGTATACAACTTTATTCTGAATTAAAAATTTTTAAAATAATTTCTTTCCGATTCCATTAATTTTAATTGGTTCAAGTAAATTAAAAAATTATAACCTAATAAACTGATATTTTTGTACGTATTAAATTTTACAAAGAATTATACTGTATTTATACAATGCTTATTTATTGACAAATGCGTATGAATCGGTTATAAGGTCACTCCGCTTATAAGGCCAATTTCGCGATGCCCCAAGGGGTGACCTTATATCGAGGTC
Organism: Thereuonema tuberculata; assembly: GCA_023159025.1. NCBI lineage: Eukaryota > Metazoa > Arthropoda > Chilopoda > Scutigeromorpha > Scutigeridae > Thereuonema > Thereuonema tuberculata. Next base: position 37,048,902 of record JAFIDM010004315.1, on the reverse strand, counting down.
CGACTGTATTCGTATTTATAAATTACATTGATCTACCGAATAGAAATACCTTTCATCAGAATTTACATTTTCTGGAAATTGATTAATACTTTGTTGAATAAAATCAAAAGCGCCCTCTAACAAAATGGATAGATAATAGATTAGGCTACATTGTTTGCTACATATTTCTCTTCAAATGCTTTTTGAAGAGGGTATTTTATCAGCTTAAAGTGCAAATTTCTTTACAGGGATCCACACGTATATATAAAAGATCGTAGATTTCAGGGATCTACGGATCCTCACTCTCCGGATCTGAAGTTAATTGAAGGAGCCACAGACACAAGGGGAGGTAGATTGATTTTAAGGGAAGGTAGGCTAAAACGAAAGGCATATGATTAAAGAAATAATAAAAATAAAAGTGAAAATATTAATTTCTATTTTTGCTACAATATCTGTTTTATTTCGTAATTTTACGAAGTAAATTCATACAAAAAGGAAATAATAACTTTAAAATAAATTTATTTTAAAAATTGCAATCATAAAAGTAACAGAACTTATGTAATAAAAACAATAAAATACGACATGAAAAACTCTATTATAGATTAAAAGGAAGCTGTTATCTGCAAGAGATAATTTTATCTCGAGGACATTGCTATTCAAATAGAATAAAATATATTTAAACAGCTGCAAACAACAAAAGTTAGAAATATATATTATATAAATCAGTTTCGTTGTTTTGCAAAAAAATACTAATAATGAATTTTCAGGATTTGTAGCAAAACGTTATAATAAATAAAGTCTTTAAGAATTCTATAGAATCAGACAAATATTTT
>JAFIDM010004315.1:37033911-37045472 GCA_023159025.1 Thereuonema tuberculata | reverse complement strand
TTTTTTTTTTTTCTTATTTGTTTGTATTTTTAAAATCATGAAAAAAAAAGAAAAGAGTACGTTTATTTTCAAATTCTAATATCTTGTGAATACAAACAGAACAAATTTTCTATTTAAAAAGACAAAAACTAAATCCGCAATACTTAAGTTGTAAGTCACTTTAATTTAGATCAAACCGAGAGCTAATTAATGGATTAGCTAAAAGGGAAATTAAAATTCATTGTTTAAAACACTGGAATAATTAATAGAAATAGAAATAGATATACACTGTTTTAGAGTCCAATGCTTTTTCCTTTGGGAATTTTTGTCACCAATGCGGACTAATTTCTCAACACTTCGAAAAGATTTCAATGGAAAAGTTAGACCATCTCTATTCCTTAAATAGGTTATGTTTCAAGAAGATCCGTGTTCAAAGTTATTAGGAACACACACACAGACTGAGTGATCAAATAAGTCTCGTTTTTCTAGGTATTAAAAATAATTTATGTTTAAACTGATAAATTATGTTAAAATCAACTCATATCCTATCAGCAAGTTTATTTCTTCTTTCAGATGACTTTAAAATCTAGGATTTTCGAATGCTTTCAATTGGCTTTTTATCATTACAGGCGGTAGCGATTCAAGTGCCTTTTTACCATGTTAAATTGTGACATTTTGGCAGCTGATGTCTCGGGCCCCGTTGCGTATTTTGAAAGAAATTTTGCAAACAAGTACAAAACATCATAATCTATACGTGTATCAAAAATAATTAAAATCAGACTAGCCAAAACGAAAATCTGGTCTTCAGAATTTTTGCCATGTTCACATCTTGTTCCTGTTCTTGTTACCCTTTACTCGTCCGGATCTAGAGCCAAAACTATAGCATCTAGAATTATGGTTGATACCTCATTAGATTTGTCTCGTTGTAGCGGAGGGCCCTCGTCATCTGCATGTTTTTTATATCTGTACTGGTTTTCGAGCTATTCCCAATAATGAGCTAACAGGATAGCCTACAAACTAGGAAATAAATAGCGCTGATTTTTAATTTTTATTTGTAATAATAATAGTGGATAAAAGATATTAGAAACAAAATTTAATGAGAAAATAGACAAAAATGATTTGTATATTATTTTATTAAAAAAAAAATACGGGATTTGAACCGGGATATCTAAGCAGCAGTGGGCGACTCTTAACCACTAAGCTGTAGGACCTTCCTCAATAAGTTAAGAGGTTTCCTAATTTTAGATCAGTTACAAAATGAAAAAAAAAATATACCATATTATTAAATCTGCTAAATAAGTTAATATTTGCAAGCGTATACTCTAGAATGACTACTGCTTCATACAGATACTGTAACGTAGCTAGGCTATATTGGGGTACATTCAAAACATAAGTACGGTACTTTCAAAAAAGTGTCAAACATTGAAAATAATATAATAATAATAGTGGTCAGATAAAAACATATTTCCTCAAAGCCAAAAAGTTTCAAAAAATTAGAATTTACAAAACATCACAGCTGATATGACATAAAAAAAAGGAATAGACATTTTTTAATTAAAAATATTTGTTCTTCCTAATAATCATGTACACCAACATTATGGTAATACAAAAACCTAAATTTCGAAAAAAAGTTCATTAAGCAGGACCTACCTCTAAAATGCAGAAACTAAATGAAAATTCGATAGTTTAATTCTATTTTAGCTAGACTGTGCTAGTCCATAAATCTCTAATTTTAAGTTACCTTTTTCCAGGTCCAAATTGGAAAGATAGTCAATTGCGTTTAGAGATCTCTCTACCCAATAGAAGGTATTTATTCTGTTGATTCAGGATGTTTATATGCGCACTATATGATTCAAGTTCTCGTTTTTCCTAATTTTGTTTAGCCTACAACCCCAAATTAAAACGTTATCCGTGGGTTTTTAGGGTTTAAACTCTTAATAAACTTGAATCATAATTCTCCTTTTTATGTCACACCAGCTGTGACTTTTTTGTAACAGATAAGTTATATTTAACTACATTCTGTGTAGTTTTTGTATCTTCTGAGAGGGAAAAAATATTATTTACGTAATGCAATTTGTTTATTTGATGTATTGATTTATTTTTCTATGGAAAAAATAATTTGTAATAATATTTATCTATTGAAAGCACAAAAAAAAATCCTACCTCGCAGATCCTGTTAAGAAGTTAGCAAAGAATGTGTTTTAAAGATGAAGCTCAAGTCAGATATAAATTTAGAGAAATTCTAACGTAATAATCATTTGTCTTTGAGAAGTTTTTGTTGACATTTCGAAAATAATAAAAGCTTTCTCATTGCCGACAGGGAATGGAAAAACCTTGAAAATTAATGTTTGTGTTATAAATATTTTTGCGCAATTTAGTAAAAACAGATGTTAACTGGTGTCGTTCCATTTTCCCAAACAAAAGATCGGTGTTAAACTTAAACAAGAGCAACAAAATCGATCACATTAAATAAAAAGGATTTTAGTGGTAATAGATTATGAGTTGCCATAAAACATAACATTGCTTTCCTTAACATTTATTGGCAGTTACATTACACGAAGATTGCCTATTTATAAACCTCCTGTTCGTAGTTTTATTGTAATTTGTGTCTACTAATGAACATGCTTATTAGTAGATGCTGTTAAATTTTCGATATACTATTGTAATATTCTATATTACTACATACTTAATTTTATAAGCTTCCACTTCAGGCGAATTTACATTCACAACTGATTCACAAATAAGCAGATATTAGAAAATCTCAAAACAAGTGAATATAATTTTGTGCTAAAGCAAAAATTTAAGGGCGACCCGTAACTAATAAAAAATTAATAATAATAATAATGTTACAAAGTTAGGTACTCAACTAACAGGATACAGACAGGCACTACACCAAGCTTTCACCACACGCTATCCATCGTTAGGGCTTAGCGAACAGCGGATAGCGGATCAGCGACGTTCAATTGTAGTAAACAATCTTATTCTCCCATGCATACTTGCACAAATTAAAGAAGAAGTCGCTGAATCCAACCACAGGACACCAAACCACACCCCACCAGAAGACACCATTATGGAAAACACAGAAACAATCTCTACCCCTCAGTACACATGCCCCAACAATACAACTAATGAAATATTACGTGCAGCTCATGATCATTTCTACACTGCACTTGCACAATACACAGGCACAGACCCCACACTCAGGCCGCCACTCCCCAAAGTACACACATCAAAACAACTCGCCACAGTCATATACCATCTCAACACGCACACTATCCCACAACACCTTGACAACATCCAAACATTAGAAGACATACATACAACACTCTACTGTGCTGCACAGGGAACCATTCGGGCACTTGGAATCAAACAACACAGCATACCTCCCACTGCACGGACACAAGAATACATCCCCCCTTGGAGACGTTGCCTTGAGGGCCGCATCAGCGACCTTAGAGGAGACATAGCCAGGCTCACACAATACTGTGCAGGAAACAAAACAAAGAAACTTATGTCCCAGGTTAGAAAGATATTCAAGTACATAAATACTCGCCCTTCACATTCAAATCATCATAACCAGGTTCAGGAACATCTCGACACACTAAAACAAAAACTCAGTGCACTTGCAAAAAGATTACAGAGATACAAACAGTGCACTCTGCGCAAACAACAGAACAACACTTTCCAATACAATGAGAAAAAATTCTACAGATCCCTTACATCTTCCTCTACTGCAACTAACACAAACACTCCCAACAGCGAGGCTTTACATGAATACTGGTCGTCTCTGTGGTCAAACCCTATCCCCCACAATGATAAAGCACCATGGATAACAGAGGAACAGCAACTCACTGAACACTTACCCTGCATGTCCTTCCATGAGATTACTCTCGCAGACATACAGACAGCACTAAAACATGCACACAACTGGAAGGCTCCTGGTGCAGACGGAGTCCAGAACTTCTGGATCAAGAGGTTCACGTCCCTGCATGGAAAACTAGCGCTTACACTCACTGACATAATCCAACACCCAGAACATATGCCTCGTTTCCTCACACAGGGTGTCACATACCTACAGAGCAAGAACACTGAAACAGCGCAACCTGCAAACTACCGCCCAATCACTTGCCTCCCCACACTTTACAAACTCCTCACCTCCTGCCTCGCAGACAAGATCTACACACACATCGAGACATATAACATTCTTTCCGAACAGCAGAAGGGCTGTCGCAGGAATTCCCAGGGTTGTAAGGAGCAACTCCTTATTGACTCTGTAATCCTGCGCCAGGCACGCGCGAAGAATAGGAGCTTACATATCGCATACATCGATTACAAGAAGGCATTTGATTCTGTCCCTCATTCCTGGCTCCTACATACTCTTCATATCTACAAAATACACCCCAAGATCACGGCATTCTTAGCTGCCACGATGAAGAGTTGGAACACAACATTACACCTACGCACCTCTAACACCTCCATCACTACAGATCCCATTCCCATAAGGAGAGGTATTTTCCAGGGAGACTCCTTGAGTCCTCTTTGGTTCTGCCTCGCCTTGAATCCACTGAGCCATATACTAGATAACACAAAACACGGTTATAGGCTTACCACAGGCACTGTGACACCATATAAAATCACACACTTACTCTACATGGATGACATTAAACTCTATGCCACAAACAATGCACAACTTACTAATTTACTACAAGCCACCACACAGTTCACCAAAGACATTGGGATGGAATTTGGAATTGACAAATGCCGCAAGTTACACATAATACGTGGGAAGACTTCGAATTTGGAGGGTTTTGAACTGGACCATGGTTTGGCCATCCAATCCATGGAAGAGGAAGAGACCTACAAGTACCTGGGCTTCCAGCAAGCGCGCGTCATTGACAACGCAAACATCAAAAATGCACTGAAGAACACATACCTTGCTCGAGTTCACAAAATCCTCAAAACACAACTCAACGCCAGAAATAAAATTAAAGCTATCAACACTTTTGCCGTTCCCACACTAACATATTCGTTCGGCATAATTCCATGGACAAACACCGAACTCGAAGCACTACAACGCGCAACACGCACTACATTCACGAAACACAACATGCACCACCCCAAGTCCGCTACGGAAAGGATGACTCTTCCCCGCAAGGAGGGAGGCCGAGGACTCATCAACCTCATCACCCTACACGAAAAACAAGTACATACACTTAGGGAACATTTCCACCAAAGAGCAGAAGACTCCTCACTTCACTCAGCCATTGTCAAGGCTGACACACACCTCACACCACTGAACCTCGAAAACTCTTCTCCAATACTCACCACCCCTGACACCCACACTCAGCAGCTGCGTGAATCATGGGCTCGTAAGGAACTACATGGCAGACATCATCACGAACTCAGCCAGCCTCATGTCGACATGGAAGCGTCGAACAGATGGCTGACGAGTGGTGAGCTGTTTGGGGAGACCGAAGGGTTCATGATCGCAATACAGGACCAAGTCATCTCCACACGCAACTACAAGAAACACATTCTACACGATGCAAACACACATGACGACAAATGCAGGAAATGCCACACTACGCATGAGACGATCGACCACGTAATATCAGGCTGTCCCCTTCTCTCTCAAACAGACTACCTCCACCGACACAATCAGGTAGCATCGATCGTTCATCAACAACTAGCACACAAACATTCACTTATTAAGAGCACGGTCCCGTACTACAAGTACATACCACAAAGCGTATTAGAATCACCCTCATATAAACTATACTGGGACCGCCCCATTCACACAGACAAAACCATACATCACAACAGACCAGACATCACACTTGTTGATAAGGTCAACAAACAGACCTATCTAATTGATATTGCAGTGCCTATCAGCAAGAACATGCAGAAAACTCACGCAGACAAGATCAGTAAATACACTGATCTAGCACACGAGCTCCAGAAGCAGTGGAGGCAGGATCGAGTACGTGTTGTACCCATCGTTCTGTCTGCCACTGGTCTGGTGCCTCACACATTGCACCACAGTCTCAGCACACTAGGACTTCACAAAAACACTTATGCACAACTGCAGAAGGTTGTGGTACTCAACACTACACGCATAGTTAGGAAATTTATGGACACAAGCACACATCCCTAATCATTCTTGCACACATCTTTACACTTGGCAGTATGTGCTTTGGTCCTTGACCCGCCATATTGTTTTTGCTGGGAAACCCAAGGTTTGAAACATACAAATATAATAATAAAAAGGAAGTACATTAACGAAAATAAAAATAAAAAAAAAATTAGGAAAAAAAATAAAAAGAACGTTAGGAAAACAAGAAAAACAAAAGTAAATTCATGCGGACATTGAGAAAAAAAGATTAAAGCGAAGAAGAAGAAAAGAAAAAAGAAAAACAAAAACAAAAAAAACAGTAGATAACTTATATGGATTCGATCCAATAACATTCAGCCTGAGTCCGAGAATTTACGGACCACGCTATAACTGACAACCGAAGTGAAATAGTTGCATTTTCTGACATTTAAGCTAATAGCAAAAATCCAATAAAAACAATGCCAAATACCTTGAAAAAAAAAAGGGGGGGGGGCATTGGCCCTCAAAATACCCTATTCCTAAGTTGTTTGGGCCTGTGAACACGATGATGAAATCTGTTTGTCGATCCGACTTTTCGTTCGGGAATTATTAGGGGTGACCAGACACGGACGGACGGATAGGACAAATGCAATAGCTACCGATTTTGGTCGCTAGCACAATAGTTAAAAATGAGTCGCTAAAAATAATCGCAACTTAAGCTATTGTAAAATGATACATACAAAAAGCATCGAGTCCTAGTATTTTTTTTTTTTTTTTTTTTTTTTTTTTACGATAATGATAAAGTAGATATTTGTCCCAATGTTTCTACTAATTGATTGATCTAATATATCCTAAGCAATACATCAATATACATTACAATTTATTGCTCTTCCAGCTTTCGAAATAGGAAGTTCTACATTTGATCGAAGTGTTTTAAGAACTGTCCGATAAGATTTCATCATGGTCATCCATTATCGGAAAAGATGTCCTGTGAGACTTTTCTGAAGTTCAAAATATTCAATTATGATTTAGCAGAACTTATTGATCAGCTAAGGAAAAAGGGGGCTGGCATTCCATTAATATCTTAAATGGAATAAGTTGTAGGATTCGTTTAAAACCATTCGATCTGCTGGACGGAACTGTATGAAATATCAGCTTAAGTGGGATGGTATATCATCACAGAAATAGTATAAGAAATAACAGAAAACAGTTATAGATGTACACAGTCACCTAAGTCTTTTTGAATTAAATAAGTGTGAACTCGGTGATGTCTTCTCATATTCTTTGTGCGAGGCTCTAGTTAATAGTTATCACATTTCTGTTTTTTGAAAGAGATTTTCTTAACCCAAATTTTCGAAATCTTAAGATGAACAAATTTTAAGTAAGAATAACTGACAAACGGCGCACAAAGAGCGTTTTATACTATGTGCTAGGGATTTTACCACATCTAATCTTTTAATGCTATCCAGTTATTAACCAATAGTTCAAAAATGTTTTTGAAGAACATCTGGCAGTTTCTTTCTCTAACAACCAAAGAGATTAATAGTTCTTGTTTGAGTTGTTTAGAAAAAATATGCTCGTGCGATCCTATTAGATTCAGAGAAGTTATGGAAAGAAAGCATTCAATTTAAAATAGGAAATTATTTGATCAACACCGAATCAATTTGGTATGCTAAGGATATATCTCAATCTATCAACAGATGTAAGATCACTGTCAATGAGGGGTAAAAAAAAAACCTTCTTTACCTGATTTACTGAAATTAAACAACCCAGTTTTCTAAATAGATTCTATATTAAGGATAACAATCTTCAATCTATTTGACAAGTGATTCACGAAGCAAGTCGGCAGAGATCGCTTATTCTTTTATCTATTTATTGGTAAATATGGATCAGATATGACAGAGAAGATAACGCAATTACCTAAAGTTACTCTTTCAGTGCTGAAGGATACCGTTTTTTATCTCTCTTCTTATTCATTTCTTTAGAATTGCACTAAATAACTTAGTTAAGAAAAGATATAATTTCTAGTAAAATAGAATTCACGTTACAGATTTGGAGTTACTCCAAATATTTTTTGTTTATTTATTTATTTTTTTGTGTAATTTCAGTTCTCTTTCAGTTGCCAATTCTCTTCTTCAGTGTTCTTAATATTGTTCTTGTTCAGTGTTTTTAATACTGAGGTGGTTTCCTCTTTTGCCTTCCTCAGGAAGCCATTATGGAATGACTTCAGACCTGAAGGGAAAGAAGAAGAAGCAGACAACCACAGGAAAGGAAATAAACTAGCAGGTGGCGCCTGGATTCGAACTCAGGTTCCAACTCATCTGCTTCGTGAAAGGCTGCCGCTTTGACCACAAGGCTATGCCGGAATGGCAGTTGTCAATTATTATGCTTCATCTCATAGAAATTCCCAACATGTGGGAGAAAGATTTTTGAGTTTCAGAGATTTTTATACAATCGAGGTATAAGAAAATAGTAGGATCTACCAAAGTCAATAAACAACCAATAGCTGGAAACAATGGAAATCATAAGATAAAAAATGAAAATAAAAAACAAAAACAAACAATTGAAAGACCCCTAAAATTAATAGAGATGCATCAGAGTGCCGTGAAGGAATGACTTGCTTCGAAAATGACTATTTTAAAATGCTTCTATTTGTATTTCCAAATGCCATCATGACTGTTCTTAATGCGCATTGCCTAGGCCTGTCTTTCCACACAGAAGCGTAGTTCTTAAGCTCATCACAGTAAACATATGAGGAAATGAACACTAAATAAGTAAATGAATATAAAGCAAATCAAGGTATCTAACATTCTCGTATTGACCGATCAAGTGTGAATTTACCGCCAAAGAAAACCCAAGGAAAGTGGGGCGGATAAAAAGAGTCATGGCGCTATTATCATGTTGTCGAAGATTGATATTATGGGTAACTCTGTGTCATCAATATTAAGTCAATTCAGTTGAAAAGTTCACTTGTGTGATGCAAGCCATAATTCTTCTTTATACAGTACAAAGCCTACATTGTATGTATCTGCTTTGAGTATGCTATTTCAGCCTTTCTCTAAAATTGCGTAAAATATTTCAGGTTTAAGCAAGAGATCATGAAAAGTACACATTACCGTAACAATGTGACTGAACTCTTAATATTCATTCTAAGTTGTGGAAAGTAATATGTCCCTGAAAATTCATTTCTTGAACTCTCACTTGGATTTCTTCCCTGAGAATCTCGATGCTAACGAACATGGAGATGATTTCAACAAGACATCTCGTGCATGGGAAAGAAGTGCTAGGGCAAGTGGAGTCTTCGAATGCTTGCTGACTACTGCTGGCCATTTACGAGAATCCTAAGTACTCAAGAAACTCATAACTGTTACTTTTTAAGAATATTTAATATGAATAGTGATACAAATGTTTGTAAACGTACTTTTTTTTTTTTTTTTTTTTTTTTTTTAGATTAATCCTATATGCCACTTAAAATCCTTGCATAATAGAGCGAAACAATCTGAATTAAGCATGAATTCATTTTATTAAGATCACACAGTTTTTCATGAGTGACAAAAAATAAAAATGATAAAAAAAGACAATTTTGCATTCAAATATCAAGGTTGATTACACAGGATAAAAAAAATAAATACATTTTATTTTGTTATCCCGTGTAATTAACCTTGATATCTGAATGCAAATTTGTCTTTTTTTTTTATCATATTTTCGCAGGAATGTTACTACTACAAAATTTGTTATTGATTTCATTATAAAAGAGAACGTTTTAAGTATATTTATTACTCATTATTAAATTATTAAAATCTACCCCGGATAAAAAAAAAACAAAAACAAAACAAAACAAACAAACCCTCGGTGGCTTGGAATTCGAAATAAACTCTACAAGAAAAAAGCTGAATAAAGGAATGGCAGTCTCTCTCTCGCTCTCTAAGATTTTAACTTCACCTTTGACAAACGTTGTTTTGCAGGAGCAAAGAGGACTAATTCTTTCCACATTACCCAATGAATGGTCCTATTGCAACTCTATTAAGCCCAACTCTTTGTAAGACAAACATGACGACTGTTTATCCATTAATAAATGATGCATTGTGATTCCTTAGCTTTGATATAAGCAAACAAAAAATAATAACGAACAAAAATAAAAATTCAACTGAGAAATCCTTTTATATTGATTCTGGAAATCGGTCAGATGATTACAAATTTTATTCTCAGTAGCCAACGTATTTTTGAAAGATTTAAAATATTCTTCTGTGATTTTTAATATTCTTAATGTTTTAGTTTCGAGAAATTTCGACTTAATTTAGTAAAATATAAAATTTAAAATTTATATTTAAAAAAATATTTAAAAAATATATAAAATTTACAATTTAGTCAGGAATGTTATCTACAAAAAAAAAATTACTCTAGCTTATAAGGAATTTTTTTAAAGTTTTTTTTTTAATTTTTTTCCTGTAAATTTTTCTAAATTTAATGACAATCAGCAGACATTTAGGAAAGCGGGTAATGAGAATGACAGAACCCACCTGTTGATTGCCTGGTCCTAACAGAAGACAGCTTTAATTCCAGGACGGAATCCATGTTTGGAACAGGCGATCAATGCAAGGGAGGCTGGTGTCTTCCTGTTTTGATTTCCTCTTCGTGCATCCTGTGTTTTACTTGGAACAGAGAGGTCCGTACGAAGGAAGGGCTCTCATTAACACCCGTAAACACTAAAGGAAAGAGAAAAACCCATTGAATCAGAGAAAAACATTCAACTATTTTTATAAAATGACATAGATTTGTGCTTAAATAATCTTCGGAAGAAAAATTCATCTCGTCTGAAATATTAGATCCGCGAAAGAAAATGTTTTAGGGAACATTGAAGATAACAAACTGTTTGGGTTCAAGTTATTTGGAATATTCTTTGTATTTTGAAACAGTATTTTGCAGAGCAGCAAAAGTTTCAGATGTCAAGGGTCAAGCTAACGTAAAGCAGAAAATGTATTAAAAAAAACAAAACACATTCAAATTTGTTGAAGCAATTGTGTCAATAAAAGAATGTTGATGAAAATGACCTGATTAGATCATTTTTCTCTACTCGCGCAAAATATAACTTAAGTATTAAAGAATACCCTAATATTCTTAGGAACACTTCTTAATAAGCATCGGAAAGAAACAATAAAAAAGTTTTAAATGATTATAATTCGAAATGCGCATAACTATCCACCATGACTAAGTTAAATCAAAAAGTACACATCCTAGAAGCCGAACCGATCCCTATTGATTTTTGTTCGTATCCCATCAATAGATAAAGAACTAAGGACAAAAAAACAAAACTGGCAAATAAAGCCATTAAGAGCAACATCCAGGACTCTCTTCTTATCTATAAATTTTCACTTTTATTTATCTTAAAAACCTGGAATTGATATAATAGATAAACAAATCCTTGACGTTTTGATTAAAATTGGACCCGAAGAAATTGAAAACGACCAACACAAGATTCTTTGAAAACCGC
>JAFIDM010004315.1:36989080-37033811 GCA_023159025.1 Thereuonema tuberculata | reverse complement strand
AGCCGATTAATAATAATGTTAGTTAATTTTACATGACCTGTATTAGCACTGTATATGCTTTCTGATTTCGAAGATTTTATTACCAGCAATAGATTTTCAAGAAATCATCACCATCCTATTTCAGTTGATTTTGTGAAAATCTCAGGCTTTTTTTGTTTTTCTACTGATCGGTGAGAAATACCAAATCCACTGGAAACATGCCATCCTATAATTTTTAATTGTTGTCAAGAGTACAGCTCATGATTAGTTAAGTTAAAGTATCCCACTTACAGGCCTACAAAGGCCTATGGGGTGGCTGGAGGGTAGGCTCCAGCATTCATGACCTAACGGGACAAAGTTGAGGTCGGGGGGGTCAGCCCGACGCCCGCCCGCCCCACCTTTAACTCCCGGGAAAGAAACCCGGTACCCATTCTAGAGAGGGCTGGGTAGACCTTAGGATCCGTTTGGAAAAGAAAGGAGCGTGGAAAAATTCCTGCTGCTCCGCCGAGGCCGGGAACCGAACCCGCCACCTCCAACCCGCAACCAAGTGCCCTAACCCACTCGGCTACCAGGCCCACTACAGCTCATGATTCAACCAGTAATTTTGATTTTGTGTATTATGAGGGTCTCTCAAAAAGTTTTTCATAGCCAATAATAAAGATAGAAAAGTACACTGTTACCTGCTTTTGAAGTTTAATGTTTCCCCCATTCGTATATAGAGTTTCAAATCAATCCAACAGATGGCGGATCTGTAATAAACTGTTAAAATAGTGTCTGTCAACGATTCTTGTTACAAACAATAAACTATAATTGAATTCTTGGTTGCGAAAAAAGAAACTGTGGTGAACATTCATAAACATTTGTGTGCTGTGTAAGGAAGTTCTGCAGTCAATCGGAGCTCTGTCATTTGAGGCTCTTCGGATGCCCTGCCACATCAATCATATTGAACAGTGCAGATGCCATTATTCGTGAGGATTGGCGCATCACAACTCGAAAATTGGCCCAACAGCTGTTAGTAAGCAATGGAAGTGCGATTGCAATTATATATGCTCTCAGATATTCAAAGGCGTGTGCAAGATGGTTTCGTGAATTCTCACAGCAAGACCACAAAATTCAGTTTCTTCTGAAGTGTTGGAGTGGTTTGTTGCCAAGGGTGGAGGTCTTTCTGTCCTGGATCGTTAAAGGTGACTAAACATGGGTCCATCACTTTGAGGCGGAGACAAAAAGGCAATCAGTAGAATTGCATCATCCCACTCACCGAGAAAGAAGAAATTCTCAAAGACCATTCCCTCTAACGGAAAAAGCATAACTGTGTTTTAAGACAGTGATGGGGTTATTCTTTTGGATGTCATGCCAGGAAGTGTGACCATCAATTCATACGCATAGATTAGGACACTGAAGACCATCAAGAAGTGTATCTGGTGATTTCGGTCTCACAAAAATCCAGCTGACATTTTCCTCCTGCACAATGCCCTCACACAATTCTGACAACCAGGGAACAACTCACCAAATTGGATTGGACAGTGCTACCCATGCACCCTACAGTCCAGATATGGCACCCTCTGACTTTCATCGTTTTTGAGCTACTTAAAGATGCTATCTGCCAGATAAGGTTGAAGATGACTCGGCGTGATTTAAGCAGTGAAAACATGGCTACGTGCAAGGAGAGGAGCTGGTACTAGCAAGGCATCCATGCACTTGTTTCATGTTGGTGTAAGACCGTACAAGTTCATGGGGGTCTACGAAAAAAAAAATAGCATGTGTAAACAAAATATCTCTAATGTCAAATAATTTTAATGCATACAGTATTCCTCTTCACTGATACAATCTGATATGGTTGTACATTGCACGCTGGTTGTATCAGAGATGCTCTGACACCTTTGGCAAAATATCTTGCATCAATCAGTGTTCACAAATGTTCCCATTCTAGCTTTCATCCAATCCTGCACACAAAGTGGATAATAGCACTTTGATCTTGCTTGAACAGGTTTGATATTTGAAAGTTCATGTATATACTAAATGCTTTCTCCTCTATTGTAGTTATGTTTATCTTCTTACACATTATACTAAGATGATGTCATATAAATTATAATCATAATGTAGGACTTACAAAAAGACTTGCCTTTGGCAGTCCTCTACTGAACACACCTCGTATACTAGAAATAAAAACAAATTACAAATTATTTTATAATTGTAACCTAAAAAAAAAATGAGATGTAAGTAATATTTGAGTAACTTATTAAAGTTAAACAAGTCTTGATGAATGATGAAATTAAGCAAAAATATTAATGAAATTAACATCTAAAATATACTGTAATACTAAAAATGAAATTTTTATTTTTAGATGATTATATGGAGTGATAATTTAGTAGCTAAAAATGCCACCACCGCCTCCACCACCAGGACCGCCACCTCCACCGACATTTAATTTGGCTAATGTTGAACCTCCCCAGCTCAATAGAAATGAAGCTGATAGTAGGAACATGTTGTTGGCTTCAATTCGTTCAGGAGCAAAATTGAAGAAAGCCGTTACAAATGATAGAAGTGCACCTCTTGTTGATGGTAGGTTCATCATTGATGTTGCTTGTTTTTTATAGTATTTTATATGATGTTTTTATTTTTTATTTAATAGTTTAATTTATAAAAAAACATATTAACATGCAATTAATTACAACTGGAAAGTGAAAGAATAAACTTGAATGATTTTAAATTATTGATAAATTGCTGATGATTTTGGTCATGATTATGATCCATTAGTTATGTCATTTCATTATGGTCATGAAATAAAGAAAAAAGTTTGTCAAAGAACAAAGTTTCTGAAGTAATATTCTGCTTTCCATTAAGCATTAAAAATAAAAAAGCCAAAATAGCAGAATTTGATCTTTTCAAACGAGTAATTATCTTCCTAATAATTAAAACAGCTTTGATTCAAATGGAAAAGGATTTGATTCCAAAAACAAGGTAAATTAATGCTTTTATGCAGTGTCAAAAGCAAAGCGGCCCCATAATATGCACAATTTTATAAACAAAATGTGTTCAGAAGGGTCGATATTGGGTGATGTCTATCGCCGTTTTCCTCTATCGGAAGCGACCACTTTTAACCCCCCAACTTCTGGTCAGGGATTGGTCCTAGAGGTCTGATTTTTTTTGGACGTGGTCACCTACTTTTTGATGCTGAACACAATGGTGAAGGTTTCATTTTAATATCGCGAACCGTTTGGCCACTACAGAGTGTGACATCCAGCAAGCATAAAAGCAAGAGCGGTCCCCTATATTTTACAGGCAAGCTGTAACCTAGGAACCGCTAATAGATGCATTCAGCCTATAATGCTGGTTAATAATAATATAAATGATGCTGCTTGTTTTTAACATTCATATTCCTTCCTTCCTTTATCGAATTTGGCCAACCAGGGACCACGGAACTAGCTCAACCTGACGTCAGGGCGAAGCTAGTGAAAGTCAAGAAGGGGGACGAGATTCACATCACGTCCATGATAACCCTGAGATAATAAGTCCCAGAGAGAAAGAGACGGAACAAAGAAGAAGAAAGAAACGGCCATGCCAACACCGGGATACGAACCCAGGTTCCGACACAATGGCCACACGGCAGACCGCCGTTGAGACTGCTCGGCCATGCCAGAACGGCTTAACATTCATATTATTATAAGGAAATTTTTTTTTTTTTTTTTTTCAAATTTTGTGATATTAAACTTTTATGCAGTTGAGTGCACCATATAACGTAAACTATGTTCTGTTTACATTTCTTATTATTTATTTTATTTTAGTTATTTTTTTTTTTTTTTGACTGACTTTTTTAGCAAAGGAAGGCTCATAAAATCAGTCAATGTGTGCCTTTCCTTCATGAAACTTAGCCTTCTCATTTACAGGCAAGAGACGAATTTTATCTAAATTATCTAATTTAGTTTACTTGAGAGTGAATGTATTGATTCTACATATGGATTGAAATACATCTGTTTGAAGTGACGAAAGTTCTCATAGGAAGTATTAGAAACAAAACAGTGAATTTCTATTGATATTTGATATTCAACAAATAATCCTTCTATCACATACTAATGTGTACTTTTTCTGTATGATTGAAATTAGATTTAGGCGATTTTCAATTTTTTTTCAAATCATATTTTCATTTGCTTTCAGGAAAGAAAAGTAGTTCTGCGTCAGAGAATTCCAGCAGTGGACGGATGAATGGCAATCCACCTGGATTAGGTGGCTTATTTGCAGGCGGAATTCCAAAATTAAAACCAACAGGGAAAATATCTGGAGGTGGAACAGGTAAACGGATTGAATTATTGTAATAAATTACATTACAGATTATTATATAACTAGCCGGGTACCATCGCTTCGCTCCGGAACGCTTGCGTATATAGCATTAAAAAAAAAAACTTTATTTATTTAGCAAATTAATATTGAGATCGGAGAATATACGACTTCCCAGCCCGTTGTGGCCTTCTCCACTTAACTCTGTGTATTGCTGGTTGGTTTGCCAGATTATTCCATATCCCGAATTTTGAAAATCCGGCCTTATTCCTTGTCTACATCATAAAGAAAACCTCTGTGCAAAATTTCAGCTTTCTAGATCCAAGGGTTTGGGGTGGGCGTTGATGAGTCAGTGAGTGAGTCAGTCAGGACTTTTCTTTTTATATATGTAGAGTTTCATGAATTTTGTTTTGTTAACATTATTGATTAGTTCTTTATAGATTATATTTGGATGTGTTATTTTCTCATTTTCAACTGTTATCCGATTCGTTCTTTACATATTATTCCTGGTGTTTTGATATCATGTTTATTTATGAAAATATGATCTATATTTGTTTTCGTATTTCCATGAATTGTACAGTTTCTTGTTGTTCCGTAAAGACGATTTTTGAAACCATTATTGCACATAAGTTTTACGTATTTCTGTACTACATTGTTTTTATTCATTTTGAAAATATCTATATTTACGTCGCCAATCAGTATAGTTGGACAGTTGTTTAATATATTTTCATTTTTTATGAATAGATTCTCTATTTCAGTAACATTTTAGTAATTTGTAATTTAGCATTTTGCTTACAGAATGACAGACAGAATAACGTTTTATAATATATGTTTTTATAATATATAATAATAATAGCCAGGTACCGTCGCTTCGCTCTGGAACCCTTGCATATATAGCATTCAAAAAACAAACTTTATTTATTTAGCAAATTAATGTTGCAATCGTCGGAGAATATATAACTTCCCAGCTCGTTGTGGCTTCTCCGAATAACTCGGATGTATTGCGGGTCGGCGTCACACACCGAAAATTCACATTTTTGCATGTATCTTGCAAATGCTGAAGCGTTTGTGAATAAATGATATATCGTTCGATAGAACTTTCAAATACCAACATTTTCTCAATATAATGTTCTCTTCCATCTTTTATACTTTTCGTTTAAATTGAGAAAAAGTCAAAATTTGACACTTTAAAAGGCGCCATCTTGGAAACCAAAAACTTTTTTCGAAAGATTTTTGTAGCATTTTGTTTGTCTTAAAAAGATCTACATTTTATCCATTTACATGACCACTCTTATCTCTTATAGTTTGGTCACAAAATTGGAAAAACGTAAAGTCTTATGACAGACAAAATAACGCTTTTATAATATATAATTCTTGGAAACTTTCATATCCATGAAAACAAAAAGATGCAGTTAGGGTGAAAGTCTTCAGAATGATTAATTGATCAGGAAATTATACCCCTCTTTATATTTGACATCTACCTTATTTAATTTTGCAGAATCATCATCATCATCTTTTTTGATTTTCCTAGATTTTATAGAATTATTTGGGAAAGGGGAAAGATTTTGTGGTATCAGCTTATGGAGGAATTCAAAAATTAAAAAAAAACTAGGGCTGTATTTGTTAATAACTTACATATAATTCTTCTTTATAATAAGTATACAATTCATATTTAAAAAAATGGTGATTGCACTATGATAATAAACTTTCAATTTAGTAATTCTTATTAATTTAATTCCTGCTGCCTTCATTTGGTTTGTTCTAACATAACCATTTGCAATGTAAATTCACAATTTAACTACATTCACCAGAAAATCACTGATTTAAAAATTTATTAGCAATATAAAGGCACATCATTTCTTTGAGAATGAAGTAAAACTGTTACAAATACAAGATATTTTGTAGTTAATTGCTAAAGACTATTAGTATAAATTAGGAAGCTTGGAAGATGATTACCTAGGTCTGCAATCTGTAAAAGTTGAAAGTTAGTGATATAAGAAGGATAAAAGAAAGCTTGGGGTTTATGTTTTTATTGAAACAGGGCCTGCCATGCTGGAAACTAGATGCCTAATGTATCTTTCTTGTCATTACCGTACAAGTGTGTGTGGTTTTTTTTTTGATGCCATGGTGTGATTTGGTCTAGACAGGCATTAAGCAGGCCTTATCTTCACTGATCCCACAATCATCCTGGCCACATGTCTTTACCATAAAAAAGGAAGAAAACATTCAAGTTTCATAAAATCTCTTTTATAATAAATATAAATGGATAAGAAACATGTAATATAAATTATAAAGAATAATAATGTAACTACATCATCATTAGTTGCCATCCCGACATAGCCTAGTGGTCTAGGTTTTGAATCTGGTTTTGAATCCTAATGTCGGCGTGTACATTCATCTTTGTGAAAATTGCAGCACAATGAAGGAATCATCAGAATGGAAGGAAATTTATTACACACATTAGTAGTAGTGATACAAACAAACGATTAAAGTTTCAGAGCAATGCAACAACAGTAATTGCAAGAAATCAGTATGGTGTAAAGCCTCCATGAGCTGCTATATACTGTGGCATCGAATCAAACAGGCTTTGGATGTGTTCCTGAGTATCGCCTATCAGGCTGCTTCTATCTGAGTCCACAGTTCATTGGTATTGGCTGCGGAATGACAATGACGGGCTAGTTACCAAGTGATCATATTCCAGACATGTTCAATAGGTGACGAATTGGGCGAACATGTAGGCCAGGGAAGAAGGGGTATCTGCCTTGCTTCAAAGACAGCCTGGACATGAAGATGGCACTCGCCTTGATATTGTCTAATGTGTATGCAGGACTCATCCGAAAACATGACATGGTGCCAGTCTGCATGCCAGCAAGCCTGAGGTGTCAATGGTTCAAGTCCAAGGGAATCCTCTCCGAAGGAATGCATGCACGCAGTCCTCTGTGCAAGACATGCCTTTGAACCATGGAATACACATTGTCAGACCTGTATTGTGCTAACACTCGAGAAGAAGCTGAAAGTCACTACTATGCAGATGAGGTGTGTATCATCCCCTGATGTCGTCTAATTTTGTGGTCCACTTCGGATTTTCAACTCGTCCTGTTCTCATCTGTCCACTGCTTCCACACTCGCATCGCTGTCGTGGCATTATGCTCCATATGACAGTAATTTCGCAGTATAAAAATCCTCCTTCAGGCAAGCCAATCATTCGACCCCGTTTAAACTCCGTAGCTTGCTTATAAGGTGCCCTTTGTCGTCGATGAGACATACTCCAGTAGGCACTGTACAGCTCACTGACGATGGAAAACTACTTGTCTGGATCCACAACAGTCCTCTACTTATACGCTCTTACACAACAATTCAGAGAGTGCTGCTGAGTCTAGTTATTCGTAAACATTCCCAAATTTCAATCATTTGCATATCATACGCTGCTTTACATTTCCTGTAAGTTTCACTTCATTTGCATGTTTCCTTCATGGTACATTTTTCACAAACGTGAGTGTATGTTTGAAAAATTTCCTTTCCTATGTTGTCTGTTGCTTCATCTTTCTCTTCAGGTCTGGGGTCATTTTTATTTTCAAATTCCAGATGTGAGGTAACAAATTTACAGCAAATGTTAAATGTACATGTAAAAAAAAAAAATTATTACAAATCTTTAATAAATAAAATTCGATGAGATTATATTTATATATTTATATTTTTATTTGAAAGTTATACTTGTAACCAGTAATATTATGGTAAAAGAAAAATGATTGTTTATAAATGTAAGTTTCAAATTAAATAAGCAGAATTTGGTCATACTCCTGCTTTAGCAAGGATGACACACTCCCAAAGGTAACTGCAAAGGAAATAGTTTAATGCTGTGCTTGGCTAACTTGGCTTTGAAGATGTGCTTGACAGGATCTGCGTCAATGAACCATATACTATTAAGTGGGCATTACACAGGTGAAAATTGGGTGATTCTGTGCAGGATGTATGTTCGCTGGGAATTTTCTGATCTTCGCATGTTTAACTGGTTTTCCATCAAGGCATTTTGAGTGTATTACATGACGCAGCAAGAATACATCTATCCATCTGAAAATCATTGTTGACGAGATCTGAACTTGGCACATCGATGGAATCAATATAAGTTTGTTCTCTTAGTACTTGGCAATTACCGTCATACCTTCAGTTTATTAAACGAAAATAAACTTTGATTTATGTAAAAATCATTTATTGAATGCATTGAGTAGGCAAGAGAATGTTTTTAATTAATTAAAACAGGAAGTTTTTCATTTTTTCATCATTTTGTATTTCTTTGTTTCGGTATTTCTTGTTAAATCTCGACAAACGATATACAGTGAAGTCTCACTTAAATGAAACATTCAGTTATACGAAGAATTTCTCATTCCCCCGCGAAACCCCCATAGTCCTATATGTAATTCACTTATATGAAATATTTACTTATACAAATAATTTTTGGTTCCCCCTCATATTCGTATAAGTGAGACTTCACTGTATATGTTTTTGAGATTTCAAGCACTAGCTGATTCAAATTTTTAGACTAGAATTCTGTTACGAATTTGGTTAATAATGTAGCTTTTTCTGGAAGCATCCACGAAAACATAATGAAAAGATGACCCCTCTTCCTGAAAATCAATTTTGTAGTCAGTAATTTCATATAAACAGTACAAATTGATTGACAGTACAAAGAGACTTTAAAAAGTTCTTTACTTTGCCACCAGGAGCACTGTTCGCTATCAAATCAGCCAGCCAGCAAGAAACTAAACAACAACTAAAAACTGCTAGCCAGCAGAAAATTGCAATACAGAACCACCCAATTTTGACCCATGTAATGCCCGCCTTAGGTACATGAGCTTTTTCAGACTTACATAAGATTTTAATTCTCTAGCACTGGTAATTATGCAGAAAATGGTAGTTACTTGTGACATATGTTCTTTCAAGAGGCACTTATTTTAAAGCCAGATCTATATATATATATATATATATATATATATATATATATATAAAATAGCCATCCTGGCATTGCCTAGTGGGCTAGGTGGCAGCCTGCCATGAGGCTGATGTGTCGGAACCTGTGCTTGAATCCCTGCGTCGGCATGGATATTTGAAAAAAAAATTCCTTACCTGTTTTGTTGCTTCTTCTTCTCTCTCTCTGCAGGTCTGGAGTCATTCCTTAATGACTTCCCATAAGGACATCCTGATGGGAAGTCACCTCAATATCTGGTCCCTGATAATTCAATGGCTTCTTATATGGGTTCGCGATGATGGCAGCCCTAGAGATCTGTTATGCACCGACACTTTGGACACCAAGTTTGAATGTGATATGCACCATGAAGCAGTAACTTATATATACAAATATTTAGTTTCATGTCTCTTTTCAACAAACTGGATGAAAATTTTGTAAAGAATGAAGAAATAATATTGCTTCCAGCGTGATTTTATCATTGTGGAAACAATGTGTGTTTTTTTTTTAATCTTCATCAGCTGTAAAAAGTTTTCTTAATTAAATAAACCATTATATTTTTTGTCAGAGGAAGGAACAGTGATTCTGCTTCAATTTCCAAGTAATGATTTTCTGGGGAAGAGGTTTATAAAAGAATGCTACAAAATGGCATAAAGATAGATCTAAATAAAAGTAAGCACAATGATACACAGTTAATTCAAGTAATACAAGAAATTGTTCCAAGAAAAATTGCCTTTAGTTTGGGATTGTTTTCTCATTGTTGCACAATGTAAAGATTTGTGATTAATGAAGAACTGGGAATTAGGAAAAAACATAACTAGTAAAGACAAATCCTGGTTTAAACTGGTTGTCTTGATGTCACTGCAAATGGATTTATCGACAGTGAAGAGTTTCTGGGATGTAACCAACGTAAATGGAGGTGAGAGACAAGGCCTGTTGGTCCCTGCAGGATCGTCTCCAGGTTGTCTCTCTCAACTCCATTATGTGGGTTAAATCCCAGAACTTCTTTTACTGAAACACTTAACCTAAGGATCAGATTTTGGCAGCTAATTTGCCCATATGTATCTAGAAATTATTTCGAGAAATAAGAAATTCATTTTCTTTATAAAAGAACCTATAAATAATTTTTGGAAATTGCAAATTTAATGAGGGGGGGGGGGAACTGATCAAATATGCTTTTTGTGAAAAAAAAATCCTCTGAAAATCAGTAATGTAGCAGAATAAAATAATTCAAAATCTATAAAAAAATTGTAAGAATATTAAAATTTACTTCTCTAATATTAATTGGAAAAATTCATCCTCTGTTGTTGCCAATCATTTTTTTTAATGAATTTTAGATCCTTATGTTTTTGTTGTATGTTTATTTCTAACTTGTATGCAAGTCTAGACAGTGTCAGAAAGCCTTGACAATTACAATTTGATGTCTCTTAGGATAAAGGAGAGCTATGTCTTAAAAACCTTGTATTTCACATTTGTCATTCAAGTTTACTAATGCAGCTTGTCTTAATTAAGTTTTTATTTATTTACTTATTTACTTTGGCTTATTTGTTGGTTTATTAGTTAATTAATCATAGATTTTACTCTGAAACTCTTGAAGAAGAAAAAATTTGTCTAGCAAAACCTAGTTCTCAAAGAGTTTGGAAAACTGTCCACATTCATTTAATTTCTGTAAATGTTGGTAAACCTACTGACAAAGCTTAATCCATTGCATTTCATTCTCTTATTTTTGTTTTTAAATCAGGATCTCCAGAAGCTCTTCTTCCTCCTAATAAACGAAATGCTGCTCCCAGCCCTCCTTCCAACAGAGACACCTCTGCTTCATCAGGGATTATGCCTAGTCCTATTCAAATGCCCCAAGTGCCTACTTCTATGAAACGATTTCCTTCTGAGAGAGGGCCTGCACCACAGCCTCCACCAGCAAGCAATAAACCAACAGCTGGTGGAGATATGACATCGGGGGCAACCACTTTGCCAAGAAGAGGAGCTGGACCTCCTTTACCAACTAAACCACCTAATGTAAAACCTTCACTTGGGCCAAGACCATCATCAGCAGCAAAATCGATTCCTAAGAACGCAGGAAGCCCCAATGGACCACCTTCGTTACCGTCAAGACCGCCAAGCTTACGCAGACCTGCTAGCATTGGAGAGCATGACTATCGTAACCGTAATAATATTCCTAAAACTACTAGGGCGCCACCATTGCCTTCGGCGAATACTGTAAATGGTAATAATAGTGGTAGTCCAGCAACAACCCCAACTGGAGGGCCCCCTCCTCCACCAAGGAATTTTACTGCACCATCTAATTTACATCAGATGGGCCATCCACAGAAACAGATGGCACCTCCACCACCACTTCCGCAAACAGCACCAGGGATTTCTCAGAGGATTCCACCGCCTCCACAAAGGACAACCGTACTGAGGCCTCCGGGAAATAAACCACCTCCGCCACCTATGCGCAGTGGTGGAACAGGTGTTCATCCACCACCTCCTTCTTCAGCCCCACCCCCTCCTCCACCATCTAATCCGCCATTATGTGCAGCCCCTCTTCCACCACCACCAAGTGCTCCATCAAGTGCAGCACCACCACCACCACCCCACAGAATGACTCCGTCACCCTTGCAGCAGAGAATGCATGGGGCTCCTCCAGTTCCTTCTGGTGTTCCTCCACCACCACCACAAAGGAACACTTCATCTCGAAATTCTTACCACGGAGTTTCCAATACTGGTGGTAAGTCAACTTTTTATTTCATACCATTAGCTTATTCAGGATTTGTGTTTTTAGATAGTAAAGCCCAAATTATTGTAAGGTGTCAGTTTAAGTTTATCCATGAAAATGAACAAAACTGATAAAATGGCAAGTTTTATCTGTGAAAATTGTTTATTATACAAACAAGAAGCAGTGTTAGTTTTACAAACATCCTCCATTAAGGTATTGGGTAAGAGTTTCAATAAGAGACAACTTGAACCATGCAAAACCATACTGATTAATGTGAAAGCTTAATATCAAGCAGCATTACTCTAATCTGTTTATCACTGTATTGTTTCAGATTTTTTTTTTTTAAATGTTCTGGTGATGTTATCTGTACAGAGATATGAAACATTTCAGGGTTTCACAGCAGGTGAAATAATGACAGGATTCCAGTTTCCTTGCAAAAATTACGGAACATAGTAAATAGCCTTTTTATTCCTGTTTTAGGCATATTTGACAATGTCAAGGCAGCAACGATGAAATTGCTAGTGAAATAAGGCAACAGGATAAAGTTGAGGACACTAGGTAGCGTGATGTTCAGGCATCTTTGTACCTGACGAAGAACCTGATCTCCCTATGACAGATGTTATGGGACCTGTCTGGTGGAGAATTGAGCTAGAAAAAATGGACAATGGATTGCACTGGGCTCTTTCAGCCTCAATATACTGACCATAGGAACATAAATTCAAATAAAAAATATCAACATTTTTTTTTTTTTTGTTTTTTTTTGTTTGACAATTCTTCAAACAATTTACTTTCAATACTGAAATGGAGTTTGTTTGTTTTTTTAATTTATTTATTTCCATGAGTTATTTATTGATTTATTTCATCTTTATAAAGAGACAAAAATATTCAAAAGCAGAATTACTGGAGTCTTATTAAACATGTACTAAGTTTTAAATCTGGATAAGCATATTGCACGTATTTACTTCGATACAGATAATCAAAACTAGTCAAATATTGATAAAAGTTATTTTCATTATTTCAAAGATAAATTCACCAGAACACAAAAAAAAAATTTGTCTTCAAAAAGTTTAATTATGGACATAATATACAGTATACAATAATGGCATCCCAGTTTGCAATCTGGATTGGACATGAAGAAGTGATTGAAACGTGTGTTTCAGTTGCACCAGCAGCATCATTCGTAAACTAGACTATGAAATTGTTCAATGTCACAGGTTATAATGCCAATTCCAAATGCAAACTTAGTTGGAGAGATGAATGAATAGAGATGTAATTGGGTGCATAACTTTACAGAATGTACATTGCCAAAGTCCCATGTACTGTTGAGAATTGATTGTGCATAATAGACATTAACTTGGTGGCGTTGTTACATGTAAATTGTTGGTCCTGATGCAATTTGTCAATGCAGACTTTCATTGGACGAAACCCAGACACACAAAAAAAGTCGTCAGTACTCTATGCATTAAGCAAGTATGTTCTCAACTAGCAATTTTTTTTCTCATCTGCCATTGAGTTGTTGATAAGTAGATGATCTCAAAATGGTGCTCTGTATCAAATGTTTGGCACTCACTGGTGATTTTATCTTTGAGAAAAAATGAAAATAATTTTTAATGCATTAAACTTGCCTTGATTAGTGTTATCGAATACATATATAAGAATTTTAGCAGTTGGCTCTGGCAACTCATACACTTCCCTCTTAAAATGTATTGATATTAATGCAGCTGTTCAGAAAGTTTTTATGGCTATATCTAGCAGTGGAAAAAAATCAGTTATTTTAAATGATTACAAATAAAAAGTTATGCAGAGAATGCAGTGAGTGACACAAAATAAAAGATATTTGATAAGAATTCTGTTTTTTTTTTTTTTACCCCTACTGCTTAGTACTTAACAAACGAAACTTTAAAGATTGAAATTGTATGCATGCCATGTAATTTATTGAAAGTAATTCATATAATTGACTTATCTTCCACATCTGTATTAAATTTAATTTAATTGCTTTTCTTTTTAAGATGATTTCGAGTCCAGATTTTTATCCAGATTTAGGAGTATTTCTGAATTTCCCACTCCTGAACCATTTAGCAGTGGGCTGAAGACTTATCCAAGCAAAGCACGTAAGTGAAAGCATTTGCTTCAAATTGCTTTTTTGAAACTTTATTATTATTATTATAGTCTTAACAATCGATACATCTATTTGTGCACTCTGAACATCCATCTTATATTTTGTTTCACGAAGGAGTTGCAGAGGTTTATTATTTTGTGTAATGCTGCAAACCAAATAGTTCCCGTTTTTAAAGCTTTATTTATAAAGAGCTATTATTCATAATTTTGAAAAATCACAAGTCAGGAAATTTTGGAACAGCTAATCTAGAGCATAGTGTAACCAGCATATGATGGCAATTGAATACATGCCCAATGGCCAGTGACGTAGCTATTTTTAGGCCAATCAGAAACAGCCATGCCTCAAAGCACAGGTGCTGATTTAATTGCCAGTTTCCCTCAAAATGTCAGCATGCAAAATATTGCAAAAGAGCGTTCGAAATTATTTTGAAAGTCGAGGAATATTTCAGGGCCAAATATTTTACAAAATATCAACCAGATATACTGATTTCAGAAACAAAAAATTAATCAATAAAATACCGTACTTTAAAAAAGATTTTTTTTTAATATTATAAAAGTTTTCAACAAAAAAAAATTATAACTATACAACAATCGAACCATTTATTCTGAAAACATTTAATCAATAATTTATTACAAATAAAATTTACGTTCAACTTTTCTCATTTAAAAGAAATGATGTTTCAATGTAGTATTTCTTTGAAAGAGAGGCTACTGCTGCTGTTACATCCCATATGACTTGAGCCAATTGTCTTCGTACATTGCTTGCATTGAAGGAGGATTTGTGATAGTTGTAAGTTACTTGGAAAGAAAATATGCAACTAAAGAGAGAATCATCCCATTCCTCAACCTTTAAAAGTCTTGTCAATTGCTGAAGCTGGATATTCCAATGAAGTATAAAAAAAAATCATTATTAAACTAGACAACAGCTTTAGGTTCTCTAGTTTATTTCCTTATGGATCGGATCATTCTTCTTTCCACCTTAGAATGTATTGAGTGACTCACTCTTCATAAGACATTCAATGTTTCTCTACTTTCTTCTGAAGGGTGCATAAAACTCTTTCAGAGTTGAGCACTGCTGTTACAACCAGGTACCTCCAAATTCTATCTGCCCCACTGATTTTTCAATCTCTTTGGATGACCTCTCAATATAATACAGAGTAAATTTTCAAAGCCGCCTCTTAAAAGTTTCTTATTAGATCTAGTTTCAATTTATGGTCGTGTTCAACCTGTACAGTTGTTGTCATTTTCAACAGTCACTCTCCATCTCTTCCTTTTGTTCTAGGAAACATATATCCAAGTCAGTGCTTTATGTGTACTTCAATGTATGTCATCCAGCCATTTTTGCCAATTTCTTGAAATGTGCTTGTTTTTCTGCTATCCATCATTGGTTATCTTTTGACTGGGATGATGGGGGGGGGGGGTTAATCTCGTGACAGCATCCAAAAAATCAAGAAGCCAAGCATTCTAGATTTATTGGTTAGAGAACTATTGTTTGTAATCTCCTCCTTCCCAGTAGGGTTTCAAGTTCCTGAGCATACTACTGCTTTGATGTCTTCCCAGTGTCTGACTATTTGGTTTGCACAAGACATGTTAGTCATTTTCAATGCTGTAACAGTCTTTTATCTCTCAATATTTTCCTCTTTCCACTATTGAGAGCTACAATTGAGCCATTCATACATTAAGCTCAATCATGCATCAACCATTTACTTGTAGTTGGTGTCAAATAAATTTCTGATGAATTCATGACTAGGGTTCAACATTAGTAGCACTTTATCATTGCTCCCTTCTGTTGCAAATTCACTAGTTACTGTTAAACTTGTTCTTGTACAATGGCTCTTGGGATTGATCTGTGTAGCTGCTGCTGTTCTCCACTGCTTAACTATCCTCTTCATGAAATATTGTTTTAAATTTCATAATCTGCTTTGCTTTTCCTGTTTGTTCCAGTGCATAAATCTGCTATTACAATTAAAGTTCTTGGTTAAGTTAGGTTTGTCCCAAGGCTTACAGCCCAAAGGGAAGGCTCCGATGTTTCTTAGTAAGAAACATTTTTATTTTAATTAAAGAAATGTTATTTTTTTTCCCCCCCAAGGTTTCATTTTAACCTTATTCCAGTCCAATCCATCTACAAGTATTTTTACTACATTACAGAAATATATTGGAATATGGTGTGCATGTGATGGATGTATATTAAGAGGTTCAAACAGATACTAGAGGCAGATTTTGTGTTACTTATTGTTAAATCCTCATGTTGTTGTAAATAAGATATCTTAAATTAAAATAGTTTCAATATGTTTATAAGCTAAATTATTTTATTTCGTATGACTTGTTTGCTTTATAATTATTTGTCTTGATTTATTATTCATAATTTTCTTTTTTCTGTTTTTCTTTTTAATGTTTTTTAAAAAAAAAATTGGTGAGTAGCTAGATTTACCTGTTAAGCTTATTACAAATTTCTTTAAAGAGAAAATAGTAATCCTAAAATTGTAAGCTTGATTGAAAAATATGTGCATTTTATTAATTTTAACTTTATTTTTCATAAAAAAAGAAAAAGATTATCTTTACTGTATTGTAATATACATTTGTATGAAAACTATTGTTAATGACAGCAGAGGAGTGCAAAAGTTACCTAAAATACCATGAATGTATATTTAATTGTATCATGGATAGAAAATTGTTTATCGTTGATTCACAACATTTTGCCTTTTGATTCCCACCTTTTCAAGTTATCCTAATCCCATCTTACCAGAAAGAGAGCTTTACTTTTTCGAATAGATGAATTTCTACATCATAGGCAGGGTTATGATGGTCATAGCCATTCGACCCAAAAAAAAGTATTACATTCTCGAGTCCCACGAGTGGAGAAACACTGTTTTAAATAATTTCAAAATGCAGTTTTGTGAAGTGCTTAAGTTAAATCCACAGAATGCAGTGTAGTCAATCAAAAGGAAAAAAAAATAATAATAATCAGCAAAATTACTTTTCAAAATAAAGAATTGAGAAGTTATGTTCACAAAAGGCTAAAAAAAAATAGAGCAATAATAAAAAATTACTTCAACAATAAAATATTAGAGAAAATGAGAGCAGGGTGCGAGCTGCTCTCATTATCTTCAATCCTAGGATCAATTTAGATCATCAGCAACAATAGATCAATCAATTTATGTATTTTGGTGAATGTTATTTGCCTAAAAACAGTAATTTACATTATCTCCATTCAGTAGATAAAGAAAGTTTTAACTCTTAATTTTCTTGATGTTACACTTCTGCAACTGCTGAGATGTGTTTTAATTGGGGTGGAAAGGGAGGGAAATGTTAACATTAAAGTTTTCACTTCCATTGTTTTAAGAATTTGAACCTTAGTTCCAACACTGATATAGTCAAACAAAGTTAAGGATTAATCCTTTGTTAGAAAAAAATATCAAAAGAGAACAGAAAGGGCTGCTCCACAGAGTCTTGTAGACTGCAGAGGGATGGCATGGTGGGGGGAAGGGGGTAGAATCCTCTCACTGGTTTTCCAACACAAACTGTTTTGCCAAGACTACCAAGAAAGTATATGGCTACTCTTTTTCACTTTGAAGTACGAGTAAATATACTCGTTTTGATGATGGAAGAGTGCTAAAGAGTTAAATTTTGTATTGAAAATTGCATAGATTCTCAGTTGTGACACAGATGAATTAGTAAATACTTCAGCATAGGTAACTAAGTATGTTGGCACCAAAGTTTGATGTTGAGAGAGTTGGTGACTTCCAGAATTTAGACCAGTGCTTCTCAATCGTTTTTGCTTCAAATCCACACTTGTGTATTTGGAAAAATCTCGCAGCACACTAAACGCTCCTAATATTGCGTTACTCCAAACTTTTTTTGTTGCTTTACTACGTATAATAGAATCCTAGGAAAATATTAGCGAAATTTGTACATGAACAACAGTATTTTAAATATTTTTTAAGTATAGTCGGACCCCGATTTAACGAACCCTACTTACCGAATTTTGCAATTCAACGAATTTTTCTTTTTCCCTGATTAAAATGAAGGCAAAAGCCCCTATTTAATGAATAAGAAACCCCGAATTAATGAATTATTTCAACAGCCGAAAAAAAAAAAAAAATTTTGTTAGTTTGGGTAAACATACCTAATGCAGCAGGATATAAATGACGCTGCATTTTCTTCTCTCCATAAAGTCGTAAAAGAACTTTAGTCAGGAATCAAGGAAATTGTCAAACATTACTCAGTACATACTTTAAAATTTCAAATTAAGTAGTGCGTAATTATTCGCTGTATTATTAGCTGCTGAATTAAACGTGTACAATTTCTAATTATGGATATTTTTGTGTAGTTGCTTAATAGGGCTGTTCCATAAGGTAAGTGCAGAAATTTTTTATTTTGGACCCCGATATTATGAATAACTACCCGATTTAACGAATAAAATTTTTGGTCCCGATGAATTCGTTAAATCGGGGTCCGACTGTATTTGGCAGCATTGCGCTAGAGGCGTTTCCCCTACCAAGGGGTAATTCAATTCTCATTGCATTATAAAAATGATATAATTATTGACTTATTAATTTTAACCATTCCAGTTTATATTACTTACAGTTTACTGGTTATTCTTGTGTTAATAGATAACTCTATTAAAAATATCTAATACCTATTTTATAGTTTTACTTATTTTTCCATTGTAATAAAAATAGTTTTTGTTGTTTTTCTTGTGGCACAGCCATGTAATTTCATGGAACACGCTTTGAGAATCACTGATTTAGACAAATCCAATTTCCAATGCTGACGAATTCTACTATCTAAAGATAAAGACACACGTGGACTAAATATTTTCATAGAATAACTAATTAATTAACACGGGGGAGAAGAGAGAGGAACATGGATGAAGATGACAATACAGGATTGCTTGAAATTTCACATTTTTCAAACACATTTTATATAGGAAGACAATAAGATTCATAAACGACCTTAAAATTTAATGAAAAAATCTTAATTTAATGTTTGTTACAAAGCACATGTAAAGTACATATTAAAGCTTAAGGAAGAAAAAGAAATTAAAAATGCACATAAATAAACAAAGGTTCTCACATCCTATGTTGTTGGGAATCTGGGACAGCTGTTTCAGTCTTATTAGGCCACTTCAGTCAGGTTTACCCTTGATGATAGCTCAGAATGGGAGACAAAGTTAAGGTTACCACTTCAGTTCCCTGAAGTGGCCCTCAACGAAACCAACACAACAGTGATAAATTATCATGCACTGCACAGCCTCAGATATTGAATCTATTTGCGATTTATTGCTGTAATTACTGGAAAATGTAAGCATACTACGAAAAATAAAAATAAAGGA
Source organism: Thereuonema tuberculata (assembly GCA_023159025.1). Classification (NCBI taxonomy): domain Eukaryota; kingdom Metazoa; phylum Arthropoda; class Chilopoda; order Scutigeromorpha; family Scutigeridae; genus Thereuonema; species Thereuonema tuberculata. Next base: position 37,014,425 of record JAFIDM010004315.1, on the reverse strand, counting down.
TCTTAAAAACTGTGTAAATGAATGTGATGTTTTGTAAAAGATATATAAGGTAAACATTTGTCTTGATGTGATCTCTTTCCAGTGAAAGAGATAAATAATTCTTCAAATAATGTTATCTCAGTAGACAATTGTACAACTCCTTGCATTCATTACTGAAAAGAGAACCAACAACTTCTATAAGTTGCTCTGTTATTCCACTTCCACGACACATCTTCGTATAGCTTCAGAACCCTGTAATTCTTCCTGAGATACCACAGCCACCTTTAGGTTGTCTTCTCTCCATTGACATTAAAGATCAACACTGGTGACTGATGAGGCTGATGTGTCTTAACTTCGGGGTTCGAATCCCGGCGTGGGACTTGGATGTTTCTTTCTTTCTTCAGTGTTTGTATCTCTTCCAAAAGGACACACAGTCTGACTGTCACCTAACGGTGCCTCCTGGATTTTTATCCAAATGATGTCAGCATATCATCCTCATCATGGAGTGTAATTCTCCATGAATTGTACATTTCAATTTAGATTTCTTCATTGCTTCTTTTATACTGCTTCATTATGTTTTGTTTTATAGTAATTGCATTTTAGTAGAACAAAAAAGAATAATAAATTGTAGCCTTTTATTAGAGATTTTTAAGTCGTTCTTCTATTTCGCCAAGAATACAAAGACAGTCACCAAATTTTATATTAATTTCTAGGGCATTTAACTTCTGGCTCCTCAACAAAAGTTCTTGCAGTTCTTCTAAATTAAATGTTAAAATATAGCAGAGGAATATATCTCTTCTTAGCTCATTTTTTTTTGTTTCTTTAATTATCAGGTTCTGTTATTTGAGTGTTAATAATACTGTTAATATTTTTGTTGACGAATATTAGAATACTTTCATTTATGGGAAATTGATGGATGATATCTATTAACTATTTTCTTTCTAATGAATCTTTAGAGTCAAACAAAATTATAGATTAAGGATTTTTATTGCAAAGTTCAAAAGTTGAACAGTTAGCATAGTTAGTTATGTAGAAGGGTTGATGTATTGACAGGGAACATCTCAGAAATAGCATTAATGCATGACTGTGAAGTTAAACCTCCCTCCCCAAATTCAAAATGTCGAGAGAAAAGCTTATTAGTATAGAAAAAGGAAAAAAAAAGATTAAAGAAAAGTTTAGTCAAGTTGTGTAATTATATAGTATATATCTTATTTTATTTTTAATAAATTAAAATATTTTTTAATAAAAAAAAATAAGGAGAATATTATTTATTTATTTCTAATTGTATATTCTTTTTCTGTCGAATGATCATAACATAACTGGGGGAAGACAAAAAAAAAAACCCTACATTATCTTACAAAAACAAGAAAGGAAACAGAAAGGAGAAAACAAAAAAAAACAAAGGCAAGAAAAAAAAAGGGGGTTCCTCTACCTAGAATAGAATCTCAGATCCTGAGATTGTCAGGCGGAAGACTTATGCACCGGACCACAGCACACTTGTTGAAACAGAACAATTGGAAATTAATACTCAAAAATCGATGAAAACAATCTTAAATATCTCGAAAACGCTTGAGGGTTGGCCCCATATACATTTTTGAAGTACTCCATGTGTATTTTCATCCCATAAAATGGCATTGAGAGATACAGGGTAACCTCTCCTTGTTAGTATATTTACTACTACTAGTTAATTCTTTGACAACATTGATAATTCTTCTACTATATTGTAAGTCAGTGGTGCCCAACCTTTTGTAATATGCGGGCCAAAATTGACTTTGCTGTGAATCTCGCGGGCCACAATGTAGCGGAATCTCCTATTCAACAACCAAAAAAAAAAAAAAAAATACACCGAATCTCCAGGTTCAACAACCAAAAAAAAAAAAACAGGAATAAAACAGCGGGCCACATGTAACACCTTCGCGGGCCGTAGGTTGGGTACCACTGTTGTAAGTTTTTTTAATATTGATTGATTATATTCACCATAATTAGATTGCTTTGGTAACAATAAAGACACACAAATCCTAGGAACCCACTTTGGTTAAATAGATACTGTTGCTATTGCTGAATAAATCTCTTATTGCATCATTTGTTAATTTATATATTTGTAAGGTTACTGCATTCAGTTGATGCTTGGACAAAAATGGAACAAAGAATGGACTTTGTCCTTAATGATTCTCAAACACCAGAAATAGATAAAATGTCGGAACAAATGTGGAACCCACAAATTTTATATCCATAGCAGTTAATAAAAGTTAAAATAAATCAAGTTCTTCAGAACAAGATCATTTCGTTAAAAAGTTGGAATTCAACATATGTAACCTAAAACTGTACTTCGATGAATTATATCCAACTTACCTAAGAAAATGAAAATATTCTTCTTTCTCTTCTGGTCCTTAGAATTTTCACTATATAGTAATCTTAAGTTAGTAGAGCAGTTTTTAATATAAACAGTTGTTAAATTCATTTAGAAGCCTTTTAATTCAGATCGAAAGAAATATTTATAAAAGTTTGTATTACATATAAATATTATAAAGGTTTGAAAAGCATTTTTTTTTTTTGTTTTCTTTCTTATCTTTTATTTTTTTAATTTTAGCATCGAGTCAGAGAAGCCGAAATCCACCTCCTCCCCCACCAGGAGGTGCACCTACTGGTCCGTTGCCTCCTCTCCCTAATGCTGGATCCACTATGGTTCAACTTGCACCTAAAATGTGGGAACGACAAACGACTCCTTGCTGAGGAAACAGAAAATACGGTATATTTTCTGAATCTTGTGATAGTCTTGCCAGAAAGCCAAGGAATGGCTTGCAAAATATTTTGTACCTCTTTTTGAGGTTTCTTTGTGAATTGCATACTTTAATACTTTATGTAAAAATAATAATAATAATAATAATAATGTACAGGTTTCTGGACTCTTGTTTGAAAGTTAATTTGTTATTTTCTAACATTGTGTAGAAGGCAATGTTTGGCTGTAAATATGCTGAGATGGAATCGATTGTAATGATTGAATCATTTTGGAGTAAGGAAAAAAAAAATAGCCAACAAAAACTGTAAAGAGATCTCTTCTTCTTTGTGTTGGTTTTAAAATTTAGTGACCTTATTTTAAAAGGAAAATAAAAGCAAGTTTATTTTATTCATTTTTACAAGCTTAATAATATCAGAATTTCTTTTTTTTAGTTTCACCAGTTTAATTAATTTAATTATAAACTAATAATTCTCAATAGCATAATTTTTACTTGGAATTAAGTTAATTTTCCTTTCTAATTATAATAAACTTTTAACATGTTGTTTCAAAATGGATTGTAACAGGCGGGTTAGGAGATAAAAAAGAAAAAACAATTTTTGTCTTTCCAGTTCCCACAGAAAGTGGAGCAGTTTTATTAAATTTGAAACACAAGTAACAATTGATAATTTAAATTTATTACATTTAAATTATCATTTAAATGTGTGAGGACTTGATTGATCATCTACATATCATTTATATTTGAGCAAAAAAATTATCTATATCGTTGTATGGACAAGATATACGTTTAGTTTTGTAGAATTGAAATGAAAAAAAAAAGTTTACTAATAAGTTATTGTTTCCTTAACAGGAGATTTGATGAAATCTAATTTCTTACATAAGATCAAAAGTAATTTAAAGCATCACGAGTAAGTACTATACCTTGAACATTGAAACAAAATAAAATATAAAGACGCCAGATATAATTTGTTTAATATTCTGAGTCTCTCACACTCTCTCTCTACATATAGAGTATGGTCATATATCACTTGAGAGTGATTTATCTAAAAAACTCGAACCTGTTTTTTGTAATTGCATTTTTTTTTCTATTATTATTTTTATTTCAGTGTTTTAAAAAAATTATTTGTGGCAATCAGAAATGTAACATGTGAGTATATTTTAAATTTCTGAAGATACATTAAAAAAAAAAAAATCAGCATTGCAATTAGATAATGAGTTAAATTATTGAGATGAAAATGAATGTGTTTGTACTCAGTTTTGACAGAGGAACTAGACATCAAAGTATGTTTAAAATAATAATCTTTCTAGCTATTCTGTAAGTTTAATGCTATTTACAGAAATGAAGAGTGAATGTATGAAATGGAATTCGTCAAAGCTCCTTTTAAATTCATTTACAGAAAGAAATTTATAAATTCAGAAGTTGGTAGATTGTGGCTGCTAATCATTTCAAACTCCATATCTCTCCAGTATGCCCACTGTTACGATGCTACTGAAATAACTGTTAAAACTTTGCATTTAAGTCTTAATATCGTATATTTCCCCCTCCCCCCTCCATATTATTGTAATTATTCTCCCAATTGGTGAATTGGAAATATTTAATTCATTGGTGATGAATTAATAGTTTCTAATAAGTGTTGCCAAACATATTTTTTATTTAAGAAAAAGTAAAAGTTTACTAATTTTTATTTTATATATATATACACAAGTCATTGATGTAGGTGCCAGTAAAAGTGATTCCTCACAATTGTTCCCAGTAACATCATCAATATTTCTGGAAAAAACATCGATTTAAAAAAAAGAAATGGAAATAGAACCAAAATGAAAGATTGGAAAATTTTTATCATTTTGTACAGTTCCATGAGAATCGAATAACTAGTCAAGAAGTTTTGTTTTCTGTAATTAAAGTTGACTTTTAAATGAATGATGGAATTGAGCCAATCATTTTGTCAGTTGTAATATCAAATGAATGTGACAATGAACAACTTTAATTCATTCTTTCTAAATCGATGATTTAGATTACTCTGTTGAATGGTATTTTTAAAAGCTGTATTTCTTTATCCACTGGATGTTTTATAATTTTTTGTTTTTTTAAGTTGCATCTCAAAATTACTTATAAGGTATTTTTAAGATATTTCCTTTTTATATATATAGATATGTATTGTTTATCAATCCAATGCTTTACATTTAAACATATAAAAAGTTCAGTAACTTTGTTATAAATGATTGCATCGAAGATAAGATTACACTTGAAGAAAATAGATGTTGTATGACTTTTGTTTGATTGGTATTTTAAACCATACATGTTTAATTTAGTTTTTTTAGGTAATGTAAATAACTGTTGTTGTTATTTTCATGTTAATGTATTGAGAAATGAAGTCGCTACACATGAGCTTTTTTTTTTTTTTTTTTAAGTTTGCTTTGTTATAGGAATAAATGAAAATTCTCATACTTTTACTACAACTTATCTTTTGGTAACAGATTACCAATAAAGACAGAGGCAGAATAGAATCTTTAATCTTTTAATGCAACCTTAGTCTTTCAAATTTGAAATGGAATTTCTCCACCAATAAATCCTGACTTTTCTGTCTTGTCTTTTATATTCTATATAATTCTTGGACGACTTTACTCATGAATTACATTTCAGTGTTAAGAAGGATAGAAGTTTTGTTTTATTGTCTATGTCAGGATTCCAAGACTGAATTTCACAGTCCCAATAAAATTTTAAAAATTGAAGAAGACTGGGGCAGTCAAACAGTATTGTATAACATGATTTTATTAGAGTGCACTTAAGGGGTTCAACCCCTAGCAAGGATCATGATTTTTTTTTTTAACTGGTTGTTACTCCTTTAGGAAATTGTTAGCGTTCACCCTTCCCCTTATCAAATGTGTACTGGAGAAATGACTCGGAATGAGTGTTATTGACGTTTTGAGCAGCACTTTGTCCCATGTGGTGCTTTCTACTTAGGGTCTATAAATTAGGCTTCAGAAGTCTGTAAATTCTCTCTGATTCCTAAAAGAAAAAGCTTAATTGCATTATCTTTTAGTTCTTGTACAATGAACTAATTAACGTAGACCATATTTGGGAACCACCAGCTGACACGGCAAAAGAATTCACTGAGCAAATTGGAACTCAGCTGACCATACCTTCTGGAATTGGCATTAGAAGTTAACTTCAGTCATTTATAGTGAAATTAAGAAGAAGAAAAAAAATCATTATCTTTTCTTGCATTGTGTAATTAACATAATGAAAATTTTCAAATTCTGTTTATATCAAAATTTTGTAGGTCTGTAATTGTTGTGTGATATAAATATATTTTCTTTCTTTTAATTCTATTAATTAAAGATGATAGCTAAAGTCAAGTGGAAAAAGTCCCTTTCTAACATCATTCTGTTTGTATCTGGTCAGTGTTTGATCAGAATTCTTTGAGAATTATTTTCCTAACTTTTAGTTTGGAGATATTAGTTGTTAAGGTTTAGAAATAAATTCAACTTTAAAGTGTGGAATAAATATTTATCAAAAATTGAATAACAAATAAAAAGTAATGCGTATTTAAAAAAAAAAAAATTATATAAGTCAGGACGTTTTGATTTGTGAAAAAAAGAGAGCAGAGACCTTTATAATCCTTTCTTTGCTGTCTTTGTTTGGCAGTCTTTCACTGAAGATGATCTTGCAGATTTCCTCAGATCGAAACATCCTGACTCGGTAATATTCTTTCGTTATTTTTTTAAATGTGCACGATATTTGTCATTTGTTATTCAAGTTTTGGAAATTAAGTATTTTATTTATTTAATTATTTTTATTTTTGATATGAAAATATTTTTGTGTTAGATCAAATTGTTAGTGATGTAATTCGGCATTTTTTCTAAATTCCTTCATGGAAGTGGTGTCTCTTAAACAAACCTATGTCGTTACTATTTCAGATGCCAAATCAGTTACATGTAAACATCTTCAGAGAATGAGCAAAACCTGAATTTTGTTTTTGAGATTAAAGCATTTCACAGTTAATAAAAGAGTACGTAATTCATATTTGTGACAAATAGAAACAGGATATATTGAGTAATGTTTTCATTAAGACAGCACAATTTAAACTTTGCATTTTGAAAATGAAATAAAAAAGGATAAAAATCTTAATTTGAAGAACTTAGTTTCTTACACCTTGTATTTATACATCCTAAAGTTGTTGTTTTTTTTTAATTGTCCAATTGGGTGCCCTTTATGCAATGCAGTGCTGAAATCACTGTTCATAACTGTGTGAAGATTTATGCCAGATTCTTTGAAAGACAGTTAAGTTGTGAACAGACAGGGCCACTGCCCACCCATATTGTATAGCATGGGAACATTCTGCAGCTTCTTTCAAGATACAGATTTCTTTCTGTGGTTTCTGCAATAGGTGGATGCTAAGTCCTGCCTTTTTATTTTATTCTAATGGGACTGTTACATAGAGAAACACAGCCTATGCTATTGAATAGCTGAAGGTCCATTTCATTGAACTGAGCTTTTTTGAAAGGTTATGAACAGTCTTCTTGAGTGTTGAATTACAGCTCACTTCGAGAACACAATTTCTTTAAGTAATTTATTATGAAAAGTAATTAGGAATTAGGAATCCAGAGTTACCAAGAACCCTGGCAAGTTCTCAAATAAAAGATTTTTACCCATTTTTTTTATTTCATTGTCAGAGGGATAGTGAAAATGTAATTGCTCATCCTTATACATTACATAAAAATTGAAATCGCCTTGTGATGACAATGTCTTCTATGATAAACCAATCTCTGGTATCTTTATTTTCTTAAACAGTGCTTTTTTAAAGTCGAGTAATTATTCTTATGAAATATTTATTTAAAACTTCAGGTAAATTGTGTAAATAACTTGAAAAACTAATCTGTCATGTTTGTACTATTAGGAAGTGAGTTATTGACTTTCATTGAAGTATTGTTTACTGTTTAAGTCTTTTGAATTAACCTCAGTAATGGATCAGAATCATATTGTGAATTAAAAGAATTATATATCATTTGAGAATACACCTCTTGAGTTACATTTCAGAATTAAAAAGAAATTTATAAAGAATAATCCAAGACCATTCTCTTGACAAGCAAATATTTAATTCAAAAAAATCAGTTTTTTAAAAGGCATATAGCATTCAAAATTACCATAAATATTTGTTATCTGTACTAGTAGTAGTGTATTGCAAAGATTTAATTTACCTGTAATCTTTTTTTTCAAATAGTATTCTTGTTTATGAATATTTGTAATGTTTTAGTTATTTAGTAGCATTTCATTTTTAATTCTCATTTTGTAACTTTGGTTTAAGTTTAAGAGAAATTATTTTGCACCATCTCTGTGCCTTTAGAAAAATATCCATCCTTTCCTAATTAAAAGTGCCTTATTCTCACTCTGTGAATAAGCAAGACAAATATTTTAATCCTTCTTTGATTGCCCTCTTTCTTCCTTATGTTTTAAAATCGTATTTTCATTCTTAATCCACTTCTTAACTATCTCTTGCAGCTAATCTCTAAAAACTTATGGAAAAACCCTGTTTGAACTTATTTATTTATATTGGTTTTTGAATGGGAAGACACAGTTCCCATTCAAAAAAACTCAGTTATTGGTGATAAATTTGAAATTATTATTTTAGTATTAAGGGTATTTTTTTTTCTTGATTGACTTAATTTTCAAATTAATGATGAGATTAAACTGTTCATCAGGTGACCTGAAATCATCTTTTGATTATTATATTTTTTGTGTATGTGTTTCTTTATTTTTAGAAGTTTTGTTTTTCTTTTGCTGTTAGTTTATCATGAATTTCAAAAGTTTTTTTTTTTTTTTTTTTTTACACTAATTACAACTTTTTAGTGTATGAACAAGGGACTTCATGCATAAAAAATTTCCCTGCTCAAATGCTTAATTTTCTTTAATTCAAAATAAATTAATAAATTCAGTATTCATTGAATTCGTGGATCAGATGTTTAACTTTGACTGAAGAAGGATTCTGAATCAGTGCTCAGGAATTAGTCAGAATCTTCTAATTTCAATTTAAAGTTGTTTTTTTTTTTAATTCTAAGATTTGTTAAAAATGACTTCTTTGCATTTGCCAAAGAATTTCAGTTCAAAAAATTGGCAGGAGGTTTCTGGACAACCTGACAGTGATGCCTTCGTACTTGCAGCTGTAGAAAGAATTAGTAAAATTCTGTTTGAATCTTCCTCAAAATCAGCTCCCTTTGATGACCAGTGTTGAGCCATTTGAATGACCAAAGGCATTTGCCTGCCGTAAGCTAATAGGCCTGATTTAGGTTCGAATCTTAGACTTGAATGGATATTTATATTTCTCTTAAATGTTTCACAAGTTGTTTAAATATCTTGTTAAATATCAGATTAAATATCTTATTCCTGGCACAGCAGAAGCTTAAATTGCCATTAACCTCAATAGCTCTGCAAACCATTAAACTGAAATGTGTGCAAAGAACAAAACAAACAAAACCTTTAATGACTTGATTGATTTATTTATTTTTAATAAGGCCTTTAAAAAAAAAAAAAAATAAGGAAATTTTATTTGCTAAGACATTCTAATTTTATTTTTTATTCCGGAGAATATTACTTTAAATTAAGCCTGGCCTTTTTAAATTACGTTGTAGTGGATTTTGAGATCTTTAGAAATCTCTTCTAATTAAAAACCTGATGTTTTTCCCAGGATGTGAGTTCTAAATTTCAAATTTATCTGTTGGTGGTTGCTTGTCTTGGGTGTGAGAGTGGAGTGTAGTCAGTACTGAATGTGATGGTATTGTTGATGTTAGTTATGATTGTGGTTATAGTGATTTGTATGTTAATGGCCAACAGGGTAAAATGTAATTCTCAAAGAATTGATAGAATAATTGCTTTTACCCCAAAAAAACTTTTATTTCCAGAGGTTCTGCAAGATTCAACAAATTTCAAATATTCAAGCTTGAAAAAAAAAATGTTCCGAAGCTAATTTTAACTTACAAAACTTAATTTATCAACCTTTTTTACAATAGTTTGTTAAAATCTACTTTACCAAAAATCTGGTGTATGAATCATTTTTTCACTCCTCTCGCCGTTACTTTTGTATATTAATTTTCAAATCCCTGCTCATATTTTTTAAGAAATTATTTTCTAAATGAAAAAAATGCTTTTTAATGTAATGTTTGAATCATTTTGCATTCATTTGATGGTTTCTATTTCTACAAGGATATTGTGAAGAAATTTCTTTTGTTCTCAGTTGAATCGTTCCTGGCATCCTAATTCATGTATATAAACACAAAGTGAAAGTCATGATTTAATGTACTGTAGACTGAACATGTTATTTAATATTACAAATATTTTATTAAAAGAAAAATATCTGATTGGGAAAATTTTACATTTCAATGGAATAAATTCTTTTAATAAAAAGTGTGTGTGTGTGTGTGTGTGTGTATGTATCTGTTAAATTACTAAATACTAACATGTAATTAAATAAAAACAAAATCTGCTGGTACAAAAATAGAAAACTTTTGTCTCCTCTTTGTTTTTTGACAAAATATTCCTGAAATTTGAGTTTTTTTGCTTTCACTTAATTGCTTGATTGTCAAAATTGTAACTTTCTTTAGGGACTACTGACCCTAGATGTGACGGATGAAACCCCGAGGGGCTGTGGTTACGTTAAACCATTCTGCTTGGAAATCTCTTGATTCTGGAGGTAATGAGGCTGGTTGTCCTACAGCCCAGTGGTCGCCCTTTACTGTTGCTTTTATAATTTACAATGGTTCTTACTGGTTTCATTTAAAACTGGTTTTATTTTATTGAGATTCATGAAGTGAACCTTTAATCTTGCCTAGTATATGGAGACAGAATCATGATAATTTCACATTATCACTAGTGGCTTTTGTTTTATAACATGATCTTAAATTGTCTTTTTTATTTCTGAAAGTGCAAATCCATTCCAATACATTGTGGATTTCAATGATTTTTTTTTTCCCCCATTTTTAGCTGAAAAACAGTTCAAGAAGCTATTATCCATCATTTCAGTTCACTTTCCCAAAAATGAAGCCAATTGAACTCTTAAACTTTGCTTCATTTACAAGTTCTTTATTTTTTATTTATTTAGCGAATTTTCTTATAGCTTAAATAAATAAGAAATTTTTTCAACAAAGATAAATCTTTTGAAAAGATTAATACAGAAGTGGTTTTCTTTCTGCCACAGTACAAGGAGTATCTTGGTCCTCCCTGAAGATAAAAAAATACATTTACAAAGGATTAGCATCAAAGAAAAAATTGCAAGTAAATGGTATTTTTTAAATTATTAGACACTAGAAATGACATTGAAATAATAGTGAAAAGGCTTCACCTTTATGAATTAACAGGAATATTTTTTTTTTTATTTATTTAAGCTTAGATGTTTTCTTTGTAAAAATGTCAGTTAGCATATCTTATATATATATATATATATATATAAGTCATTTTTAATAAACTGGAGAATTGAACAGTTTTTTTGTTTTGTTTTTTCTTTTGAGAGGGAAATAAGGAGGACTTTTTTTTTTGCACTAACTGTAGCCTTTGCAGATAATCGAAAGAAATAAACTGTTTGAATAACTAACCAGTAATCTTGGTTCCTTTAAGAAACTTGGCAATTTTATAACATATGAAGTGTGGGGGTTCATATTTTGACAGTTGCCATTCTGAACCACTATTAGTAGACTATTAATAAACAAAAGGAAAATAACACACACAACAAATAAAGAATTTCAGTATAACATACAACATCATGCACAACATAATGGGTAAACAATACACAAGATAACAATAGGAAACATTAAACTAACTTTGTAATCATATTTGATAAGAATATTCAAACAAAGAGATTACAGGAAACTAAGAACAGAATAGAGAAACTGCTAAGTGAATAATTACACTTTTAAATTACTTTTTTATTCCGAAATATGTAGATTGGCAAAAAGCCTTTTAAAAAAAGTTTAATTATTCACTAAGCAGTTTTTCTCTATTCTGATTCTTTAACTTATTGTCATTTCTATGATCAATAATCATATTTAATGTTCGTATTGCTCTCTTTTTATTATGTATTGTTTACCTTATTATGTTGTGGTGACACTGTAAATATAATAATGATTTTTTTTTATTTATTTGTTATGTGTTATTTTCCCTTTGTTTATTAACAGTATATTAATCAACGTTGTATTTATAAAACTTAGTAAAAAATGAAACTGAAGCATTACGCTTGTCTCAGACGGTGGTTGTTGATAACCAGCATCAGGGGAAAGAAAAAAAAAAGGGTGTTGTAATTGATTATCTTATACATATCGTGCAGTAAAGAGAAAACTGTATTCAGATGCAGTTGTTTATTCTATTTGGGTCACGACCGTTCAGCTTGACCAGGTACGTGAAACTTAAGTTCATCAGAATTATATTGATACAGAACAGTGTTTCCGAATCGCATTGACGCGAATTACGAAAATATATATAATATAACAACACGGAAAGATACCATTCTGTTTAATTTCAGAATATCGAATTTAACACTTAATTTTTCATTGATGTTATTTTCTTTTTGCATACGAGTTACTTAAAGGACATTAACATCCTTTCGCCTTGTTTCTTGTAACTGTTGTAAATTGGCGGGAAATAAATACGGAATTTCATTGTGAAATTTAAAAAAAAAAAAAAAAAAAACAGAACAACCTGGTATTCGCGATTGATTGATAAAATGACAAACAAATTGTTTCGGCATCGTAAGAGTAGTGAATATCCTCAACTTAATCCGAAACGAAAACTAGGAATGATGGAACGATAACGAGCAAGCTTTTTAGATGTGACAGTATAAAAGAACCATGTATTTCATGTGAGGGGAATTGTATATCAGGGCCGTGCCAGGGGGGGCACGGCACCTGGGCTCCCGTCTTGGGGGGGGGGGGGCAAATAATTTAGTGTAGAAATACTAATGGAAAGGAAATATGTGCAAAATATGTAATTATATATATATTTGTTTATTAAGAAAAATATTAAATTTAGCTTTGTAAGGGCGGCAACTTTTGCCTGGCACCCCGGCGCCAACATATCTTATCGCGGCACTGCTGCTAGTGTTCCATTATTCATTGCAATGTTCTTTCTAAAAAATATCAGTAATATATCGGATTACGAATAGATTAATGTTCCGTGTTATTTTATTACAACAATCTAATCGGACTAATAGCGATTATTGTTTGTTTTTTAATTCGAAAACTCAAAAGAAATATCCAGACCATTTTTTTGTTTGCCTACGGGAGGGAGAGTGTTGATGGGGATTGTACTCCCCACATAAAGTATCCGAAAAAAGGAAAGAAATGATAAATTTTATGCGCATCAATTGTTAGATAATTTAACTTCCGCATTCCAACACCCCTTTCAAAATTCTTGGCATGCTACTTATATCGTAAGAAAAACAGAAAAGAAAATCTAGTTGTTCATTTTGGAGTTTTGTTTTTTTGGTTTTTTTTTTAATGCGTGAAAAGTAACTCCAAATGAGTAAGGACAACATTAAACCGAATCAACGAATTAAATAAAAAAAAAATATGTAAAATAAAATTTTAATGCAAATCTAAGTCCAAAAAAAATCATCACCCTAAGATTCGAACTATTAAAAACAAAAAAGATTTGAATTGCATAGGTATAAACTTCCTCCCTGCGCTACTAAAGAATTGTACTGCAGTTTTGACACCCTTGTACAGTTTTCAGGGCCGCCAGAACTTTTCAAGTTCGAATACTCTCGAAAGTTTTAAATTGGCAGCAAATTTTGTTATTAATTTCTGGATTATTAAATAAAAAGGATTAACTTTATTATTTAGTGTTACTGCATATTCATTGGTTGATGGCGTTACTGGGGTCTGTGCTGTCTCTGTCAGCCCCAAAAAGGATTTTTTTTAAAATGTACGTAGACAATTTACATATTTATTTTAAAAAAGAATATTTTTATAATTTAAAAGATTAGATTATTATCAGAGGATTTGTGGAGTATTCGTTACGGAAAAAAAAAAAAAAGCTTGCTTAGGAGACAGCATCCGTGTGCGATGCACATATCGCACTCTGTATCGCGACGCCTCTGATCGTTGATGTTTGTTAGATAAGATTAGCTGGGATTTCTTTCTTGTTGATTTAGGGGGAGGTGGAAAACTCGGTCTAAGATGTCGTTTCAAATTTTTTTCTAGGAAAAAAATTTTGTTTAATACTATAAATTAATTAGATTGCTGCCCCTTGTATAACAATTAAATAGAGTTGTTCCAATAAAAATTAAGTTCTGAATCTCAAAAATAAAATGTAAAATTGATTTCCTAAATTATCAATCACTATTATCAGTGGCGTAGCAACGCCTTTGGGGGCCCGGGGCGGGAGTTCCATTATTCCACAAAAAAAAAAAAAAAAAAAATGGAATCTCCAATTCAACAACCCCCCCTCCCCCCAAAAAAAAAGGAAATCTTGCTTTAACAACCAAAAAAAACCTTGTAAAGGGGCTGGTCGGGATACTTGGGTGGATGGGGCCCTGGGCGGTCCGTCCCTCCCCCTTGCTACGCCACTGACTGTTACTAATCAATCCCAATTACTACAGAGTGTATTAAAGTTTATATTAGCTTTTCGATTTTATTTAATGAATTCAGTTAACAATAATTGTGAAAATTATAATAATAATAATAATACTGATGAACTTCAGAATTAATTGTTTTCAAAATTGTTATTTTAAATTTCTTTTAAACATGTATTTTTTTTAGAATACTAGAAAATGTCCGAATACTTTTCGCTAACAAATGTAGAAATCTTGATTAGAAGTTTAATCAATCGATCAGTTTATCAGTATTTGTGATTGGTCAGCTGATGTATTAGTGAAGATGATTGGCTGGTTCTCATTTTGCCGCCACGCCTTCAGCGTTCTTTCGCCCTGAAGGTAAAGCAATGTGTTTGTTACTCGAACGTTGCTCTTCAATGGTTGTCTTCGTTTTCAAGTCCGTCGGCAAATACTAGGACACACTGACCGGTGAGTTGTTTTTATCTTAATGTTTACTAACTTTTTCATCCAATTGTTTACTGATTGTTTTATCCGTGATCTAGTTTTTAACTTTTAGGGATTCGGGTCGTTGCTCATGGGCAAACAGCAAAATACTTAAACAAATATCATTTTTGGAAAGGTTTTTAATTCATCCTATTGTTTTATTAAGAAAAAAAAAAGTTAATTAGATAGATTTCTACGCTTGTTTTCTTTCTATTAGGAATTACTTCAGAAAATAATATCTCTTCAGATTTATGAATTCTTGTTTTTTGTTTTTATTTATCAAAAAATAAAAATAATAAAATTGACTTTATCTTGTACAAACAAGTTCACTTACACTTCAGTCCTTTGATGCAACATCATGTATTACCAAAAATTCAGCTATGTTTTCAAGTTTAATTTATTTTAAATACATAAAATGAAAAAAAAAAAAAAAAGGTTTTAAATAAGTTTGAAGTTGATGTTTATTTTTTTAACAAATTTTCTTCAAATTTGGATTCCTCATAAGTTAGAATCTTAATTGTTATCGTTTTTAATAGAGGGAAAAAAAATAAATAAAAAGGTTCTGGTCGTCGACTGTCTTAAATGACCTTGAAATTTAACTTGCAAATTAATCAAAAGATTTAGCCGTAATTCAAGATTCCGTTTGATCTAGTTACTTTTTTAATTATTTAAATGCAATTTATCAATCGGTAGATTAAGTTGTCAGGTGTAAATCGGAACTTGAAAGTTTGTTTTGAAATTTGCCTTTTTTTTTTTTAGCACTAAGGAACAGAAATTTTTACATTTGTTAATTATCTACAACTTTATAGTTATCAAGTCTATAAAATATAAATTATTTGCAAATTTAAGTAAACTAAAAAGTATTTAAAAAGTATACTTTTATTTATTAAACAAATTAATATGTAATATTTGAAATGGGTAATTTATTGGGTTAAACTGTTTGAAAAATGATATTGAATTTATTTAATCTACAAATTAACATTAAAAACAAGCAGTGATTTTATTGTGGAAAGACACAAAGGAAATAGTAAAAGAGTTCTCATTATCATTCAGGCGGGTAATTAAGATAGGAGCATTGCGTTCACTTCATAGCTGCCTGGGCCAGTTTGATTGAGAAGAGGGAAGCAGATGACCTGGAGCGCGCGCAGCAATTTTCACCCTCTCCACAGTGATAGCATAGGAGAAATCCCCTATTCCGTTTCTATAGATCCTTTTTTTAATTAAATTTTCAAGGAGGAAAGATTACTTAATTTTATTTTTCTAAAAAGAAAACAAATTGATATTTTTTAATATCTAAAACAGAAGTATAAACGTGCAAAGGTCACGCGGCACCATTTGACGTACAGTAGATGGTGAAGAAGAGTTTGAAATAGAGAAATGTAGCTCTTGTGACAGAATAGCCTGAGTCGGACTTGAGAGATAAAAAGAACCCTTTTTAATTATAGATATAAAAAAAAAAAAAACATGGAACCAGGATAGACCCCATCGATTCTCAATGCTAAAATGACAGAAGATTAAGTAAAAAATACTAGAATCAAGTCTCGGAAAAGTCTCGTCCTCTGTATAAAATGCACAAACGGGAGGGAGAAGTTTTTTGATTTCAGATATCAAAGGATATCTAAAAGTTGATCCAAAGATTCCTGTAAAAGAAAAGATATTGGTAAAGAAGGAAGAATACTGAGTGTTGAACGCTGTTTTCGCGGCCGTTTGTTAATATAATTAATCTACTTTCGATTTTACTTAGATTTTAATTGATATGATACAGATCTGTCCTCGTGGTAAAGTAGAAGGCTGTAGCCAGAACCAAAAAGTTGGGTGTACCTGAACGATTCCGTTCAAGCGGAAGTGAAATATCTATCCAGGATATGCCAATGTAAGCTTATGTCTGTTGAGTTTCGTAAAAAGAGTTTGGGAATTGATCGCACCCTCACAGTCGTGTGTTAAAACTCAAGTTCGTTCATTGTGTATTTTATTGATTACCGTATAATAGCTATAAATAGAGATAAAAACAGAAACCGCCGACATAAATGTATTTGCCTAAACAAAATATTAGGGCGGGGATAGTTATATTTTGATAGGTTATAATAAGCAGAGGGAAAATAGAGTTGTTTGAAATTACCCAAGCCCTCCCTTGCTCTTGTTCGGAAGCAAACTAAAACAAAGAACAATTTAATTTTTAATTAATACTAATTTTTTTATTTTAATTCTTGTAGCGTGTTTAAAATCAGCCGATTTTTCTTTATATTTTTAATTAAATGAAGAATTTTTTTCTGGTTTAAAGCAAAAAGAACGTTGAATTTATTCTTTAATAAGTTAAAAGGAAGTTAATTATTAATCCATTATTATGTGATGGCATTTATGAATAAGACAAAATTAGTTTTTTCCTATTATATTCCACGAACGGTGAATGGAATGTTTTAAATATAAGTTTGATTAAACGTTAAAATTCCCGTAAGCTGAAATCTTTTCCAATTGAATTTTCTACGATTCAGCTGATAAAAGGTGAATACAATCGAAATGCAAACAAGCGGATTATCATCATCAATAAAGATAAACCATTTCTTCCAATAACAGTGCTATTATTGCATTTCGTTTTGGTACTTGTAAATACTTTTGGTTTCATTGAAGATGTTTCCTTAATAAACAGAAGAGAGTTTCTTAGAATTTCTAAGCAACAAAATAGTTTTCTGTCGAGTCTTATGTGTTTATTTATTTATTTTTCCTTCCTGTACAAATCAGATTCCGTGAATTATTATTTGATCGTGTTCGTACACCTGCTTGATCGACAAAGATAAGATGGAATACAAAGAAAAATCACAAAAAAACACTTTTTATCAGTACCAAGGCTACGGAACTCAGACGGCATTTGTGTCTCTGAAAATACGTGAACGTAATTTTGAGTTAATGTGATGTAACTAAATAATTTCAATCCCAGTTTGAAATTCAAGTATTGCCTACTTGAAAATTTATTCGTTTAATGAGCGTAAATATAAACAAGACAAAGTTTGATAATATTGTTATGTTTGAGTTCCAGAAGTTGCTTTTGATAGAAAAGAATAATAAATAAAATAGTAATAATATCTCTGTAATAGCACTAATTAGCTTACTCAACATTATAATCCCATTCGGAATGTTTATTTTTTAATACTGGTAAATGTAATGCTAAAATAATCATTGCGTTTTTTGCAGTATTACTATCACATCCTAGCCTCAGAATAGTAACAGCCTTAAAATAGGAACTATTATCGGAATCGATATGGGACTTCCAAAAGTAAAATAAGCAATAAAAAATTCACGATAGAAGATTAATTAAGAAATTTATGTACTGGCATTTCACCGGCCTCAAATGAACTTTCTGAGTGCATTAAAAGGTTTATTGTGAGTTTATTGTTTCTTATTTTAGCTTTAAAATATGTTTAATTTGATTTTGTTTATTCCTGTCATACATTTTTAAAACGGAATATAATTAAAAAAAAAAAAAAAATTGAACAAATCTCTACGTTTTACTAAAAGAGTAATTCTGATAATTAAATGTGTCTATATTTAATTTTATTGAGCACCGAATAAGCTGATAAAAATGAATGTTTTAATTTCTTTACTAGCAAATCCGGAAAAAGTTTAGTGATCACGTGACCGTTGACCGCAACCGGACTATCTGTAAAAAGTTCATCTCAATGAGAGGAGCAACTTGACTTAATTTTTGTCATCTAAAACGAACCGTTTAGAAGTTGATCTTAGATCACGGGACTTCCGGTTGATCCAAGTAGATAAAAAATTGAAAGTAGCCATCCTCAATATTATACTAACATTTGACACCTTGTTTGTGTCTGTGTCTTTTGGTTTCGGAAAAGTAGTGGCCAGAAATAAAACGTGTTTTCTTTGATATACATATAGATAGATGTCTTGTGTACGTTTTACTTTTCTATTTCAGTAAAAGTTCAACTTTCTATTTCACTCATATTAAAAAGTTATTTAGAATATTTTTGTCTTTCAAATGTAGATACTTCCTTATAGGCAAAAATATTTATTTTTGTTTTAAAATAAATTCATTTATAAAAAGAACTGTTTTCCTGAAACGTTTGTTCTATGGGACTTGAGCACATCTTGGAACTTAGCGTCGTCACTTGGACCTTAATGCCTTCTCGAGTTTTAATCAATTGTTGAATAAATAAAGCACTAAATCTAAATCTTTTTAAGTGTTAGAAGTCAGTGCTTTTCCCGACACTGTGACGAATGGACATCAAGAGAGAATTACCATTTGATTGTAGTGAGAACTTAAATATGCATAGCATATTCGCAAGACTACATTAAGAGTATAGAAGGTATTTGAGTAATTAAAAAAAAAGACATTTCCAGTTCCAAACCTAAATGAACATGAAAACTTTAGCTCTAGGTTTGTGGTTCGTTGCTGTTGTACGAAAATTGCAAGGAAAAAAAAGTCATTTGATTAACAATGCTGAAGTGCATTTTTTAGTAGTAGTGCATTTTTTGTAGTTATCGACGCATCAGCGTTATATGTAGATTTGGCATTATGACAAAGGAGTAATTTTTAAAAAAATTGATTTCTTAAGTAGACACGAACATTGATTTTAGGATAACTGGTGGTTTCTTTTTTTTTTTAATCAATAACTACTCGAATTTGTGGGAGGAGAGGATTTAGCCACACCCATTAAAAAAACGCTTGACTTCTGTTTTGTTAAGTTGTGACATCATATTGTAGTGAACATTGGCATGTCACATGACTGTTGCGTTTACTTCTAAGAAAAAAAAATAACGTTCAATGGAAGTAAATTTACAACAACTATTACACCACAAATAAATAAATAAATGCACAAAAATAAATCATTAATAAATTTTAAATGTTAATAAAAATTAATAATTAAAAATTGATTGAGTTCCTACAGATCCGAGAAGGCGTAAGTATGGATAGATACTTATCTAAGTATAGATAGAGAAAAGACGTAGTCCGAAGTCTAATACTGTTCATCAGGGTCATTTAAGTATAACTACAATAATAATTGACATTTTCTTAATCTTTTTTTTTAGAAGATTATATTTAATTAGCCGATCAGGCACAGCTTTGGGGTCAAAACGCGGCTTGTCACCAGGTTGATGTATTTGAACCTCGGTATGGATGTTTATTTGCTTCTGTATTTGTCTGCTGCTGCTTTGTCTTTTTCTCTTCAGGTTCGGAGCCACACCATAATGCAGCGTTTCTTAACCTGGGGTCCGCGAGGCCGACTGCGGGGTTCCGCAATAACGTGGGTGTAGGAATAAATTTGTTTTACTCTATACTCTCGGTAGGGTACTGACTCGTCTGTTCGAACTTCGCTATGAAGTTAGGTTGTTTCTCCTTGATTCCAAAAGAGCACGAGCGGGAATTGGTAGAGTTCCGAGTGGTCCTCCAAATCCCAAAAATTGTTTAGGCATTCTTCATTGTGATCCATTTAAAGGGATTTGGCTGAAAACAAATTTTGAAAAAGGACTCAGTTGGCCACGTGATTTTTGATTTTCCCAAAAGGGAATAGATAGCTTCATACTTTTAACGCCACTAGGTAGATCTTGGGTAATACTTGTAAAAAGGTTTTGACCCAACATACCTGGTTTTCACCTATTTTTAAAAATGGTCACTTGGTACGGCGCCCAAAATGGTCACTTGTCGAGAGGGCGCCCAGATTTAATTTTGCCACGTATGGTTAGATCCTACAGTAAGCTACTTGAAATAGGATTAAAAAAAAAAAATCATTCTGGTGCACCTTGTCAAAAAAGGAAAGCATATTTTTAGAAACAATGTGGTTTTTAGGTCACGTAATGGATGATTTTACGCGTTACAAGTAACGTTGATTACTGTACTACATATAATCGTTTGATACCAGTTTGACTCCAATCTAAAAAAATTGTTGGGTTTTTTTTTGGCTTAATTGAAATTTGTACCATTTTGACCATGTAAGCAACTTTTGCAAAGACCGTCATCAACTCCAATTGTATTCTACTCGTGGAGATCTATATTTACATTCTAATATTTAACATATATTATCAGTATTCTTAATTCAAGAGACTTTTTTTAATTCAAAAACTTGTTTATTTCAAAAAGTTCAAACATAAAACATTTGATTACATATAGAGGAGAAGGTGGTATTTTGGAACCCTGTCGGTAATTTGGAGCCCTGACATTTCACTGACAGGTAGGTATCGCATCATCCCGATGGAACTTGTAACCCTCATCCCCCCCCCCCCCGACCACAGGCTCGACGCATCAGATGCTTGCTGCTCGTTTGATGAAGCGTAGATAAGTGTTTGTTGCAGAACGCGGTTTCGAGACCTTTTTTTGATGTAAGTGTTTATATTTTCTGTGTCTCCTACAGTGTAGGTAACTAAGTTTTAGTGCATAATGTGTTGTACGGTTCTTCTTTTGCCAATAACCAATGAAACATGTTATTAATCTACAAGTTGTTACACGGTAGATCAACACTAATCCAAAATGACAATTGCGGGATATTTGGAACCCCAAGGTGGTGGGTAATTTGGAACCTTATGATCAGGAGAAAAAAAGCTGCGAGAAAGGGATCTGCCAGCTTTTCTGATGAGTCATCTGAAGCAGAATCACTTTGTGGCAGCTGAATCTGGAGATTCAGATTTTGAACTCCCAGCTGGGGAAAATGAGCCACGTCAAGAGGATGCCAAATGCCTATTTTGCGATGAGACTTTTTCAACTTCGCGACCAGGGAATGCTATAATATAAATTTCAAACTGACCATCCTTGTTGGGATATCTATTTTTAATAAACAAAACCATGTTTTTGAGCAAGATATTGAATTTTTATGAAAAAAAAAAAAAAATGGGGTTCCAAATTACCCTCCCCCAATCACCGGATCACGATTTTGACTTTTTTCACATTTTACAAAATAATAATATCTTTCGGTTTAGGGATAGTAGCTAGCCATTTAGAATAGTTAGCTGGGATGTTGCTAAAGCTATTTACGCCTTCAGTTTGGATTTCAAGCTTATTGGTGAACCATGGTGACCAAAAGACAAAGTGGGGTTCCAAAATACCACCTTCTCCTCTAAAGAAATCCTACAGTTCATTTCAACGTCATCATAAATGTCCACCATTACATCAAACAGCTTCGTCGTCTTCGTCCATCTCGTCAACGTCAGGCTCCTCTGATGCTGTCATTTCATCCACTTGAAGCTCGTGTCCCAACCAAGTACATCAAGATTGCAGCCCCATGTGAGCAATCAGACAAATCCTTTTAAATGGACCGCAATGAAGAATGCCTACCAATTTTGGGGATTTGGAGGACCCGTCGGAACTCTACCAATTCCCGCTCGTGCTCTTTGAATTAAAAGACTGGCTAAATGACTTTTTATGGCTGTCAGTCATTGCCTTTTAGTATACATATTTACTTTTTGAATAATTGTAGTCTTCAAGGTTCCAGTGTTACGGCATTTCTATGTAGGGCAAAACTGAGGCGACAAATATGAAATTAAATGTTGGTTCTGCTGAATTGACAGTTGCGAGTATGATTTGTTTCCTACTCTCAATGACTTTTAAGTGAGCAACAATTTCCGTGCAATCTTGTTCAGTGACATTTAAAAGATTATTCTCCAAGGTCTCATGATTAAAAATTAGTGGATGAAAAATCTATTCCAGGTGACTGAAAATGAATTATCGTCACACAACATAAAATTCAAAAAGAAAAATTTTATTAAATATTATTAATAGAAAACGAAAATAACTTCCAGAATAACTTTAGAAATTTCCGAATTCATGTAACCCAGGAATATCACAATTACGGAATAAACAAAAAAAACTTATCTACATACGTATCTGACTGTACTTGTCTACTTAGTATATAGATTCGTTGAATCAGCTCGGGAATCCAAATTCTGCAGTTTGTACTATGCTTTAAAGTGACCAAGATTGTCATTCCTATAATGAAACTTAATTGTATTGCAAAATATTCAGCGATTCCTTTTTTTTTAACATTTTTTTTTTCTTCAGTTCTATTTTTCTCTTCAACCGAACTATACCACTTCAGTGTGTATTGTCCCTTCAAAACCAAAACAAGAACAACAATAGAACAACACCCCAAATTGATAAAATCGATGAAAAATCGAATGAGGTCCGAAATTAAGGCTAGAGGAAGAAACACCCGTTATTAATAAAGATTGTTTTATAAATGTTTCTATTGAATTTTGTTTTAATTACCATTTCCCAAGCTGTATGAAAACGATGTTTTCTGGTAGGCTAGGAGATTCCTCCAAAACGCACTCTGCTGACAAGCAATATTCACTTAAGTGGTATCATTGGATAGGTGATGAAACGATCTTTAAATTGACATTATTTTGATTAAAAAAATTGCGAATCGCGAGGAAAATAAAATAAAAAGTAAAAATATGTAACTGTGCGATTTTTCTGCTCTTAAAGTGTATTAATAAATCTTTTGCCGTGTGTTTTCTCATTCGAACGACGATCTGTATACAAATACAGTTGTATCAGAATTTAAATATTACCCCAACCAAAGTGACTCCAAGCTTATCATATCATTAAAAATGAATTAGTTAAGTGAGTTAATGGAACAGTGACATATCAAGATCCTGATTACAATAGTAGCTCAAGACCAATTCTTGCATTTCCAAATAGAGCAGCTACTCCCAAAATATACGGTAACTAATATAAAACTAAGCATCTGTTTTGAATATTTCAACGCCCATGTGACATGAAAGCGCATTCTCATTGGTCTGATGTCACTGCTTTGCAACAAGACCAATTAAAAATACGGGCCACGGCTCTGAAAAGAAAACGGCACGATAGTAGTTCTAGACTGGACGTAACGATATGATAGCGCTTCAACAATAGGAAACTATTCTTGTTCGATAATAGTTTTTATTGTATTGATTCATTGCGTCATACGATTAATAATGTGACATTTATTTTATCAGCTCCTTGGTCTATAATTTTAGTTGACCTTGCTATGCTATCCTCTCCACTTGAAAACTCAGTGATGCTGTCTGGTATGAAATCTAAAAATAAGTAGGGACTAATAAATATTTACTTTATTTATTTAAAGCAGTATTTGCTTAAAAACTTGACGCTTTACAAGAATAGTTGTAGGCTTCCGCAAAGCAGATCAGTCATTGAAATCAAGCTTGCCACTTTCTTGGAGCATAATACTGCGCCCTAATAATCATTCAGTTTTCGGAATAAATAAAATGGAACAATGATATAATGCGATTATTATATTTTTAGCGACTCATTTGGGAGCTATTGTGATAGTGACCAAAATTGTCCACCCCTAACAACTCCCGAACGGAAGGTCGGATCGACAAACAGACTTATCCATCGTATTCAGTGGCCCAAACACCGTGATATTTACAACCAAACATCCTAAAATAGATTATTTTCAGGGGCAAAAATAGCCTCCCCCCCCCATACTCGAGATATTTGGCACTGTTGTCATTGTTTTTCCGCTATTAGCTTAAATGTTAGAAATGCAACTATTTCATATCAGTTATCAGCTATAGTTTGATGGATAAGGTCTTGGACTAGTATGCTGGAGGTTGTCGGTTCGAATCCGTATATCTATTGTTTGTATTTTCTTTCTGTTAATCTTTTTTCTTAATGTCCACGTGTTTTTCTTTTTTGTTTTTCTTATTTTCCTATTTTTATTTTTATTTACATTAATGTACTTACTTTTTTTATTACTATTTTTACATTTGCTATTATTATGGGGTGCTCTAAAATTTATGCTCAGCACAAAATTATATTCACTTTTTTTTTTTTTTTACAAATCGCTTTTGTTTTAGAGCTTTTGAAAAGGGATAAGATATGTGTATGGGGTGATGGGGGGTTAATTGACTATTTCTCAGTCTGAACAAAGAGTGCCTTTATCCGGATGAGTTTAGAATGAAGCTCGATGACCACATTCATTCCGATTGGTAGTACATTTCAATTGAAATGAAGAAACCTTTTTTAATTATTACTGGTATTTGAGGGGTTTCATTTAACTGAATTAATCCTTTGTTGCATTGGATTTTAACTACTTTGCTTATTCAGATGGAATGGAATGATAAATAAAAAAAGTAAAAATTTTTAGTCAAGCTGCTGAAAATTTAAATTAAAGTCAAAAACGATGAACTGATATAAAATAATATTAAAATTTTATTAATAAAGAGAAATATCACTGACAATGAATTGAATTTTAGTTAATCTATTTAGTAACGGGTTACTATACTTACTATTTCGAGCAGTATATAACTTTGGAATTGTATATTAGCCTGTATATGTTAAATAAAGTTCATTGATAGTCTTGCAATGAAAAATTATAAATTATAAGTCAATGTAGAAAGAAAGGCTGTTACGTAATGGGAAATTATTGCAAAAAAAAAAACCTATTAAAATAGAAGCGCTTAATTTTATTTAAAAAAAAATTGGCTTAACTTTTTATTATTTCAGTTTTTTTAAGTCCTGTTTTAGGATTGACTTTTAATCTAGTATACATAATATAGAAATGAATTGGGAAAACAGTGAAACGTAATTCTTGTCCTTAATCTCTTGCTTATCAATTTATTCTAGATATTTATTAGTTTGTAGATGTATTTT
>JAFIDM010004315.1:36915781-36960716 GCA_023159025.1 Thereuonema tuberculata | reverse complement strand
GATGCGATTGGAGTAACTTATTCTAGAGCAATTACAACATAGGATTTTTTTTTTTTCTGTAGGTATCAGTACTAATCATCTCAAAGTATAGACATAATATACAGAACCCTCCAGATCTCTTGTCTTTTGACTCTTTATCTGTTGTAATAAAAAATATGGCAACATTAGAATTGTCAGTCTTTTTCGTTGACCTTTACTTTAATGTGCCCCAATAACTTCTTTTCTCGATGCAGATAAAATTAGATCAATACAATAATATTTTTTTAACAATGAAGTTGAATCAATTTTGTTCTAGTTTTCTTAAATTTTTCATTTCCCTATAGGTATTATTGTTCTAAACGTCAGAAAAATTACATCTTTGTTGTTTTCTTTTGTGGTAAAGATTTATTGATGCAGACATTGTCTGAATCTCTGACGCACCGTGGGATCAACATGATCTATGACGATACAGTTTAACTTAAGACATTGTTTACGTACGAAACCATGATAAATTTACAATTTGCAAAGCTTGGCAATTTATGTAAAAATATTGGCATCTAGAGTACGTGATTTTTAGATGTCAGCCTTTTTTTAATTTAATTTATTTATTGTTAAAACAAAATGTGCTTGGCCTTATTAACTCAAGTGACAGCTTTATTTGTAATTCACCCGATGTTGAGCAACAAATTAATTCTGACAGTTTATGATTTTTTTTTCCAATACTTTGCCAATCATTTGTGACTGGTTACAATCTATCATTAATGTATCCCATCATTATTTCATTATTGATGGGAGATTAATAATGAATCGATTTAATAACTAATAATGATCCAAATATTTTCGAAAACATGCGACTGCATCCAAAACACTGAATTATTTCTCTGTAATATTTTCCTAATGTTTTCCTTCAGAATTAAGATGAAAAAATAATAAGAGGACATTATTTGCCCGTTCTGTTTAGTATCTAATAAATGCAGCATCCTTCGATATGATACAATCTTCTCAAGAGCTCCAAATACTAGACTTTGTTTAAATGTTTATATTTAGGAAATAATACACGTTGATATTTGTTTCAGTGCCACCATTAATCTTCATTTCCTATACCTAAGAATTTAATCTTCGACAAATAATTATAAATGCAGATACACTTGAAATCCAACTACATTTTCGATTATAATTTCTTCGTGGTTATTTCGAATCAACTATATCTTCCCTCTCCCTGATAATCTATTTCTTTTCAATACACGAAGATATATTAAATGTCTAGTGTTTTTTTAGAATTTTAAGTCGTTTCCGGTCCTTTGAAAAACCCTTTTGGTAAATGTTCAGATGCTGTAAGAGAAGCCTAACACTAGTACAATGTATTATAGAAAGACAATCATTGTCTCATGCAGTTTGTTTTACTAACTTCCTAATTTCTTAAGAATGTTAGTAAAAAAATAAAAATAAATAAAGCGATGGCCCACATCATTGTAAGGGTCTTAACAATTTTAAATATCTTATCGCAATTTCTGTAAATCTATTTAATGATAACAAAACATATCATGCTTTCCTGTGCTTCGAGATGTAGACCATTTGAGACCTAAAAAAGAATTATTCTGTTCCTTGTAATTCCTTTTTTGTGTGTGTAGCTTTGAACTGTTTCGACTTATCGTTTTTCTTCAGTGCATTTCTTCGAAACTATTTTCACAGATACATCTAATAAAAATCAAAACCACAGCTTTGTGTAATTAATATAACTAGAATATCTTCTTTCATTTGAGATTATTTCTCCAGCTCTGGGTTGTTTTTTATTTCTTAATGAAAGCTGAACTTGTAATCCTGATCTTCATTCGTAAACATACTTCAGTCTATTAAACCACTATGTTTATTATTGAACATCTAAAACAACATCCACATTATACTGCAAAGAGAATCCTAATATAGTGGAGAGTCTCTTCTCGCTTTTAATATGTTATTTAAATTACGTTTGATTACTTTTGCACGAAGATGATGAAGAGCCTTGAGAGAAAAATACAGGAGTAAGAGTAAAAGTTCTGTAACAGCTCTTCGTATATAAAGTGTCATAATTAAGCTAAGAAGACTATAGAGCAGGGGTAGCCAAACCGTGGCTCGCGAGCCACATGGTGATTTAGAGTTAGGCTTTAGGTCGAGCAGTTGATAGGTATATTTCCTGCAAAAATAAAAAAAGGAGAAAGAGGATCTAGCCAATAAGAGGAAAAATGGCTTTCTTTAAGCTGTTATGATGTTGAATTCATCTTTAGGACAGTATTTCATAAGTTATCTGTTCCAAGCCACAGTCTCAAACAAATAATACTTGCTTGTTATGGGTTGTAAACCGTTTTCATTGGCAAATATCTTTCATCTAATCTGTCATTGCACTTTTGATTCCACAAATAGAATTGTTTTAGAATGACAGATAATGAGGTTTCCTTGAAAAAAAACCAAAATCAAAATACAGCTAAGCTGTTAATATTCTTGGATCATCTAATGTCTAATTTTCATCAAAATGTTCCATCACTCAATACTGTACGACTTAACAACTTCGTAGCTAGCATAAGAAAGAGATGATTTTTCTAAATACCTTTTATACGTTTCAACTTATTATATAAACTACGAAACTCAATAATCGATTCGAGTAAGTGGATGTGGGTAAACAAACATTCCATTTTTCGGAACACCCAAAAAATTAATCGTACTTTATCAGGGCAAGGACAATCGCCTAGAAATTCATTAAATATTTTGCCCACTAACTAAGGTTGGCAGTGATTGCGATTTGCTTAATATTCCTGGTTAAAAATGTCCTGAACAACCGACTTCCATTCCTCTCGACACCGGACGATTAATTCAGAGATTGTGTATAAATCGATTACTGGACTACAATTCGATATCGAGGGTTGCACTAATCGCTCTAACGACACCTTAGTCCGAATTTTAGAATTTTAACAATGGAAAATATAAGATAATTAAATTATAGAACTTAAGATAATTATTTATTTCTTATTTTCCTGACAAATGGAAATAAAGAAAAACCGCTTTATTACAAAATCCATTATTTAGAATTTAGTAATCGATTAAATTGATTAGAAATTATAAGATATGAAAACAAAAATGGCATTTGGAAATTGCAGTTTTAAAGACTTTGTCTGTTTGGCTCGTAAAATTAACATTAGTTTTATGTGCAACGAATGATCATATTTTTAACATAATGAAAAATAAAAGATTTGCAAAATAGATAGAAAAATATTTAATGCTCTTTTTTTGAGTTCTTTGTATGTTAATACATCTATTATACCGTGCGGCAAAGCGTTAAACTTTGACAACTTGCAATAAAATGTAGTAAAAAATTTTAAGAATATTGCAACCAGACAAATGTTTACAGTTATTTTTTTTTTTTTAATATTTTGATTATTTTATAAAGTAGCGCAGTTCTAGCTTTAATGTTTCGTTACTAATCGTTCCCACTCATATCTATTTTGTCGCTTTATTCTTTTTCCTTTTGTTTTTATTTTAATTTTTCGTTTCATTCCGTGCTTTAGAAAATCAAAATGATTTCACGATTTTGTATTTATTTTCGTAGATGCTTCCTTGGAGACAATGGACTTAGATTCCTGTTTATAAGGCTTCTTTTGTTCTGTATCTCATTGTTGTTTATTACCTTTATTTTCAATTTATTTATTATCTGCCCTGCGAAAAGCTTCACCTTACCAGTGACTGAGGATCGAATCCATTCCAGCCGTGAATAAAATATATCAATCAAGTCATGCGCTTTTGCGTGAAGTAGCTTCGCACATCTCTTTTTTTTTTTTTTTCCCCGTTAATTCAAGATATTTCCTGTGAGCTTTAGGATTATACAGAACAAAAATCCATTTGGTTATGGGTCCTTCGCTACCATTGGATCCGACTGCTTTTCTAGGGATTTGGTCTAAACTCTTCGTCACTTACATGTTTACATCGTGACATTTATCGTTTATTTAGAAATTTAGAGTTATCTGTCTAATTCTACAGAAATTTCATTTATTATAAGTTAAAGTTATTCCCTCAATATTTTGTTTTTGTGTATTTTTAATTAGTTATTTTCTTTAATAAAATATAAGATGAACAATATAGCTGTACAAAAAAATACTCCCTCTGTCCCATAATAATAGTAGCAAGTGAATATTTAACTGGAATTATTGCGAATGCAGCTGTAATTTATGTTGGAGCGCAAAATTCGAGCGCGAAATGCGAAGCCTTCAATCAAAATCAATGTTTCATGACATCTGTCATTTGTTTAGACACATCTTTCTTTTTTATAGGTTAACCTAATTATTATGATTTATAACTATTTTTCTAATTTCAGCCGCTGATCGAAATCAATTGGTTTTTTTTTCAGTTGAATATCAACCCATTGTAAAAGTAAGATGAAAGAAAGAGAGTTTTCAAGCAAAGATCGAGTTGCGATTGTCCAGTTCTTGATGCATCAAAAGAAAAACTTTCTGCAACATCAAAAAAGTTGCAGAAAGGTGGAATTACGTTAGCTGTAAAACAATAACGAAATTATTGAAAAATCCAGAAACTATCTGAACACTCAAAATAAAAATTAGTAATATTTTTAATTTAATGTTTAATTTAATATAGTTTTTTGATAATAAATGTTGCGTTCTATATTTATTTTCTTTTGCTACTATTATTATGGGACAAATTAAATTCATCAACTGCTACTATTATTATGGGACAAAGAGAGTATATTGTTTACAAAAAAATATAAAATTACAAGATGGAGACAGTATATAAAATTACTCAAGATTAAATCTCAATCTTGTTTAACCTTTTAGGTTAAATCTTGTTAACCTTTCAGTGTTGTTTGTATTAATTAACTTTATAAATTTTAAATCAAACTTGTTGATTAAAACGCTGATTTTGACACCGGTCTGTTGAAATTATTTGAATATTTTCATTAGGCAATAAATACGAACCTAACAATAAGAATATCATAGAATGTATCTGAAAGGTACCGCCAGTTTTTATTAGAATTGGAAAAATAGAATTTTCTTATTTGTTACCATAGTGATGTTCAGAAGCCTGGAGATGTTTTTGTTGACGTCATCCCATTCCCAACGGTGAAGTTTTAAACGAAATAGGATTTTTGACCAGACAAAGATTCTTGTGATGATAGTTGGAAGCTAACAAACAGTATTACTGACAGACAAACGACATGCTTACTTCACTTACATTTTAAGTAAGCTCTTAACGATTTTTTTTTTTTTTTTGTTAGAAGAGATTCTGATCTACAAATGAACAGCATTTACATCAAAGCTGTAAAACCGGAAGTGCTTCAAAAACTTACTAAACGAAACAAACAGTAGGAAGAAATATGACACCTCCACAAATCCAAACTAAAAACAAAATCCACATTAAAATGAAGTAAAGAAAATTCATGTGTTGGCTTCCGGCAGCCTCAATGAATTTTCCATGCGCATTTAGAGAAAGAGATAGTGCCTAAAAATACGTAAACACACTAAAAGGGTGAGACCAGTGTTTACAAGTGACATCCCAAAACAGCTGTTTCACGCTTAATTGGCGATCATCAGTTGAGAATAGTCACAGGAAACAAACATTTATTAAAACTTTCTATCTGACTTTTACATTCAGAACTAAGACAATAAATTTTTTTTTTTTTTGTTCGAAATTAATGAAAAAAGTCTTTTTCTGAAAAAAGTTGATTTTTAAAATTGGTTAAAAGAAGATGACTTTTTCTTTCTCTCTTTTTTTTTTTGTGTGTTTGTTGAATGGAATCTTGACAAGATACTTTACAGACTTTTTCGTAGAGAACAACGATCCAATACGAAGCAAGCACCTGTTTCTTAGATTCGATGGAGTTTGTTATGAGTTTGAGGGTCTCAACGCTTTGGAATTCAGACTCAGGAACTTCAAGAATTCAGTAATTTTAGGTCAAATGGTATTTCGTAATAGTCTGTCAATATTAGATCTGAACATATAAATCTACCTGGAAGTATGTCGTTGTTTAATTAATATTATAACTGATGAACAATTCATTCTTAGATACGGAAATAGAAACAAATTATCATTAAAAAAAATAAGACTTCTTAAGAACATGTGAAAACTGTTGGAACTATTTTATTTTTCGGGAAAAACAAAGTAGAAAGTATCTGTCAGTGGTGTATTTCGAGATAATTGTTAATTCACTATTCGCTTGTTTAATTAGTTAAATGTTATTGTTTTTCTTCTGGTTAACGAAACTATGGTATTGAAATATTAATTAATTTATTGAATATTATTAATTCACGGAGTTAATGACTCCCAATTTGCTTGAAACAACTGAAAATGATAAGTAGACGGTTTTGTTTTAATTAACGTGAAGTACACGCTCTCCAAAAATCTTATTTAAGTTAATAAAGTTTCCCCTGTATAATAAGCGAGCATATCTGTTAAAAATATTATTAAAAATATAGCAATTTGTTAAAATATTAAATACATAGTGGTATTTAATTAAGCATTTACAGTATTAATTGTTTTTAGGTAATTATTCGTTAAATAGTGATTTTCATAAAGTAACAGATGACGTGTCTTCTTGTGTCACATGAAAGTAATTATTCAACACTCCATGTAAGGTAATTTGTTTAGTAATTAAGTGATTTATTGAAATGCGGTCGGTCCCAGTCGATGCTTTGTTAGGTTTTGGAGCTATCTGTTCTCACAAGTCAGCAGAACGAAAGTGAAGCAGCCATTTCCTAAATTTAGCAAAGGCGAAGGGTTTTTTTTTTTTTTCTTTTATTATTTTCTTTTTTTTTTTTTTTGCAATAAATATATTTTTTTGATTGCTTGATTAAGAAGAGAAGTTCGCGAGGCATAATTGTTTGAAGCACACGGATCACGAGTGATCCGTGATGCCAGACGAAGTCATAAGGGAAAGGAGACTGCCAAAATAATGTTAACGATCTGAAGAACTGTAATTGAAGAATTTTAGCTAATACACAATGAATTTCCATTATTATATGTATTAATAAACTTCTAGCATTGAATCTGCGAAAATACTTTCATAGAATCAGAGGCTAATATTTATTTTTTTACAAATTTACTACTATTAGAATTTTTTTCTGATCTTAAACGATGCTTTCATACTAACTTATTAAAACTTTTAATATGTTCTTAATACTTTTGATACTTTTCTTATACAGTAGGATTCCTCTTTATGGCGTTCCGCTAATACGGTCGTTTTCAATTCTATCCACTTTCGTTGTATCCGATTTTGATTCTCATTTTCTCATTGATGAACCTTTGGGCTCTGAGTCCCTACAGTCGGAATCTATACCAATTTCCTCTTGTTTTTTTTTTTTTGTTTTTTTTAAGAATTACTTCTTTTGCGCACTTAATAGTGTATTATAGCGTAAATATGTTTTTACGGTATTTTTTTTATCTTTTTTTTACTTTTATGCTTGGCTAGAATCTTGAATTTTCAGCCATTCCTATTATTAATAATTAATTTCCAAACGCTTTCCATTGAACATTAAAATACCTTTCAATTAAGAAGTTTACTCAAACGATGTCTGGCTGTGAACGTTCCTTTGTTATCCTTTGCAATAAGGGCGAGAGCGGCTCGATTGAAACCTCAGCCATTTGGCTTTTCTCATTTCCAGCCATGCGGTCAATATTAAAGACACTTGTTGAGTTCGTTCTTTCACTAATGGTAAATCACCGACTCACAAAAAGAGATGGTTAAAAGCTAATATATTTCCTATAACTGTTTTCAATATCAATTTTATTACTTTGCCTTCTTATAACTCATATTGATAAACAACTGGCAGTCTTTTACTGTGCGATCCGTAATATGTTACATTTTCCATTTCAACTAAGTTTATTTTTACTTGTCTCCCCGCCCTCTCCATCTCCTTAGAGGTAGCTTACAGTTTCCTCTTTGATTTCTCTGATTGATAGGATTTATGGCTTTACTCGAAATCTGCTTTTAATCACTGCTTTTCCCGTTCAAAATTTTGTGAATGTTTATTACAGATGTAGGTTTTGAATCTAAATCTTTCATTGGACAGTTAGTGCATTTTCAGACTTAAATTTTGTATTGTACGCATGTTGAGGAAAGCCATATATTGTCTCAGTGAAGGATTTAAGAGTCCGATGGCCCTAATTGGGCCACACTCAGAAGACAGACTATGGACCCCTGGATTTGTTCATTCTTTACGCTACAGGGTGATTCTTTGTAAATCAGCAGACCATCCACACCTCTTCGCGTAGGGGCCCTGGAATATTGTATCCGCTAAAGGGATTCTAATTCTTTGGTTCATTTATATACAGTCTAATTAATATAGTCTATGTATGCGAAGATAAACTAAAGTAGTTAAATTATTAGCGACCCGTTTGGGAGCTATTGTGATAGCGACCAAAATCGGTAGCTATTGCATTTGTTTTCCTTATGTTAATGTACTTCCTTTTTTTTATTATTATAGATAGCCCTTAAAATTATGCTTTAGCAGAAAATTATATTCATTTATGTTTGAATTGCATCTGAGATATCTTAGAAGTCGTGAATTTTAACTAAATTTAATCAATTCTTAAAAGGCCGCCTTTAACCTGTAATTGTTTCCATAATTCCGACGGAATTTCCTCAGAGTCTATTTGTATTAGTGTATTTTAGTACTCCTCATTTTTTTTTTCCCTTAACTGAATTTTGTCGTTGATTAATTAACCATTACTGAAAACCCCTACAGCTAATGTGTGTTCTCAAACAGATCAGGTGCTTTCACTAATGGCCTGGACTTCGACAGCAAAACGCCTTCTTAAAAAGAATTTTAATTTAAAATAAACAAATTTTCTTAATTTACGAATTATCACAAACGTTACTGTTTTAGAATATTTGATTATTTTAACTTTTTTTAAATTATTATTATGATTAGGTGTATGTAAGAAAGATTGAAAGTGTACAGTATCTATAATTAAGAAAAAAAAGCCATATTTATAGCCCTCTGAGGCTGCAGCAAATTGAGATACAGACACGAAATATATTTTTGTATATGTAACTAGGCATGGGAAAGAGAATGTAACTGCAAAAAAATAAAGTAAGACAAAAATAATTCAACTAATCATCACAGAGAAACTGACACTGTAATCGCTTGTTGCGTGTTTCTGACACGGACATGGATTAAGAGAATATCTAATGCCATCAACGCTCATTCATTGCCACCAGCCCTGAACATTGACTGTTTTTGATAGTTGCCAAATCGTTAATCGTTCCGATGTTGTACTCCTGATAAGTCAAGTATCTCGAGGACATAGAAGTCGCAGGAGGATGAGATCTGAGAAGCAAGCTGGCCATAGTGTCATCTAGGAACGACTGCATTCATGCAAAAATTTGTATGCAAGAAACTTAGAATAGGACAAGAAAAATGGGATGTGTATAAATTCTGAACTAAAGGCATCCACGCAGTCCCTAACGTAGTCCGATATCTAGCGCCCTTGATGGTATAGGCTTCGCTCATTTTTTCATTCTCTTTTAAAGAAAAACGGTCAGTAATGAAAGAAGCGATGAAACCTCACCAGTCTTTAGTGATCTTCGTTAATGAAGAGGGACTTTGTAAATGGTTTGGAGATTTGCTGATGCCAAAAATAACGTAGTTAGAATCATGACACTCTTGTTCATCATTAGAGAAAAATGTGCCTCTATTTCCCCAGAGGATATTTCTTGTTCTAGTGAAACTCGACGTCTAGTAAGTGGCATTGTTGCATATCCTCTGGGAAGTCATTATTCTTCAATTTTTTCTTTTTTATACTTTTCATTCCCTACAAATATGAAGATCAACAAATGCAAAAGTGGATCTCTAGGTAGCAGGCGCTCTGAATTTTAAAGCGCTAGTAGCAAACTTATTTTATACTTGGCCTTTCCACTTATCGTGGAAGAGCGTTTACGTGATGTTTCTTTTTTTCTGAGAAAATCTTTCCCGCCTTCATTTCAGAGAATGTTCAGAGTATTGAAGAAAAATCATCTGCTTTGCGGAATAAACTCTTATTTATAGGTTGATGCTGTGGGTGCATCGACTTTGAGTGGAAAATTCTGGAACAGAAAGTGGATTTCTTTCTCGATACTTCGAACATTCTCCCCAAGGAATCCTGATGATCCCAAGAAAGCTTTCATTGTATCTGGAGACAGAATACGTTTGATAAAAGATATTGAAATTCTTGGGGCCCCTATTTTGAGAGATAGGAGATATTGAAATTATTGGTGGATATCAGTCTTACATTTGATAGGTTTTGGCATTGAAGGCTTCCAATTGTAGAGGTGAGATGGGCTTTAAATATTTAACATAAAATCAGAAGAAAATGTTTAATGCCACTTACTGAATGATTAACATTCTCTCATAGTTCGGATAAATTATATTAAATTTGGAAAAAATAATCTCCAGGATTATCTTCTTTAGCATTATTAATATAGCAAGTTACATCCTGGTTAATCATTAAGTCTAGTACGGATAGTTATTAAAGCTAAAAAGATAGAAAAATATTAATAATAGATAGAAAATTATAGTTGATAATTAGTAATTTGTTAAAGTGGATTTTTTTGAAATTTAATTTGAAATACCAGATATAATAACCCCAAATATCTGGTATTTCAAATTAAATTGTTTTTTTTTTCAATTAGCAACAGAAGATTTGAAGTCAAAACATGGTTTAGAATATACAGTTAATTCAAATAATATATCTAAGCTGTTGTTTGTGATCATGGGCATTTTATAGATTTTGTGCAACACTTAATTAAAAAATTTGCTAATATTTAAAAATATGTTGTTTTATTACGCATACTATGTGATCAAAAATATCCGGACACCTACCAGAAACCGTAGTCACATTTTCCCCGTGACACATTCCCTAGTAGAGAACATTAGTATTGAATAGGTCTGCCTTTCGTCTTTTAACACAGCCGTGACTTTGCTGGGGAGACTTTTTACCAGGTGCCTGAATGTCTCTGGTACAGTATCGCCTGCAGGAATAATGGCAGCCGATTAAGAGCTGTAGCCAGAGCAGGTCGTCATCTGATACATTGGGATTTGGAACGACGTCGACTTTCTAATTCCTCCCATAGATGTTCGATCGGGTACAGGTCGGGACTCTGGACAGGCCAGTCCACTTCGGGAAACTTATTGTCCATAAGCCATTCCCTCACAGACCTCGCTTTATGACACAGAGCGATCATGTTAAGCAATCATCATCAAAATGGTCCTCTACTGTAAGCAGTACGTTTCTGGTAAATGCGTAACCCTCCATATTTACATTGCCCAGGAGTGTTACTGAAGGGTCGAATTCATTCCATGAAAGACCCCACACCTTCTCCAAACAACACATGGCAGATATTGTTCCCCGAGCGTTAGCCTCACACGAACCTCTCATCGGACCGCCATATGATATAAGCCTGATTCATCACTCCACATCACATGTTTCCGCTGTCAAGTGGTGTCGCTCTTTACACCACCCTGCTCTTTACACAGCTGCTTAGCATTCGAAAGGCGCTTAGCATTCAATAGGGGAAATGTTTGGTTTGTGAGCAGTTGCTCGACCATCAATCCGCAATCCCCTGATCTCTCGACGAAGTCATGGTGCTGGCTAGAGTGTTAGTACTACTGTGAAAAAAAAACTCACGGGTGATTGTTTTAATCGATTTCTGGCTATTTGCACGAACCAACTTCTTCAATGTTCGACTGTCCCGGTCTGTTTGCATACGCTGCTTACCCAATCGCCGTTTCTGTTTCCACTTCAGAATCACGTCACCAACATTTGATTTATGCAAATTTAGAACGGTTGATATGTCCCTGACAGAATTTTTACTCAATTGACAGCCAATGACCAATCCACGTTCAAAGTCACTAAGCTCTGCTGATTGAGCCATTCTTCTATTATTTCGCATCAATTAACAACACTCAACTCTGCTTATTTTTATACTTGTACGCGTTGTCTTCTTAGCATCCAGGCTTCAGTTCACTACTGCAGAGGGGCGTCCGGATACGTTTAATCATTTAGTGTATCTAAGAATACTTTAGACCGCTAGCAACTACACTTATTTTCTTAAAACTAAAATTTAATTTAAAGTAATTAGAATTCATCAATACGAATCATTACGAATGTTTTTGTAAGGATGACGAAGATGGCTCCTAAAACATTGAGATGGACATAGTAATGACACTGACTTATTAATGTAGTTTTGAATTTCTCCTGGAAAAAGGTTCAATATTTACCTAGAGTAAAAAATATCTCATTCACTCTTATGTATAGAATGTTGACTGTAACGGCCTACTCCTCCTTCACATTTAAGTTAAAAAAGCATCTCTTTCATCTATTATCTAAATGAAGAATAAACATATTACGACGGTTTGGAAAACATCTGATTCCATTTCCAACGAGTTTCCTCTTTTACAAACACAGGAAAAACGAAAGCGAATGCCTTGAAAGTACACAATTGCATTCATGTAGCATTTTAATCAACAAATGGACTGCTTTTTCTTTGTAAAAATGTATTATGTATTAACGTTAAAAATTAATGTTATTTATTAACTTAAAATAGAATCATATTTTAGTAAGCGTTGTTGTTCAGATTCTATCGTATTAATTTCAAAAGCTTTTACAAGAAATCTTTTAAAATCACATTAGTTTAATAACAATAACAGTAGTTATTGTTTATTGTTTCCAAAAAAAAAGCATGATTTAACTATTTTTTTTAATTGACTTTTCTTGAATTTATTTATTAATAATTCACTTATCCATTCAGATGTTGTTACGTTGATCATATTTCAACGTAATTCAACGGATTTTTTAGCGGCCCCTAGGTTGTAGCTTGTATGTAAAACCCCTAGGGGACCGCTCTTGCTTTTATCCTGTCTGGATGTCACACTCTGTAGCGGCCAAACGGTTAGAGATATTCGAATGAAACCTTCACCATTGTGTTCAGCATCAAAAAGTAGGTGACCAGGTATAAAAAAATCAGACCCCTCGGCAGAGGCGTCACTAGGGTTGGTGTCACCCAGTGCGGTAGCTCAAGGTGTCACCCCTCCCACCAAAAAAAAAACTTCTACAACTATCTGTTCAACCAAAAAAAAAAAAAAGGAAAACCTTCTAAAATTATCTGTTTTAACCAAAAAAAAAAAAGGAAAACCTTGTAAAAAGCATTTTGGTGTCACCCCTTGTGATGGTGTCACCCGGTGCGGTCCGCACCCCCCTAGTGACGCCACTGCCCTCGGACCACTCCCTGACCCCCAAGGCGTTTTCTGTCTTTTAAAGGCGTTTTTAAAAGAAAGAAAACGCCTTGGGGGGGGGGGGTCAGGGAGTGGTTCTAGAGGTCTGATTTTTTTTTTACGTGGTCACCTACTTTTTGATGCTGAACACAATGGTGAATATCTTTAATTCGAATATCTTTAACAGTTTGGCCGCTATAGAGTGTGCCATCCATACAGCATAAAATCAATGTTAGCGGCCCCTAGGTTACAGCTTTCCTGTAAAACATAGGGACCGAAACCTCCACCTTTGTGTTCAGCATCAAAACTTAGGTGACCAAGTCCAAAAAAATCAGACCTCTAGGAACACTCCTTGACCGGAACTTGAGAAAAGTGGTCGCTTCCGATAAAGTTTTGTTTATAAAAGTTTATTTATAAAATTGTACATATTATGGGGCTGCTTAGCTTTTGACACTGTCTAAAAGCATTAATTATCTTGTTTTTATTGAGTTTCATTCCAGAAAACAAAATAATTATCTTCCTGGGTTTGGAAATGATTTGAATTTCTGAATATTTGAATTATTTCGGAATAAGTAGTGATATACTAAAAACTCGTTTATTCGAATTTGAGGAGACTTCGCCCATTTCGGATAAACAAATTTTCGGATAATCCGGAATATATTCAACATGCACTGTACATGAAAAATTATAGTGAACAGGACACTATAATGCACCGCAACATAAAGTCTATTATAGGTTCTATAGTACTGGAACAGTTTTTAGGAAAATTCCAAGATATGCAGTGCTACTGTTGTAAAAATATATATTTTTGAGTATTTTTGAGCCTTTTTCATTGATAAACTGTATTTAATCATACCAGTAATAGTTACAATTACTTAATCGCTTGTGTACGCTATTAAATTTTAGCGAAGGAAAAATGTTTTAGTGTATTTTTAAAATATTCTAAATATTATTTAAGATAAACCAGATTTTCGGACAAACGAGTTTTTAGTATACTTAAAATATCACTACTTAGCATATGAATATGTTTCTAAATTTCTTACCATTAGATGAACATTTCTCTAAGAATCTTCATAAAATTTTAATTTTCTTTTTTTCAAGAATCCATTCGATTTTTTTTAATGTAGTAAAATAGAATATGATAGAATAAATGAGAGATTTTGCTCGAGGAAAAAAATTCTCTTAAATTGAATTTAATTCGTCTAATTACATCAGTGAGGGAGGCATTGATGAAAATGAGTAGAAATTAATGAACATAGAATCAATGTAACAAAGTTT
The DNA here is from genome assembly GCA_023159025.1 of Thereuonema tuberculata. Taxonomy (NCBI): domain Eukaryota; kingdom Metazoa; phylum Arthropoda; class Chilopoda; order Scutigeromorpha; family Scutigeridae; genus Thereuonema; species Thereuonema tuberculata. The sequence goes on along the minus strand of JAFIDM010004315.1, from coordinate 36,946,230 downwards.
GCTGACGACCAAGATGTAATGGTTGGAAGACAGAGAAAACTTAAGAAAATGCTTGAAAAGATAAACACAAGCGATTATGGAAACTTCTCAAAGGCCATGGCAATAAGAAAAGAGCCAAGGACTTTGAACGTCTAAATAGTTGGCAAGACAATCCCAAAACTACTTCCTTCCTACATCTGGGACAATTGAGGAGGAGGCACATTGTGGAAAGAAAATAAGAACAAAAATTGGCCAGGCAAAGACCGCATTCAAGGAGAAATACAAAATCCTGACTGCATAAATGTGAATATCGAGATTAGGAAAAGACTCGTTAAAACATTTGTATGGTTAAGAAACATTCTTGTATGATCAGAAACATGGACTATGTTGAAGCGAGACGGGAAACACTTTGAAGCTTTTGAGATGTGGTGCGTGAGGAAAGGGTAAGCTGGACAGAGAAGAAATGCAATGCGAGAGTTCTACAGGAAATAGGAGAAGACAGAAAACTAATTAATAACATCAAAAAGAGAAGATTGAAATGGATGGGCATTGAATACCTCCTTCGTCACAATGCCCTTCTAACAATAATAATTGAGGGAAGAATCTTGGGAAAAAGAAGAAGAGGGAAAGACCTAAGAAAACGTACATCAGACAGATCTGCGAAGACGTGTGGGCAGAGGGCTGTGTAACTCTAAGATGGGTAGAAGACAGAACTGTTTGGCGAAATTGTTGTGCTCTCTCCAACTAGCCTCTGGACTGAAAGACTAAATGACGATGAATTATATCAATAATAATTATGAATCATTTTTGTAAAATAAGTATTTATTTCAATTGTGGATGCATAAATTTTTAGCAAGGATTCTACGATAGACACTATTTTTTTGAGGATGTTCCTGAAAACTTTTGTTTTCATTATTTTTTTTTTCAGGCTTTGGGTTGATTTCATGTTATCATCTACATTCATAGTTTTTTAATTTTTTCAAAACGATCTGTAAAAGAAATTACTTTTGACAGTCAGAAAATAGAAAAAAAAAATGGCATTGGGATAACCCAATTAGGAGTAAGTATTGGCCACCGGTCTCTCCAATAATGGCAGACATATCTTGTGCAATGGAAGCAACTTTTCTCTTGACAGGTTGTTGATGCTTTAATAGATCTGATGGAGTTCTAATCTCGATGAGTGAATTTCTAGGTGATCAGGTAGATGGTACGATAACTTAGAACCTCAGATTACTTTATCAAATGTTAATGCTGAGTTCTCACAATAAGCAACAGGAACTCTTCCCAAATGTGGATAAATGATTGTAGATTGGCGTTGATTTTGACACAGAATATGCTTAATATGATATCGGTTCAGAGACTTTTCCTGCCTCTTCAATAACTGGCCTTTTTAAGAAGCAAGATAAGATCAGAGACTGAGGATTGTAATTTGGTTTCTCCACTACAACCATTTCGTATTTATTTTAAATTCTTGCCTATTTTTCACATTTAATTAAGTTTCTTTTTTTACTAATTTTAACCTGAAAATAATATTTTAATAAAATTCTAAGCAAAAGAAAATCTTCAAAATTATCCTTTGCGTTGAAAACATGAAAGTTATTTTCATAAATAATGGTTATAATGATAATTTCATAAATAAAGCCATACAAAAGTACAATAATTTTAAAATTAAGGAATTAAATGTACACAACGAAAGGAGATTTTTTTCTACCATATATCAATAAAAATAGTTTACAAATTAAGAAAATTTGTAAGAATTTTAATATTGAAATTGGATTTGTTTATCAAAATGAAATAAAAAATATTATTTGGTAACAAATTAAATATGTATGATAAAAAACATGAAATGGGGATTGTATATAAGATAGAATGTATGAACTGCAGGAGGTTCTATCTTGGAGAAAGTAAAAGGACATTAAAGGAAAGGGTACTTGAACACGACAGCTGTATAAATAATAAATCAGTAACCAAATCTGAGGTGGCAGAGCATTGTGTTCAGCAAACACATTGTATGAATAATGAGATTAAAATTTTATGCGTGGAAAAAGAACATAAAACAAGAAAAATAATAGAAAGCATATACATTAGAAACACAAAAAGTAGTAATTTAAATAGAAATGATGGAGTCCAAGTGAATGAAAGGATAGTAGGAATGGCTAAGGAGATAGTCAATAAAAATTGTGCAATTTGTAAAAACAAAGTAAAATTCGATGTATTTAATGGTTGATTCATTGTATTACTTTCCAATTATTAAAATTGCTGTAATATTAATTGTTTTTAACAATCCATGTAATACTGTGTTTCACATAGTCTTCCTTCATTGTTATTTAAATTTCGTTGCATTTTCATTGTAAACTGAAGAAGAAGAGACGTTTTCTCTTTGAAAATTTCGTTTTAATAAATGTATATATATATGTTTTATTACATTTATTTATATTGAGTATGTTGTGGCTTAATACTCTTATAATATTTCAGCAATATAAATTTTTAAATTTTTTTTATGTACTCGCACAATAAAGATTATGTGTTTCATCTGTATTTAAAACCCCTAATTTGCTGAAGAGAGGAAAAAAAAAGGGTTAGAGTAAAATAACAGACTAAGTCGTAATATAGCTATCCGTTTAAAACCAAGATAACTAAAAAAAACTACTTATTGTAGAAAACTGAAACTTTACTGATAGATTTGGGTTACGATGATCCCTTTTGATTTGGGTGTAGATTGAATCTAAAGAGCTAGGAACTGAAAAACGGAAAATACCTCCCACAGCTCACTAAAATCCTTGAAGGTTGATGAAGGCGGATTTCCTTATTGATTTTGATAGAAATTGCGCTGTTAAATTAAAATTGAAACAAAAACACCCCCGCTAATTCATGATTCTATTTTAAGCATACTGTTACGACGTTAGCCCTAAAACTAATTATGTACAAAAACTGCCAAATTTTTTTTTTGAAAATTATCATTTTTGATAATAGATTGAATTTTAATAATTTTTCCAAAATTTCCAAAAGTACCAAAGTTGATTCGCCTAATATATAAATAAATTAATATTCTATGCGGATGTTTTGCTCAAAACTTAATGTGTTTCTTTATAAAGTACAGCCCCGCTAATCCGAGCCCCGTGATTCCGAAATTTCGGATAATCCGAACAGGTTTTTGAAAAGTAAAATTCAAATGAAATACAATAATATGTAGAACTGTACTACAGCAAATCAAGCGAAAATATTAAGAATATAATGTTAGATACAAAAACAATCATAATTTAATAATAATACTTGTGATATTAATCAATAATGTGTCCAGTAAACAATATTACATGAATAAAGTACGAAAATGTTTAAAAAAATTACTCAGTCTTTTTTTAAAAACAAAGTCTGTCAATTTCGTCTGGCGAAGTTTGGACATTCGGAGTAATGGCGTTACATTTGGAGGAAGAAAAACAGGCCTTATATGGGTGCGATGGAGTATTGTCAATAATCAACAATGCTTCAGCATGTGAGCCTTTTATCTCGGAATAGATTTTTACTGCAGCTACAAATTGCTTATGAAACCACTCCTTAAATAATTGTGCATCCATCCAAGCCTTCTGATTTTTTTGTAATAAACTGAAAGTGAATTCAAAGTAACATTTTTAAAAGCTCTCGGTTTTGCCGATTTCCCAATACCACAAGTGGTATTTCACAATAATACACTGCTACACGCCTGAACAGTTAACCGCTTTTTGCTTGTTTTAAATCCAGGCGCATAGGCTTCATTTTTGGACACCAAACTTTTTGATGGAAGCAGTTTTAAACATTTCATCGCATTTGTAAACTTGCCCCACAGACATGTTTAAAGTAGATAGTAAATTTGTAATTAATTTAATTTTATAATCATCAGCTGCAGTTTGATCACAAGATAAAATTTCGCCAGAAACGGATAGTTGACGAATTCCGTGTCTCTTCTTCCATTGATCTAACCAACTATTACTAGAGTGATCAGACATACCTGATTGTGCGGGACAGTCCCGGATTTTAGTACGGTCTCCCTCTTCAATATATGGAGTGCTCAGAAGCCAATCAGTGTAAGTCATTTTTTTTTAAATTGAAATTTTTTCTGTAAGTCATACTCTAATGTTTATACTTTCGGTTGACAAAGTGCCGAAATCACTCCTCCAAGTGTATAGTTACAGTGCTAGCGCTGAGAGTTGAAACTCCCAGAATGCAAAGCAGATTATAGAGAGTCCTTTCCTGGCCGTTCGCTAACATTCAAATAGAAGAGAAGCGATCTCTTCTATTTGAATGTTAGCGAACGGCCAGGAAAGGACAATCTATAATTTGCTTTGCATTCTGGGAGTTTCAACTCTCAGCGCTAGCACTGTATGTTATCTTTAAATTAAAAATTCATTCTTCAAATTTACAAACGTTGTTATTGGTACGTAATTTTAAAAAAACCTATTTCATTTTTTGGTTTATTGACTTACACTGATTGGCTTCTGAGCACTCCATATGTCCCAGAAAATGTCCCTGATTTTGTGTAAGTAAATGGTCGACGTGAATTTTGCTAGTAGCGGTCCATACAAGGATGAAGATATTTTTGTGGGATCATAATAGAAACACGTTCAATAATCGATTAATCGTGGGTTCTATAAATATGTTTTGACGGAACTCACTCGCGGACACTACACATTTTGTGACGCATGCGCACAACTAATTAATTTGCAGAAATTTAAAAGTTCATCGCCAGTATTTATGCAAAATGTTTCAAGTTAGACGATTGAATAAGAATTGTTAAGATAATTGAATAAAACGTGTTAGGTCTCAGTTTGTTTTTTTGTTTTGTTTGTTTGTCTTTTTAAGTCGTGAAAGTTGTCTTATTCCGGATTGACGTCGAAAATATCTGGTTACCATTGATCGTGATAAATGAAACATCGCTTTTTAAAATAGAAATTAATTGTTGAGTCTTTTTCTTAATAGTTCACTTAAATGAGTTCCTTTTTCCCTTTTTTTGTGGAAATTATAAATACACTGCTTTGTCAACCTTGCCAACGCTGATGTATTAGCATTTCACCGTTTTTCGACAGCATCAGCAGATGTTTTTGTACAAAACTGTTCAATTTTAGCACGGTTCTTTTTCCATCCGCTTGTCCGAAATCAAACTCTGCAGTCAATTTAGTAGCATAAACGTTCAATCACTTCTAACTTGTCTTTTAAAGAACATGGATTGTGTTTACGCTTACGCAACATATTTAGAATAACTTAACGTTAATAAAGACTTTTTAATAAAAACAACATTACATTAGCACTAACTCAACTGTTTCTCCCACTCATACAGTAAGTACTACTGTAATAAAAAGAAAACAATACAGTAAGGCTACGTAAGCAGGCGGTTTTTTTTTATAACGAAATGGAGGGTATGACAATAACGCGTGCTGTGGATGTACGGATATATGTTATGTTATGTTATGTTATGTTATGTTATGTTATGTACTGAATGTGGGTGGCAGAGAAGCCAAGCATTGCGACCGGAGGTCTATTGTACTACCCCACGGAAATAAGGACAGATGGAGAGAAAGACTGAGAAAGTATGGTGAGATAAGTGCATGGGAAACGGGAGAACCCCGAGAAAACCTGCCCAGCGCGGATCGTCCACCATCACGAAACCCACATGAGAACCGAACCCGGTACTCAGAGATGAGAGATGTACGGATATAATAATACAAACATAAAATAGGAAATTCTTAAATTTCACATCTAAAATTTTACATCTTGTACATCTCACATAATAAACCTTATACGTCCGCGTAATCTGAACAAAGGTTGGTCCCAGTTCATTCGAATTAACGGAGTTGTACTGTATATAAGAAATATAAATATATATAAAAACAATCCTTTGATGATTTTCTTATTTTCTTTTTACAAGAATATTATATCAAAGAAAAAAAAGTTTTAAAATGTGTTTTATTGCCTAAAGCTGGCCGAACACATGACAATTTTCTTCAGTATTGACGGTTGTTGATATTGAGTAAAATTGATATTAACAGTTGATATCACTCGCGAACACACAGTTTTTTCTAATCGAGTATTGACGTGATTATTGATGCTAAAGAGGCGCCATGCTTGTACGTCACCATTGTCACGTGATTTCATTCGTTCATGTGATTCGCTCGCGCACCATCAATACTTCTTGACAACTGAAGTTGATCCTTTTTTTGTATCAACATCAATTTTCTTGAAATGGTCAATATTGGTCAATATTGATCATTTTTATTGATGGAAACGGTTGATATCAATAAAATTGACCATCAATACTGAAGAAAATTGACACGTGTTCGGCCAGCATTACAAAATATTGCCTTAAAATCCATTTTGCCATGAATTTTCTCATTTCATTCGTGTTACTGTAGAATAACTTGATTTTTGAAATATGAATTCTTCCTGGATTAAAAAATAAGAGTTTCTTAATACAGATCACTTGAGTGTTGTCACATGGTTTTTGTAGTGTTGAGAACAGGTGCATCACTGAAGTCTAACATCTCTCTCTCTTTAGTTAAAAGTTTCAGCTGCATCATCGTGGGTGGTGTTCAAAGGAAAGACTTAAAGCACGTTATCTGAATTTACAAGGGAGGTGACGGAGAATGGGGCATAAAAAGGGGCATTTATGTACATCATTCAATGACTCCTCTTTAGCTCTATTCGAAACCATCGAGACATTCACCTATTTGATCGACTTCACGAGATAGAATGATAGAATGAATTGTCTACTTTCCACTAATATCGGCTGAAAACAGCTAGGAACATCAAAGAATTCGATAGTTCAAATCTAGAGTAAGTTGTTTACGAATAATAGCTCCAATTGCATGATCCTAAAAGATGATATCGAAGTTGAAAAATTATCACCTACGTTTTTTTTAATGTGGAAAACTGTGATTTATAAGCGAACTCTGCATCAGATGTTTTGTCATCGAAAACCTAACTAATGACCTTGGATTTCATTTCTGTTCTGATTACGTTAATTAAATGATTTTAAATAAAGTATTTCAACGCACTTTTGCTTTACAAGTTAGTATTCATTTTTTAAAGTCAATTTCAATGTGAGACAGGTGAAGTGACTGCTTGGTATCATCGGTATTATGAGCATATGAGAGTTACTTTGAAAATTGATGTGCGATAACTTTTGTCTGCGTTGGGATAGAAACACAGTTCATGGGTCAAACAGTAATGGCTGGCATGTGTTAGTCACCTAATGACAAATCTCTAATAAATTTTCAGCTGATATTAATGGAAAATAGACAATTCAGTTTTTTCGTTCTATCTCGTGAAGTTGATCAAAATAGGCGAATGTCTCAGCGTATTTGGATAGAAATAGAGAGGATCCATCGAATGATGTACATTAATGGCCTTTTATGTCCCCATTCTCTGTTACTCCCATGTTAGTAGTGCATTTTTGTACTTTAGTAACATATTAAATCTATTACAATTTCTCTTTCAGATAACTTTCTTTTCACTTTATTACAATAAGTGCTTTCCTTATTACAATGTTTCAAGTTAGTAATATAATACTAAAATATAAATAAAACGATCAATGAATAGTAATCTATCTAAAAACGGCTATTTATAGTGAAGATAAATTAATTGATTGATGTGTTCCTATATTCTGCAACCATTCAAATTTCTTTATACCAAATTCCCTAAAGTAATATTAACTAAGTGAAAATTATTTTTGTTCGTAATAAGTTATTTAATTTTCCGCTCAAATCCTTTCTTTACTTTTTCTCAAATCTTTTCTCAGTAGCAGATAAAAAAACCAACAATTTGGAATGCTACGATAAATTCTCTGTCAAATCCTTGATTTTCCTTCTGTCGTTCTATAACGATTCGATTTTAGGAAAGCTACAGTGTGATTCCTATCTCCAATAAACAAATAAATAAAAGGTCAAGTCGGCTACAGCTTGATTGTTTTATTTTCTTGCATTGTTTAGTCTATGTTTAAGCGTAACAAACTCAGTTTTACTGGAATTAACATGTGATTATTTTCTCCAAATCCTACCTAAGTTTCGGTTTTATCTTTTCTTTGCTGGAAAACAATTCCATAGAGTTCTATTTATACAATAGTAGATTGCAACAAGCAATGGTACTTACTATTTGAAATCTAATAACAGTTAGAAAAGTCTTAAATCCGTAAATTAAAATAAATAAATAAAAAAAAAATTAATTGTTTTTCGAAATATTTCATAGTTTTTCAAGTAAATTAAATGGAGAAAAACGAGAAGCATTACTCATCAGATTCTAAAAGTCAAGATTCGAGGCCAACGATGCGACCCTACAAACAATAAAATTTAGATACGGTTAAACAAAGTTATTATGTGATAATAACAATAATAAAAGTTATTATTGATACAGTAAAACGTATTAAACCTGATATTATAAAAATAAAACGATGGTTTTTATTTTTGACTTATAGTAGTTTTCAAAAAAGAAAGGTTTGCCATGTATGGTCATTATGTAGCGATCGATTTTGTCTGGACCAAACGTCACCAGGCATGACGTCATCAACTTCAACTCCGAGCAGTCAGTCCAAGATGGCGCCATTTTGTGATCGCATAAGCGTGACCAAGAAAGGAAAAACTTTTTATAGCCAAGCAAGGGGAATAGTGTGGAACGTTTTTAATTATTAAAATAATAATAACAATAATATAGAAATCGTAATTGTAGAAATTACAAAAACCAGAATGTTTTCTTAATGTTTATAAGATTTCAGTTACGAATCTTAGCAATAGATGGCGCTGTTACGTCCTGGAAACATCAATTCATAAGGAAATTACGTCATCACAAGCTCTTCTTTCATGAGCTGTAGAAATGTCAGATTCTACAAAAATTAGAGAAACGTAAAACAAAATTATGGAATATCCAATGGTCGGTGAAAAAATATCAAAAGATATATAAACATACTAAAGTTTAGACCAGATGTTTACTAGTGACAGCTCAAAACAACAGTTTCACGCTTAATTGGCGGTTATTCTACTTCCAAAATAGATATAATCTTTATTCTCCATTTAATGTGCTTTTCTTGTTTTTAGTTTAGAGTTTTGGAGGTGCCCTATTTCTTCTATTGTTACATATCAAAAGAATTGAAAGAACGAAAAGATGTCGTTATTGTATCAACAATTGTTTCTACTATTGGAAATATATATTCAGGTCCAATCACAAATTGAAAGATGTAATTAACCTAAACCTATTACAATTTCTCTTTGAAGTGAATTTCTTTTCAAGTGAGTGATAGTCGATGGTCTTTGACTCGAAATATTATTAAATGACTGTTAATTTTATATTAATATGTTTATTATTTATCGATTTGTTGAGTTTTAAATATTTTATATAATAAGCAAGATAATAAAATGAAAATGTTAAAATATCGTTTCAAGTATGTACATCTAATTACAAAGCGTCATTTTTTTAAATGTAATTTAAAAAAAAAACACAAAAATTTTTAATTTTCAACTTTTGATTTATTTAAAAAGGTTAAAAGTATATATAAGCAACTATCAATAATATGTAAATTTTTAGTTTACAATTGTTAATAAATATATGCTTATTATCGTTGCGGCGAAAGTTGGACCCACAAACACATTATCATTGACTAATTTCTCCAATATCAATGCCGTCAGCTCCGCAGAAAATATCAATCTCAATTATCGAAAATCTCACATACATCTTCTTGAAATCGACGAGCAACGTTAAGAATAATTTCCCTACTTGATTTTTGAGACCTTTTCCTCGTCGAAATGTTGAATGTGAATCAACGACCGCCATTTTCTCTTACATTTGAATGTGACCGAGAGGCCAGGAAAGGAAAATCTATCATCTGCGTTGCATTCTGGGAGGTTCATCTTTGGTCGTACTGATAATAAAGTAAAACATGTTAATAAAACCATGTAAGAAGATGAAGTGAGTTTTATTGGCTATTTTTGTTATTCTGTTGAATTCTAAGATTGAATGTTGCTTTTAAATGGAATTTGAAGTTTCAGTTCTGTTTAGAGACCAGTATAAAATTTACTACTGGTTCTAAGATAGATTTAATTTCGTATGATCATTTATTTACCATTAATGCGGGATTCCTATATCAACTTATCGTTTTTCATTACCATTACAACGAATTTTTGTACTGATTTTCACAAGATGTTCACGTGTTTCTCTACAGTTGAATCCAACATGTAACTAAAGTTGCAGACTACAGGTTTTATAGTGTTATGATCAAAACGTGTAATAATTGTTCTAAATTCAAGGTGGCAAATTATGTTCTATATGTTCATATTTGATGGCGTCTCAATATTAGTCACTATTTAAGTAATCTTCTCGGATTTTTTTTATTTTCATAAAAAACAGGTTCCTGAAATAAAAGTTATGCTGAAAAAGCTTAATATTATATCATTATTATTGAGATATTTTCTTAAATAATGAAATCGTTTAGTCGCTTAGCAGGTATTGAGTTTGGGGAGAAGGGGGTAGGTGCTGTTTAGACAAATGTGGCCTAATTGGAAGGAGGGAATGACGATGTTTGCCACTTGACAATTTCCCTTCCAATTGGACTCACTGTTGGAGCAATTGACGTAAGTAAAGGACACCACATAAAGCGCAGCTCATTTCGTGTCACTGCGAGAGGGTGGAGGCATCTCATCACTACGAACGCTTCCACTCCAATATCTCCCTGAGCAACAAAGTGAGTAAAGCAACTTTCTTAGTTACCGTAAGAATAAAACTATTTCTTTGGTGCTTAAACTATTTGTTAGGAGATTTCTCTCTCGCATTTACTATTTCGAAAGTAAAGAAATTAGAATTTCAAGAATAATCGTGTTCAAATTCGTCAAAAGAAGAAAAAGAAGAAGAAATCTCTTAACAATGTTCTTGCAAATGCTTTCTAATTTTTGAGTCTTTAAAGCAAAAGTAATATCTGACAAAATACGCTTTTTACGATTTACTAAACTCACTATGCAAAAATAAATGACAAAAACATCTTTTTCACTGGGTTTTTACTGAACTGAGAAAAGGATGTTTGTGCAGTGGTTCATTTTATCCTACTGGTTTATATTATAAAAACAGACTTCCACGATTGATTTAGACTTTAGAGGATTTCTTAGTTTCTATAATTTACATTTTTTAGCTCTTTGCTTTTACTAAACTCTGGCATAATTGAACGGGGAAGTAATTCCTGATATTTTCTTTTTTCAATTGGTTTTCTTTGTTTCATTCCAAATGTTGATTTATTGTTTGATTGCTTTAAATTTAAAATTAAAAAAAAGGGACCAAACATACTAAAGTAAATATAAATACATTTATAAAATTCATATTCGTCACATGCACATGTTCCGAGGTATCTTATACAAACCTCTTCTTCAGACTACAAGTAAGAAAGAATACAAATTAGGCTTTTCTGGTCATACTGATCATCAAATAATGGTAGAGAATCCATTCATTTATGATACAATTATTGATCAATACTTATGTAAATTTTACGAATCTTTACGAATTTTTACGAATTTTACGAATGTTGATAAAATCCAACAAATGCTATAATACTGAGGTCTCAATAAAAAATGCCTTACAATACCACCTCTATTAACTTTAATCACTTATTTTAAACAACAAATTGGTTTACATTAATACTTCGATACTTAGATATTGTAATAATATTAAGAATGTTTACAATCCAGAAAAGCCTAATTTGTATTCTTTCTTACTTGTTGTCTGAAGAAGAGGTTTGTATAAGATACCTCGAAACATGTGCATGTGACGAATATGAATTTTTGTAATGTATTTATATTTACTTTAGTGTGTTTGGTCCCCTTTTTTAATTTGATACTACTACACACCGTATTCATGAATGATTTTAAATTTGTTTAACTATGGATATCAAATCCTTCTCATCTGATAGAACAGCGAATTAGAAAACAAATAAGTCACTGTTTTCAAATAATTTAATAGCCGTCGTAGCTTACAAATCCCAATCGAATAATTTTCTACTTAAATTATATGAACATCTTAAGTCTATTTCTGACATTAATCCAATTCTCTGAAATTGGAAAGAACAAATTCGTTTTAATCCATTGTAGATGTGTATTTTTGGGCATTGTTTGTGCGTCGGTTTACTCTGACGTTCTTATAAATAATATTATTACATATTTTTGCTTCGGAATTGATGAAGTCATCACATAAATCCAGTTTCATGTCTTGTAATCTCATGTTTTTTCAGTCATGAGACTATAATCTCATCAAATCAGTCAGTCTCTGTATGGGAGTCTCCATTAACTTTTGAACCTTCAGACGCATCTTCCTGAAACTTGGTATGTACATTCAAGGACTAAGAACGACCTAGCTTTTATATTTGAAATCTTTAGCAAAAATATTAATAGAAATGTACTGGAATCTAAACAACAGATTTCTATCATTTTCCGTTAATCTCTCATTGTCTTAAACAATTAATATTAAATTCTTAATCAACTGCTCATGGTTTGTGATATCTTAAAATTAATCAGATTTAGATAACTTAAGTGCATAATACTGAATAACTCTTTTTTTTTTTTCAAAAACTTGGAAAATTTGTACTGTTTTTATTCAAGAAATATTACAATTTGAATATAATTTGTTATTTTTGTTTTTGACGTTTTGTCGACTTAAACAAAAATAATAAAAATAAAAAAAACTTAAGATATAATATTTTAAGGAAGTCTTTCGAACTTTTGTTATATAATATAAAATTTATATTGGAGAATTGTTTACTTCATAGTTGGTTTGTAATGCTGGACCTTTGGAACTAACAGGCAATGGAGCATTATGTTAATCCTGTAACATCTACGATGATTTAACAAGCCATTTGATATTTATTCCAATCATATTGCCCATCTGTGATTAGCTTTGAGAGAAGCGATATTGGAAAATAGAGTAATCCTGGAAGTATTGCAAAATTAGAAATTTATATATATACAAATTGTTTTCTAACTTTTTTTTATTAGCTAGGTTTTGTCCATACTTTTATTTAAGATAGTAATTGTATCCTTAACTTTTTTTCTTATTTTGCATAAAAAAAAAATTGTTGTTGTTTTAATTGTTAAATTAGTCCTGATGTTTCTATCTTTCTTTCTTTGATTGCACATACATTTCAATATGAGGTTTTTTAATGACAATAAGAGCTACAGAGGTTCAACCGCGCCAGGAAACAGAAATGAAATTGAGAACAAGTTGTTGAAAGGAAGGGTAAACATCCAAGCTAATGCCGAGGTTCTAACGCAGGTTCAGACGTATCAGTCGTATGGCAGATGGTCGCCTTGACCACCCGGTTAGTTATTATTTATAGTTATTGATTAGTCCTGAGCTGATGTGAATTTAATGCTTGTAGGCCACTTTATTAAAGGCTCAAACCATTGTATTTTCTTCGGTTCAGTCAATAACTAACTGATGTACATTAAATTTCATGTTTATGAAGTTGATTGATTTGATTGTGATTGTGGTAAATGCAGGTGGAGAGAAGCCAAGTACCACGACCTGTAGGTGTATTCTGCGATCCCATGGAAATGAGGACAGAGGGAGAGAAAGACTGAGAAAGTATGGTGGGAGAAGTGCAGGGGAAACGGGAGAACCCCGAGAAAACCTGCCCAGTGCGGATCGTCCACTAAAACGAAATCCACATGAGAACTGAATCCCGTTTTATGAAGTTAGTAATATTGTGGAAACTTCTTTAGAGTTTGTTGTATTACTTGAATGTGCAAATTGAACTTTTATAGATATAATAGGAAAAACATCATGTTCCGAAATAATTTTTGAATTTCTATGCATATGAAGTCTTACAATGATATATTATTATTTATTATTAGTATACGTTCATCGCGAATAATTAGCAATTCATCATTGAGCATCATTAGAAAACTTCCACTGATAGAAACGCTTTACTAATAAAAGCATTTTATTTTCTTAGAGCGCTGTAATTTTCTTCACTTTCCAGTTCATGAGATATTAACATGTTACTGTTTTTTTTTTTGAGGGGCTGTATAAACACAAATCACATTTGAAGCTGGTCCAAAAATGTTAAGAAAATCGACCCAGCGTCATACACTTACAAACAGACAAGAAATCATACAGTTGCATAGAGATATCGCAAGCTTAATGTGCAATCAATTACAGCTTATCAGAAGATGGTTATTGTATCCCCTTATTAATAAAAAGAGCTTTTTTTTATCCAATTTCTACTCTGCATAACCCAATTTTCAGAAACTATCAATAGTAATAGTTATTTGCAAGTAATTGTCTGCTTGAATTGCCCTTCTTTTTATGGTTTCCATCTACAACTAATAAATGGACGGATACGATCGTTGATGAACTGCATCACAAGAGAATTACGAGCAATTAAAAGAAAAAAACAGATGGATAGTTCTAATTGGCACTAAGCCTAACGTGCAATAAATCGTCGTTATGTCATCCATAAATATCTCCGTCAAATGGATATTTCCTTCTCTCCATATCTAGGAAATAAAACCACCCCTTCTAAGCAAACATCTCATTAGTTTATTCCGAAACCTATAAATATTCTAGTAGGAAGCAGGAGATCAACTATTCAAAGTTCTCTCTCTCGTTGTTAGGGAAAGTAGGAATTGAACTAAGTAAATTTTTAGATATCAGGAAATTTTAAGACTTTCTAAATATGATTAGTCGATTCTAAGACAGTCTTTCGTTTTTTTATCATTAGCCGTCTTTTAAACTACTTTCCTAAGAGGCTTATAAAATCAGTATTTTTGTGATTTAATGTCTAATAATTTTTGAACCACATAATGAATCTTCTTGAAATTTGATCTGCCTATTTACGAATAAAAGATGATATAATTTTATATTGAAATTTTTTGCATGTGGCTGCTATCAAGAAATGTAAAAATCCCCTTAAAAGACGCAATGGAAGCGAAATAGTTTCTGTTGATGTCTAAGAATTAATCCAATTATTAATCCACCGTGATTTGCGCGTGCTTTATTAAAATTAATTGAATTCAGGTAAATTTACAGTTGTTTACAGTTTTACTTAATTTTCAGCAGAAGAAAATTTTAACATGTTGTTTGTATTTAACAAATACTGTAATTTACAACAGTCTTTTCCTCTAAATTGTTTTTGAAAAGGAAAAAAAAATAAACAAACTTATTAATAAATAAACAAACCCCACGACATTTTAAGGAAATTCGACTTTATTTGTTCTTTCAGTTGCACTTCTATGAAACTAAGTGTAATTCCATTCTCTTTAGTTGCAATCCACGTAGAATAAATACGTTTACCAGTGGCTGTTTATACATTGCTATCTAAAGTCACGAACCCATTAAAACTAAGTGAAGAACCAGATGCAGTCTTACTATTAAGATAAAGATCAAGATCAGAGGGAATTAACCAGAATAAACCATTAGGAAACAAATCCAAGGAAGTGTGGTTGCAAAAACTCCCTAGTGGATAATTTTAGATATCAAAAGGGAAAAAGCAAAAGCAGATCTTGTTTAGATGGTGATGATGATGATGATGATGATGGAGGGTCTCATCAGTTGTTTGAAAATAGAGAGGAAGTTTATTTGAACAGCTATAATCTGTATCTCTTATGTGTTTAGCTAACAGTCATATATAAGGAATGATTTCAGAAGAAGTGTGCTTTTAAATCCAGAAATAACATGACTTTTAAATATCCAATTGCAGTTTCATATTTTACGTATTTACAACAAAAAAATTAAATTTATTTATCAATATCAAATAAAGTATTTTTTTAGGCGAAGGAATAGGTATCTTTAAGAATTACACTTAAAAAAAAATACACATTAAAAATAAAATGTAGAAAATTCATATACCAACCTCCGCTAGCCTCAATGAATTTCTCATGCGCAATTAGTTAAAGCATCTAAAAATATATAACAACACATTAAAAGGTTGGGACCCTGTGTTTTACTAGGTGACATCTCGGGATAGCTATTTCACGCTCATTAGCGATTTTCAGTTGAGAATAGTCACCAGCAAAACAACAAGGTCTCAATACGGAGGTAAATAGAATATTAGTCGGAAGGAATATGGTGCATCCAAGAATTAAAATAAAAACACAAAATGCATATTAAAAAAAAAAAAACATAGAAAATTCATGTACCATTAGGAATTCATGTGCCTCAATGAATTTTTCACGCGCAGTTAATTAAAGCGCCTAAAAATATAACAACACATTAATATATTGTTTTAAAAAGATCTTAACCTTTTATTTTTTTATATTTTTTTAAGTATTTTTTTTTTATGTATATTTTACATTTGCGTTGTTTATCCATAGTTCTCTCACTTGTAACAAGGACTTGTATTCTAAGGATGTGCTCGATATGCTTAAAATTTTACATGTTCTTCGAATAAAGTAAAACTATAATCAAGGTTCATATAGTGAATTTCAAGTAATTCATCTGTAATTGATATATTTACATATTTTTCATTAGTATTTGCTCCGTAATTTCAATGGGAAGGGAAGGTTTGGTCCTTTGACACAGATGCTGTTGACGCCAGGCACATGAATGATGATTGGGAGGAGCGAAATGTAATACAAACAAATTCAAGTAATGCCTGTTAGTTAGCAATGTAATTATATTTAATCAGAGTGTTGTTTACATCTTTTCTGAAAGTAAAATTAAGCGAACAAGAAATATCGTTTAACTTATGTGCTCGTTAAAAAAATAAAGGTGACGCCATAATGCTACGACAGTCTTTCTTGGAATTGCTACAAATAACAAACAATTTGACATTGAAACAAAAAAATAAAAAATTCTCGGTACAATGTTAACAATGTAATGTTAAATGCTCTTTTGAGAGGAAGTAGTTTAATTAAAGAAATTGAATGAATTGAACGAAAAAGAATGTGCTCGTCTTGTTATCCCTTCCTTATAGATTTCAATCGTTGCGAGGTTTTTCACGTTTTTTTGTTTTGTTTTTTTTGTTTTTTAATGAAACATCGAAATGAAATTTTAGATTTAAGTTTAATTTATGCTTATCTTGTTTTCAATATTTCCTGACGAGAGGAAAAATAGGGAACTAGCAGACTGAAGTATATGATAAGTATCAAATAACCACACGCAATAGGGAAGTCCTACCTTCGTAATTTATCCACTTTATGAATTATGGCGGATCTCGTCACTGCCGGCCTTGGTGTAATGAAGACACTTTACATGCCCCTCGCGTGCGTATATTATATCGTTTCCACCTTATCAATTGATAGCATGCTTAGAAATCAATGGTGCATTCAAGAAATTTAGCCTCTGCCACAGTGGTTTTCAAAGTTTCCTGGTTGTTTTTTTTTTTATCTTTAACATTTCTGAGGAATTTTGCAGTAATTGTTCTTAAGGTTTACAAAGTTGCTCTACATTCTCCTTTTAAATATAAGTATATATTGTGTTCACTCCTTATTCTCCATGTATTTCTTCAATTCCCTTAGAAGCTGCTGTTTCAAACAATGAAACATGAAAGAAGATCTGTAATACAAAATACCTACTTGACTACTGTTCGGTTTTGTTTACGAGAGCCTTCAACGCTTTTGCGCATGCGTCAAGTCTCCTTCGATTTCATCGAAATAGGGGTTGTTTACTTTTTATCAGAATTAGTTTACTAGTAGCTGCGTTCTATTTGCGCTTTTCAGGAAAGAAAAATGGAAAGAATAAATACTATTGCAGAAATGCTCCTCCTTTATTTTTTTCTTAAAAGTGAAAATGTCCAAAAGAATTTCTTAGGAAAGTGCCCATCTCAGCGTATCACCCCTCTGCGGGGTAAAATCGTCTTCCAGTGGTGGGTCTGCTTTTTGAAACCGAACAGTAGTGGGCTTGAATAGCTGTGGTATGACAACATATGTGATAAGATCTACTCTCGGGATTTTTATTAAAATCTACACAATAAAAATAAGCTGGTGAATCTACAGACCTGTCTTTTTTTCCCGTTCCTAGATCACAAATTCATAGTAGATCTACATCATCTACATGTAACGTTTGTAAATGTCAACTGATGCCTATTTGAAATTTTAGTAGACCGTTATTAGGTGGCTAGTAATGGCCTTCATGCATCCTTTCTTCTATTGGATCACCATAATAATGTAGCATTTTCCACTGTTGCCTCGACGTGATAGAAACAAATTGCATGTCGTTGTTAAGCATCGAACAGTGATATACAAAAATCTGAAACTGTCTTTAGTATAAATATGCTTGCGTTATCCGTCTTCATCTGCTCTGTTCATAAGGTCTAGCAAAACTTGCATTCCATGTAACAATCTTAAAAGGAACTTACATGGAACTTACAAGGCAGGTTCGTTCAAAACAGCTCTTTACGATAAATGATCTTAAATACGATAACGTGATGAAAAATCAGAAGATCAAAATAAGCTTTCATTTTATAACGGATTTTGTTAACTAATGTTATTTCTTAAAGTAGAAAGTATAACATTACAGACGTCCCCGCCCCACAATGTTACAGCGATGTGAAGTTGAGAACTTTGCGACCATCATCATTTCAGTGACGAGGCCACCTTTCATGTCAGCGGAAGAGTGAACGGCACAATGTCCGAATTTGGGGAACGGAAAACCCCCACGCATACATGGAGCACGTGCGGGGTTCCCCGAAAGTGAATGTTTTCTGTGCCATGTCGGTGAAAACAGTGTCCCATTCTTCAGAGAACACTGTGATAGGCGCCAACTACCTTGATATGTTAAGTTGGAAAACGACACGGATGACTTCATTCTGCAGCAAGATGGGGCACCACCCCATTTCTACTCAGCCGTGCGCGACCATCTGAACGAACGGTGCCCACAATGGTGGATCGATCTTTTGGTGCCACTGATCAACAGCTTTAACGTGGCCTCCCCATTCTCCAGATCTTACTCCCTGTGATTATTTCTTATGGGGGGTACATTAAGGACAAGATGTTTCCCCTTATCACGGGATCTCAATGACGTGAAAATGCGCATTTCCACTGCAATTACAACATTAGACGGAACAATGCTACGTCTTGTTTGGGAAGACTTTTCAATACCGTTTGGACATGTGTCGTGTTAACAATGGTGGCCATATCGAACATTTGTAAGCAATGCATACAAAACAAATTTGAACATGTGCTCTATCGAAATGTACCATTCGTCGCATCACAACTGCAATACCGATTGTACAGGAAAGTTTTGAAATCGTTCAAAACATTTTTAATCACCCTGTACAACAAAAGTGCAGCTCGATTTCTATTCACAAACTGAACAAAAAAATGGCGCCGAATCGATTGAAAGAAAAAGCAGTTCGTGGTCGCAGAAGCGCCTGGAAGATCATGGAAACATGACGTATTGGTAGAAAGAAGGTATCTCGAGTCAAATGTATGGGTTCTGGTTATAATTGAAAAGACTCGAAAAGAGCGGACGTTGAAAAGCGGGGGATGCTTGTGTATTTAGGATGTCGGCTCTTTTGTTGAAGAGAATTGAATCAATAAGAAGAAAACCTGGATAAAGAAAATCATCATTTAAATCGTAACTTGTTCATTTCGTGAGTTGACACAATAATTTATGTTTGTTTGTTTTTTATTACATAAAATTAGGGATGGACGGGATTGGATTTTTAGGTTGGGACGGGACGGGACGGGATTTTTTTTTCCCTCCCGAAAATCGGGACGGGATCGGGACGGGATTGTCCTTCCTTCAGTAACTGGGAAATAGTTGTTCGGGTTTTGAAACTTCATATGGACGACAATAATAATAACAAACAAAAACATTTTTATGTCTGTCGCTAGTCGAAATCACGAAGGCCGTCGTCTGTTGTTTATTGGTTTCGCCGGTCGATCACTAGCGCCATGACGAAAACACTTTGTTGTTGATGTAATATTGGGAGGTAGAAGGAAAATAAATAGTCCAGAGTATTTCTCAATGATTTATTGTAGTTTTCAGTTGCCAGGATTAAAAATCCCAGCATTATTAAGCCTTTTGTTGAATTTAAATAAATCGCAAAATCCCGTCCCGAAGAAATCCCGAAGTAAAGCAAATCCCGCCCGATAAACGGGATTATAATTTTCCCGAAAAATTCCCGAAATATCGGGTCCCGTCTATCCCTACATAAAATTCAAAAGTAATATCAAATTGTAAATTGAATTTTTTATGTAAATGCATCAAAAAAAAAGTGGAATGACGAATGTACAGTTGTGAATATTTTACTTGAAATCCACTAATAATAGCAATTTATATCAACTTCAGATATTTATTTATTAAAGTATTTATTTCATCTTCAGAAGCGTTATTTGATCTTTAAAATTGAGGGAAACCGTTGAGGAATTGTGGGTAAAAAGTTCGTAACTGGAGGATTACATTTAATAAATTGAAGATTAAAATGAACACATTTTCCAAGATTCAGGAAAAGAACAAAATAAAAAGTGCAAAAGAAAAAAGTGCTAATTAATTACCCTGTTAATGAAAAAAAATGTTAATGATAAAACAACGAATGTGTTTTTAATGATAATTATTACTATAAATAATATTGGAAAGGTGAGGGGGGTAGAGTGAAGAAAGAAATAATGAAAGCAAATGGATGGGTGCCATTACCAAACTGTTTCCTGGACAGAAGATTATCTGTTTCTGAATCGATTTCTTCCATTACCGGCCACACTTCCGGTGCTGGTTGATGAAAATGAATTGGTTATGTTTATGGCTTTAATAAGCACTTACTAAACGGACAGTTATATTTACTTAGAGTTTACTTACAACAAATCAATTCATAAAAAAAAAATTAATAATAATCAATTGAGTTTTTTTTTTATGTATAAAGTGCGTTATAGTCCTAGGTTTACATTTAAAATGTAATGCAGGTGCTGATTAATACAAACATAGAAGATTGATCAAACAACATGTATATATAATTTAAGAGTATAGACTAAAAATTAAAACAACAATTTCGTGCAGAGTAAATAAAAACCTAAAATAAATAAAAACAATCCAAAAAAAAAGACATCTCTAAAAGCAAAATTAATAGTTACATAATTTAAAAGTTAGTTTAATACAGTAGAGCCCCGATTATCCGCGGAATTGGGTGGCAAGAGTACCGCGGATAGTAAAAATCACGAAAACCCGAAAAAAGACTAAAAATGAGGTGTAAACACGAAAAAAAAATATTTCAGCATAAAAACTACATTTTATTATATAAAAAGCATAATATGCAAAACTTTTAAAATATGACAGCAGAAACCTTTCTGCAGAGCAAGCTTGCCACTCATCCACAAATTCCGAGAAGGTCTATAGGATTGCGATGCACAATAAACCTGTCAGTAATTTTTGACCTTGGCACTGGAGGGCCTATTGTACTTTCCCTGTTGTTGGCTTGGATTAAAATTGGTTTTTTTGAGGTTCGTAATTAAAAAATTTTTTCGCGGCACTCGCGGTTAATCGGGGCTCTAGTTCACAATTAATTGTAAAATTTAAAATTTTGTACATATATAATTATAGAAAAAGGATAAATTGCTCCGCTTACTTTTACCATCAATAAGATCACATATAAGTTCTATTTTTAATCGTTTGTAAGATGTAATTGAAATATGTTCGGATGTAAGTGGTTAAAAATTTCCTTTAGAATTTTTTCATTAACCCTTATGCCATAATTATTCTTAGGAATATCAAAAGGAATTATTTTATTCCATATATTTCTTGTATAGCAGAGGTGACGGTTTAAAAAGGTTTGATATATGAAAAAAAAATTAAAATAACAATATATATATATATATATATATATATATATATTTATAGATAATAGAATATGATGTAATCGCTCTGTGACTATTTTTCTTTTAAATTTTGTTTTTATAAAATAATGATCAATCCATCAGTAATTACCATTATACGAGTATATTTTAATGAATTGGAAAAGGTTAAATCATTAGTAATTGTAAAGATAAATTTTAAATATAAAGAGGATTTAAAATTAATTGAACAGATAACAGAAAATAATTTAGAAAAACTAAATAGAAATTGCACTTTTATTGCTAATAAGAGAGTTCAGCTGTATTTTTTTCGAATAATATATTCTTCAAAAAGGATTTTAATTTCAAGATTTAATTAATTTAATTTTTTTAAAAAGAATTTTAATTTCTTTTAAATTCTATTTTTAGAATCTTTAGTGAGATAGATAAAAATAATATAGAGAACTGATTTCGAAAAATAAGATTTTAGTAGAAAATCAGGCTTTTAGTAAAGGACATTCCATCTACGATAATATCTTTGTAATAACCTATTTAATTGAAAGACAACTGACGGAGAAAAGGATGAAACTAAATGATTTGTTTGTAGAATTTAGAATGGCTTGATTCTAACGATAGGAATAGGCTTATTCTATATTCTATGATACTGGGAATAAAGGGAAGATTTTAAGTATTATACAAAATATCCTGAATTTAATGTGCAATAAACTACAAAGCAATAAAACGAAAACAAAAGACAGCACCAGAATAAACAAATTGCCATTCTGAATCAATTATCGGAGGGAATTGGGGACGGCCGTTTTGTCCTTCCTGGGACTCATCAGCCCAATCCGCCTACCCCGATAAAAGACCTAGACGGCAAGAGAATAAGAATTCTCTAAAAACTTACAAAGAGGTATGACGAGGATACATGGTTAACAATACCGATATTATTCATAATTTTGATCTAGAAGAAACCCTATGAGAGGAATAGTGAAGGTTCCAATATTCAAGATAAAAAGAAAAAATTAAGCTTAATGATTTCGGATGAGATTATGTTTTAATTGCGGAGTCGAAAGTAGAAAATAGATAAAATCACTTAAAAATTTGATGATGATTATTAATTGGTTTAAATCTAGAAAAGACAAGAATCATTATATTTAGAAATGGTGGGAAAATAGAAAAGCAGAAAATTTGTAATACAGTATTTATCAATACATAGGAAGACGGCTTACATCAAGCAATATGCATGAGGAAAATTTAAAGATTAGGAAAAATAATGGATTTAAAGCCACATTGGAATTACTTGAACTACGTGACAAAATGCATATCAAAACTGGAATACTGCAAAATTTTTATTTAATATTATTTTATAATAAAGAGTGTAGGTTTGTTTGGGATGGAATTAGATAGGACCTAATGATTTTAGAGGAGGAATTGCATCCTTTGTGATATCTCTTTGAAATGTTTTAAATTAAAAATATCAAAGCCAGGTTTTGTTATAAGTTTGAAATTGAAACTATTAAAGAGAATTCGGATATTTAGAAAGATTACTAAATAGGTATCCATTAAAGGGTTTCAGAGAATTGATAGATAGAATCAAGAAATGCAAAAAAAAAAGAAAAAAATGGTTAAATAGCATTTGTAAAAAACATGAAAAAGTAGGGATAGGCTTTGATTTAGATAAAGTCATGGATTTGATTTATAAATTGGAAAGAGAATCAAATTAAAGTTTGAGGAAAATTATAGAAGTGAACCTCCTGTCACCTATTTTGGACTCGCCTCTTTGATCACATGTCCCTGGGGCTACTTCATTTTGTCTTTTTATATTCTCCAATTCATTTTATATTTCATCACTTGAAAAAGACATGTTGGTCACATTGAAAGCGTTTGTGTTGTATATTTCAATATAATTAATTTGCATTTTATCCAGTATGTGGCTCTTATATTATTTGTAGACATATTCCACGCATAAACTTATTTAAAGACAAATTATTTATGATACGATTTTAAGTTATAGATATAACGAATATTACAAAACTTTTGTCATCCCATATTGATGGTTCTGATTATTTATATTCCGATACCGAATCATCTTTTTATACGGATATATATCTAGAACAGGAAATTTGTGGAAGTAAAAAAAAAAATGTATAAATGATAATTTAAATCTTTGTAGAATTTAATGCAAATCAAAGGAAACATGGAACCACGTGGTTGTTGATTGCAAAAGAAAGATGTTAAATGTAGAAAATGTTAAGAAAAGGAAAAATGGGGATTATATTTGTTAAATTCAAATAATTTATTCATATAAAATTATGTAGAATTCTATTCTTCATCATAAAATGTAGAATTACTTTGACTTTTATTAAAAAAGGAAGAGAAATTGAAAAGCAATTGCAGAAAAAAATACGTACGTATTTTTGAGTTTTCCGTAGACTTGTAAAATGATATTCGAAATAGTGATAATTTAACTTGATTTCCTACTGTTTATTATTTACAAATATTTATTTAATTAAATATAGTAATTTTTGTGATTTAAACTATATTATTAACTTTTGCTTATATAATGTAATTAACAATATAATTTAAATAAAAGGCTAAATATCTAATCAAGAAATAATAATAATAATAATAATAATAATAATATTAGCAAACTATTTTCTCCCCTCCCACCTCGAAAAATTTCTACGAGCGCCCACGACTCCTGGGCTTCAACGATTTTAATTCATTCTTTTCAATTTTTCGCATATTTTTCCTTCCACTTCGCCTAACCATTTGTTCAGATCTTCTTTGACATTATCCAAACATAGTGTTTTCTGTCTCCAGGTTTTCCATAAAAAGGTGTTTTTTTTATTTCAATTATATTCTTTTCACTCATTCGTTCAGTGTAATTTTCTTTATTTCTTCTTTCTTTCACTGATAAAAAATACAGTTCGTGATACTGTGGCATTTGAACTATTCATTAGGGTTTCTTGAAACTTCGCTTGCACATTTACGGACAAAGATATCATTTAATAATTTATATTTGATTTTTTTTTCCAATGGGAACTCGTGGAGAATTTAGCGCTTTAAGATGACAAAATTCCCATAAAAGCATCAGCGCAGTGGGTTTTTATCGATCGGTTTACAATATACAGGGTGATTCCAAAAGCTGGATCAAAAGTTTATCCTTAGGTTCTACTTACGAAACCAAACTATAAAGTTCCTATCAACATGGATGAATAGGTTTTCGAGAAAAACATATTGTATCATTATTCAATGTAGGTGTGTTTGTTTCTTGTTTTGTGTTGTTGGCACAGTATGATGCGAGAAAACCTATTGCAAATATTCATAAAATGAACCACAAATAAGCAAAATTGGAAATGAATGATTTAATAAACGATGTAGTAAAACAAAAACAAACAATGAATGGATCCAGAAATGAATAGTTTTCGCGCAAAACATAGTTTGCAGTAAACATTGTATTGTTATAAGAGTCAACACAAATAATGGAAACTTGGAATTCGTTATCATAAATGCGACTTGGAATTTGTTATAATAAATGCCAAAAAACAAAACAATAAATATTTGCAATACCTACGGCTCAATTTTTGACCCACCTTTTGGAATCACCCTGTGACCCATATTAATCACCTTAGTAATCCACGCGCTTTGTCTATGTATTTAGACAACTTAATTATGTATTTGCGATTTAATTATTTTGTTTTAGAAAATTAGAAAATAAAAAAATTCCCACCATTTGTTTTAAACAGATATTATAAATTTAAAACAGTAGATCTTTTTGTGTGTGTTATTTTTACAGCTTCAAGGAACAACTGAAGGAAGGCAAACTTTAAGTTCTTAAAATTTCATTTTTTTATTTAATTATTTCTTTTTCTTGTTTCTTTTAACTAATATCGATAATTTAACTACATAATAAAAACTTTCGTGGTAGCCCAGTGGTAAGGGCGCTTGGCTGCGGATATTTTAACTTTTTAATAAACTCTTTCTGCATTTTTATTTCCACCTATGGTAATGCTTGAAGCTTGAAAATTACAATCCTGAATTAAAGTGATCACCAATTGGAAATCTAAAATAATTCCAGCATTACATTATCAGAAGGTGACAGTTCTGTGTAAATCTGAATTGGAGCTTTAACTGTTATTGTGATAAACTAAAGACAAACGCTATCGTCTGCAAATGATAGTTAATCAGTAATTATTATAGATTGGTTCATTATCTCCTTTAGAAGGTTGGGAATCTTAAAAAGCTTATTTGTTTTTTAAATCAAGTTGACTTTCAAGAAATAATTAAATGAAAAACAAAAAAATTCTCAAATCAGCTTCACTTTTGGTTGTAAGAAGACAAATTATTATTTAATTCGATAACATCAATAATTAGAAACACTTCGAAAATCTTAGTTTGTAATTATAAATCCTTGTTTTAAGAAGGACTCGACAATGACTGAACCGTCTAAACACTCATTGATCATTTTAGCCTAAATTCAAATTATAATTTTTTATTTTTGTATTACTTCATTTGAATATTTACGATCTAACTTTCTATCAACAAATGCGTTATTTTACTTTAAACACTGGAAAGATTATGTAAACACATTAAAATAGATTGAACAAATCTATAAAATGTTCAAACTGACATCTCAAGACAAGCCTGTTTCACGCTTATTGGGCGATCATCAGTTGAGAGTAGTCAGAATGAACATTGCAGGTCTCATTACGGAGGTGACTTGGAAGTTGAATAAGAAAAGCAGTTGAACCTCCATGACCATAAACTAAAAACATAAAAACACATTAAAAATAATAGTTATTTTGAATGTGTTTTTATGTTTTTAGTTTATAGTCATGGAGGTTCCACTGCTTTTCTTATTCATCTGGAAAGATTATATTAATGATTATTACATAACAGCTTTTCTAAATTAATAATGATAGTTATTAGCTTTTAAAAAAGGTGTGGCAAACCATAAAAGCACATTATTTACAATTAAAACTGACCTTGCGACGTTTCAGATCTGCGAGGTGCGAGACCTTTTTTTCAAGCGTGAGACTACCCGGTATGAACGGACCGTCTCACGCTTGAAGAAAAGGTCTGGCACCCTGGAGATCTGAAACGTCGCAAGGCCAGTTTTAATTGTAAATAATGTGCTTTTATGGTTTGCTTCAATTTCTAAATTAGTCACTGCCCGTTAAATTTTTTTATATTATAATTTTTTTATTTGAAATGTTATAAATATCTTTGAGGGTTTTTTTTTTTTAAAACTCATTTTCAGTGTAATTTTGAAAAAATAAAATTTATTAAATAAAAAAATAAAAATAAAAATCTTAGGGAAAAACTAAAATTGTAAAATAAAAACTCATACACAAACTCACATATGGCATAAAGAACCGAATTTTCGGCGATTTTTTTCACGCCAATCGCTTTCTTCATAGGTTTATATATATCAAAGAGAACGAAGATTACAATAAACGTAGCTCAGATCATGTTATGAAGGACATTGTAGTTAACGTGCCAAATTTCCACTGCACACATGGATCCAAAAATAGTTATTCAAAAGAACAGTAGATAGTTTAAATCTACCAATAAACTTTCAGTATTTGTTTATTTGGAGGAGTTTGTTGAGCTCTTCATTCTGGATCTAAGATTCCAATTTGTATAAAGAAGAAGAAATATAAAATAAAATCACTAGATTGCTCAGTAGCATCCTATACCTTAAAGTTATAATTTTTAGATAAGTAGTTTTTGAGTTATTAAGATTGCAATTTTTTAATGAAAACGTATTTGGTGTGTTTTTGCGAAGAGATTCTGACATGCGTGGTATTAAATGACAAAAAGGTTTTCGTTTAAACAACTTGAAGTTAAGACTTTGGATAAGTATCTTTCTTTATATAAAATTTTACAATGTAAGTTACTGATTATTACGAAAGTTAACCCAAATCTATAACCACTGATATCGAGGGGAGAGGAAAAGAAAGAGAATAAAGAGTTAATAAAAATTATGAATTATTTCATAAAAGTTTTATGTAATTGCAAGTATTGACGATGAATAATTCGCTGAAATTGATATGGGAAACCTTTTGTAGCAAATCACTTAGGAGATGGTGAAGAACTAAACAAGACGTTGCGTTGATGAAACTTTGTCAAAAAGCTTAGACAACGTTTAGAATTTGTGTTTGTAGAAATTGGGGATTTAGGAGATAACAGATGAAGGATTAAATCCTTGTTTTTAAATCCAGTCTGCCAACGAAGTCGATTATAAGTTGTTCTATGTGGGATAAGGTTTTAGTTTGATTGAAATCAGAAGATAAAGACCACACAATGATTCATTGATTTTATGTTGATTTCACAGAATTTTCAAAAAAATCCTTAACATTTAAATAAAAAATACACCTCATTTAAGAATATCTAACTTTAATTACAGTGAAATAACCAGCATATATGAACATATATGAATCTCATGATGAAACTGAAAGATTAGGTTTAGAATCTTGCTTCGTCAATTGGAGTAAATGCATAAATTACTTTCAAAGATCTTTGAAAGTAAATGAAATTTCTTTCGGAATTTTTAAGAAATTTATGGAAAATAACAGCAAACTAAAAGAGAAATTAAAGTTTGTGTAGGTTTGTTTTAAGTTTTGATTTGGTTTCAGATTGTTATCTTTTCACGTTTAGAGCGTGTATTTTTATTTTATTGTTTGATATTTATTTTTCACATTTATATTGTTTAGATTGTAATGATTGTTTATTTTAGAAAGAGAAAGATGGTTTCTTTTCTTTCTGTTTTGTACACCTTGAAAAGGATTCTTGATAAAAGAAACGAAATATTGGTGAAGTTATGTTTTGGCGTCTTTGTTCACATTGAAGTATTTGTTGTTTGATGAAAATTAGTTGGAATTTTGAAGAAAGGAAAAAATCAACTAAGTTGTTTATTGGCTTTAAATTTTACTTATAAAATCTTTAGAATTTTTTTTATTTCAAAATAACGGAAAACAAAAGAGAGATACGACAGCATATTAAAATAAAACTTAAATATTATTGAAATTATTTCTTCTTATTTAAATATA
Source organism: Thereuonema tuberculata (assembly GCA_023159025.1). Lineage (NCBI taxonomy): Eukaryota > Metazoa > Arthropoda > Chilopoda > Scutigeromorpha > Scutigeridae > Thereuonema > Thereuonema tuberculata. Next base: position 36,917,495 of record JAFIDM010004315.1, on the reverse strand, counting down.
GGAATTCAAGGCGAATATTAGATGATTATACGAAATAAAAAGATTAAGGATAAATGGAAAAGACAGACGCTAAGGTTACCGGTTTTGAAATATTATTTATTAAAATAATTAAAAAAAAACTTCTCTTTATTATATGTCTTAATCTTAAATTTGTTCTCATCATGGCCACGATACTTAATCAATTTGAAAATCAAAATATCTGCGATTGTTGTAATCTATCATAGCAGGAATCTCTGCCATGCTATTATCTATGTCCATCCACAATCACCCTTATCTGTGCCAAATGAACCCACCGCTGTCTGACAAGTGGATAGTTTCTGTTAGTGAACGTTGTCTCACTAGATGTTTGGTAACTTGTAAAACCTAGGCCTATACAGATGTATTTCCGATAAAGTTATCTACATCAAATTATTCCTCTACAATTTATGCGACCATATTATATGTTTACTTCTTGGAATAATAGCAGTTGTTTACAAAACAGATTGAATATTTCTCCAACTAATACCATTAATCAGCTGATGTTCTTTAAGAAATGAAACGACTTTTTAGCAGAATTATGCGAATGCAATCATCCTGTCATTGATTCAATATTCACAAGGTAAGTCTGGATTCCCCTTTCGGTATTATTTACGAATTGCAAAACAAATATTCTGGGAAACGCATTTCAATATAGTATAAATATAAATTTAATATATAAATAATTGTAATTAAATAAATTATACATGGTAGCTATATATCACAGGGTGCTCTAGGTTTTGTCTAAAGTTTTTGTATCTCTTAATAAAAAGAAAAAAGGATTAAAAAAAAGTCTGAAACTGCAATTTAAAGTGGAACTAGCAAAAAGCTGAGCTTGAGCTAGACTCGCGGATTGCTGAAATCACTTCCGAAAATTTACATAATAAATATATATGTACATGTTAAGATTGAAGATATTTAAAAGTGTCTTAATGTTACGATGCTGTAGGTTTATTAGAAATTACAACTTTTTTGTTTCGGTTTAAGAACTAATGGCGCTTTTCTTACGGCTTTTTTCCAAGTTTTTACAGTTTTAAGTGTTGAAAATATAATTGTGCACTTCTAGATGGATTTCTCCGTAGACAGGCAAAATTTCATATTTCTAGCTACTATAGATTTTGAATAAAACGGTTCACAAAATGTGATCTAGTTGGGAATGGAGAGACTCGCTTCGCTCGTCTAATTAAACACTTGCCTTTCGTTGATCCTCTACGTGATCACGAGAATTCATGACGTAAACTCCAATTTTAGACAGTTTTGATGTTGATTGTTATAAGGAAGATCCTTAATGATTTTGATACTTATAGGAAATGAGGAAGAAACTGCCAAAATATGTTGTCGTTAAAGCTCAATAACAGCGATGACTCAAAATTATTACTATTGGAAACCTGAAACAGAAATGGCAGATAAATGTTACCAAATGTAAACTTCCTGTTGCTTTTCGTAGAATTCTTTAAAGTTTATTGTCACCGGCTTTTGATAATACTATTTCAATCTTATCAAGATGAAAAACGGAAAAAATTTAGAAATTCGTTTGATTTCACGCCTTTGAGTCATCATCGACGGCAATCTGGGACAGCTGTTTCGTCCTTATTAGGACTCATCAGTCAGATTTAGCCTCGATGATCAAGCTCAGAACGCGTGAAAGCCTGTGGATCCTTCGTTCTGATCTTGATCATCGAGGCTAAATCTGGCTGAT
>JAFIDM010004315.1:36887027-36905781 GCA_023159025.1 Thereuonema tuberculata | reverse complement strand
GTTCTAGGATGGCACTTGTTAGTAAGGACTTGGTCTCGCCCATTGTTTATGAATATTTTATGTGCTTTATTTATTTTTCTTTCTTTTAATGCGCTCAGAAAATTTATTTGAAGCCTGTGAAATGCCAGCACATGAATTTCTTAAACTAACTCTTATTGTCACTTTATTGTTGCTTATTCTAGTTTTGGAGGATTCCGACGATTCCATATTGATTTTGACGATTGAAAAATCACATACGTTAAATATGGGATTAAAATGACATAAAAATTAACGCTGGCACTGATACACATTTACAAACACATACGCAGAGAGTTTAAAAAAAAATTTCTGCATATCTACCGCAGTAAGTGTATTTCCTCAAATGTTGAACCATCTTCAGATTTGTGAATAGTATTTGTTAATATTTTAATAATAAAGTTTGATATTCAGTTATCTGAAGTCAAGATCAGTTTTAGCCGAAAAGCTCAAAATTTACAGTAGTTATCTACGTCACAATTTCAAGATAACGCCCCACTTCTAAGCCCGTCCCCTAAAACCCGTGAACTGATGTCGACCTTGTTGTTACTTATTTATAGTTATACAAGTACCCTAAAAGCTATACAAAGTTTGTGGCAAAAGCTATAAAAACAGCATCAGGATAAGAGTTTTAAGATAGAAAAAACGTCAAAAAGTTGAAATTTCTATCGGCGTCCATTTTGCAACGGTTGATCGGCTTTGGCTGAAATACAATAACAGCCAAGTCCTTAAGAGTATCTAGCAACCACAGAAGTTTTAGCTGTAAAGCTCAAAATTTACGGCAGTAATGCAAGTCACAACTTTGTGGTCACGCTCCACTAGGTCGGCCCCCTAAAAACCTCTGAACAGATTTCGACTTTTTTGGTACTGATTTGTAGTTCGACCAATTCCTTGAAAGCTCCGAAACGTTTGTGGCAAAAGCTCTAAAAACAATCTGAGTACAAGGCTTTGAAAATAGGAAAAATTGTCAAAAAGTGGAAATACATATACAGGGTTGTTAAAATTAAAGTTCCTCTACTTAGAGGGCTCTGGAGCACATTGTAAGGCCTCAAATGGAAAGAAATTTGGACAACAGGTACTCCAGACGATATGCTGCCGTTTATTGAAAAAAAAGTACAAAAATGGCTAATAGGTGGCTTGTAGCAATACAAATCACTGGAACAGCGTTACAAAAGTTCAATGTGTCCACCATTGTTGTGAACAATGCTTTCCAATCGCAAAACAACATTTACCGCAGAACGCAATACGTCTACCGGAATTGCTAGAACATGATGTCTAATGCTGTCCTTCATAGACAGAGTTTGACACCTTTCACGATGAGCCTGGTTCTTCAAATAACGCCAAAACCAGAAGTCACATGGGAAGATGAAATTCGTACAAACTTTGCGCTTTATTTTCTGACCCGAATGACAGTTAATATCACCTGAGGTTAGATGGAGGGAAGCTAGAGCAGGTTATCGGAGGTCTTTGAGGCAAGCTAAATGAGTGTCTTGGAAAAGTTTCTGCGAAAAGGAAGCCACGTTGCATCCTTTTAAAATTTTAGGAAATCAATTGAAAAGACCAATTGAGTCCAAAACTATAAGAACAAAAGATAATATTTGGACCTCTTCAGATCTAGAAACTTCAGACGTCCTGCTGGATGAGTATTTTCCAGGTGACCTGTCTTTGAATAATGATAATATTTCTAATATTGAATAGGATATTGATGATTTAGAAGCAAAGGATATGTATATTTCAAAATTTGAATTAAATGGTATAATTAATAATATTAATTTAGAATCCTCTGCTGGGCCTGATTTAGTTCCTGCTAGGGTTCTTCCCTTCATCTTTCAAGCGCTAAGCGATATTTGGGTTCAGATCACTAATAAGTGTCTAGATAGTGGAGTTTTCCCCAAAGTTTGGAAAAGAGCCAAAGTGATCCTCTTACCAAAAGGAGATTTAGACCAATTAGTATATTGCCGGTCATTGGTAAGGTCCTGGACATGTTCTTAAATAATAGAATTTATTACTATTTAGAATCCAATAAACTTTTAGAAGAAATCATAGCACCCTTATGGCAAATCGTTCTCTAATCCTTTTTGTTCGCAATCGCTTGGGGGAACATGCAATTGCTATTTCTATCGATATTGAGAATGCTTTTAACAATGCCTGCCATTCTCAGATATTGCATGTATTAAAATGTAAAAGGTATCCGAAAATTTCCTTGCTTTAATTTCCTCTTTTTTAAGAGATAGATCAGTGTAATAAAATGATTCTTACTAAGGGTTGCCCCCAGGGGCAACCTTTTGACTAATGGTGATGGAGGATCTTTTTGAGAGGTGTGATGATTGGAAAAGGTCCTTGGATATTGAGGGTGCTATTGATGTCCAGGCTTTTGCCGATGATCCGGGGTTCTGATTGCGGCTTGTCCAATTAATAAGATTGGAAAGATATGGGAATCATTTTGGCAGGTGCTACACAATTGGGCAAATGTTAGTAAATTGAGCATTAATACGAGGAAAACTGCTGCTATCTTATTTCCAGGGAAAAAATGTTTAAAGAAGCCCATATTGAAATTGAATAATAAGCAGAAAATTAATATAAAAGATAACTTGAAAATTTTGGGTCTTACTTTTAACAATAATTAACCTGAACAGATCATTTAGAATTATTTCATTTCATAATTTTACTGATGGATCCAAAATGGATAATCATGTAGACTTCTCGGTCATTATTAAGGATGCTGTGGGCTCTATTCTAGATATTATTAGAGAACGCCTCCCAGATGAAGCTAGGGGCTATTTCTCAGGCCGCGTCATTATGCGATGTTCTCTGAAGTAAATGCAATGTCAAGGTTGCCAGAGCCGCTCTTCTTTCCGTTGTTAACTGTTCTTACATGAACAGCACGGCTACAGATACTTACGTTTCTACTTTAAATTTTATTTCCAATATAAGAATTATTAAATTCTTTTGGGTTAGAGCCCATGTTGGCATTATCAGTAATGAAGAAGCTGACAGAGAAGTCAAAAATGCTACATGTTTAAAGTATATCACTTATCCCTGTTCCTGGCCCAGAAGTATTTGTCAAAGAATTGAAAAAGAGGATCAGTTGGCAAAACCAATGGAGCCAATCAATTAAGGGACGATTGCTCTATAACTATATTAAGAATGTTAAAACCAACTGTCTTTTTGCTGATTTTGTTGTTAATCAATTTTTAACTGGCCACGGGAATCTATATTACTAAAATCTTTTATTTCCCTGTCTGTCTGTGTGTCTGTCTGTCGCAATTTTCTGTGAGAATGGAAAATAGAAATAATTTTTACAATGAAACATCCGTGACAGGAATCGAACCTGCAACCTTCTGATCCGAAGTCAGATGTCTTATCCATTAGGCCATAGGGACTACAACTCTCTTCATATTGTTTTTTGACTTATATCTCCTTTCCTTTCCCCCATCAATAAGGAATTTATTCAACCTTTTTTTTTGAATCTCAAGATTGTTTATTGATTTCCCATCCGACAGTTTATTTGTAATTCGAAACTAACAATTAGAACTATAATTGCCGAAACGTTGCAATATTTTAAATATTCTTACTTAACCAAATTCTATGTGATATTGAAAAATATGTGCGTGTACACGGCAGATGTTGGAGTAAAGAAAACAGAGTCAAGAAAGAAAGAAGCACTCTTTTTTTGAGGTGGAATACCGAAAAAATCACTATTTCCAACTCAAAACCATCAATATTTGGAACACAAAAGCCACTGAAAAGTGACAATTAGAATAAAAAAGAGACTCAAAAAAGAAAGAAGCAGTATTTCTATTAGATAGAATACTGAACACTATTGTAACTCAGAAACCACTGAAAAGTATCATTTGGAATTAAAAAAAAGAATCAAGAAATAAAGATGCACTATTTCTATTAGGTAGAATACTGCTCAGAAGTTAGACCTTTTAGCCATTGGACCACGAGGCCTACATTCTAATCTCTATAAAAAATAAAAATTTATCATAGATATATGATTTACACGCTAGTTCTAAAAGCAGTCGTAGATTGAGAGAATATAGACATCAAAAATTAAATTAAAAAAAAAAATTAAAAATTTTAGTTTTAGTTTCCTTGATATAATTTGTGTGTGTGTGTGTGTGTGTGTGTTTTTTTAATAAATAAAAAATTGTTTTCCGTTACATAAGCGAGGCTTCCGGAGCGAAGCGACGGGTAGCCGACTAGTATTAATAGTTATCTTTTTAGATTTGGAAAGAAAGATGATCCAATGTGTGGCCGTTGTGCTCTTGGAGAAAATGAGGATCCTGATCATGTGCATTGGAGATATCCAGGTAGATTAAAAATCAGCAAATATTTTTTTAAATTTGTTAATGAAGAAAGGAATTTTGGCAACTATGTCTGATGGATATTTTTGCGAAAATGCAGGAAACATTTTTTCGATATATATGAAATATTGAATCCATGGAACATAATGGTTAACTTTAGTTAACTTAAATTTTATTGTAAATAACTCATATTTTTAATTTTATTAAATTTTTATCGGAATTTCCCCTCTAATTTTATAGTACAGTGGAACTTGGATAATTCGAACGTCTTTAATTCGAAATCGTGGATAATTCGAAGATTTCTCTCAGTCCCTTGAACTTATTAAATCAATGTTAAAAAATCGTGGATAATTCGAAGTTTTTTATAAAAAATTTCCAATCATAATGACTTTTCGGCGTTTCATCGTTAAGAAATTCGACATGTGACAACTGAAATCCTCTTCCCGCCACCGTTCGACACGTGACGCTTCAGATGCCATTCGAGCTTCCTGCTGTCAGTGTCACCATGTCTTTCAGTAAACCACGCATGTACAAGAAATTAACGTTCGCTGAAAAGATCGCCGTCATTCGCGAGATGGAAAAGGGTGTGAAGAAGAAATGCCAAATCGCCAAAGAGTACGGGATAGCGCCGAATTTCGTCGGTACATTGAAGGACAAACCAACGTAAGTGAAGCTGTTTTCCGTTCACTAAACATGCTTGATGATTTTGCTAACCTTAAGCGACTGAATTCTATAAATCAATCAGACACTGCACAATTTTTTGAAAAACTATAATTTTCTGTATTGAATGTAATATGTACTGTAGCTTATGTAATATAAATCTTATTTTGTTTACATACATGTAGTGTTTAAGTCTTTCATACCATGATCTTTCTGAATAAATATTTACTTATTGACAGAATAATCTTTTCAAGCATTCAGTGGACCTGAAATGAAAGTTAAAAGATGTAACTTGTTTAATTCGAAGTCTTGGATAATTCGAAGTTTTGTAGTGGTCCCTTCAGCTTCGAATTATCCAAGTTGCACTGTATATGTATTTTGATATTTTTTATTTTGGTGGTTTGTTTTGCATTTATTTTCTTCTTATTAGAAGAACTTGAATTTGTACAAATACACTTTAACATTTTGGGGGTTGACCTATATTTTTACTATTACTTCTATCGTTCGGTAATGGCCGCCAAACGCGAAGACTTCTTTTCTGTGTTAAATTGGGACACATTTATTTATCTGTTTATTTAATTTGATGGTTTTCAATAATGTCAAGTTGTGTGTTTCTGGCAAGTGTGGATCAGTGGGAAGGGTGTGGGTCCGAACTGTACCGGCACCTTGGTGGTCCTTGGGGCTGTTCGGGATGGATCCCTTTCGACCGCTTCATACCTTCACAAGCCGTTGGTTAATATTTTTTTGTTTTGTTTTTTTGGATGTTTTGTGTTTGTTTATCTTTGTAGTTTTGTTAAGAAGTCCTAAAACCATTGTTGGTACAGGATTCTTTTGTCTGTTTATTTTCTTTATTTATATGTATATGACTAAAGTTCATTTAATTGGCCGTAGAACATTCTTTGCATCGCCGATTTCTGCTTAAATGGGCAAGTGAATATCCACAACTGTCGCATATGGCAACAGAAAAACCCTCTTGTTATCCAACATTATATTTTGCAAAAGTGACTGTGTGGTGTGGCTTTACTGCTAATTTCATCATTGGGCCATATTTTATTTGAAGAGGTAACTCCAACTGGGCCCCACAACCGTACAGTGGTATTTATGAAATGTTGACGAATTTCGAGCTTCAACAACGAGCTTCAACAACGGAAGTGCCTTCAGGAAACCATATTCTTTTACAGTTTTCATTCAGAGCTTATTGTTCTGCACTGCATTTATTCTCTGACATCTACTCACCTTGAAGCACGTTTTCAGTGGTGTTATCTTAGATTGAAATAGAACAAACAGGAGCGAAATGGAACGAATTTAGTTTTTGTCTTAGTCACCACGATGGCAGACAATGTATTTACCGTTGTCCAAGGATAAGGAACACCACCCAGTGCGTGCGACAGCGTCACAAAGGTCCAGTCGGACATGGTCATCATAAGGGTGTTTCTACCTGCCCAACGATATGTTATCGACATTTGTTGTTGTGTTGCTGTTTTTATTTTAATAATTGAATAAATGTTACAGCGTATTTTGAATATTAATGGGCCTCTCACGAGTTCTTCTCCATTTACGTTTTACATTTTAAAGTTAATTCTCCTCCTCTTCATTATCTACATTCACCGCCATGGGTTGGACAAATTAATATGAACACCTGTGAAACGACACGAAATCTTTATTAGTAGGTGTTGCCCACTCTTCGCCTGAATTACACCTTGTATCCGACGTGGGATGGAGAAATACAGATCATGCACGATGTTCAAGGGAATCTGCAGCCATTCCTCGTGCAGAGCGGCCTCTAATTCAAAAAGTTGGAGGGAGATAAAACTTACATGCCCTTTGGCCTCCAAAATACCTCACAAAGCTTCGATTATGTTAAGATCAGGAGACTGAGAAGGTCAGACGAGATGTTCTACTTCATATTCGTGATCATCAAACCATGCCTGGACACAGCGAGCAGCGTAAATGGGGGCGTTGTCGTCTTATCAGAAGTCGTTCGCCAGGGAAACAGTCCGCACCTTAGGATGGAGATGATCGCCCAGAATGCTGAGATAATGCTATGCTGTGACCATCTCGTGCAGGAATACGAGTGGTCCCAGATACGCGAGATATTGCACCCCACAATATCACAGTATCCCGTCCATGCTTAAAAGTAGGGAGGCGGAAATCAACATGAAAGGCTTCTGTGGGAGTTCTCTACACATAAATACTGCTGTTGTGTCCAGTGTCTGTTTTCGCGGCACCATGTCGTTGCTTGAACACATTACGCGGTGTCAGTAGTTCAAATCGCTGATTTAGCGGGACAAAAGTCATTTTTCTGACTTTCCTTTCGAAAAAAATGGAGGTTTTAACTGTAATAATATCGTAAACATATTGCTTCGTCATGATCCAGACTTTAAATGAGTTAAATTTAAGATGTGACAAAGTTACTGACCTGTAAAGTAGGATGTCGTCATCTTTCCCATTCCGTCGGGCACAAGACGTTTTATGATGCTGCGAGGGGAAGAACTTTTGACTCAATATAAACAAAAGGAAGTTTTGATTCAAATGATTAGGCCTACTTGAAGTTAATCGTTTGAATCAAAGCTTCCTTTTATTTATATTGAATCACAAGTTCTTCTTCCCCTCGCAGTGTCATAAACCGTCTGGTGCTCGAAGGAATGGGCAATGACAGACAATTCTAAATATTTACACAAATATTAAGCCAAAAGGTTCTACATATTTTACTCGAAGTTTAAGTATGAAATCTTTAGAACCTTTTGGCATAATATTCAGAATAGTCTGACATTGGTATAAAGTTTTACAATTTAAAACAAAATTTTCATATTTTTCCAAATTTTCAAAGTGACTGATAAAACAAAAATTATCAAGATAAAACGCTAAAATCTTCTCTATAATGTATATAAATGCTTGACTTCAATGGGCTTCACTTAAAGCAGATCTTGCACCTACTTGACCTTTTTTTCTGTACCTGGCTTTCATTAGAAGATGGTTAAGAACCAAAGAATCTTGTAGCGTACTCTTCCTAATCAGTTCTAAGTATTTAAATCGATTCGAAGCAAATTTTTTAATAAGATTGATATCAAATGGTTAAAGGAAGTTAATATCGTAGGTTAAATAAAAAGGTTATTTTTTAGTTTTCATCTGGAACAAAAGCAACAGCTAATGATGATTCAGGTGTATTTGTCATTTCTTTGGTCCCACTACAGTTACGTTTTAGTTCTGTAAAAGACATCTTATAACATAATCCCAGACCATCCTCTACCAGATATTGCAGATCTATAAAATTATTACTAGAAAAGGAGACAAAAGAAATGACTGTAAGAGAAGTGAATAGTACAGAGTATAAATGAACTCACTCCAAGTAAATCGAAGTTACGGAAAGAAGTTAAATATCAAATCAAATTTTTATTAACAGTGGTTGACGGCAAAGTGACGCTTTAACTGACACCTCTTCCAAAACATACATTATATTTCTGGCGCAACTCCTAAAAAGATGACCGTTGACAAAATAGTTAGTGATGTAGTGGATGTTACGATCTTCAAATTTGGGCTTTCTACTTTGCATGCCTGGGTTGATATGTCGAGGTATGTATTTCCTTCAGGCTGGAAATTAAGTGGAAGGTTAGAGGAAAAGAAGAAAAACATCAGTGAAAAAAAAGGAAAGAAAATATAATTGATAAATTCAAAAAAAGAATGGGTCTGGTAGTGGATCAGCCGACAACCAGAGGAAGTGGTTCTTCCACTGATGGCTATACAGCCCGCCGTTTTTTTCAAAACCCTAAAGCATCAATTACTGGCGTTGACCAAGAATCAATATATTTGGAACTATTCTAAGAACACTGTCGTATGGCTATTCCATAAATGCCAAAAAGTTTGATCTCTATGCAATAAGAAACAAAAAACCTCTATCTCAACTTATATTTCTGGTTTCAACTTATATTTCATGGCTGTCACTATGCATAGGATTCTTATTCATGATGCACGAGTTATTGAATATGCACTATTACCAACTGGAATGCTTTCAGAAGAATTACGAAATAAACATCTAAGAAAAGTTCGTGAAAGCCACGCTCGAAGATGATCGAGAATCGAAACAATATAGGATGTTTTAAATGCGTTCTTGGTCATCTCAAATCTTTTCATCACAAGTATTCGTTCTTTACTCCAGAAAAATAAAACAAGTCTATCCTTGGAAATTCGACAGCTTCTGACAGAACTGGAAATACCAAAACCAAAAGAAGACGAAAAGGTAGAGGCAGAGCCTGATGATGATGATGATGATGATGATAATAAAGACAATGACAGCGATGCTGATAGTGACTAGAAATAATAATTTTAGTGATTTCAAGTTTATTATAAAATTGTTGAGTATAATTTAAAAGCTTTCAAGTGATGCTTAGTGAATTACAAATTTTTTTATCAAATTTAATTTATTAGATTTTTTAACTAATTAATAGCTAGCAAAAAATTACTTAGTTAACATACATCTTATAATAGTGTTAATTTCACTAATTTAACCGTTTCCTTGGTTTATGCATCAAAAATAAGTACTACAAAAGAAAATAGAATTTTGTTTGCATTTTGAACCATTATGTTCGCGACATGCAGTTTCCGTTAGATAGTTTTGATTGATATGGGATCCTGGAGATGGGTATTCATCTCGGAGGATATCAGGGACAGTGTTGTCTTGTGGAGGCTGTCTAAACAGTTGACACAGTGCTTCTTGCAACACCCACAGGGATGGCTGTTTTCGTCACTGCAGCTCCAGCAAGGCGCACTCCAATGATCATGCCTCTTTCGAAGTCTCAGAGGTCGGACATAACGCCGTTTCACTGCTAGCATAAGTTTCACATGCATCCCTACGGTGCTTCACTACAATTAGATGGCAGACGTCTATTCTAGATGGCGTGGCTCTGCTACGCAAGTGAAATACGGCCCATTTTCATATAGGTGTTCCTATTATTGTGACCATCCCCTGTCGATGAAGTACAGTGAAAGGAAGTAAATTCCTCTATTTGACTATTTGAAAATCTGTTTGCCTTCTCAACAATGCTCTAATGTTTGGTTCAAAGAAGCAACTAAAACAAGACGTACAACTGCAATTTATTTTCCCCGATAGATAGTACAAGGTCTACAGCACCCTTAATAACACTATGTTCGAAAATAAATTTATGATTGAAGATTATAAAAAGAAAGATAATAATAATTAAAAAAATAAAATAATGCAATCAAGTTAAGAATGTTCGGATGAGAAATGCAGTAAAACCAACGCACAAGATATGGAATTATTAAGATAATTTATCAGAAATCTCCTTTAGAAATCAAAACATTTTATCTTAAAACAAGAGAATTTAATTGATCCAATCTTTTAATAGAAGCAATTATGTTTCCAGCACTATCATGTGTTTGTACAAGGTAAACGGACTTATTATACAATGATTCTCTTTTCTTTCAAATCCATCTTTAACTGATTAATTCTCAGGGTCATCACTTATCAAATCAGATAAATTTTTATTTCAACAAGTCTTGTATCAACTACATGACATCCTCTGAACATTACTTTCTCTGACTAAAAACTTGAATGGCAATAAAAATATTGCAGTGAAAAATAGTATTCCTAATTAATTACTTAAAAAAAAAATATTACCAATATGATCAATATTACTACATATGAAATACAAAGCGTAATTTACAAAAGAAGCACAATCTGCCAAAATCTGAGGCAACAAATGACTGAATAGTTATTTTAATTGACTAATTAAGATTTATGTTGAATTCGAAGGCTTTGTGGTGAAAAATAATTTTTAAAAAATAGTCCAAAGAAAATAACAAATAGTAATTCTTTCCCGTTTGTGACAAAGAGGGAGTAATTCAAGTCATTGTTCGTTGAAGAAGGTTAATAATTCTGCAGCAGTTGTTTGAACATTCTAACAATGATCGAGAACAGAAAGTTTCTAATGATTTATAATTCTTTAAGAAACTTTTTTTTCTTAATTTTTTCCTATCTTTTGATGGGAATGCAAATGCATTATGAACATGCATAAAAACATTAATTTTTACAATGCATTCTCTAGTTTTCCTCAGTTTTAATCAAGTTTAAAATGAATACAGTCACATTTAAGCAATTCTGATGAAGGTTTCTTCTACTAAGAACTTATGCTTTACTTTTAATAAACTTTCGAACATTAAGTTACAATAACAAACAAGGAAAAAACTGGTTTCCCATTGTACACGAAAGCATAGAGAGAGAGCCCGTACATGTTTCATTTTTGGCCACATTCTGTAGACAGGAAGTGATCACAGACCGAATTCGTATTTTTATGCACCTCTGCAAGTCATAAACGTTCCAATGAGGTATCACTCATGTCTGTACTTCTTATAGTTTGAACTGTAAAGATGGCGACGGACAGAGTCTTCTTAAAAGCCCCCCCCTCCCTTCACACTTTGTGTACCGGGTCGCTAAAAAGAAGCAAGTAAAAAGAAACTAGTTATCTTTTATTTCTATAAAAAAAAAACAAGAAATAAATGAAATAAATAAAACCAAGAAAGTGATGGATCGTTGTTTTTTTGTAATTTGCCTCTGCGATTTCCGTCCCTGACCCTCCGCGACCTAACCCCGTGTGCTCACTTTTCCTCTTCAGGGTCCTTGTAAAGGAATAGATAAATTTGGTGATGAAGAAACATTCAGATACACATTCCTTCATTTTAAAATCTAAATGCTCAATCTTTCCGTCCAAATTTGACAGTAAATGAACAGAAGTAACATCCACAAAGAACATTTTTGATATAGTTAAAAACGATTTTACATAATTAGCTGAACTGTTAATTATAAGGAACATCTTTCAACTTTGTGAAGAGTAAGTTTTATACAATTATTTTCCATTGATTTTTTTCAGGTGAGTAAATATACATAATTTTCATATAAAAAATTTGTAAACATTATTTTTTTTTATAAATCTTGTAATAAGCATATCTTTTCCAAGTTCATCGTTGATCTGAATGAATATTTATAACTATTGATAACTTTTATGATGACATCTTTTCAATACAATCTTAAATTAATAACTAATGGATTCACAGATGAATTTTAATTAATAAAGTTCAAATTGTGAATATAAGTATATTTTGTTGAAAAACGGAAATAAATGAGAACTTATTGGGTCAATGCCTTCTTTTCAACCGGAAACAAAATGGTTCCTTTCCGTTTTGCCAAAACAAAAAGTACTAGTTGCTCCAACTTTTGTTTTATGTCACTTTACAACAACAATCAAATATATTCAAGCCTTTAATATACACACACTGACCAAAATAAATTACGAACTTTTAAGAGTAAACAGATATTCTTAAAGGCTCGTAATCGTTTGCCCAACATGTTAGCTATTCTTACTATATGGGTAAATATTAAACATGGAATATCAAACAGTTTAATAAAATTAAATAAATTATATAAAAGAAACAAATGAAGCTCTGAATATATTTTAACAAATTCTGATAAAATTTTCAGTAAAAAAAAGTAAATAGATAAAGTTGTAATAAATTAAATATTCAATCAGAATTTGACATTAGAAAGACATAATATTAACTGTATTATAATGAGTGTAAATTTATGAAATACCTGCGAAAAGATAGCTTTTTCATTACATTACAGAATCATGTTTCGTAGTACACTGTGGGCTATATATTCTCAATAAACAGGAAGATTACTTCAGAAAGTATCATTCTACGAAAATTTACTAATGTCCAGTACCATCGAAAAATAGCAACACATGAAAATTAGTAAAAGTATTGTACGTAATGATTTCCTACAGTTTATTTTTGACATCGACTCTTTTTTAGAAAAACTATTCATCATTAAGAAAAAAAATAAAAATAAATATTGTTCAGCAATTTTTCAAAGGCGCTTTTTAAACAGATTATTTTATTAAGAAAAAAACTTTTTTAAAAAACATTTTATTACATTTTAAAACATTAGAACCTCATTATAACGGACTAATAGGGGCTGAAGGTTGACCGTTTTAATGAAAGTCCGGTTTATAACAAATCATTCTTATAGGGGTGTAATGCAGCAGGGTGTACATCAATGAAAGTACAATAGTTAGCTATAAATGTTTATTGTATATCAAATAAAAAACAGCCTTCAATATAGTAGGTTGATTTGAAAAAGATGTGTACGTTATACACTGCATTAATTTTTAGAACAAGAAGGTCCAGGTTCATGTTGATTGCTTACATTCATTGGTTTGAAAAAAATAATTTATTTTCTGCTGGGTTTGTTTGCTGCTTATTTCTTCAGTTAATAACTGACGGAGGTAAGTATTCATTATTGTTCAACATATTGAATAACAAAATTTAAATGGTCTTTGACTTCGCTCACCTTAATTGTAGGCTGACAATTTTTTTTAAAACTGTCCGTTATAAGCGACGTCCGTTATAATAGGGTCCGTTATAATGAGGTTCTACTGTACCACTTTTAAAGATAAAGCAAAAATATCAACCGAAAAATAACATTTTCTACATCTATTAAAATTACAAATAAATTTATAATAATTAATAATTTAGTATTCTGTAAAAAATCAGCCTCACCACAATGGTAATATTTAGTCAGACAGTTTCATCCAAATACGTTAGGATTTTTTCAATGTTTGTATTTGGATGAAACGTCTGAGTAAATATTATCATTATTATCAAAGTGGTGTGTCTCATTTTTTTTATGAGACAAGTAAAAATCACAAATAAAAATTAGATTGATTAGGTTGATTAATAATTTAAATGAAAATTTAAATGAAAAATTTAAAGTTCCAACTGCCTGTACATAGTGTAACCAAAGGTTGTACTCAGACTGACTTATTTAAAATATTCCAGTTTCAAGTCAAGTCCGAAATAAAAATGTACCGGTATTTGATAATATAATTTTTTCTGTAGAAAACATTTTTCTTTTAAAAGAATGTATGAATGGAGAGAAATTGAAATGAATGGAGAGAATGTATGAAGTAATGCGTAAATATAACTTTTTATGCTTTGGATATTCCGTTTCTTAGAAAAGGATGAAAAACACTGATGTAAGATATTCAACTCAAAAATATTTTTACCGTATTTTTTCTCAGAATTCTAGCAAAGAACAAAAAAATATTTGTGTTACAGAAACCTAAGCGGTTTTCCATATACATATTGATACTCATCAACTTAAATTTTGAATGTTATTCGGTTTTATTATAATAGATAAATAATATTTAAATAATATCTATTTAATATTTTAATATATAGATAATTAATATTATAATAGATTTGGTCTATTATAATGAAAAGCAGGAGGGATTAAAAGTTTTAAAATGAAGGTTCAAATAAGTTTTAGATCGAATTACGCCTTCTATAACTGACTTAGGAAGGCTGAAATTTTAATGATATGTTTAAAAAAATCAAATGGAAGGTCGCCACTGATTTTGAACACGTAGGCATCCAAAACGCTTACTTTTAACACATTCTATAACTCAACTCTTATTTTCGTAGGTAGGCCTATCTGATACTTGTTATCTCAAGTAATAGCAGTAGTATTTATAGTAATAATCAGTTTCATAAGTATATCTCTTAAATGGTATTTACAGTGTTCTAAATATCATAAAACTAACAGAGATGGATGGTTTTTGGTAGGAGCTTAGTGATTCCCTTCAGTCTGACAGAAACAATGAGAAAAGAACATTAATTGAAATTTTGCGAGAATCGTTCGATTAAACAGTTTTCTTTCTTTTTAAAGAAAAGAGAAATCACCCATCATGCACCAATGAAAACAAAAGCACAAAGTCACGCCAAGAGCTTGTCAACGAAGTGGAATAAGATACGGCCGTTCATCATTGTTATGAATCCTCAACCATACTTATCACTTCCATGAAGTTGTTTTTTTATTTACATTTAAAAACTAAACATTTGATATCCATTCCTTTAATCACTTTTGCGGGAGGTTCAAAATATTTCAGTCTTTCAGCAAAATCAAAATTTCAAATGACATGTAATAAAAATTAAATTATTAGACTAAGTATTTACGACGTCAACTTACCTCCGAA
The DNA here is from genome assembly GCA_023159025.1 of Thereuonema tuberculata. Lineage (NCBI taxonomy): Eukaryota > Metazoa > Arthropoda > Chilopoda > Scutigeromorpha > Scutigeridae > Thereuonema > Thereuonema tuberculata. The sequence goes on along the minus strand of JAFIDM010004315.1, from coordinate 36,890,750 downwards.
TAGAAAAATAGAATATTAAAGAAGATATAATTATATACACAATTAAATTATTAAAATTATACACAATTTTATTCTGTTCTGTTTAGTACAGCTATTTTCAACAATGGAGTTTGACTATTGTTAAAAGCTACATTCGGCTTGAAATTGTCCAAAACAAAACTACGACGTTTATTTACAAGAAATTACTTTCATTCAATTGTTTAAAGAGTTAAAAGCTTTCAAGTGCCAGATTTAATTTACGTTCAGTCTTTTACGTTCTCTTGTTTCGGAAGAAAATGAATGGGGTTGTTTTTCCTTGGGTCAACTTTTAATTAAACCCAGAGGCAAACAAATGATTGTTCAACTTTAGCAGGATTCGTTTAACATTCCAAAGTTAGTAGTCAACATTTACTATTCAATCTAACTACCAGCAAGTAATAATAATAGTAGTTTTACTACTTAAAACTCAGATAACTGACGAACCAGTTACCAATGTTTGATATAAAATACAATTTCATTGTATTATTTCTCTTGGTTGCTAAACTGTTTAATAATTAAAGTTTACTTACGTTTTGGTGTTAATTTAATTGGCCTACATTCAACCTCTTCAATTCCGTTGTGACACCAGTTCGAAACAGAGACACCTATCAAGAAAGCAAAACATGTAATAAATTTTATTTATTGAAAAATAAATAAACAAATAGAAAGCAGAATTTCAAGTTAAGGTTTTGATCACGTAATGTTCAATAACAGCTGTTCGAAAACACCACTTTGTGATGTGATGTCATTGTGTAAAGTAAGTGTTATGTTTATGTGGTGAATATGAGTGACAAGGAAGCCAAGCACTGCGATCGGAGACCTATTGTACTAACCCACAGAAGTAACGAGAGACGGAGAGAAAGACTGAGAAAGTAAGGTGGGAAAAGTGCAGGGGAAACGGGAGAACCCCGAGAAAACTTGCCTAGCTCGGATCGTTCACCATGACGAAACCCACATGAGAATGGAACCCCGGTACTCAGAGGTGAAAGGTCAATGTCATTGCGACAACTCCACCCGCGCTACCAAAATAAGTGTTGGTAATAAAGTTCTTCATATCTGTTGCGTCCAAGAAGGAATTAAGAAGTTACAGTAAAACAATTAACAAGGAGTGGATTCCCACTGATACTTTAAACTTGGGCCGCGATTCTCCGGAGATACTTTATTAGCACAATCCAATTAAATCAACTCATTCTCAACATTAAAACACAGATAGAATAAATTGAAACTTATGATAGTTCAAAGTACAGTTAATTTAGTCTTTTTAGTGATTCCTTGAGAATAACTGTAGAGGATCCCACTGTCTATGAGTGTGTGTGTAATGCACTTCACAGCCTAAACCGGGAGCAGGAACTCCATGAATCATATCTCGTAGGCCTCTCCACAGTCTGAAAGTTAGGGGGGAGGGGGGATTCTGTTTTAGATGATCATTGAGGATGTCAGAAAAATAGTGATAACTGGACAAAATGGGGATCCATCTAAACTGACTCGGCTATGCTGAAAAAGAATACGATATCCTCGATCCAATATGTCCTCTACCGGTTTAAAGTGGACACTGCCATCCTATACTATGGATTCGATGATGAGCCTAAAAATTAATTAAGCTAAAAAAACACGCTAACTTACAAAAATATTAATAATGAAATTGAGAAAAAAGAACTTCGTATAATATTACAGTTAACTAGCATTCTCCTGACAAGCCATAAAAAGCCAATAACAATCGTGGCATAAATTCAGCAGAAATAAGCATACCGGTACTGTATCTCCATAAATTCATAAAATGTTTCGTATTCCATTTTTGTTGCTTTTTAAAATCGCTTTTTAAAATATAAAGTAAAGCCCACTCTATTTATAAACTACAATATATGTTGTCCAATAGAAACACTGGCATTTTCCAATCGGTTGCTGACTAATAGCTCAATCCCTAAGAACTATAATAAGATAAGATTAATCATGAAAAAACCTATGTATCTCAAATGTCCGAAAAAATTTCCGTTGTGAACAAAATACATACAAGTGACTGCTCTAGAAAACCAAAAGAAGAACTCATAAATTTGTGTTTTTCTTTGAATTTTCTTTGGCAAAGAAATATTTTCTAAAAAATATTTTTCGGTAATTTCTCGGAATAAGCAAAACACACAAAAACATTGCGCCTCAAAAGAAAAAAAAGTCATCCGATAACAAATGATTGTTAATCAATTTTAATTCTTACTATAAGTTTTATTTCACACTGAACTGAATAAATTAGCTAATAAATTAATACTGCATGAATTAGATAGCATTAGCTAACTACTTAGGTGTATTTAATCTCGATAATATTGATTTTAAGTATGTACGAAGTGTTCCATTCATATCTTTTCAAACGTAACAGCACCAGATGGAATAAATAGGCCTCTTCTGCTGCAAAACAAAGCTTGTTGCGTTTGTATATTTATTTTGGCTAAGATCTTTTTTCAGACTATTCCTGAACGATCTGTTTGGAAAAGGAAGAGTTAGTTGAACAGCACATGGAAATGAATCATTCAACTATTACTATGCCAGGAAATTAATTCCAAAAGAGACCACTTTTACAAATATTATATCTTGAATACAAAATGCCTGTACATTACAAAAAGACATCCTTAAAAAACTTACACTACGAAGAATACTTTTTTGGATAATTAATTTATTTATTTAATGTAAATTTTCAAGTAAATTACGATGCATAATTAAATGTTGTTTTTTCCCTAGCAGTTTTTAATAAATATCTAATTTCATTTAGGTATTATTGAAGGAAAAAAAGTAAAGAGATAGATTGATATGCGTATTCTGAATTATACTTATAAATAACCTTATATTTCAGAGTCAAACCAGGAACAGGACATAAAAGATAAATTTGTATGTTGCAATGTGAGATTAAATAATCAAATTAATTACAAATATTTCAGCGAAACAAGAATTCATGATTTCAAATAAAAAAAATTTCATTTACTGGAATGATAAAATAACAATAAAATTAATTCTCTCAACAAATTAACTTCAATGTGATTTTTCTTCTCTTTTTAAATTTAATGCAAAAATGAACTTTTTTTTTTTTTACTTATTTAATTTTTGGTTAATTTTCTATTGTTGAGTTCTATTACGTGCAAAAACGAAAATTTCTCCTGATTGCAGATACATCACCTGGTTTCTATAACATTCTCAACATTATGTAATACGTACAATGGACTAACTTACTTATACAGCAATATTTTAATGTAGTGTACAGTGATAAAAATTTGACCTTTATCGCCATCAAATTGATATTTTGGAAATATGGCATTTCATGAAAAAACAAAAGAAAACAAAAACAAAAAAAAACAAAAAACAGACAGAGGGAAATTACGGACACTTGCTTTCGAGTACTATCAGTAAAAATATTAGATACGAGTATTTAAAATATTAATAGAAGCTTCACTGTATAACTAATAATAGTACAATAACTTTAATCTGTTATTTGTTGTTATTGCAGCGCCAGCGTATTTAGATACATTGAAATAATTGGAGTAAGCAACTTTCGAATGTCATCTTGATAAGATTAATATCTAAGAAGGTTTAACGTGCATCAAATGTAACATGAAAACGAAAAAAATATAGAAATGCACAAATTCGTTCGCTTTCACACCTTTGGGCCATCATCAGGGACAGCTGTTTCGTCCTTATTAGGACTCATCAGCCAGATTTAGCCTC
>JAFIDM010004315.1:36864990-36882027 GCA_023159025.1 Thereuonema tuberculata | reverse complement strand
TACTACTGCTATTACTTGAGATAACAAGTATCAGATAGGCCTACCTATGAAAATAAGAGTTGAGTTACAGAATGTGTTAAAAGTAAGCGTTTTGGATGCCTACGTGTTCAAAATCAGTGGCGACCTTCCATTTGATTTTTTTAAACATATCATTAAAATGTCAGCCTTCCTAAGTCAGTTATACTCATAGAAGACGTAATTCGATCTAAAACTTATTTGAACCTTTATTTTAAAACTTTTAATCCCTTCTGCTTTTCGTTATAATAGACCAAATCTATTATAATATTAATTATCTATCTATTATTATTTAAATATTATTTATCTATTATAATAAAACCGAATAATATTCAAAATTTAAGTTGATGAGTATCAATATGTATATGGAAAACCGCTTAGGCTTCTGTAACACAAATATTTTTTTGTTCTTTGCTAGAATTCTGAGAAAAAATACGGTAAAACTATTTTTGAGTTGAATATCTTACATCAGTGTTTTTCATCGTTTTCTAAGAAACGGAATATGCAAAGCATAAAAAGTTATATTTACGCATTACTTCGTACATTCTTTTAAAAGAAAAATGTTTTCTACAGAAAAAATTATATTATCAAATACCGGTACATTTTTTATTTGGACCTGACTTGAAACTGGAATATTTTAAATAAGTCAGTCTGAGTACAACCTTTGGTTACACTATGTACAGGCAGTTGGAACTTTAAATTTTTCATTTAAATTTTCATTTAAATTATTAATCAACCTAATCAATCTAATTTTTACTTGTGATTTATACTTGTCTCATAAAAAAAATGAGACACACCACTTTGATAATAATGATAATATTTACTCAGACGTTTCATCCAAATATAGACATTGAAAAAATCCTAAATGTATTTGGATGAAACGTCTGACTGAATATTATCATTGTGGTGAGTCTGATTTTTTACAGAATACTAAATTATTAATTACTATAAATTTATTTGTAATTTTAATAGATTTAGAAAATGTTATATTTCGGTTGATATTTTTGCTTTATCTTTAAAAGTGGTACAGTAGAACCTCATTATAACAGACCCTATTATAACGGACGTCGCTTATAACGGGCAGTTTTAAAAAAAATTGTCAGCCTACAATGAAGGTGAACGAAGTCAAAGACCATTTAAATTTTGTTATTCAATATGTTGAACAATCGGCAAATGAAAATGTGTTTGCATATTATGAACACCTCCGTCAGTTATTAACTGAAGAAATAAGCAGCAAACAAACCCAGTAGAAAACAAATTATTTTTTCAAACCAATGAATGTAAGCAATCAACATGAACCAGGACCTTCTTGTTCTAAAGATTAATGCAGTGTATACGTACACATCTTTTTCAATTTAACCTACTATGTTGAAGGCTGTTTTATATATAATAAACACTTTTTAGCTAACTATTGTACTTTCATTGATGTACACCCTGCTGCATTTCACCCCTAAAGAATTATTTGTTATAAACCGGACTTTCATTAAAACGGTCAACCTTCAGCCCCAATTAGTCCGTTATAATGAAGTTCTACTGTAATGAAATGTTTTTTAAAAAAGTTTTTTTCTTAACAAAATAATCTGTTTAAAAAGCGCCTTTGAAAAATTGCTGAACAATATTTATTATTATTTTTTTCTTAATGATGAATAGTTTTTCTAAAAAACAGTCGATGTCAAAAATAAACTGCAGGAAATCATTACGTACAATACTTTTACTAATTTTCATGTGTTGCTATTTTTCGATGGTACTGGACATTAGTAAATTTTCGTATAATGATACTCACTGAAGTAATCTTCCTGTTTATTGAGAATATGTAGCCCACAGTGTACTATGAAACATGATTCTGTAATGTAAAGAAAAAGTTGTCTTTTCGCAGGTATTTCATAAATTTACACTCATTATAATACAGTTAATATTATGTCTTTCTAATGTTAAATTCTGATTGAATATTTAATTTATTACAACTTTATCTATTTACTTTTTTTTACTGAAAATTTTATCACAATTTGTTAAAATATATTCAGAGTTTCATTTGTTTCTTTTATATAATTTATTTAATTTTATTAAACTGTTTGATATTCCATGTTTAATATTTACCCATATAGTAAGAATAGTTAACATGTTGGCCAAACGATTACGAGCCTTTAAGAATATCTGTTTACTCTTAAAAGTTCCTAATTTATTTTGGTCAGTGTGTGTGTATATTATAGGCTTGAATATATTTGATTGTTATTGTAAAGTGACATAAATCAAAGGTTGGAGCAAATAGTACTTTTTATTTTGGCAAAACGGAAAGGAATCATTTTGTTTCCGGTTGAAAAGAAGGCATTGACCCAATAAGTTCTCATTCATTTCCGTTTTTCAACAAAATATACTTATATTCACAATTTGAACTTTATTAATTAAAATTCATCTGTGAATCCATTAGTTATTAATTTAAGATTATATTGAAAAGATGTCATCATAAAAGTTATCAATAGTTATAAATATTCATTCCGATCAACGATGAACTTGGAAAAGATATGCTTATTACAAGATTTATAAAAAAAAAATAATGTTTACAAATTTTTTATATGAAAATTATGTATATTTACTCACCTGAAAAAAAACAATGGAAAATAATTGTATAAAACTTACTCTTCACAAAGTTGAAAGATGTTCCTTATAATTAACAGTTCAGCTAATTATGTAAAATCGTTTTTAACTATATCAAAAATGGTCTTAGGGGATGTTACTTCCGTTCATTTACTATCAAATTTGGACGGAAAGATTGAGCATTTAGATTTTAAAATGAAGGAATGTGTATCTGAATGTTTCTTCATCACCAAATTTATCTATTCCTTTACAAGGATCCTGAAGAGGAAAAGTGAGCCCACGGGGTTAGGTCGCGGAGGGTCAGGGACGGAAATCGCTTGTGCAGAGGCAAATACAAAAAACAAAGATCCATCACTTTCTTGTTTTTATTTATTTCATTTATCTCTTGTTTTTTTTATAGTAATAAAAGATAACTAGTTTCTTTTTACTTGCTTCTTTTTTAGCGACCCGGTACACAAAGTGTGAAGGGAGGGGGGCTTTTAAGAAGACTCTGTCCGTCGCCATTTTTACAGTTCAAACTATAAGAAGTAGAGACATGAGTGATACCTCATTGGAACGCTTATGACGTGCAGAGGTGCATAAAAATACGAGTTCCGATCTATGATCACTTCCTGTCTACAGAATGTGGCCAAAAATGAAACATGTACGGGCTCTCTCTCTAAGGTTTCGTGTACAATGGGAAAGCAGTTTTTCCTTGTTTGTTATTGTAACTTAAAGTTCGAAAGTTTATTAAAAGTAAAGCATAAGTTCTTAATAGAAGAAACCTTCATCAGAATTGCTTAAATGTGACTGTATTCATTTTAAACTTGATTAAAACTGAGGAAGACTAGAGAATGCATTGTAAAAATTAATGTTTTTTTGCATGTTCGTAATGCATTTGCATTCCCATCAAAAGATAGGAAAAAATTAAGAAAAAAAGGTTCTTAAAAAATTATAAATCATTAGAAACTTTCTTTTCTCGATCATTATTAGAATGTTGAAACAACTGCTGCAGAATTATTAACCTTCTTCAACGAACAATGACTTGAATTACTCCGTCTTTGTCACAAACGAGAAAGAATCACTATTTGTTATTTTCTTTGAACTATTTTTTTAAAATTATTTTTCACCACAAAGCCTTCGATTTCAACATAAATCTTAATTAGTCAATTAAAATGACTATTAATCAGTCATTTGTTGCCTCAGATTTTGGCAGATTGTGCTTCATTTGTAAATTACGCTTTGTATTTCGTCCTTATATATTATTTCTCAAAGATGTTTTTCTGTCGGAACGCCATATTTCCTTTAATACTTCATCAAAATCAATGATTGAGACATCATTTTGAAGATTACGTTCCCCGCTAATGACGAAAAATAAACAAATTGTTTAAAATTAATGTTTTTCTTAAAAAAAACTTTATTTTAAAAAACTATTTTTAAAAATGTAGACACGCTTTAATAGAAGCGACTTATTTTTCGAAACCGAAACAACATTTCAAATATTGCTTTAGCGTCGTAACCTTCAAATATTTCCTTTTTTGAATAAAGATGCACTTAAAATGATATTTCATCGTTTATTTAATAAGAACAGATAAAAAACAAACAAAGATTTATATTTTAATAAAAATAAACGATTTATTACAATAAAAATGTAAAAATTTGTCAACTTCTCATATATTATTTCTCAAAGGCGTTTTTTTTATTTCCCTTAAACTTCATCAAAATCAATGATTGAGATATCCTTTTGAAGATTACGTTCACCGCTAATGACGAAAAATAAACAAATTATTTAAAATTAATGTTTTCGTTAAAAAACTTTATTTTAAAAATCTTTTTATAAAAATGTAGAAGGCGCCATCAATTGACAATCTGTTTATTTATTTATTTCCACATTGCCATTCGGCCACTGATCAAGTTAATATGCGAATTATTCGCACGGGTCAACCTTTTTACAAAAATGGAGAAGGCGCCATCTATTGACAATGTGTTTTACTAACATGCACGACAGCTGTTGGATTTGTTTATTATTTCTCAAAGGTGGTTTTTGTTGCGAATTATTCGCACTGTAGGCCAGTCAATATCGACACAAAAAAAGGCAAACATCGCAAATGCGCATGTATCTACATTTTTTTTATATGTTGTTAGGACCCATGAGAGTAGTGTATATCCAAGTTTGCAACCCTGAAAACCCTGTGCTACTCCTGTGGTGTTCGAAAAACTGCGAAATTCAGGCACTTGTGTCAGTTTTGTCGAAAAAAACACCGGAAGGAAGCGTTTCTCGAGTATCGTCATTCTGTAGTTTTGTAAAGCAAACTAAATTTCCTAGAATTTGAGCTCAACACGAGCTCTCTAGGTCCATTGGTTGCGAAGATATAGCCAGTCAAAGATGGGCAAGTTTTTCCAAAAAGTGGAAAGTTATCGGTAGGGTCATGTTCCAAGACACGTACCGACTAAACTAATGGTTCTAGAGAAAGATCATGAGAGAAGAAGTTGTAGAGAATTGAATTAGCTGCAATTTGATTCCAAAATGGTGCCTCTAGGCCTCATAGTTTCTTCAGAAACGAAAAAATGTAGGCCAGTCAATATCATCACAAAAAAAGGCAAACATCGCAAATGCGCATGTATGGTTTTTTTTTTTTTTTAGTACCCATGAGAGTAGTTTATATCCAAGTTTGCAACACTGAAAATCCTGTGCTACTCCTATGATGCTAGAAACAGTGCGAAATTCAGGCACTTGTATCAGGTTTGTCTAATTTAACTTGGTAGATGGAAAACATGGCTTCAAAGAAACATACATACAAAATCCGACATTCAAATTTACACAATACATAGATAATACATAATAACCCCGTAATACAGATGAGTTCACGAAGGTACTCCACAAATTTAACAGTAATATGGGCGAGTATCGCGACGGAGCTCCCGACGCTGTGGTTCTCGGAATTATTTGTAGCCATGGAAGTGAGACCGAGAACTGTGTGCAATGCCTATGTAAAAAAGGGACAGCATGAGAAAGGTTATAAAATTTTCTTACCGGTGCCCTTCTATAGAAATCATGTGTGCCAGGTCCCTGGCAGTCGGGTCGATTGTTTAGCGGAAGGAATGAAACACATTGTTGGTAACACCTTTGGTAAAGTGACTTTCAAACGAAAGGACAAAGTGAAGACCTTGGCATCAGTTACCACCTCTGTGAAAGTATTCAACAGGAGAGTTGATGTTGATCCCCTTACTATATTCCAGAGGGTCTGCGTCACAAACAATCAGATGAACAACTGAAGCAGCATTTTGCATATGAGCTAGCACCGTATCCATTGTCCTTGTTCACTGCAGAAGGAATGAGCAAGGGCACGAAATCCTCCTTCTATTCAGCATTTACACCGGTCACGGAACATATCAACCCTGGAAACAGTGCGTTCACAGTGGTCGATGGTGATTACCTTCTGTACAAGGTGATCTGGCATCGCAATGATTCAGTCAGAGCCATTGTGGATGGATACGTTAGCTACGTTTTCAACCACTTCGGTACAAACGTAGCTGTGGTGTGTGATGGATACCCACACGATGCATCTATGAGGAGCACTAAATTAGCTGAACGCCTGCGACGCTCTGCTTCTCTCTCCTGTAGTGACATTTTGTTTGAAGAATCAACACCCATCAAAGTGCCCCAGGCAAAACTGCTCTCCAATGAATCTTAACAAACGCCGCTTGATCACCATGATGCATACTGAATTTGAGAGGCAGGGTATCGAGGTCAATCACAAGAAGATGCCGATACTGATATAGTGATGACTGAACTCTCCAAGAGCTCATCGTTCGACCAAGCTTTCATCATTGGGGAGGACGTCGACCTACTAGTCCTCCTCAACGGCTTAAGCTCTGGACAGACGAACGTGTACTTCCAGACAGGCGGCAGAGGTGGGTCAAAGTGCTCTTACTACATAGCAAATTCCTTCACATGTGGAGAAATGAAGGTTAAACGAGGGATGGTTTTGTCCTGCATACCATCAGTGGGTGTGACACGACCTCTGCCCTTTTCTGGAAAGAAAGATGAAGTGGTGCAATGTCCTAAAAAAAAAAACCACTGATAGATCTCGCCAGCATTTTTCTTGATCGAAACTCAAACCAGGACGAAGTAGGAAATGCTGGCGAGAAGATCTTGATGAACCTGTACGGCGGAGATGCGGGAACGCTGAACATCCTGCGATACTCAGCATTTGTAAAATCTACAGCAACGGCCAAAGTCAACCTTGCCCGCCTCCCCCCCCCCACCCAAAGGTTCGTGGAGGACCTACATCAGGTGCAAAAATGGTTGGGGGTCGTCAAAAACCCTTGTGATTGGGGATGGGCCAACAGCGAACAAGATCTCATGCCCATCACAATGTGCGCAGAGCCCGCTCCTCAGACCCTGCTTAGAATGCTGGCTTGCAAATGCAAGAAAGGGTGCTTAGGGTGTGCACTTGCAGAAAGGCAGGGCTCAAGTGCTCTATCTTCTGTTCCTTTTGCTAAGAGCGCAGTTGCACAAACGTCACCCCTATCGTCCTGGACGAGGAGGATGAGGATGTGGACGACCCAACACCATATGACGACCCGCCTCCACCTCCAGAAATCGTCGTCCATCCTCCCACTCTCTCCCCCACTGATCCAGACTGGATGAGACCCGGCCCTTCCAAAAGGGCGAAGTTCTAAACTACTGCGGTGTTTAGACTTGACTGTGTATTTAGAATTTTCTTGTTTACATTTATGTTTCTGTTGTTTATTTTCTGTTTACGTTTATTTGTTTAGTGCATGTTTATTTGAAGCCATATGTTACATCTACAATGTTAACTTCACATTCTTGCACGTGTTTTTTAAAGAAATACATACCAACATGATTCAGAACAATGTCTTCCTCATTTTTCCAAATTACGATATTTTACTATTTTTTCGTTTTTGAGGTAACTATGAGGCCTAAAGGCACCATTTTGGAATCAAATTGCAGCTAATTCAATTCTCTACAACTTCTTCTCTCATGATCTTTGTCTAGAACCATTAGTTTAATCGGTACGTGTCTTGGAACATGGCCCTACCGATAACGTTCCACTTTTTGGAAAAACTTGCCCATCTTTCACTGGCTATATCTCCGCAACCAATGAACTTAGAGAGCTCGTGTTGGGCTCAAATTCTAGGAAATTTAGTTTGCTTTACAAAAGTACCGAATGACGATACCCGAGAAACGCTTCCTTCCGGTGTTTTTTTCGACAAAACTGACACAAGTACCCGAATTTCGCAGTTTTTCGAACACCACAGGAGTAGCACAGGGTTTTCAGGGTTGCAAACTTGGGTATAAACTACTCTCAGGGGTCCTAACAACATATAAAAAAATCATAGATACATGCGCGTTTGCGATGTTCGATGCTTTTATTGACTGGCCTACTGGTCAACTAGTATATAATAATATTGATCATATTGGTAATATTTTTTTAAGTAATTAATTAAGAATACTATTTTTCACTGCACTATTTTTATTGCCATTCAAGTTTTTTAGTCCAAGAAAGTAATCGTCAGAGGATTTCATGTAGTTGATACAAGACTTGTTGAAATAAAAATTTATCTGATTTGATAAGTGATGATCCTGAGAATTAATCATTTAAAGATGGATAATTTGAAAGAAAAGAGAATCATTGTATAATAAGTCCGTTTACTTTGTACAAACACACGATAGTGCTGGAAACATAATTGCTTCTATTAAAAGATTGGGTCAATTAAATCCTCTTGTTTTAAGATAAAATGTTTTGATATCCAAAGGAGATTTCTGATAAATAATCTTAATAACTCCATATCTTGTGCGTTGGTATTACTGCATTTCTCATCCGAACATTCTTAACTTGATTGCATTATTTTATTTTCTGAATTATTATTATCTTTCTTTTTATAATCTTCATTCATAAATTTATTTTCGAACGTAGTGTTATTAAGGGTAGACCTTGTACTATCTATCGGTGAAAATAAATTGCAATTGTACGTCTTGTTTTAGTTGCTTCTTTGAACCAAACATTCAGAGCATTGTTGAGAAGGCAAACAGATTTTCAAATAGTCAAATAGAGGAATTTACTTCCTTTCAGGGGATGGTCATTGTACTTCATCGACAGGGGATGGTCACAATAATAGGAACACCTATATGAAAATGGGCCATAATTCACTTGCGTAGCAGAGCCACGCCATCTAGAATAGACATCTAGTGCCATCTAGTGGCAGTGAAGCACCGTAGGGATGCATGTGAAACTTATGCTAGCAGTGAAACGGCGGTATGTCCGACTTCTGAGACTTCGAAAGAGGCAAGATCATTGGAGTGCGCCTTGCTGGAGCTGCAGTGATGAAAACAGCCAACCTTGTGGGTGTTGCAAGAAACACTGTGTCAACTGTTTAGACAGCCTCCATAAGACAACAGTGTCCCAGATATCCTCCGAGATGAATACCTATCTCCAGGATCCCGTATCAATCAAAACTATCTAACGGAAACTGCATGTCGCGAACATTCATGGCAGAGCGGCTATTTCAAAACCATCGCACAATGGTTCAAAATGCGAATCATTTGTGGAACAAAATTCGATTTTCTTTTATAGTACTTATTTTTGATGCATAAACCAAGGAAACGGTTAAATTAGCGAAATTAACAAAATTATTATAAGATGTATGTTAATTAAGTAGTTTTTGCAGTAATTGATGCTGTAGGGTTTTGAAAAAAAAACGGCGGGCTATATTGCCATCACTGTAAGTACCACTTCCTCTGGTTGTCGGCTGATCCACTATCAGACCCATTCTTTTTTGAATTTATCAATTATATTTTCTTTCCTTTTTTTTCACTGATGTTTTTCTTCTTTTTCTCTAACCTTCCACTTCTTAATTTCCAGCTTGAAGGAAATACATACCTCGACATATCTAACCCAGGCATGCAAAGCAGAAAGCCCAAATTTGAAGGTCGTAACATCCACTACATCACTAACTGTTTTGTCAACGGTCATCTGTTTAGGAGTTGCGCCAGAAATATAATACATGTTTTGGAAGAGGTGTCAGTTAAAGCGTTACAAACTTTGCAATCAACCACTGTTAATAAAAATTTGTTTTGATATTTAACTCCTTCTTTCCACAACTTCGATTTACTTGGGAGTAAGTTCATTTATTAAACGAAAAGAAAACAAGAGCAGCACCTAAGTAAACAAAAGAAAAAGGAAATCGCCATTTTGTTTACTTAGGTGCTGCTCTTTTCGTTTAATAATTTCCACAGCACGTTAAATGTTTTGTTTCTTAAGTTCATTTATGCTCTGTACTATTCACTTCTCTTACAGTCATTTCTTTTGTCTCCTTTTCTAGTAATAATTTTGTAGATCTGCAATATCTGGTAGAGAATGGTCTGGGGTTATGCTATAAGATATCGCTTAGAGAACTAAAACGTAACTGTAGTGAAACCAAAGAAATGATAAATACATCTGAACCATCATTAGCTGTTGCTTTTGTTCCAGATGAAAACTAAAAAATAACCTTTTTATTTAACCTACGATATTAACTTTCTTTAACCATTTGATATCAATCTTAGTAAATATATTTGCTTCGAATCGATTTAAATACCTAGAACTAATTAGGAAGAGTACGCTACAAGATTCTTTGGTTCTTAACCATCTTCTAATGAAAGCCAGATACAGAAAAAAAGGTCAAGTAGGTGCAAGATCTGCTTTAAGTCAAGCCCATTGAAGTCAAGCATTTATATACATTATAGAGAAGATTTTTTTTAACTTGATATTTTTTTTTTATCAGTCACTTTGAAAATTTGGAAAAATATGAAAATTTTGTTTTAAATTGTAAAACTTTATATCAATGTCAGACTATTCTGAATATTATGCCAAAAGGTTCTAAAGGTTTCATACTTAAACTTCAAGTAAAGTATGTAGAACCTTTTGGCTTAATATTAGTGTAAATATTTAGAATTGTCTGTCATTGCCCATTCCTTCGGGCACCAGACGATTGATGACACTGCGAGGGGAAGAACTTGTGATTCAATATAAACAAAAGGAAGCTTTGATTCAAACGATTAACTTCAAGTAATCATTTGAATCAAAACTTCCTTTTGTTTATATTGAGTCACAAGTTCTTCCCCTCGCAGCATCATAAAACGTCTTGTGCTCGACGGAATGGAAAAGATGACGACATCCTACTTTACAGGTCTGTAACTTTGTCACATCTTAAATTTAACTCATTTAAAGTCTGGATCATGATGAAGCAATATGTTTACGATATTATTACAGTTAAAAACCTCCCATTTTTTCGAATTGTCCCGCTAAATCAGCGATTTGAACTACTGACACCGCGTAATGTGTTCAAGCAACGGCATGGTGGACACAACAGCGGTATTTATGTGTAGAGAACTCCCACAGAAGCCTTTCATGTTGATTTCCGCCTCCCTACTGTTAAGCATTGAGGGGATACTGTGATATTGTGGGGTGCAATATCTCGCGTATCTGGGACCACTCGTATTCCTGCATGAGATGGTCACAGCATAGCATTATCTCAGTATTCTGGGCGATCATCTCCATCCTAAGGTGCAGACTGTGTTTCCTGGCGAACGACCTCTGTTATAAAACGACAATGCCCCCATTTACGCTGCTCATTGTGTCCAGGCATGGTTTGATGATCACGAATATGAAGTAGAACATCTCGTCTGACCTTCTCAGTCTCCTGATCTTAACATAATCGAAGCTTTGTGAGGTATTTTGGAGGCCAAAGGGCATGTAAGTTTTATCTCCCTCCAACTTTTTGAATTAGAGGCCGCTCTGCACGAGGAATGGCTGCAGATTCCCTTGAACATTCTGCATGATCTGTATTTCTCCATCCCACGTCGGATACAAGGTGTAATTCAGGCGAAGAGTGGGCAACACCTACTAATAAAGATTTCGTGTCGTTTCACAGGTGTTCATATTAATTTGTCCACCCCTGTACATCCATGGCGATGATTGTAGATAATGAAGAGGAGGAGAATTAGCTTAAAATGTAGAAACGTAAATGGAGAAGAACTCGTGAGAGGCCCATTAATATTCAAAATACGCTGTAACATTTATTCAATTATTAAAATAAAAACAGCAACACAACAACAAATGTCGATAACATATCGTTGGGAAGTTAGAAATACCCTTATGATGACCATCTCCGACTGGACCTTTGTGACGCTGTCGCACGCACTCGATGGTGTTCCTTATCCTTGGACAACGGTAAATACGTTGTCTGCCATAATGGTGACTAAGACAAAAACTAAATTCGTTCCATTTCGCTCCTGTTTGTTCTATTTCAATCTAAGATAACACCACTGAAAACGTGCTTCAAGGTGAGTAGATGTCAGAGAATAAATGCAGTGCAGGACAATAAGCTCTGAATGAAAACTGTAAAAGAATATGGTTTCCTGAAGGCACTTCCGTTGTTGAAGCTCGTTGTTGAAGCTCGAAATTCGTCAACATTTCATAAATACAGCTGTACGGTTGTGGGGCCCAGTTGGAGTTACCTCTTCAAATAAAATATTGCCCAATGATGAAATTAGCAGTAAAGCCACACCACACAGTCACTTTTGCAGAATGTAATGTTGGATAACAAGAGGGTTTTTCTGTTGCCATATGCGACAGTTGTGGATATTCACTTGCCCATTTAAGCAGAAATCGGCGATGCAAAGAATGTTCTACGGCCAATTAAATGAACTTTAGTCATATACATATAAATAAAGAAAATAAACAGACAAAAGAATCCTGTACCAACAATGGTTTTAGGACTTCTTACCAAAACAACAAAGATAACACAAAACATCCAAAAAAACAAAACAAAAAAATATTAACCAACGGCTTGTGAAGGTATGAAGCGGTCGAAAGGAATCCACCCCCAACAGCCCCAAGGTCCAGCAAGGGACCGGTACAGTTCGGACTCACACCCTTCCCACTGACCCACACTTGCCAGAAACACACAACTTGACATTATTGAAAACCATCAAATTAAATAAACAGATAAATAAATGTGTCCCAATTTAACACAGAAAAGAAGTCTTCGCTTTTGGTGGCCACCAGCGAACGACAGAAGTAATAGTAAAAATATAGGTCAACCCGCAAAATATTATAGTGTATCAGTACAAATTCAAGTTCTTCTAATAAGAAGAAAATAAATACAAAACAAACCACCTAAATAAAAAATATGAAATACATATACTAAAAAATTAGAGGGGAAATTCCGATAAAAATTTAATAAAATTAAAAATACGAGCTACTTACAATAAAATTTAAGTGAACTAAAGTTAACCATTATGTAGCATTTTTGGCTTCTCTGTCAGCTTCTTCATTACCAATAATGCCAACATGGGCTCTAACCCAAAAGAATTTAATAATTCTTTCATTGGAAATAAAATTTAAAGTAGAAACATAAGTATCTCTGGCCGTATCGTTCATGTAGGAACAGTTAACAACGGAAAGAAGAGCAGCTCTGGAATCCGATACAGTGGCAACCTTGACATTGCACTTACTCCAGAGAGCATCGCATAATGACGCGGCCTGAGAAATAGCCCCTAGTTCCGCTCGGAAAACGGAAGCTTCATCTGGGAGGCGTTCTCTAATAATATCTAGAATAGAGCCCACAGCATCCTTAATAATGAGCGAGAAGTCTACATGATTATCCATTTTGGATCCATCAGTAAAATTATGAAATGAAATAATTCAAAATGATCTGTTCAGGTTAACTTATTGTTAAAAGTAAGACCCAAAATTTTCAAGTTATCTTTTATATTAATTTTCTGCTTATTATTCAATTTCAATATGGGCTTCTTTAAATATTTTTTCCCTGGAAATAATATAGCAGTAGTTTTCCTCGTATTAATGCTCAATTTAATAACATTTGCCTAATTGTGTAATACCTGCCAAAATGATTCCCATATCTTTCCAATCTTATTAATTGAACAGGCCGCAATCAGAACCCCCGGATCATCGGCAAAAGCCTGGACATCAAGAGCACCCTCAATATCCAAGGACCTTTTCCAATCATCATACCTCTCAAAAAGATCCTCCATCACCATTAGCCAAGAGGTCGATCCAAGGTCACTCTCTGGGGGGCGACCCTTAGTAATATATAGATCTAAAAGAATCATTTTATTGTACTGATCTGTCTCTTAAAAAAGAGGAAATTAAAACAAGGAGATTTTCGTACACCTTTTACGTTTTAATACATGCAATATCTGAGAATGGCAGGCATTGTTAAAAGCATTCTCAATATCGATAGAAGCATGTTCCCCAAGCGATTGCGAACAAAAAGGATTAGAGAACGGTTTGTCATAAGGATGCTATGATTTCTTCTAAAACCAAATTGTTTAGAAGAAAAAAGTTTATTGGATTCTAAATAGTGATAAATCCTATTATATAAAAACTTGTCCAGGATCTTACGAATGACCGGCAATATACTAATTGGTCTAAATCTCCTTTAGGTAAGAGGATCACTTTGGCTCTTTTCCAAACTTTGGGGAAAACTCCACTATCTAGACACTTATTAATGAGCTGCACCCAAATATCGCTTAGCGTTTGAAAGATTAAGGGAAGAACCCTAGCACGAACTAAATCAGGCCCAGCAGAGGATTCTAAATTAATATTATTAATTAAATCATTTAATTCAAATTTTGAAATATACATATCCTTTGCTTCTAAATCATCAATATCCTATTCAGTATTAGAAATATCATCATTATTCAAAGACAAGTCATCTGGAAAATACTCATCCAGCAGGGCGTCTGAAGTTTCTAGATCTGAAGTGATCCAAATATTATCTTTTGTTCTTATAGTTTTGGACTCAATTGGTCTTTTCAATTTATTTCCTAAAATTTTAAAAGGAAGACCATAAGGATGCAACGTGGCTTCCTTTTCGTAGAAACTTTTCCAAGACACCCATTTAGCTTGCCTCAAGGACCTCCGATAACCTGCTCTAGCTTCCCTCCATCTAAGCTCAAGTGATATTAACTGTCATTCGGGTCAGGAACTGAAGCGTAAATGTTTTACGAATTTCATCATCCCATGTGACTCCTAGTTTTGCCGTTGTTTGAAGAACCAGGCGCATCGTGAAAGATGTCAAACTCTGTCTATGAAGGACATCATTAGACATCATGTTCTAGCAATTCCGGTAGACGTATTGCGTTCTGCGGTAAATGTTATTTTGCGATTGGAAAGCATTGTTGACAACAATGGAGGACATATTGAACTTTTGTAACGCTGTTCCAGTGATTGTATTGCTACAAGCCACCTATTAGCCATTTTTGTACTTTTTTTTCAATAAACGGCAGCACATCGTTTGGAGTACCTGTTGTCCAAATTTCTTTCCATTTGAGGCCTTACAATGCGCTCCAGAGCCCTCTAAGTAGAGGAACTGTAATTTTAACAACCCTGTATATGTATTTCCACTTTTTGACAATTTTTCCTATTTTTAAAACTTTGTAGTCAGATTGTTTTTAGAGCGTTTGCCACAAACGTTTCGGAGCTTTCAAGGAATTGGTTGAACTACAAATCAGTATCAAAAAAGTCGAAATCTGTTCAGAGGTTTTTAGGGGGCCGACCTAGTGGGGCGTGACCACAAAGTTGTGACTTGCATTACTGCCGTAAATTTTGAGCTTTTCAGCTAAAACTTCTGTGGGTGCTAGATCCCCTTAAGGACTTGGCTGTTATTGTATTTCACCAAAGCGGATTATCCGTTCGAAAATGGCGGCCGATAGAAATTTCAACTTTATGACGTTTTGCTATCTTGAAACCCTTATCCTGACGCTGTTTTTATAGCTTTTGCCACAAACTTTGAACAGCTTTTAGGGCATTTGTGTAACTATAAATAAGTAACAACAAAGTCGACATCTGTTCACGGGTTTTTAGGGGACGGGGCTTAGAAAGTGGGACGTGACTTTGAGTTGTGACGTAGATAACTACTGTAAATTTGAAGCTTTCGGCTAAAACTGACCTTGACTTCGGATGGCTAAATATCAAACTTTATTTTAAAAATATTATTAAAAAATACTATTCACAAATCTCAAGATGTTTCCCTTTGGGAAATACACTTACCGCGGTAGATGCGCGACAGAAATTTGTTTTTTAAAACTCCCTGCGTATGAGTTTCAGTGCCAGCGTTAACTTTTATGTCATTTTAATCCCATATTTAACGTATGTGATTTTTCAATCGTCAAAATCAATATGGAATCGTCGGAATCCTCCAAAACTAGAATAAGCAACAATAAGTTGACAATAAAAGTTAGTTTAAGAAATTCATATGCTGGCATTTCACAGGATTCAAATAAATTTTCTGAGCGCATTAAAAGAAAGAAAAATAAATAAAGCATATAAATATTCATAAACAATGGGTGAGACCAAGTCTCTACTAACAAGTGACATCCTAGAACCGTGGTTCCCAAACTTTTGTGGCGCCCGGACGCTTACAGCAGATCACTAATAATTGGTGGATCACTAATAAATAATGGCTATCCTCAGTGGCGCCCTGGGTGCCGCGACGCACAGTTTGGAACCACAATCCTTAAACAATTGTTTCACTCTCTTTGGTGATCATTAGCTAGAATTGACGTTTATAAATATTTTATGTGCTTTTTTTATTCTTTTAATGCGTTTAGGAAATTCATTTGTGATCGGTGGAATGCCAGTACATGAATTTCTTAATTTATCTTTTGTTATGAAATTTATTGTTTCTTTTTTAGCTTTGGAGTGTCCATACTTATTTCGATGATTGTTTATATTGACTTTTGTACTGAGACCTCTTTACTTGTGACTATTCCTAGCTAAGATGTCACTTAGTAAACATTTGGTCTCACCAATAAAATGTACCTGATTAATGTTGCACTAAAAGTATTTTAATCAATGTTTTGCTAAATCAGTCACTTAAAAGAGATAAATATCGAAATACACAGAATTTGCAGGCAACAGAAAAGTGAGTCATTATTTTCCTGTGATTACGGACCTTTGATTATCGCTTGTTATACACAATTTAGAGAGGACTTGAGATATTACGTTTTATTGTTCTAAGGTATGTGCATGTCTGAGAAAAGCTATATATGAACTAAA
This sequence comes from Thereuonema tuberculata, assembly GCA_023159025.1. Classification (NCBI taxonomy): domain Eukaryota; kingdom Metazoa; phylum Arthropoda; class Chilopoda; order Scutigeromorpha; family Scutigeridae; genus Thereuonema; species Thereuonema tuberculata. The sequence goes on along the minus strand of JAFIDM010004315.1, from coordinate 36,865,345 downwards.
TATAGCAATGTCCCATATACAATGTCCAAATTCGATTTATTTTCTTTCTAAAATCTATTTTTTTTTTTTTTTTTTTAAAAAAGATACATTTTTTAAGAATTTAGTTCAGATCAGTTAAAGCAAAGGAGATTATTTGTTCTAAAAAAATATGAAATTTATATAAAAAAAAAAAACTGACTAATAAAAAAGAAGTGGATTTAGTTGGCGTGTCAACTTTTAAATAGCTGCATCGCAAGTTCCAGTTTTTTTAAAAAAAGACAGTGAATTGAAGCATTACTATGTCTTTTATATTTATTATAGTGATAACAGCGGTTTTCAAAGAATCTTGTGTTGGTCGTTTTCAATTTCTTCGGGT
>JAFIDM010004315.1:36852293-36864890 GCA_023159025.1 Thereuonema tuberculata | reverse complement strand
AAATGATGGCTCAATGTGTGAGAACCTTCCTTTAGTTTGTGTATTTTGTAGTTATTTCTTACTTATACATTGTTTTCTCTGCAATTGAAGGCTTGACTTCTCCTACAGTATTAAGACTGATGAAGACATTATAAGTAATGATTCAACATTTTACATTTGTAAAACTTATTTATAAATTTCATTAAAAAAAAGTGTAGTTTGTTTAAATTGACTTTTCATTGTCAACTGTGACAGTTATTTAATTGCATCCTATGCTATTAACTTTTTTTTATTAACAAATATAAATATAATAATTATCACAATTTATAATAGTAAGCCAATTCCTGGAATTAATTTTGTATCTTTAATGAATGTTTTGATATCAGTTTTACTTTGTGTACATAAAAAAATGCCATGCCTATTAAATGGTTACAACATTGATGAATACTTTATTACGCTTATAATGCAAATAAAATATATATATATTTAAAATAATCAGGTTATATAATCAAACTTTAAATGTGAGTTAATTTTTTTGTTCTACATTGAAAGACAAAAAAAAAAAAGACCAAATAGCCAACTTGTTGAAGTTTTATAACTCAAATCTACAGCAAAAGGTAACAGATTTCCTAATATTTTTTTGTGAAATTGCATACGTAAATTCCTGTCTGAATAGTTCGTTTAACAATTTATCATCTCTATTGATATTGCTATGGAAAAGACCTGGATGTATGTTTTACAGTATGTTCTGGCTTATTTTACATCATAACACACTATATTATATTTCAAAGTAGTATTTTGTTGAATTCCATCATTTATCTTCATAGATTCCTCTTGTTTCCTTCATCCCAGATTACATTTGTTTTGTTCTTAACAAATATATTAAATCACATGAGCTCTTATAAATGACTATCTTTCATTAGTCGATCTTCTCACTGTCATTTTAACTTCCTTTCCAATATGAAAGTGAGACTCATAAAATCAGTCGATCTTTTTGTCTCTCAACCTCATAACTTTTGAACTATTGAATGGGTTTTCTTGAAACTTGGCATTTAAGGACCAAAGATTCTCTAAATTTTATATTTGAAATCTTGGATATTTGGGTCCTTGTTTTAGAAACAAGCATCTATTGTCCTCAAAATGAAAGATGACCGGCGGAAGTTTGAACTGCGCAACCCTCCGGTAGCTGATCAATTATGTTTTCCTGTCACAATGGATGCCCGTCGTCTGTTTTCACTGAGAAAGACATGTTGATAACGCCAAATTAAAACTTCTCTCGACTATTTACCGTTATTTCAATACCAGTTGCTAACAATAAGTATTTATATAAATAAATAAATATATATTATTTATAAATACAATGCTCTTTTGCAAAGTAACAAGCCTTTACCGTAATGGCGACGTCCAGTGATAAACTCATACGGAAGTGCCTGACCAGAGTAATCGATGATACATGCGCAGATCTCACAAAAACAGGGCGGCCATCATTCACTGGGAGCACAATAAAGGAGACTAAAATTCTCAATTGGAAAAGCATTAGAACTGAAATATTGGATTTTTTTTTTCATTATCCAAAAAATAAATAATAAATATTAAAATAAAGTTCCCAGTTCAAAATGAAAATGAGTGGCCCTTCCTCAAAAGAAAAAGCTTTAAGGCAGTTTTTTTGTGATAGCTCTGTCGAGGATTTGGAAGGGTGATTTTGTAGATGTGTTTTCAAACAATGATTTTGAAATCTTTGCATAAGTGTTTATAATGGGTTTATCCTTATAAATATCTGCTTCTTTATCATGACAATGGAAGGTCACATTCAAGTCTTATCAACTTCAGTGAACTTTTTACCTTATAGCTCGGATCTTGTTCATTCAACTGTCTTCCAGTCCCTTTTGCAATAAATAGATGCTACTGTCTACAAATAGACACCCAGGCCCTCACATCTTAATCATCTAAGGTCACACATTTGAAAGGAGGCTATTAAAAATAGGTAATTACCTGAAATTTTGGTTACCATGGGTGACATATTTAAGTTTTGTAAAGCAATTTAATGAATGAAATATGAATGAGAAAAAAAAGTTAACTTACTTTCTGGGCAACCCTTTGTATTTTCTTATAGAATTTTAAAATGAAGACGTGATAGTTTTGTTTAGCAAAGTAGTTAATAGAAATTTTAAATATAAATTTTCAAATTGGCATTTCTTTTCTCATTTTTACGCTCTTTTGAAGTTGGTGTTTTTCCTACCTATTTTCAGAATGGCCGTCTAAGACAAACAATAACTACAGAAAAGCAGGAGATAAGATGAAACGAGTGCAAGTGGGACTGACCTTCTTGAACCTTATATTGTATGTGCAAATTTTTTGGGGGGGAGCTATTGCATGCAAAATTCTTTTTAAGAAATTCAAAATTTTAATTGATCTATGATTATATCTAAGAGGATTGATTAAAAAGTAGTGATAACGCTGCAAGTAGCATCTGCGACAATCGTAGTGCACTCTGGTGATAACACAAAACATTATAAAAAGAAAGCTTTTTGCAAATTGGACAGTAATTTAAGTTTTTGTTTGAAATGGAAGAAGTACCGTACAGATCATGTACAGTATATGGATTGCCCAAATGAAAGTGATACTCTTTGGTTATTTCAGTAATGGTTTATTGGTTGGAATATGTGAACGTACAGGAATTACTAGTGATATATGGGTTACATATCTGTTACATATAGTTGTCTTGTCTGTTCAAGCAATTGTGCCAGCTTATCATTAGATTATGGATACCCCGAGTGAACAATGTCTGTGGCTGATTGTGAACCAATCTTCAAAGGCGTCATGGACCTCAGCATCATTGGCGAACCGGCGGCCCTTCAGAACTTTTTTTCAGTGGCCTGAAGATGTGGTAGTCTCAGGGCAAAAGGTCGGGGATGTTCGGTGGATGGTTGAGGACCTCCCAGCGGATCTTGTCCATGGCAGCAAATGATTCCACAGTGATCGCTAGGTGTACTTGGCCAAGTCTAGGCATGTTCTCAGTGTTCACAAGTCCTTCACAAAATGCACTATCTGAACACTGTACTGTGTGACAGACACTCATTCCCATACATATTCTTCATACAATGATAAATTTCAGCACCACTAACACCTTCTGCCTTCAAAAATTGAATAACTGAACGTTGGGCATAATTGGACTGATCTATGTTGTGACACTACACATGTAAACAGCACACTACACCATCAGACAGTACCAACTGCTTCCTCACATACAACGCCACCTACCGGAGTAACACTAAGCTCTGTGGAATGCAGCTACAATGCTCCTACAAGAATTTTAGTTTTATCTGGGCAACCCTTAAATAATTGTTGTTTGAAGACTGTCCAAAGTATGTTTTGTTTACCGTTTTGTTGTTTACCTTCGTAAACAACAAAATTGAGATTGTACATGGATGCAATGCAAAGAAATGTTGGTTAGTACTAAGGGATGCTTGTGGGAATGAAGCACTACCCTATCGGACAGTTGCACGATGGGTGAAGGCATTTCGCTGTGGTTGAGAAATCCAGCAAATAATCCATGATTGGGGTGGCCTCAAATCCCACAGAAGATACAGTTTGCTCAATCTTTAATTGATTGTGATAGGCATTGGACCATGCACCAATTGGTAAATGATATTTGAGTAAGTCTTGCCACTATGCATCAAATTCTGCACTATTTCCTTGGCATGCGAAAAATTGCAGTAAAGTGGGTCCCTCATCATCTCACAGAAGTGCAGAAGTAGCACAGATATGCCAGCAGAACTTCATCGGGATTTATATAAGGAGGAGGATGCATTTCTTCGTCAAATCATTACCATCAACAAAACTTGGGCACAGGTCTATGAACCGGCACTAAAACGACAGTCAAATGAATGGAGGCGTAAGGAATCCCCACATCCACAAAAATTATAACAAAAACCCAGTAAAATCAAAGCAATGATGATTGTTGCCTATGACATGGATGATGTTATCCTTCATCAGGCTGTTCGAAATAATCACACTGTGAATGCTGAGTATTATCAATGGTTTCTGGAAAAATATCTCCATCCTGTATTATGAAAGGAATGCCGACATTTCATTAAAGGCAATCCACCATTATTCATTCACTATAATGCTCGTTGTCATGATGTCTAACTGGTGAAGGAGCTTTTGTCCCAATTGCATTGGGAAACCTTAGATGACTCACCTTATTCCCCTGACATGAGTCCCTGTGACTTTGATCTGTTTCCTAAATTAAAAGTAATCACACGAGGACAACACTTTCGTAATGTTGCTGAGATTCTTTGTGCATTAAACCAGACTATTGTAGCTATCAACAGAAATGGATCTGGTACGGCATCCGCTGTCTCCTACAGATTTGGAAGGTTTGGATTTTGGAAGGTTATCTGGCCAATGATTATATTGAAGGATAGCGATGTTCAATTATATCTAACTACCAAAACTTATCTATTATAAACCTGTTGCCACTAAGTTTTGATCAACCCTCTTAAAAGAGTCGCCCTTATTTTTTTCAATAGTATTTTGATTTAGCATTAATATATCTGTTTCGTATTAAAATGCAAGAATTAAATGGAAAGTAATGTTCTGGAGAGATTAATGTTATTTTTTTTTTAGGACAGAAAAAATAACATTATAATTTATACAAAATTTTTATAAAACTACAGAATAATTCACATAAGTTAGAATTGGTTAACTTATAGAGAAAGAGCTGTCTTTGCATCAGTCTTTGCATCTACAATCTTTAAAACTTTTTAAAAGACTAGCATTAATTTTTTGTTTTAAGAATAGAAAAGGTTAAAATATTAAAAATGCAGTAGATATACCTTTAAATTTTGGAATATTATTGGAAAGGTGAGAGATATTTCATGTATGATTAGTTAAATAATTATTGGATTAATTGTAAAAAATAATCCTATCATATAAACAAAATAATAATCATTTCAATTAGTTTACTATTTTAATCCGTTCTATGAACCAAAGAGCTGCTACTTCAGGAAACTTCTGAAGTAGATTAGATTACTTGTGAATATGGGTGGCTTGACAGCCGAGCACGTCGACCTGAAAGATCTTTTGTGCTATCCCACGGAAAGAAGGACAGACGGAAGGATAGTGTGAGAAATGCAGGGGAAATGGGAGAACCCCGGGAAAAATTGCCCAGCGCGGATCGCCACCATCAACGAAACCCACATGAGAACGAACCCGGTACTCTGATGTGAGAGGCCAGTGTCTTAGCGACATCGCCAACCATGCGGCCTAACTTCTGAAGTAAGTACTGCTTGTTTTTGTTTACGAGAACCTTCAGCACTTTTGCGCATGTGACAGGTCTCCTTCGATTTCATCAAAATAGGGGTGAGGAGATATTACCCTCTTCAACTGCTGAAACTGTAGCTTCACTATCTGCTGAAATAGTGGCTTTACTATCATACTCAGTGTCACTTTCTTCAGTGTCTGTTAATGAAATTTGCAGGAATTCACACATTTCTTCAATAATCGCATCTTTTCCCCAATATTTTAATTCAAGTTTTCGAACGTGAGTGCCCATCTCAGTGTATCACCCCTCTGCGTAGTAGAATCGTCCGTGAGTGGTGGGTCTGGCTTTCGAAAACGAACAGTGTAGGTTCTTTCACAACTTTACTTTTATAAACAAATCTCATTATTAATTCAATAAAAATAAGAGTATTGAAATACCTCTTAAATGTTAATTTCATTCAATTAAAATTAATGAATTATGTCAACCAGCAGCTAAAAGGGATATTTTCTAACTTCCGAAGCTCATGAATTATTATGGATAATTTTAATTTACTTAGCATTTCGCCACTATTCATTACCATTTTAGAATACAAGGGTAATAGAACTCAAAGCAGATTAACAATAAATGCAAATTAAAGGGAACTCCGTTTTTTACTAATAACTCTCATAGATGTTGAAATAGATTTTTGCTACAACTATCCTCTCAATTTGAACATTACATTCGTGTGATAGCAGGACTTGTCTATTCTTCCTCAATTTTGTAAGGTAATAAATGAAATCAATCTAGATAATGTGTAATCACAACATTCTTTTATCAGGCTAAGATGGAAGTCAAAGAATTCATATTCAAAATGTATTTATTTACTATTATTTTATTTTACACATTGTACATTTATTTAAGTAGTGAAAACTATTGATCAACGATGGAGAATTAAACAACAATAAATAATAGACTTAAAAGAACTGGAAAAATTTATGTGAATATTCAACATTATTCACGTAAATTCAGTATTCATTCAGTAACATTAACATTGTACATTTATTTTTACAAAATATAAAAAGCATGGCACATCATTACTAATAGAAATTTAATACAAAAAAGGACACGCACACACATTAGTTTTAAGTCTGTAATGGCTTTGTATTGACTTTCATAAATATCAATTTTGTCTCAAGACTATAACACTTTGACCCCATGTCAATGGATGGACTAATCCTGTGGCAGGAAACAAAAACATTGTGGCTTCAGTCATTTTGTAAAGAGGGAGTTGAAGCTGCTGCCCAATGTCTTACGATGCAAAGACGCTTGTGGAGGAAACAGAGAAAAGTCCTGCGTTATTGATTTAGTTTTACTTATTTGGAGATTGGATAAATAATAAATGAGATACAAATTGGCACACAGTCCTTTTGAATTATTCCAGATAAGAAGATTCGCATTGAATATAAAGTATCCGGATGGATTCTAAATAGACTAACCCTGTTTGTTTAATCAGCAATCTAAATAACCTTAAAATGATAAAATGAATGGAAAAGTTTTTAAATTACATTCCTATTTCTTGATATTAATTAGACTGAATAAAATAGAGTGGACTTAAAAAACAATATTTATGTATTTTAAACTGTTTACAAAAGTTTAAATAAGACACCTCTACTTAATTCTTGTTGTTTAAAAGTTGTATTTGCAAACTTATAATAAGAAGATCATAAATAAGAAAGAGCATAAAGAAAACTTTTTATTGAAATCTCACTTTAGAATAGGAATTTTAATTATTAGTAAAATTTTAAACGTATTTATAGAAAAGAAAAATGACTTGAGGGTAGTAATCACTGCACAGAGGCATTTGCGTTGATCACTTTTTTTTTTTTTTAACTCTCTTTATCTTCATTTACGATTATGTTGGAGATCTGCTGCTCCATCTTTTACTGAGAATCAAGGATTTTTTTTTGTGTATCTTTTGATGTTATTAATTTTGATATTAAATCTTGAATCATTAATCTGACATCAAAAATCAACAGCATTTAAAGCAAGGAATAAATTAAAGGGTATTGATTTAATAACATTGAATTAAAAAAGAAGATTACAGTCAAATAAATATTTTTACAGCAAAAGAAAAAAAAACACAAAAAAGTAATTACTGTCTTATTTTATTCATCTAAAATTATTTATGCTCAAAATCAAAATAAGAATGTAAGGGAATCGGAAAAATGTCAGGATTAAATTTTCAGACAAAATGGATTCTATAGAGGTGGTAATTGGAAAATTGGAAGTAATGTAGATTTCAAAAATCATGCTTTTTATCAAGTAAATTTGGTAGTGCAAATTAAATTCCTCATATTTTAATATCTTATGTTTATTGGCACAATAAGTTTTAGATACTGTGTAGTAGGTTTTGGTAAATGTTTTATCTTCCTTTTCTCCTTCAAACAATGTATTTAAACTCTGAATATCGACACTTCCTCCAACTATTAAGTAGACATCCAAGTAACTTAAGGAAAGGTTGATGACAACAATTGCTTAGCTTAAGCCTTCAATATTTTGGAATATCTTTAACATCCACAACTTTACATTTCATATAGAACATGCAGGATGTACTGCCCGTGATGGAAACAAAAAACTTCATGAACTGTATTTTGTGCATAAGAATAATTGTAGTTCATTCTGAATTGTGTTTACATTTATTTCAATCTGAATTCTTGTGACTAGAAAAGCTTCACTAACTCATAAATACAGTAAAAGCGCCTGTTAAAAGCCAACTAACGGAACAGACATTAAAATCAAAAATTGTACTACATAAAACTTAGATACAAGAATGCTTACAAATCATTCTCGGGGCACGTCTTGGGTGGAGGGTTTTCTTCTAAGACTTTTTCTCTTGACTTACGAAAAAGCATCTTAAAAGAATTAGTGAGTCTTTTACTTATGGGACGTAGATGAGTATCGTCTTTATCTGCCAGGTTTCCTTCTGAATGTCCACTTCTGTGGCTCAGGCGCACAGGAATGTCAAGATAATCAACTGATGGTTGCCATAAGAAAGGAGGAGGGCGCTTTTTTGGCTTGGAAGGTGTTGAATCACTCTGATAAAAATCTGACCATGAGCGAGACAAACCACCCTGAGTGAGAACTTTTAAGTTTTCTTGACTGTTTCTTTCTTTCTTGACTGTTTTTGTACATTGAATAATGCATGACCTGGACTCGAGTCTTTTCCTTGGCTTCTTCTTACGATGCCTCCGAACAGAGTTCTCAACTTCCACATCACTGTCATACAACATTCCCTCGTCACTTGTGTTGTCGTTGGATTTATTGTCAGCTGAGTTTTCTATATTGAATACTTCAACTTCAATTTGGGGTTCCCTATCACAAATATCTTCTTCTGTTTCTGGTTCTTCAATAGTGGGTAGATCCCTCTGTTCTTGTCTATCCTTAAGCATAATTTCAGTTTCATAGTTCGTTTCCAAATCTTTGGGTGGTACAATATCATTGTCTTCGCAACTGTCTTCTGTGATGGTGATCATAGTTTTGCCGTTGGTTCCATTACTGCGTTGCTGCTGTTCTTTAGAAGAAACTATACCATCAGAATTTTTGCGCTGAACAGCTGTTGCTTCACCTGTGGGTTCTTTATATCTTTTCCAACTAGCCAAGAAGGAGATGTTGCGCCAGCTTTCTGCTGATGAACGTCGAGAGGTGCTTCCCATTCTGAAGATTCGATTGTGATATCTGGGAGATCCATTCGTCTGAGTATCTAAAGAATAGAAAAAGAAATAAAAAAAACTCAGAATGAAGAAAGCATTGGTAATAAAACTAAACATAGACATCATAAAAATAAATATAGGTTATTCTATTAACAAGACATTTATGTAACTTTTGTGATGTTAATAACATATCCATTATTAAAGAAATGAATAAATTAAACCCTCAGTTTACAAGGTGATCATCATTCTGTACAATACAGTGTGAATGGATATTGAGAACAAATGAAATATCTAAGAAAGAGGAATTAAATTTTATACTACTTTAGAAATATTAGATTTCTCTTAGATTTATTAGATATCCTAATAAAATTTAACAACACAATTAAAATTAAACAAAACTTTTGAAACTGCTATGAAATTTTAGTGATGATGATGATGATGCTAAAGGTCAACTTATTTTTTTAATTCATTTTATAATAAATTTTAGTCAATATTATGCTTTAGCTCTTAACCAAAAACTTAGCAATATTGCTATTAATTCATCTCTGCCATGTAATGCTGGCTTTATATTTGCTTTCTCTCTCTTACTGCAGATGGCCATTTCAAACTTTTGAAAAAAATCCCTAACATGTTGTTCTTTTGTACAATTTACCTTTCACTGACCAATGAAGAGAAAACCATTAAATATAAAAACAAAAACATACCAATGGCCGACTATACAGTATATTTGACAAAGAGATGGAACATTTTAACTTTGACTGAGACAAGATCTTTTTGGTAATCGTTTGATTATATTAATGGAATTAGACCAGTGTCTTTCATTTTAATTTGTTAATACCACATGAATAACTGATTTCAATTTGAGGCAATTAAGATAAAAATTTGTGATGATAAAACGTAGTGATCATAAGTCCATAAAAGAAATTCAGAATAATATTAAAGGAAAAGCCTTTAATGATAGGAAATAAAAGAATAAAAATAAATATGAATTTCCTTAATTACTCAGATTTAGTTGGGTTAGCAACATTTTTAAGTTTTTGAATGATTTTGGGGAATGACAGGGACCAAAGGTAAGTTACATAAAGGTTATACAGGGTGTTCAGAAATGGTAGACAAAGCGAAGAGATACAGATTCCAAAGGTCATTTTGAGTTGAAAATGTTCTATGACATTTTGTTGTACTGGCCGTAGTTTTAGAGTTAGGAAATGAATGCTTTGGGAATGGTCCCTAATCAAAGAAAGTTCAGTTCTGACCATTTTCAGCATTTTTTTTAATTATCATACCGGTTTTCAGTCATGACATTTGTTATCGGGATTGCTTTTTGTAATATAACCTTTACCTTATTTACTTACACTTCCTAATGTGAACTGAGCTTTCTTTGATTAGGGACCATTCCCAAAGCATTCATTTCCTAACTCTAAAACTACGGCCCGTACAACAAAATGTCGTAGAACATTCTCGACTCAAAATGATCTTTGGAACCCGTATCTCTTCACTTTGTCTACCATTTCTGCATGTCTACATTCTGCTATTGCATTAGCAGTAATACAAATAACCCCACAAGACCTGCAAGTTGTCCTATCTATCTTTTGTATCACCCGGATGCTTCTAAAAACTCTGTGACACTACCAGTATTCCACAAAAAAGGAAGACAAATAAAGATTTTTTTTTTTTTTTTAAATAAGTGTTTATTTACAATTTTTGTAGATATGTCTTTTTGCGGAAGCAGAAATTGTTTGAAGATTAAGTGCTTTAGACTAAAATGTTAAATTTGAAGAAAGTGCAAAAAAAAAAGCATCTTAATATTTGGGCAGTTTCAAGTACTAGGATCACTCAAGTGTTTTGAGATGTAATGAACTGATTACCTATTGTAAAAACAGCTTCGTTTATTAATGAACTCAACAAATGACAGTTTTAAGCAATAATTTATCTGATTCTGATTCAGGTCATCCTAAGAACCTAAAATTCATATAAAATATTATTAGTAAATTTAAGATAAATATTTTTATCTTTTCATGATTTTTGTAAAATTTTTAGTAGAAATTAAATAAATAATATTGTAAATTTACTTTTTAAAGTAAGGAAAATTTTCACCTTACTAATGAAATTTTGATGGAAATAAAAAATAGAAAGTATGTTTTCGAAATGTCATCACTCGAAAGATTAGATGTCATCTTTTGGAACTATTTATTGTTCTTAAATGTTTCATTGGTTTTTACATTTTTTAAAAAAATTAGATCCAATTTTTATTATCCAAAAGAAGGCATAGGATTGGATTCTATATCAAGCCAAATGTAAAAAAAAAAAAAAAAAATGTTTTCTGGTGGGTTTGTCCTCAAAAACCAGACAATTGTTTTGCTGACTTGTGTACTTCAATAAGAAAAGTATCGGATAGTTTGATATTATTTGAACGCAGTCTACCAAACACACTTGTTCATAAGAGGTTCCTTAAATTGGTCACTTAATGACCAAGGGATTTAGAAAAACGATGATCTGTAATAACTCAATCAAGGATCATAGCAGATATAAATCGTTTTTTGGTATGCGTGCCTTTAATGAAAAGGGAAGAAAATCTATAAAAATGCACAATTTCGTTAGAATTGTTTGCTTTTCACGCATTGAGCCATCATCAATAGCAATCTGGGACAGCTGTTTCGTCCTTATTAGGACTCATCAGCCAGATTTAGCTTCGATGATTGAGCTCCGAATGTGTGAATACCTATGTCCTGTCTTCTGCTCTTGGAAGTGGGAGCCGGTTGAAAGCAAACAACAAAAGAAAAAACGCTGTAACCAGTACAGGAAAATTACCTCGGCCAGCTTTGCGCTGAGCTCGAAAGGCATTTAATAAAGGCATAAGAAGTGAAGGAGATAGCTGAATTGGATGTAGCATTCACTAACAATGATGTAGCACGGGGTCATTTAGCTATCACAAACTATAAGGGAGATATTCAGCTTTGTCTACCTTACTCTCTGTAGTCCATTTTCAATCAGCGCTAGAATTCCAATCCAATCCTAAAAGATAAATGGCATCTCTGTATAAACTATAACTAATTAGAAATAATGAAGTGGAAATTTACGCTTGTTTTTTTTTTTTTTTTTTTTTTTGATTTTCAGCATCTCAAAGCTTTTGAGCAATCCTTGTAATTTAAACGTATTTTGTACTTCTAATTTCAAATAATAACTACCTAAAAGTAAATCTATAATTTTTTTGGTAATAAAAAAAAAATGCTTAAATGTTATCCCAAATAAAATGTCTTCCTCAACTTTTCATTCAAATTTTGTTTCAAACTTGCCAATAGTTTAAAGCTTAAAAATAACAACAGTATTAGCTTGGATATTTTTCTTTTATTTACTTTTGATAAAACTGATGGAGTTTAGATTAGGTATAAGAGCTAATCTTTTGTGAATGTCTTGTTCTGAATATGTGGTTAATAGCATGAAATCAAATGTATGAGTAAGAATTATGCGAGAGTTAAGAAGCGAACACACCATGAGAAAAGAGGGATCAAAGCGTATCTTTCCTGTTCCAATCAGAATTCTTCCAATGGCTCCGTTGGTTCGATGGTTGGAAGGGCTCGGTCTCAGCCCTGGACTTCATCGATGCAGAAACTTCAGCTGGTGAACGCCAGAAAGAAAGAATTAGTCAAGATAGAAAAGCATGGG
>JAFIDM010004315.1:36800700-36842032 GCA_023159025.1 Thereuonema tuberculata | reverse complement strand
AAAAGGTAAAATAGGACAGAAGTCATCATGAGAGAGGACTTCCAAAAGGTAACTGAAGGAAAGAGTATGGAGTAGTAAGGTTTCAAAGAGTATAAAGGACACGTCTATACGACTGGTAATGAAGCCATTTTGAAAAATGAGACAGAAAGACAAGAAGGTGGATCTGAGTAACTTGATTAATGTTACTAGTAGAACATCAATGGGCAAATGGAGTAAGAAAGAGCAAAGACAAGAACAAGGACACTGTGGATGTAAATATAGGAACCACAGTCATAGTCTACTATGATTAAACAATCAGTAGTGAAAACATGAGAAGGATAAAAAAGAAGGAAACAATGGAATGGATTACTAGTCTTTGCTAATGTAGTCATTTTGTCTCTGAGCTCCTGATCTGAGCATGAGATGGAACCGATTAAAACAGCTGCAACAAATTATTATTTTTATTATTTATTAATTATGGATCTTAACTGTGTGAGGAGTTTCAAAAAGCAAAATCATGGATAAATATCCCTTACATTTGAATTAAGAAGTGGGACAGGAGAAAAAGCAAATGTCCTTCAGAGGTAGAAATCAAGGACTCAAGGGCTAATCTGGGATTATAAGGATTAGCAGAAAATGGATGATCTAATGGAGATATGCAAAAGTGTGAAGCTGGATAGATTGAAATATCATAATGTAATAAGAGGGAACAAATCTGAATAAATGCATCTGGTTTAACAATAGATTTATGTACCTTATTGAACGAAAACTTCAGAATTGAAGATCCCACAAAAGAGATTCTCAAATCTGGATCTTTCTTTCAGTTTGTTCTTTAAGGCATTTCTACATCCCGTGATACAGGGATGTGAAATCTACAACTTTTTGGAAAAGATCCCAAAAAAGTTAGGAAAGTGCATGAGTAAATGCATAGCTGATAAATGTAGAAAGGATAAATCTGTCACAAATACCATATCACAAAAAAAAAAAAAAAAAAGGATGCAAGTTAGGAATCAAAGATAATTACTCAAAGGCAAACAGATCCAAGCATTGATGGACAACAGCTCTGCATTAAAGGCTGACTATAGGATTTCTTGAGCAAAAGCAAGGGCTTTTATACAAAATTTGGAGCTAAGAAATTGAAATCTGCATAGATGTGAATCGTACCATATAAAGTTAAAAAGGATTCAAAATACATGAAGATAGATAGACCAAACAAAACAAATGAACTTGTTAGTGTAGATAAATTCTAATTATGTTCAATGTATATAAAGATTTTAAACATATTAATCAAAACACAAAATTCACTCAACATTTACAAATAAGGCATGTCTTGGAAACAGAAAAATCTAGAAAAAATTCTGATTTTTAAACTTACTGTATAAATCACCAATTAAAGTATAAAAAGAAAAACAAAGAAAAAAGAAGAAGATAATTATACTTACGTCCAGAAATCTCTGTATTACTTGCTTTATTATATAAAGGGCATTCTTTATCAGTATTGATGTGACCCCATTTATGACACTTAATACATCTAACATTTCTTACCTAGAAAATTGAAAGTATGTGTTATTATAAATTTAGATAGTGTTATAAATTTAGTTTGTTACAATACTTATATGAATTATTATTATAATTTTAATACAATGTTAATGGGAACTGCATCTGTACAAAAATTACTATATAATTTTAAATCAAAGTTATTTGTGGTTGTGGGGTCATTTTATATCACTTTAAACCAGTGTTTCCCAACCTTTTTTGTGCTATGCCCCACCAGATTAGGTGTTAAGGTATTCACCTTGATTAGGTATTCACAACAAAAAAAAAGACTTTTTTAACTTTAACAACCAAAAAAAAAATTAGCCATTTTCCAATTGCCCCACTGTGGGGCATGTGCCCCATGTTGGGAAACAGGGCTTTAAACAATTTAGTCACCATTCTCCATCAAACTTAATGAAATTTTACTAGCAGACACAAACTAAGGAAGAATTTCAGCAAAAGTGCAGCTTTGTTTACTGTAAAGTTTTAGTAATACAGTTCCCAAAAAATCTGAGAAAACTTTAGCAAAAGTTTCAAAAGAGAGATAACACCACTTAGTCAAAGAGTGTAGAATATCTTAAAAATCATTTAGTTTTAAATCACAATACACTATTTCTACATTTTTCTTTAAAGTGAATCTCGATCAAAGTCAGTGACTAACATTATCTCTATTTAACAACGACCTAGTATTTTAAGGATTACAACTTTGAACTACACAGGATGCTTCGGAAATGGTAGATAAAGTGAAGAGATACGGGTTCCAAAGGTCATCTAGAGTCGAAAATGTTCTATGACATTTTGTTGTACGGGCCGAAGTTTTAGAGTTAGAAAATGAATGCTTTGAGAATGGTCCCTAATCAAACAAAGCTCAATTCTGGCCATTTCAGCATTTTCTTTAATTATTATACCTGTTTTCAGTCATGACATTTGTTATCCGGACTGCTTTTTTCAATAATCCTTTATTTTATTTATTTACACGTCCTAATGTGAACTGAGCTTTCTTTGATTAGGGACCATTCCCAAAGCATTCATTTCCTAACTCTAAAACTAGGGCCATACAACAAAATGTCATAGAACATTTTCGACTCAAAATGACTTTTGGAACCCGTACCTCTTCGCTTTGTCTACTATTTCCGAAACGACCTGTATAATTGGAAAAATTTATTGAATTGCTTACTTGAATTCCAAATGGTTGATCACGTATATCCTTGTTATCTTTAGCAAATCTGAAATTTAAAAAAATAAATAAATAAATGTTAATTCAAATAAGTGCAAACAAAAACTTAAATAGTTCCAAACCACAATCTTTATGCAAATTTAATTATTCTCATAGTCTTTGAGTTTTCTATCTACAAATACATATTTAACTAGTACAGAAGCTATGAAGATGATTTCAAATATACAGTGTAACAAAACTTCATTCTTGTAAGGAAAAAAAAAAAGGTTTTTATCATTAAAACTGCATAGCAACAGGCCATGCAGGCTACGGGGTATGCAAGAGAGTTTAGGCTCCCAGAGATTCTAGATCAACAATAGTAGTTGAGGTCGAATGGTCAGCTTGAGGCTTGTCTGTGTTTAACCCCTAAGTAAGAAACTCAGTACTATTTGACAGAGGGCTGGGAGAATGCTAGGATCCATCTGGAGAAGAAATAACAACGCAAAAATCCCTACCACTGCTGGTAATTGAACCTGGGCTCCTCCAGTCCAGTGCTTAAACAACTGGATTACCGGATGTTAATTTTATTATTACTGTGTAATGTTCTTTCCATAAAAATTAAGTTAATCCACAAAAGATGATATTTCTAAATTAGAAGTTGTAAGAACATGTAAGATACTCAATCATAATCAATCTTTAACAAAAAAAAAGTAGTCGGAGAAACTTTTGGATCACTTTGAATTGCAAATGATTGAGCAAGTGTAAGATTCTTAAAATTGATTATCTTCTACCAGAAAGAAAGCACAACTTATTTCCAAGAAGATGATGCACTATCGTATTTTAATCATAATGTCCAGAAATTACCTGACTTGTAACCTTATTAATGGATTATCATGCATAGTAAACATGAATGGATCCCTTGCAGTCCAGAACAGTTTAGAACATTTCTAGAATATTTTCTGTGAAGCTATTTAAAATTCATAGTCTATTACAAATGAATACAGAAAAATCATTAGAACACAATACAGTGCTATCACCCAATTTAAGACTACACATACTTAAATGCATGAATGCACAAAGAGTTCAAATCTAAATATTTATTTATTTGTATTTTGAGTAAATTTCATTTTTATCTACAAGAATAGATTTTGCTATTCATATTAGATTCAATAGACAAACAAGTGGAAATATACTCATGGACAAAAAAATTAGCGCACCAAGAAATAATTGCGGGATCATAACGAAACTTGCAATGAAGGTACATGTCGGGGAGATATGCAAATGATTAGAAATGCAGCGTGATTGCGCATTACGTACAGCCGGTAGAGGGCATTGAACATCGTACTCTGTGGAGTATAAAACAGGTAACCAAAGCTTGTTTGAGTGTGCTGAATCATTTACAAAGGAAGAGCTGAGGTAGACATGCCATTATGCCGTGTTCGAAGACAGTATACGCAGTTGTCGCAGTTTGAGAGAGGGAGAATCGTCGGGATGATGGAAGCTGGGTGGTCAGCTAGGCGAGTAGCTCGTCAATTAGGATGCTCTGATTGTGTTGTGAGGAGGTTTTGGGACCAGTGGACCCGAGAGATGTCATGTACACGAAGACCAGGCTCAGGACGCCCTCGACAGACCAGTCGTGGAGAAGACCGCCACATAGTCAGAAATGCACACGTAGAGCCAACTGCTTCATCGGCCGCCATCCAGGCACAGGTAGCACCTTTACTAGGGGCCGCTGTGTCTTCTCGAACCATACGAAGGCGCCTGGCTGAAGGATAGTTGGTATCGTGGCGCCCATTACGTGTGCTGCCCTTGACGCCCACCCATCGACGCCTCCGTTTGGAGTTTTGCCGTGCACGAGGAAACTGGACTGCAGCGGAATGGAACCAGGTCGTCTTTAGCGACGAATCCAGATTCAATCTCGGCAGTGATGACAATCGTGTTCGTGTGTGGAGAGCCCTGGTGAACGCTTCAATCCTGCCTTTGCTGTACAGCGACACACCGCTCCCACAGCTGGTGTGATGGTATGGGGTGCCATTGCCTACAATACACAGTCACCCCTAGTATTGTTCCGTGGCACCATGACAGCCCAGCGGTATGTTCATGAAATCCTGCAACCACATGTGTTGCCACTCATGCAACGGCTCCCAGGAGCCATTTTTCAACAAGACAATGCTCGGCCTCATACGGCAAGGGTGTCACAAGACTGTCTCCGCACTATTACTACCCTTCCTTGGCCTGCCCGATCCCCAGATTTGTCCCCAATCGAGCATATCTGGGATCATTTGGGACGACGAGTTGGGCATCCCACGAGTTTGAACGAACTAGAGGCAAGGTTACAGCAAATATGGAATGAAATGTCTCAAGACATCATACAGAACTTGTATGACTCAATGCCCGATCGTATCGCATCGTGCATTCGTGCTAGAGGGGGTCCAACGGAGTATTAACTCCTCCGTTCTTTTGCCTTTTTCTCTTAAATAAATTATCCTTTTTCTTTGATTTTCTAATCATTTACTTATATCAAAGTAGTCGTTACGTATGTAAATTTTCGTTTCATTTTGACGACTCCTTCTTGGTGCGCTAATTTTTTTGTCCATGAGTGTATATTAAGTGATCAATTTCTCTCGCCCTAGTACTGGAACTGAGAAGTTAGAGAAGTTTAAACAAAATATAACAACATAAAAGCCTGACCTATAAGAAAATTTAACAGTAAGAAGAATCAGGAAAAAAATGTGACCAGAAATTAACCATTATTAGCATTTGGAGTAACAATAGTAGTACTGCAATCCTTTCTTGCATGAATGTGAATGGATTTTTACAGTTTTTCGAAGTTCTTTTCATGAGAAATGCATTTATCAAAACTGGAATAACTAAAAACCAATGAGATTATGTTGTTTAAATGCGAGTCCCATCAAAACATTTTGTTGATTCCAATGCAAGAACATGAAAGAAAAATTATCTTTGTCTCATTTTTTTTTTTATTGTTCTTATAGAAAAGAATTAAAAAAGGAAACTTCATAATTCTGTTTTAGAAGAAATTGATCATTAGAAGTTTCTTTCCTTTCGTTGTGAACTAGAACTAGTTCCTATTCTGACAATGGAATTAGAACTACAGTAGAGCATCGATTATCCGATTATCAATCAACCGAAACATCGGTTAACCAAAAGTGTTTCAGTAGACCAAAAATCTAAAAAATTAATTTGCAAATTAAAATTAAAAAACTTAATTTCTTTCCGAGTGATAGGTCTGATGATAGGGCATAGTTCCCGAAACGCGTAACGACAAAACAATGCATCGAAGTAACAGGATGGATTTAAAATAAGGTAATTTATTATCTAAAACGTGACTTGGACCATAATTAGCAATGTTTAAAATACAATATAAGATTTTGTGTTTAATATGTATCACTGTTTCTGTATTTCATACTGCTCCTGTGACACTGGTACGATTTTTTCATAAATGATTGGCTATCCGAAATATCAGTTATCCAAACACCACCCGTGCAGCACTGCTTCGGATAATCGATGCTCTACTGTAAATTCTTATTTTTTATTTTTTTAATGGAACTTTCTGAAAGTTCTTTGATTGCAGTTTGATAGCATATTTAACAAATGAAGAACTGCCTGCCAGAAGTTCACAAGTCCATTTTTCAAAATTTCGAGATACTTGAGATAAAAAGTAAGGAAAAATAGCTGAAATCATGAATTCAACATTAATATCTTGAAACTCCCTCAATGTAATAAGTCAATGACCAGCTACATAATATGTAAATATCTTTCTGTACCCAAATAATTACAGAAGGGAGACAAAAAAATTAGCATGGACTTACATACTTTTGCCAAGAAACCTAGCTGAAATGTGCACTTAATGATTGAGTCATTCCACGTCAGATCACCTGATCATCACACCATCACAGATTTTTATGAAAATTTATTTGCATGTAAAGGGTCGTAAGATAACACATTCGCAAAATATGGGATTTTTTGGTTAAATATTTGCCAAGATATGATTTTTTGAATTTTTTTTTATTTTTTTGGTGCCACGCCCCTTTTTTGACGTATTTTCTTGAATATCTTAGTTAAGTTATTTTTAACGTGCTCTATTTCATACTTATAAATATCATTGAAAATACAAGTGAAAACTCTTAAAAAAGCACTATTTTATAAAACTAAAAGTATATATCAATACAATAAATAAAATAAATACATATTTGCAGTAAAAATCTGTATGCAGGAAGCTTTTCAGTCATTTTTACAATGGATATTCTTTGAATATCTCATCTCCTAATCAATCAAATGGAACCAAAAATTCCAACGAAATTAGTCCAGGACTAATAGTTTTGTAATAATGGAAAGCATGTAAGCATTTAGGAAAAAATTTAAATTGCCTTGTGTGGCAACTTTTAAAAATTTGAGATTTTAACCCAAGTCTAAAAAAGGTCTAAAGTAACTGAAAAAAAAATAATGAAGATGGTGTTTTGCTCCTGAGCTTGGAAAAAAAAATTGCAAAATTGGCATTCTTATCGAATCGCGTAAAGAAATATCCAACAATTATTACTTTGTCATTGCATATTTATTTACTAAATTCAAGTTATTCCTTGCTTTAGTCATAGCTCTGTAAGCAGTAACTCTCATTTATAGCCACGTAAAACCCATATTTTCAAACTGATTCAAACTGAATATAGTTTGAAAATACAGAGATTCAAACAGAAAATTAAATTTTATTAAAGGAAATGAAGTTAATGAAAAGGCCTGTATTTTTTCAATACCCGGTAACATTTTGGATTATTACGCTGCCTAGCATCGGCGATTGAAACAGGTGAATTTTGAAAAGGATGAGAGTTACTGGATATTCCATATTTTGCAGAATGTATTATCTTATGACCCTTTAACATGCAAATAAATTTTCATAAAAATCTGTGATGGTGTGGTGAACTCATCAGGTGATCTGACATGGAATGACCCTATTTTTAATTGGAATTTAAACAATGTTTTCTTCATTAATTCACTATCCAAACATATAAATTGTTATTATTATGTTATAGTTATTTAACATCCGGGTTGGCCAAAAGTTTGTTCTATTTTTTTTACGTAAGTTGGCTCTAGTAGCGCATAGGTGTCTTTAACATAATTCAACACCATTTTGTTAAATTGTATTGCAACAGCTGTCATATCAACATGTACTTAAAACAAAAACTGATCAAAATTGGTGAATTTTGTGACGCCAATTTAATATTGAAAATGGAAGACAGCAAGCATGCAAGACTGTATTTTTTCTTTGATGACCAGGCAAAAACTGTTACAGCTTGGCTGGGAAGTTCTGATTCATCCGCCCTATTCACCAGACATTGCACCTTCGATTTCCATTTATTTCGGTCTTTACAAAATACTCTTAATGAAAAAAAGTCAATTCCCTGTAAGACACCAAAGGCACCTGGAACATTTTTTTGCTCAAAAAGATAAAACGGTTTGGGAAGATGAAATTATGAAGTTGCCTGAAAGATGGCAGAAGGTAGTGGAACAAACAGTTGAAGACGTTGTTCAATAAAAAATATTGGTAAAAATGAAAAACATGTTACTTAAAAACCAAACATACTTTTTGGCCAGCTAAATACAAGGTGTTCATAATTAAAGTTCACATTTCAAAAGGCTGTAACTGGAGAACCAATCAGCAGAACGACTTCATAGTTCACATAAGGACATTCGTGGAATTTTGTTTGGTGCAAAAAAAAAATAATAATTCTGCTATGTGGTTGCTAGGTCAATATATGGCACTGCAATACTGAAGTGGATAATGCAAATGATAAATGCACAGCCATGACATAGGATTGAAAACTGCTATAAAAGCAGACAGGTGAGAAGTGAGTCACTTCATTGAATAATTACAATGTTATCTAAGGATCGCGCAGTTCTTGTGAAGCTGTTTTATTGAAATAACAGTTGTGCCTGAACAGCATTGCGGAAGCTTAGGACAGTAAAGGGACTAAAAACTGATCCTATGACCCAAATGGTGTTTGACAAATGATCCAGAAACTTGAAGAGACAGGTGAAGCCTAGCAGAGGACGGAAAAACGTCAACCAGCCGATAAAGATCTGTATAATAATTACCTGGTAATGTCTGTATAGTAATGTACTAAATGTGTGGCTGGTAGGGAGTTTAAAAATTCTTTTACCTTCTCTCTTATGTCTTCTGATGTTTTATTTTTAGGGGATAAAATTTATCATCACCACCAATTTAAAAAAGATAATTTTAACATTTGTAAGAAAAGATTCTTTTGAAATACTTACTCTTCTCGCGGAGCATTGTACTTTCTTTGCCATTCAAATTTATATTCGGGTTCATCGTCTTCTTTCTGAAAGGTAAAACAAGGATTTATCTTGCTGAAATAATCCTTACTAAAATGGAAAAGTTAAATTGAAATTATCCTAATTTTTAAACACAATAATCTTTCATCACAATTTTTATATTTGCCTCCTCAGTCTTAACAACTTTTTGTATAGATGGTTGTAATAATGAATTTCACAGTCATACTATTATCATTTGCCAATTTAATTCTTAACAAAAATAAGCGCTAGAGTGAGATAAATAAAGAAAATTCCTTATTTACCAAAATAGTAAAGACGTTATGAGGATTAGACAAGAATTATGTGAATCACAAGGGATTTCAATACACAGGATACTCTCAGTTATCAGGATGCTTATTATTCTTAAATTATAATTTTATATATTCAATTCTAATGATTTAATTCAAAGGTTACACCATCTTTGTATTACTTTTACTCCCCCCCCCCCCAAAAAAAAAAAACCTGAGTTACAGTTGCTTTTTTTTCCAACCAAAAAAACAAAAAATCTCAATCTGAGTGCAATCACTGATACAATGTGTAAGGCTCTAGAAAAAATCATGGTTACAAATCTTCTAAAATATTAATAGTATACTGCAAGATATTAAAAAAATATTGTAATTATGAAAAGTAAGGAGTTTTCATTGCTCCGTTACTGATAAAAGTAATTCTGTTACAGTTATACTATTACAAAAAGTAACGAGTACTACTACAACATGTTACTTCGAGTCCCTGTAAATTACATAATGGATATTTTATGTTTACTTAAGAAAACAGAAAATTTAAAGAAACATCTTACCTGTCTTTCTGCAGATTTAAGTCAACATGAAAAAGGGGAAAAAAAATTGATATCAGTTAATGTTGTCAACACTATTGCTATCTACGAAAAAAAACCTACATTTTCTTGTCACAAGCTAATTTTGATATAAATAAAAAAATCTTATTGCCAGTTTTTTAATCTGAGAAGGAACTAAAAGGATGAATTACATATAACAATTTTTTCTCACAAAAAAATCATATTTTCTTTTAAAGTAGATTGGTCAGAAAAAAAAAGTTTACAAAACTTGTGAATGAAAAGCAAACCTTTATTAAAATAAAATGAGATGTCCCACCAAGGCACAGATATACTATTTTTCTATAAAGTCACCTTCATGATTGGAAGCATCTGTCACAATGTCTGATCAGTTTGTCCATCCCAGCTGCATAAAAGCCAGGGGCCTGCTATTGTAGCCACTATTAGCATCGCATTGAACTTCTTTATTGTATGGGATGTGTCAACCTGACATGTGCTCTTTTAAGGAAGGGAAAACACAAGAAAGACCGTGCGGTGCTGAGCAGTCAAGTCCTCTATTGAGATTTCAGCAACTGTCGGCATGATGGCAAACTCATAAATTTAGTGGTTGAAAAATAAATATCTAATTTATGAAAATTTATTTATGAAAAATAAATTTCTACCACTAGATAAATTTCTATGGTTGAAATTTTTTTTCTGATCAACCCTCTTAGTAATAACATTACATTTATGTACTTCCATTATGCGCCACAAATCCGAATTCCTCAAAATTTTTCTCTTTATATAAAACTAGTCGGCTAACCGTCGCTTCGCTCTGGAAGCCTCGCTTATGTAACGGAAAACAACTTTTTATTTATTATAAAAAACACACACACACAAATTACATCAAGTAAACTAAAACTAAAATTTTTTAAAAGTTTTTCTTTTTTTAATTTAATTTTTGATATCTATATTCTCTCAATCCACGACTGCTTTTAGTACCAGCGTGTGAATCATATATCTATGATATACTTTTATTTTTTATAGAGATTAGATGTAGTCCTCGTGGTCTAATGGCTAAGACGTCTAACTTCAGAGCAGAAGGTTGCATGTTCTATTCCCCATAGCAAACTTATAGAAATTATTTCTCTTTTCCCAAATTACAACAACATTATCCGTGTGCAAATTGATTGATATAGATATTTGAAGAAGAGATATGTTGAGATGGATATTTGTTAATATAGATGATGAATGAAGATCGTAGCTTGCATACGAAATTCTTGGCGACGAATTGATTGTGACTATTCTTTCGAGTGAAGATAACCAAATTCTGATGACTTGTGACTCAAAGACATAAAGTTGTGCTTGAGTGAAGACAACGTTCTCCAAATAGATGGTAACTTTATTTAGAATCTGTCCTTGAGCTTTATTGATAAACATCGTGTAAGAAGGCCTGATCGGAAATTGCTTTCTTGTGAAAGTGAATAGAACTAGATTATCGTTCTTTCTATCGTGACTCTTTTTTTTTATTCCAATTGATACTTTTCAGTGGTTTTAGAGTTACAAATAGTGATTTTTCAGTATTCTACTTAATAGAAATACTGCTTCTTTCTTTGTAGACTCTCTTTTTTTATTCCAATTGATGCTTTTCAGAAGTTTTTGAGTTACAATAGTGATTTTTCAGTATTCTACTTAATAGAAGTACTGCTTCTTTCTTTTTTGACTCTCATTTTTATTCTAATTGATACTTTTCAGTGGCTTTTGTATTACAAATATTGATGGTTTTTGAGTTACAAATAGTGATTTTTCAGTATTCTAACTAATGAAATATTGCTACTTTTTCTCATTTTTATTCTAATTGATACTTTTCAGTGGTTTCTGAGTTACAATAGTGTTTTTTCAGTAATCTAGCTAATAGAAGTACTGCTTCTTTCTTTTTTGACTCTCATTTTTATTGTAATTGTCACTTTTCAGTGGCTTTTGAGTTCCAAATATTGATGGTTTGAGAGTTACAAATAGTGATTTTTTTCAGTATTCCACCTCATAAAAAGAGTGCTTCTTTCTTTCTTGACTCTGTTTTCTTTACTCCAATATCTGCTGTGTACACGCACTTATTTTTTAATATCACATAGAATTTGGTTAAGTAAGAATATTTAAAATTTCGGCAATTATAGTTCTAATTGTCAGTTTCGAATTACAAATAAACTGACAGATGGGAAATAAATAAACAATCTTGTGATTCAAAAAAAGGTTGAATACATTCCTTATTGATGGAGGAAGGGAAAGGAGAGATAAGTCAAAAAACAATATGAAGAGAGTTGTAGTCCCCATGGCCTAATGGATAAGACGTCTGACTTCGGATCAGAAGGTTGCAGGTTCGATTCCTGTCGCGGATGTTTCATTGTAAAAATTATTTCTATTTTCCATTCTCACAGAAAATTGCGGCGGACAGACAGCAGACAGAGAAATAAAAGATTTTAGTAATATAGGTTATCAAAAACTAAAATCTCTTCATCAAGTAATATGGCTTGAAATTCTAAATTTAAATAGCAGTCAGTAGTTTTATGAATCCTTAAAAATAAAGAAATGTTTCATGAACTTAAGTTTTTTTTATACCCTTTAATTTCTTTGGAAATAAAATGTATTAAAAATAAATCTCTGAAATTTTTCATCTCATATGAAAAATAGTACAGTTTATGAACTTTTATCAATGTTTTTTCACATAATTAAAATAATTATGTAAAGGCTTCAAAAAATATCCCTGTTACATCTTCCCATTTAAATCTAAAATATATTTTTGTACATCTAAAGTACTTTTTTTTTTTTTAATCTGAACCATTAACAATAGTGTCTAAATTTAAATTTACAATAATGAGTGTTTAATATCATTCATCATTTAAAAAAATATATAATTTGGTAATGTTAAGGAGACAGTACTTTTTAAAAACAAAGGCTGTTGATTTAAAAAGTTCAGTTTATTGTCATGCTGTATTGGGAAAAGTTATAACATTAAATATTTAACAATCAAAATAATAAAACCACAATAAATACTTAAAAAAATAATGAGTTTGTAGCCTTCATATATAATCAGTAATAATTTTACTACAGACTTCATTGTAATGGTTTTGACCTGCTTAGCAAATTGTGACAGTGTGTACTTAATTAAACATTATATCTTAATGGAAAGTGAGATCTAAGAGAAACTAAACACAGTACTCCAAAATGCATTTGAGACAAAGAGGAAAGCTGTTGTAATGTTTTAGAAAAGATGAGAATAGTAGATGAATTCATGGTACAAAATACACAGTGACTAGGAGAGAATTAAAAAGCAAAAAAATATTTGCATGATAAATATTTTATACAATGATATAAACTTGTATTAAAAAAATTAAAACTGTAAGTTCTAATATGCTTTCTTCTGGACTTACAGACCATTCTAGATTTTGATTAAAATAAAAATGATATAAGTCTCTACAGTATATAAAAATGTTTCCTGCTAATAACAAAAAAAAAAAAAAAATCTTTAAATGTGATTTTTTTCTTCTTCTCAGGAGGTAATTAATTCTTGACCTGTGATAGCCAAGAAGAAGCAATGAAAGGAGTTGTCCAGATTGTAAGAAAGAAAATTATTTTTCTTTAGTTGTCGAAACAGATAAGACTGCATATCAAAAATGGATTAATAAAAACAAAAACTCATAAAGATTACATTTTTCAGCTAAGGATATCACTTATATTAAAAAGATACAAAATAAATAAAGTGTGCAGGAAGAATTAAGCTTCTGTACAATCCTACTGATAATATTAGGCTTCAATGATATCCTCGAGCCTCAAACTTTGAAAATCATGATTACTTATCAAGACAATGGAGGAGCCGAATTATTTGAAAGCAAAACGACAGAAAAGAAAACTATAAGACAGATAAAAAATGTAAAAATAAACAGATTAGAGACAAAACAGTAATTGCATATATAGGACAGAGCATCCAAATCAACAACAGAAGGAGGTTTTAAAAAGTATAAATACAAAACAAAAAGGAAGAAGAATGATTATAAAAGCTAACAATAATTGATAAAGACTTCCAGACTGAAGAAACTTAAACAGATGAAAAAGATAATGAGTAGCAATTACGCAGCAGCTTCTGTATTTAGACTCATATTTTGAAATGTCTAAATTTCTGACATAATTTACATATTATGAATGAAACCACACCAAGATATAAACCTACCAGATGAGACACCATCTACAGCCAAGCAGACCTTCAACAAAGACAACTACAACTAGTCTGTAACTGCAACTTACAATGGACCTCAGGATTTGACTTTTAGCTACAACTCCTTAAAGTGATAACAAGAATCTGTGACATATGATGCTAGTCAACATTAAAAAGAACCCTTAAGTTAAGCAAAACTATTAGAAGGTACATCTTAAATTTCACTATTTTAATGTTTGTGGCCAACTTAAAACCAATTTTTAGGAGGAGAAAAATGCCGTGGTTTTTGTATTATTTGTTTTCAAATGTTCATTTTTATTGAAACTGCAGGTACTTAGTCTAATTATTTTGAATTATTGATCTTGTAACAAATTAATTATTTTATTTGAAAGATTTTCCTATATTTCTTTAGAATATTCTTTTGGAAAATTCAAGAAAATGTATGTTCTTACAGTTGTGCCAAGAAATGTTGGTTTGAAACTATACGAAAGAAAATAATACTGAATTAATTCTGTTTGGACTCCTACTGCATCTCCTTGACTAAAGCATGTCTTAATGATAAAAGAGCTTAAATGTTTATCATCAAATCAGAAGGAACATGTGTAATGGAGATATGAGTGTGTTGAAATAAATAAGATAATATGCTTTCTAATATTACTACATTTATTTGCAAATGTATAGATGTAACCAATAATATGATCTTTGGCATTATAATCTCCTAACTAGACTAAGCTTTTATTACAATACATCAAAGCATCTATACCTAGCAAAAGGATCAAATTTGATGTCAACTACCTAAAGCTAAGACTACATGGCTTACTAAACCTAGCTGCCAATAGTCTTCCAACTAGTTGCTTTTTCAAGTGTGTTGAAAAATCACTCAATGCTAAGTCTTAGTAACTTCCACTTGTAAGCACTCTTGGGTAGTTGGGTAGTTCTGAATATTTGTCCTGCAATTATTGAATACATTGCACTAAACCAAACACCTTCTCTTTGATTTGACATTGGATCCATGAATCTCAACTGTTGGCAATGAATTTCAGTTGGATGTGTGCCCTTTACATGCAAAAATCATATCATATTACAGAACTCAATGTTCGTTCCTGCTTCTATGGATCCTGCTATCTTGAAACTATGTTCCATATTAAGACCAACAGTTGGAGCTGTCTAATGATCTTATGAGGAAGTAGTGCTCTCTCTCTCTCTCTCTCTAATCTGACCTCATGATATTTTGTTAATGTATATAAATTTACTCAACTGAGAGGTCAATTTTATTGAAATACTTGTGTATTAAGAAATACCGACATTTTATGAATTGTGCACTGTCAGGTCAGATTAATTTCTAGCCTTTAGATTCAATTTAAAAACTATTTTTAATTGTAGCATATTTAAGTTTAAATTCAAGAAATTAAACAATCCATAATAAATTCTGTTTCCTATTGTAGAATATAAAGTTATTTAGAAATAAGATACTTCTAATAAACTAACTTTGCAATTAAAGGACACATATCTCACAGGTTGACATGTTTTGCAATTTTGTTGCAACAGATTATAACTTTGGCTATTTCATTTTATATTGCATTAGTAATTGCATGTGGCTTTGTAATTAAAAATGCTCTACTATAAATAGCTAAACTTAAATGAAGTAATTAATTTACATAAATAAACGAACAAGATATATGTTTTAACTGTTTCAACAATTTAAGATGCTTTCCTCTGCTTCACTTTTATTACAATGCACGTATAATCAAAATAAGCATAATGTGAGATTTTTTAAAACCACAAAAACTTCTCATTCTGATTTTAGAAGGTTTTTTTTTTATAATAATATTCTTACCTTTTTTAGCTCCTGGGGGTGCTTCATACATAAAATTCAATCCTAATTTATCTTTGCTTTCTTTGCTCAGCAGTGCTCTGTTTCATTTAAAAAAGAGAAAATAAGAATTAGAAAAGTTGTAGGACATTCCGTTTCAAATAAACACAACCCAATCTAACATACACACAATCTCATAATTTAATGAATTTGTTAAAGGTATGGAGAATTTTAATAAAATCTTAGTAACTCGAAATGAAAAATAAAATAAATTAAAGCCTTACAAACATACCAAATTTGTAATTCAAGCTACTGAAATTTGAATTCAACCTTCATAGTCTGTTGATTTCACATAGAATAATCCTTTTTAATCTATTAGCAATTTACTGAATTGTCATGCACTGAGATGCATTTTAAATATTATTATAATACTTATTTTAAGTATATAAATAATGCTATCTATCTATCTATATCGCCCGTAACACCCAATACTGGGTATGGACGCTCTCCTACCAGAGGAGTTTAGGCTAGATACCGCAAGGGGGCGCCAACCCCAAGGGAAGAAACGGACAACACAGAAGAAAGGAAAGTGAAACACCCATGCCACTGCCGGGATTCGAACCAGGAACTGTGCGCATTGGACGCCACGGCTGGCCGCCGCCGAGACCGCACGACCACGCCAGCACGGCTAATAATGCTATAGTTTGGTATATTTTTAATCTCTAGTGATTTAAATAAAAACATAAAAAAAAAAAAGAATTACTTATTGTTGTATAAATCCTGTTCCTTCTCATACTGGAGCTTTAAGTCGTCCTGTTTCCTTTTCTCATTTTCTGTCTTCTGTTCAGCCATCCATGTCTGATTAAAAATAAATAATAAGTAAATTAAATAATTAACTGCAAAATAAAACAAAACTACATCAAGGCTAATCTTCATAAAAAATGAAGAAAGAATTTTAATCCATAATTACAATTATTTTCAATTACTCAATGTGTAATCAGATACTGATTCAGGACAACTATTATTGGAGGAGGATGTTTAAAAACCCTCTCCGAGAATAAAGTGAGCTAATAAATATCATTAACCATTCCAATACATAAAAATTACTTTCTTGCAGTAACTTTAGATTTGTCATTTGTTAACTCATTCGTCATCTAATTGATAGGTTGTTTGGGCTTAAATGCCACAAAATACAAAATGCTAATACTACATCAATAGAAGGAAAGCTACTGCACTAAAAAATATATAGAGGCTAAACTGCAACAAAGCAAGAGATTAAAAACGAATATTATTATAAAAGAACTACAAAAAAGAAAAAAAAATACAGGAGAAAATGTAGAGTTCAACACAAGAGCTTAAAAGAAAAAAAGGAGAAACATACAATTAAAATAAACTTAAAATAGAAAATAGAGAACATTAAAAAAAAAAAAAGAAAATTAATAATAATGCGAATTATTTAGGAGCAAGAAAGTATTAATATGTACAGAGTGGGTGAAAATCCGTAGACCTCTGATATAAATGTATTGCCATGAAGAAAGTCATATTTATAACATTTCTGGAAATAAGTCAATCAGCTAGCAATGGAAGAAACAACACACGAGCAATTGAATAATGAAAATAATCAAAGAAGCAAGCAGTGACTGCAGTTTGGATTCTACAACAAGACAAACAGTTCACAAATTATTACCAATTTTCAGCTGCGATTTCAGAAAGC
Source organism: Thereuonema tuberculata (assembly GCA_023159025.1). Lineage (NCBI taxonomy): Eukaryota > Metazoa > Arthropoda > Chilopoda > Scutigeromorpha > Scutigeridae > Thereuonema > Thereuonema tuberculata. The sequence goes on along the minus strand of JAFIDM010004315.1, from coordinate 36,824,510 downwards.
ACCACCATCCAAAAGAATATTACTGGCATGGGAATGGAAGACTTTTAATTCAGGATCTGTGAAGGATTCACATCGGATGAGAAGACCATCAACACGTTTGGAAATATGTGCTGCTGTGCAAGAATCCATAACGCGATCTCCTGTGATGTCGAATCGCAAGCATGCTGCTGAATTGGATACTCCCCAGTCCACCATGAGAGACCGCATGCGGAAGGATTTGAAAGTGAAACCTTTTCACCCGTTGTCAGTGAACAAGCAATCAGATGTGGATTTAACACAGTGCAAAGAAGCATACAACCTGCTTCTCCAACATTTCCTAAAAAGAGAAGATCAGCGAAGAGTTCTTTTAGTGATGAATGTGCTATCTATTGAAGTTTGAAAGATCAGAACATTTATTTTTGGTCAAAGGAAAAATCCACATTTCTTTCAATAACACAAACAAAATCCACTGAAAGGTTATAATTTGGGTGGGGTAACAAAAAACATCTACTTGGAATGTATTTCTTCAATGGCCCAGTGAATCAGATGACTTATCTGTGTATAATTAATGAATGGTTGCTGCCTAAACTCCAGTTGAAAAGCAAAGCTGACACTAAATGGTTTCAGCAAGATGAGCAACAGCTCATTTCGCCATGAGCACGCGATTGCGCCTTGATGAGGTTTTCCCAAACAGGTGGAATGGCTGGGGATCCGAGAACTTTCCTTCACCTTTGCCATGGCCACCACGTAGCCCAGGTCTTAGCAAGCCAGACAATTCTCTGTGGGGAAATCATTAAACATGAAGTCTGCAAACAGCGGTATGTTCCAAACCTCACTTGCAGATTGCTGTGCACAATGCCTTCACGACTGACGCCACAAATGCTACAGAAAATGAGCATACGGACCTGGAGATGCATCCGTCTGTGCAGAGACCATGGAGGAGTGCATATAGATGTTCTGGATCCATAATAGGCACATTGCAAATCCAGTTACTGTCAGGGGTTTACAGACTTTTCGCCCACTCTGTATAAGTATGTAATGCTTAAAAGTGAGATGAAAACATTGATGACAATGTTGATTAAACGCTCTACTTGACTTGACTTGACTTGACGCCTCATCACCCAACGCTCTACATTCAATTAAAATATGGTAAATGGTTAAAATAATGTTGCACATGTGGAAGGCTGCTCTCCAAGAAAATATAAACGAATTCACCTTGTAATATCCAATTCAAAAATACCAACTCATTTTGTTTTTAGAGGAGAACAAAAGAGGAATAACTAGGTGAATGAAGTTGTCACATTCTTGTTGTCAGACAGAATGAGAGAGAGTGAATCACTACAGACATAGTGGCACCAATTTGGCTAAAGAATCTGTGCAATCATTCCAACAAGAATGTGAATCCAACAAAAGATGCCAGTGCTACACTTCAAATGATTTAATAAATCCAAAAAAGATAAAAGAACTGAATGCGATTTCAAGAGTAACTATATGGGTAGGTATGCACTACAAATTGTTCAGTTTAAACCCATAAAGGGGAAGAGGGGACTTGAGGCCTCCGGCAAGCTATAAAAGGGGGCTGAAAGAGGGGAAATTTAAAGTATACTGGCTAGAATTAGCCCCTTACACCATAAATTTTGTAATTTGTGAAATTTTTTACTGCAGTGGGAAGATGGGTCCTTTTTTTTTTTTTTTTGAGATAATGTATTTTATTCGATTTTTTTTTTAACATCACCTAAATTCCATTCCATATTAATATTACTTATACATAAAGTAAATATACCTTTTTTTGCTTGTTTTTGATTTTTTTTTCCTCATCGTAAATCATTAAGATATCTATCAACATAGGACGGCATAGTAAATACAGTATTTATAGTTACTCAATTTAAATAAGCTTGTATTGTTAATTGTTATTACTTCTGTGTTTTTTTATATTTAAAATATTCTAATTTGATTATCATGCTAAGTAGTTAAGAAATGACCTTGAGATTTCTGGCATATAAATTAACTATTTTTATAAATTCAAAGCAAATCCTAGAATTCCATTTGGAGGCTGACAGACGGTCACATCATAAAACATGAATTTTCAGTAAATGTCTGTATTTAGTGGCAATTGATATTGTAATACATTTTAAACTAAATAAATTAATTTTAAATTTACAATCAAGTCATCCCAAGCCTATTTTGTTTTACCAGCCGGTAAATAAAACACATTCCATTCAGTGGAGAGTGGTCTCTTAATCCGAAATAATATTTTCTGTTTTATTACACCCCCCTAACACCTACAATGCTGAAAGGAACAAAATTGCAAAACATGGATTTTCAGTAAATGTCTGTATTTGGTGGCGATTGATATTGTAATACAATTTAAATTATAAACTATACAATTTATTGGTATATTTAAAACATATAATTGTAATATATTGTATTAAATATATAATAATATATATTTATATAATATATATATTTATGTAAAATATGTAATATATTCTATTAAATATACCAATAATTCTAATTTGTGCTTGTTTCTCATTCATTCTCTATATAGATATATTTTATATTTAATAAAGATATAAATTTAGAAATTATAAATAAATTTACGCGAACGCGTCTCCATACAACAGAGGGAGAACAGAACTATTTTTAACAAATGTGCAAGGCAAGCTACACGTGCCAATTAGGCCCCATTAGTAGGGATGCCAAAAACTCCCGGATGCAAATATTCCCCTTTTATGGCCCAATTAAAGGAGCGTAAATACACATGTGCATGTTCACATTTACATATATTACAGCCACACATTAATATCCTAAAAGTTAAAAGAATAAGAGGATATATATTAAAATATTTCTATTAGCTATGATTTCCTGTTTATTTATTTTTTTTATAACTAATAATACAGTTGATTAAGTTGGTGTTTTTACCTGGGAATTTTGTATAAAACGAGATATTTTCTAAGCTTGGATTTCAATGTTATGTAATTATTTAAACCATTTATCTTATTTTCTGTAATGTAATTAAAGTTTTCTTTTTTAAGTCTTCAAAATTTTTTTAGGTTGTTTAAATTTTCATGAAATTGATTAAATATGTTAACAATCATTTTACTTTTTAATCTTAATTCGTAGTTATTTCGAGGTGGCTCAAATTTTGGTTTGTTACATAAGTTGCTTTTGGCCAAATAAAGCGTTATGCATACGGTTTTATTTAGAAGAGTAAAATAATTCTTTAGTGTAATTGTGTATACTATTTTTTATCATGGATATAATATTTTGTACTTTTTTAGGATATCTAGTTTTTCAGAGCGTGACATTTGTTTGAAGTTGGGAAAGATTAGATTAAATATATTTATCTATGGATTTGTCTATTAAGTCTATTTCGTTCTTGTTTGTATGTATCTAGTTAATTACACGATAGTTTATTGTTGAGTCAACAAATGCTTTATAAATTAAGATTTTTGCTTTTAACGGAAGATAATTTTTAATTTTGTTAAAGATGTAAGTGTAAGTGTTGAGTTTTTATGAGGATTGGGATTGTATGAATATGCCATGTGAATACCAAGATATTTACAATTGTTTATGTTTTCCAATACTTCACAGCTGCAAATTAACGGTTTGTTCATTGTCTTTGTGTAGACACTCAAATGTGTGTATTTTTAAGCTTGGTATGATGCTTATGTTTTTAGTTTTGATTACCATAAATTTTGTTTTTGCCTGTTTTATTTCGATTTTGTAGTCATGGGTCCACTTTACAATTTGATCTAAGTCATATTGAGTCCTTTGATTAGTCTGTATTTCATCGGAAGCATTTATTATTATGAATTCGTTTACGGAGGCAAACGCTTTGGAGTATTTGAGTAACTTAAATATGGTATTCGTGTAAATTAAGAATAATAACGGACCTAGATTAGATCCTTGAGGGATTCCTGTTTTTAATTTGTAGAATTTACTTGGGCTGTTTTTAATGGATAACTTGAATTTTCTATTTTTCAAATAGTTACTTATCAATTTTTGTGCATTTCCTCGAATGCCATGTTTATCTAATTCTTTTATCATTATGGCATGATCTAAGCAGTCAAAGGCTTTTTTAAAGTCTATAAATACGATTGACAATATTTTGCTTTTGTTTAAATTCGTGTTTATATACTTGATGAAGTCGTCTAATAAATTTGTGGTTCTGGAATTTTTTTGATAGGTGTATTGGTTATTGTTTTATTTTTTTCTATGAAATTGTATATGGTGTTTGTTATATGTGATTTGAAGATTTTGGAGATGTTAGGTAAGATTTATATGGGACGATAGTTGATTATAGAAGTTTTTTTTCCCAACTTTTGTAAATGGGGATGATTTTTGCCCATTTCCATTTTTCTGGAACTTACATGTTTTAATGATTTGTTTTGAGATTTCGCAAATGATTTGTGTGTAAGACTCATTTTGTTCTTTGATTTCCTCTATAGGTATTTTGTCCAGTCCTACTGATTTACATTATTTCATATATTTAAAATTCTATTCACATCATTTGGAGACATTTCAGTTAGTACTATAGAGCCTAAAGGTGTGTTGAGGTTACAATTTAAAAAAATAATGTTACATTTGCATTCTTTTATGTTGCCAATATTGCCGAAATGTACTCCAAAATCTTCTAGTGTTTTATCAGTACCTTGCTAATTTATGATGTAAGATAAATTACTGCCCATATTTTCTTTTTTGCTTGTATTTATTGTATCATTTATTATTTTCTAGTATTCTTTATTATTGTTGTAATTTTTTTTCAAACTGATCAGAGTAATATATTTTTTTTTTTTATTAAGTTCATTGTTATGTTCCTAACGTTTTTGTATCTAAGGGCATATGTAATAGTCATTTTATTGTTCATAATAGCTGATCTTTTTCTTTAATGAGTTTATAAATCTCATCTGTCATCCATATTTGTCTAAATTTTTGGTTCTGATTTTTCTTGGTATTAGCAAAAATCACTGTCATTTACATTGATATGTTATCTTGTATTCTTACAGGATTTGTAATGAATTTTATAAAAATGTGAGAGTTTGTTCACATCGTGATAGTGTGAGGTATGTTGTTTTTCTAATAACTTACTTATTTGTGAATTGAAGTAAGCAACATCAGATATAGGCATAATTAATTTCTGCTTAGATTTTTTTTTTTATGTTTGATGGGAAAGTTAATTTTCGTATTTGATAAATTGATAAGTATCATATTACGATCTGAGATATTGTTATCAATTACATAAACTATTATGTTGGAATCTTTCATTTTCCCAAAGCAGTGATCTATGCAGGTTTCAGAATGTTGGGTTTTAGTTGTAGATTCTCTGGTGGTTCCTGTGATATAATGTTTTAAGCCATTAGTAGAGCATATATTTAACTAATTTAAAGTTTCATAGTTGGGAATTATAAAAAAGGAATATGAATGCAGCAGTAAAGAATGAACCCTCATTAGGAAGATGAATCAAATTAGTAAAATTCTCTGAATTGAAGACTGTTATAAGATTTCTTCAGACTTATCTCTCTAAAATAAACTTAATATCCTAAAATCAAGAAGAATGCTTAAAATGCAGAAATTAAAAGTTGTTGGGGAAAACTTGATGTCCTTGGTTTTTATGTACAAGTAAAAAAAAAAACCTTTGAATGTTTCCAATGTGAAGACCAATAAAGTTGGAAATTTCAAATGTATCTAATGTACGAACCCAATGTCCAAAAATTTGGGATGTACATTAAAAAGATATGATGAAAAGGTTTGCAAAAAGCAGTATTTATCAAGGATAAACACATATTAGTAAGCAGGATTCCCTTGAACAGATGCCATTCTGAAATAAAACTGAAAAGATAATGTTGGCAAATCTTTTTCTTTAGGTGGAGAGGTGGTTAGCATGCTTCTGAGTATAAGCTAGCTATAGGAAGGTCTTATGGTGGATGGGATCAAATATTCAATGCTAGTGACAAATCCGAACCATAAATAAAGCAGCCAAACACTGACTGACTGAATTGAAGCTCTGTAAACCTTAACTGATCACTACCCCAAGTCATATGGGAAAGGACTTTAATACTAAATCAACTTTAATTGTTTTCCCTTGGATTCTGCAAGTGCTATTGAAAATTTAGTTTCCCAAGGCCAAGAAATTTACACTGAGATGCAAAAGATTACAAGTAGCATGAAATTAGGCTCTGAGAAAATCCTTAGCAATTATAAACTATCATACGATATATTATAAGCTATCTACTTGATCCTGTCCTCTTCATTCCAAACCTTGTCAAACACAAGGAGTAGCTTTCCTTTAATACTTTTTTCATCCCCATCTTTTCCCAAATATCTTTTTTAATTCTGTCACTTTTAGTTATAGTCATTACACTTCTCAAAGCCTTCATTTCTATTGCTTGTAATCTGCTTTCATCTTTATTCTCAATGTTTCTATCCTGTAAGTCGAAAAAGTAGCCCTTTCATACTACCATTGCTGTTTCATATTGCCATATTTGTTATAATTTACTTAAATTTGATTCTAGATTTATAAATTATTGATCCATTTATTTAAATGTTTCGCAATCCTATTAATTTTTAACCAATCTGTGTTATAAACTTAATGGCAGTAGGTAATTGTAATTCAAGAAACCAGGTCCAATCTGACATTATGAAAATGCAAAGTAAAATAATTGTAATCATGTTTCTCGTATTTCTAAAGCTACAATTGTGACTTCTCTAATATTCTCTTACAATTTCTAAAATAACTTACTAAGATTACTGAGAAAGTAACTTAACGACGCTAACATTGTTATGTAATTACTGGAGCTGGCGAAATTTCGTTCCACAATATTTGCTCCATTTCTCAATGATTTTTCAAAATCTTAAAATATCCAAATATATCGCATTTTAATTGATCAAAATTCTGTTATGCTGGCCATCATCAACAGAATGTGGAATTTGATAAAATAACAGAAGACAAATTGATAAATGAGTAGAATTTATGAAAATTAGTTAACTATTAAACTTTCTCATTCTTTACAAAATACCATAATTTAAGAATCAAAATATTTTACCCTTTTAATGTTAGCTTTTGAACCAGGATGGAATGGCTTTTTGCACATATAATTATTATAGCCTTTCCCCATTTTTGGAACGCCTACTTAAATAACTAATAATTTCTCAAGACAGTAAATTTAAGCTCTTAGAAATAAAACGTAAACAAATCGGTAAGTCTTCAGCTACAACTTCATCTGAGAGTAAATGTATATAAGCGCCATCTGGTGAGCTTAATAGTAAATATTGCAATAAAAGCGCTGGAACACGAGACTGTTTGACACTGATGCTGCTTTTGAGACTACTACTACTTAAAATCGTCTTATTAATTCTAACTTCTCAACCTCGACCAACTACGTAGAAGTAAATAAAGTAAATTAGTAATATATTTTATATTTATCGTATTTGTTTCTTTTCAATAATTTTTATTATTGTTTCGAAAACTAATGAGAAATTATAAACTTATGTAATAACTTGATAATACTCTATCTCATGAATGCTGTATTTCGCAGGCTTTTATTCTGCTTCATCAGGCTACTACATCAAAAACATCTTCCCCATTAACGAATGTATTTAAACAATCTCTTTCACTTAAAACTTTTACATTAACAATAACTTATAATAATGTGTATTCCACTTATCTACAATCACATAATGAAATGAGATGGAGTATTTCCAAGATAGTATATAGCGGTAACTTTTATTATAATACAGTAGAACCCCTCTCGTCCGCCCTCGGCTGGTCCGCCACTCCGGTTGATCCGACCGTGCTCGAGCCGGCCGAACTTATCCCCGACGACTCACCACCAAAGGCGCCATTGTGTTGTTTACTTGCATATACAGTAACAGTAGATGGTGAAAACGCTCTTTAAGAATCGCAAAACATTGAAAAAGCCTAAACTTGAACTGCTTGACAAGGCAGTAAATCTGTAAATTTTACTGTAAATCCGTATTTTCTGATAATCCGACCTTTTTTGCGTTCCGACCATACCCCAATTCCCAAAGGTGACGGATTAGAGGGGTTCTACTGTATACGACAATTTCGTAAATAAATGATTTTAAACTCAATTCATTACAACCAATTCCTTAAGAAATAGTCGATTTTTCCTCCATAACCTGAATTATTCCAAGTAAATTTTTAATTTTTTAAAATTGTTTTCACCTTCGAAGCCCAAATTGGTTATATAGTAAATCCTCATCTTGCCATTTTTTTTCATTCAAAAGATGCGTATTTATAAGATAACTTTGAAAGAATAATTTAAGAAAAAAAGAAACAAAATTAATTGACCTACAGTAACAATGTGCATATAACTTCGATCTGGAGTTGTAGTAAGCTAGAAAACTTATAATACGTCTTATTTTATTTTTTCTCCCGGATTAATGGCTAAAATTGGGCTGAATATACAGTACATAATTTGTCTTTCAAATCTTGATGCTCTTTATACTAGAAACTCCTAGAACCTAGTAGGTGACAAATTCAAATCAATAAAATGAAAACACAGTATTATTTAGACATTATTAGTTTCTGTAGCTCTAGTTTTGATTATTTATTTTGATACAGAGAAAGTTGGTCTGGTAATTTCTAAAATTTCAAAGTTCATTTAATCGTTTTTGAATTATGACATTTTTCCACCTTTATTTCAGTGCAAAATTAATGAGTGATAAATCAGGATTAGTTTGCAACTTGCAATACAACAACTGTACAAAAATCTTATAATGGAAAAGTAAAATACCGTACTTTGTATCAAATTGCTTTAACAGTTGATTATAACATTTCTGCATTCATCGATAATTATTATCAAAATGTATATGTGAGCCATGTCCTAAAATTAAAATTTTTAATAACTGATACAAGTTATTAAGGAAATTAAAATCAAGAAATAATAAACAAACTGTAATTTTCCAAAGTATTAATAGATATCAACAGGATTCATGAACTGCAAGTATCAGTGGTTTTGCTTCTACCACATTATGTTCCACGTCTGTTGTACAACAGCTCAAAACCATCAATCGTCAATGACTCGCGTCAACTGTACGTGATGTGTCGACTGTAACGATCTGATTCACAGACCTTTTTTAATGATTTTAAATATTGCTAATAGAAATATGGTAACACCCATTTAAGGAAAAAAATGCAGTAAAACACAGTAAATTCTTTTAATTCCAAGTTTTTCTAAAGCTGAAGTTAGCTCCCCTTCCACTAGTATTATGATTACAATGTTCTATTTCAGTGTGTTTACAACTCCTCACTATATTTTCTTCAATGCTCTGTCAGTTCTCAAAGATAACAAAATGATACATGTATACTTGCCTACTCACTAAATTATTTTATATACAATTTTGGGTGCCACTATAGCATGAGGTCCACAGGGGCATTTACACTGCAGGATAAATTTATTTCACCAAACAAACAAAAAAACCAAGAACAATAACAAAATAAAGTGGTATAATATTAATGACAGCCGATCCGGTGTGGCTGAGCGGTCTTGACGGCAGTCTGCTGTGCAGGCAGTGTGTCGGCACCCGGGTTCATGGCTTGGCTGTTTCAATTTCCTCTCCTGTGTTTGTCAGCATCTTCTTCGCTTTCTCTTTGGCCTGCAGCCTTGCCATAATGACTTCCTGAGGAAGGCCCCGAAAAACCACCTCAGTATCTTTCCCAGGCGGTTCTGGGAGTTCTACTGAATACCATAGAATGTGGACCTGTCTCCGGGACAGACTGACTATGGATGGATGGAATATTAATGACCTGCACTTAGTATCACATCATTGATTGTGGTAGACTACAAGCTATAGAAGCACCCAATTTTGCTGATTCTTAATTTAGGTTACACCATTTTGCTAATATGATTTTATTGAAGGTGCTGTATACTGAGAATTAATGTTTGGAATATGAATTATGCACTTGTTAACAATAAACTATTCAAAAGTTATTCAATTACAACTGTTGAATATTTTGGAGGAGTGCTTGCACAACAACACTTCATCTACGAGAAACTTATGTAAACTTATATTTAGCCTGGTTCAGAAAAATATATTTTTACAACCTTATTGTGATTATGTGTGTGTGTATCAACTGAATAATTTAATCAAGACTGCATTATAGTGACCCAGATATTTATTTACAACTGAAGATGTGACACTTAAAAGTCTTTTACTTCTAAGAAACTTTTGCATATACATCTTTAAATGCTAAATTTTCCATTAAAGTACGATAGCGCAATTATCTAGTGAAAATTCATTTTTTCTTTTCTTTTTTTAGTATTTTCTGATAATACTTTTTTTTTTTTTTTGAACAAATAATATTTTATTTGCTCCAAAGAAATTTCATATATATTTTGTATATAATGATATATTTAATAAGAGCTCTAATTAAGGACAAGAAATGTCCCATTTTTGATCCAAAGGTTGTATAGAGACAAATCTAAAAATTTTATTTTACACAATGGAATTCAGGATGATTATACATGAATATGAAAATGTTTTGCTCAAAGCATTTTTGTTTATGAAAACTCTTGATTCCAAATCTTTGAACAGTAAAATAATATCAAAATATAAATAATACATAAAATTTACAAGTTTTTACTCTGAAGACATTTTAATTAAAACAATGAGAAAACATAAAATTAAATATATGCTGAAGCATTTCAGTTTTATCTCTTGCTATTTTGGGGGGGAAATATGTTGTTAAATGCATATTAATGTGATGATTTCTCTTGACTAAGTACTTATAAAATTATAACAATTATTTTTAGATAACATTAAATAGCCAATACTGTTAATGATGCATCAACGGAAACAACTATTTCTGTGATTTGTATTTTACTGTTTATTTGTTGAACATGATGAAGTATTCATAAAATATAGTCTAATTCATAACGGATGAACTGATTTTTCGGTGGTTCATTAAATATCCTAGGATAACCAGAGACCAGTGCATCTTGACCTCCAATGTAAAGTGTGTTATAAATTTTCCAGTAAACATCTCTCACTTTCCTCGCAGGATGGAACAATCCCTGAAAAAATAAAATAATAATCATTGAAAACTAAGTAATTAATGGATTAATTTCAAATATGAAATAACTGTGATATTTAAATTTATACAATTATTAACCAAGTTATTGAAAAAAAAAATGTATATTAAAATTATTAGTGAAATTTAGTATATAAAATTTCTAGGATAAATATTTGTGTTATTTATTAAGAATGTTAAGAATTATTTCAAAATTATACAGATATATTCAAAATTTACTAGGAGGAAATAAAGATTATCATCACCTTTCTTATTGGGCTAATTAAATATCTTCGTTGCAAATTTAAAATCTCCTATATGCCATTTTTGTCGTAAATAATTTTGTGGATATTTGAATAGCGTTTTCGATTAGGTACCGAACAAAAAATCTCTTATGTGCAGATCTTTGTATTTCGCTGTGGTATATCCCATTTGTAAAATATCCTAGGTGACCGTCAACATTAAATTGTTCATCAAAAACATCTATATGTCTGATGAACATATAAAGAGTTTTTAATAACCATTTTGTTTTTCCTAATATGTCTCGCCATAATAATAATAAAAAAATAAAAAAATGTCATATGTGATCACTCAATGCTGTCTTTGGCTAAATCTTGAGAGTGTAATATCACGTCGTGCACACATGAAATAGCGCTTTTCTCAGAAAGTTACTTTTTACACATGGGAGATTTTAAATTTGCAACGACGGTATGTGGTATGTTGATAAAGAAAATGCATTGTATGTATTTCAGTATATAAAAAGCAGGCAATGAACTCAAAAAGAAAATAATAATATACAGTGAAACCTCCATTAACGGACACTCCCGAAAAGCGGACACCTCCCAATAACAGACAACTTTGCAATCCCCAGTCCCTTAATATAGACTTTTCCATGTATTGACCTCCGATTAGCGGACACTCCCAATAACGGACAACATTCTACAGAAAATGAACGATCTTGTGTTGTTTTTCAAAAGCAATAGAATCAGGCTACAGAAATACGTAGCGTCCAGAGGAAATTTTGAAATTTTGGATCACGAACTCCAACGAAAATTCCAAACACATCAAAGTTCGGAAACGGAGACAAGTGCAATCGACTCTATTGTCTTCGATTGGTTTTGCGCTGCACGAGCAAAAAACATTCTCATTAGTGGGCCATTATTGCAAGAAAAGGCGTTGGAAGCAAAGCGGACTCTGATGGCCTTGCAAAGTTAAACGATTTAAATATTCATATTGAGAAACATGTTTTCAATGCAAAAAAGAAATGTCAAACTCTGTTAACTGATTACATTAGTTAATAAAATTAATTTTCTAATCCGTTTGTCTTACTTAAAATAATGACAAAATTAATACTGTAATTAATTTTGTCATTATTTTAAGTAAGATTAATGGATTAGCATTCATTTAAAAAGGAAAATAGTAAACAGTTTGCAATTGTTCATATTTTCTCATAGGGCAATGTTAATTGTACAAATTTAAGATTGTACGTTATTTTTCATTAAAACTTTAAGCTAAAAAATGAAAAAAAGATAGCCCTCCCCAACAGCGAACACCTTCCAATAACGGACGAAACTTCCGGTCCCGTGACTGTCCCCTATTCGGAGGTTTCACTGTAATAATATATTTTATTTTGTATTATCTGAAGAAGAATAGTCGAGAAGACAATTCGAAATATTGTGATAAAGAAGTATTTGTCTTTAATGGATTTATAATATACACTCTTTAAAGTGCCATAATTTCAAGAAGCAGCTTCTTTACATTTCAATAAAAGTAAATAGTAAAAGATCTTACTTGTAGAGCATACTGTAAAATCTTCATAGGTCCTAAAGCAACTCGTAATCCTTCAATGGAATCCATGAAAGCCTGGACTAAATGGGGTGAGGTTTCAAAAATGTTAGGCCAAACATAATTTAATAAATGGACAAGAGCATCCTCACATCCAAATCCATAAACACCCAATGCCATGTGCTTGATGGCAGCACAGGCTGTTTGCCTGTGAACTAGATCTCTGAAAATATAGATGCCAGAATTATGTTTAAGTGCATTCTTAAGATGATTGTATTTAAAGAGCTTTCAGGAAATAAATTATTAAGATCTTAAAAGAAGAATACTATTTGATTTTTAAATAAAGCAATAAATGATTAGAATACAAAGAAACATTTTATGCTCTGAATAAATAAGTAAATAAACTCACCTGTCCATTAAGGCATCTTCCAAAAGAGGGGAAACTGCATAAATGTAATCTTTCCCCATTTCACCTATGTATTCAAATAAAAATGACAGCGATTTCAACACTCCATTCTGCACATTTAATTCTGGAACTCTATATTCATTCATCAGTGCTGGGAGGACAGTAAAAGGTGAGCAAGTTTCAGCCACAATTGCAATGGCTACAGTTGTACAGACACGATTTTGTCTTTCTTGAACTTTCAAATTATTTAGTAATGTAGCTAAAACATCATGAGGTCTGTAAAGAAAAAAATAAAATAAATAAATACAAACACTTTACTCAAACAACAGAGAAATAGTTAAAAATAATTAATATTTTATAATTTAATTAAAATTAATTTAATTCTTGACTGTCCAAAATAGTTAATTAAAAGAATCATAACTGAAGGGTAATCTGTAACAGATCCATTTTGTGTCTTGCTTTCTTAGGAAAGTGATTCATTTTATAATTCCATACGTAAAAGCAGTTATTCGCTTAAATTACGTAATACAGCAGAGCAGTTAAAATAGAACAAGATACCATTTAGAAGTGAATGACTAATTATTTATACAACTTATTTTTTTGTCCTTACCCTATGGCTTTGGCAATGTATCCAAATGTGTTCACTGTAGCTCTTCTAATTGCCTTTTTATGGGCCTTTAACAGTTCTAATAATTCAAAACAAATTCTCATCCACTCTCTGGCAGATACAAATTCTGGCCCTCTATCAGCAATTCGTCCCACTAAGTCTATACAATTTTCTTGTACTTTTTCATGCCTGAAATAGATCACAAGTTTAAAAAAAAATCACTGTATATCATTTCTAATTCCTTAATAGTAAAATTTTTAATTCACAGGAAAACAATATTTTAACTTTATTCTATTAAAATAAATATTTATGTAGTTTAAATTATAATTTTTATTTTTTTTAATTTATTCTCTCTGTTTTTATGCTAATTGTACACTGATACAGGTGCATATGTTGTCCTATGTATTATGCCATTTTCTAAGCACTCTGAAGGAACTTGATGGGATAGCATTTACATAAATGTGTGTTACTGGGTGTTAAAATTACTAAAGAATTACCTGTTTTTAAGGATTGGAGTTAATCTTGGTAAAAGATCTTTAATTGGAGGTGTCATTTTTGTCATTCCTATAACATTTACAATAGACTTTAATGCTCCTAAGATGCTTCCCAAAACTTCTGGATATTCTTCACCAAGATATTCATATAATACAACTCCTAAATGTCCCATTAGTTTTTCCTAAAAGCAAATCAATTTTAAGTTTATTAATAAAATAAAATAATAATAATAAAAAAACAACAACAAACAAACAAAAACAAACAAACTGAGGGAAGGGGAAGAAACTAATGGCTAGTTAGTTACAATCTTAAAAGAAGTTAAATCGGATTTTTATTTTTTAATGTTATTTACAAAACTGGCTTCATATATCAGCATTTCCCGAAATGTGGTCCGTTGCTTGATACGGATCTCTAAAAACATTTATTGGCCAGCAGAAGAGTTGAAAATTAAAGTACAAAAAAAGGGAAATCGATAAAATTAAATTTGATATTTAATAAATTTATTCATTAAAATACTATTTATAATATCAGACAAGAATCACTTTTTAAGTTGCTTTGAAAATTAGATCGAAATGAATAAAACTGTACGAGTGCTCCGTAAGTGCCAGGCCTCAGGAAAAGTTTGGGAAAAGCTAATATATAGTTACTATTAACAAAAAAAAAACTACTGTTGCTATCAGATTCGACTTGACAATTATGAAATGGTACGTTGGCATAAATGAAAGGCAATGAATGATACCTCTAATATTTTAAGAATTTATTTGTATTTACCTTAAGTTATTAAGCTACTTTATATTTTTCAGTATTAACATTATTGTTATTATCTTTATTTTAAATGTTTCTGTGGTACTAAGAAATATACTTACTTCCTGACAAGTCTTCATTACTACTGCTATCCTAGATATTAAATCAGCAGCTTGCTGGCGAACTTTTGCGGACTTATTATTTAAACGCCATAGAATTGTACCACAAATCTGTGGTAAATATGGCTTTACTCTTTTTGCCAATGTATTCACAACTGTGCCAAATCCGTTCAGCATAACAACATCCTATTAAAACAATAACAAGTTATAATTAGTATAATTTCATTGATCAATATATGGAAAAATAACAAGAAATACAAACAATCTGAGCCCTTGCTGCAAATAGTTGGATATGATTTTTCAAGTAATGTCTAACTTGCATCGTGCAAATTCATTGTCCATTAGAAAAATGGAAAAAGACTTATTATTGTTTAAGTCATTACTTTTTTTTAATTATTTTATTGATTCTGACACAATTTTCAATAGTTTTGTCAGTGGCATTTTGCTTCCCAAATTTATGGTAAGGATTTGTGTCAAGTGAAAATGGTTTTTCCAATGACATCCTTTCAAACGAAGCAATAAAATAATAATAAAGAAAAGCACTATTAATATAATTTATCTGCCAAGGTATTTCTTAGTTACAAGACAATTTGCTTACATTTGCTTGTGCAACTTCATGCAAATTTCATTTTAATCAAGAATTACTCTGTAAAGGAATTTAATATTTTGCATTTGTTAAATTTCTCGTCGTTTTTTCTATCATCCCTGATTAAAGAAATGCAACTCTTCAATCTAAAAATGAAGAGTCTATGGGCATCCCCTGTTCTATAGCAGTTGAATTCGCAATCAATAAGAGTAGATGAACTCAACAATCATGAACTTTTTTGATTGCATAGACCCAACTAATAAAAACGTAGGTATTTCAAATGTCTGGGTAAGATAAGTGTAGTACAACATGACCATAAGAACTAATAGCAGCAAAAACAAAAGCAAGCAGCAGCAGCATAGAGAATTATCATGAATAGTAGATGTGGTTTCCAAAGAATGAAGTTAAAACTTCTGGGACTTTCCCAAATAAATAATAGCAATGATCAATTAATTCTCTGCTACAGGATCTTTCAAGTTTACTTAAGAACTCTTACTTAAGGTTATATAAAACTATATGCTCCTCCTGCTGTAGTCCCAAACACAAAGTTCTATTACAATTATGAAAGTTTAATGTGTCAGAACATTAAACTTAAAAATAAAAAAAATAATTAAGTTCTACTTAAATTTTTTTTACCTCTATATTATAAATTGCATTAATTTAAGTTTAATTAATTAGAGATGTATCAGTTATGATTTGATTACTATTTCCTGCTTCAGAGTTTCTCAGCCGGTGTGCCGTTAGAAGATTCTGAGAGTGCATCTATAATAAGCATTTAGCTTCACACATCAAAATGTTCTAATTTAGATTAAATTCTAGAAATCAAATAATATAATCAGAGCAAACAGAAATTTAAACCACATTCTGTTGTCCTAACAATAAGAGTTAATTCACGTTCAAATCGACTTGAAAAGAGTGCCCCATTCCAGTCATATTTCTGTATCCTGAAATAAGTGCTTAAAAAAGACTGTTTTTCATCGGCAAATCAGGATGAGGCTTTTATTTTTCGAAGGCTTCTATTATATGTATTAAAGCAATGAAAAAAGATTGATGTTCCACAAGGTATTAAGAACAATGTTTTAGTGAGCAGCAGGATTTTTACCAATTACATAAAGTGTGCCACGAAACCATTAAGTTTGAGAATCACTGTTCTGTTTCATTACATTTAATGTATAATTTTCAAAATTCAGCATTTTAAGTGCAGAAAATTAGTATTACAAATGTTACCTCTGTCGTCTGTTCTTGAAAAGCATATAGAATGCCATCAATAAGTTGTTCTTCTAATCTGGAATCTATATCAGCAGCACCCAGGTTGGCCATGATCTTCTCAATTGTCTCCATAACCATTTTACGGTACTGTTCATTTTCATCTTTCAAATCATCCACAATTCGATTAATGATTTCAGCAGCTCCAACTTTGTTAGCAATTTCCACTGTTGTGTCAACAAGCTGTAATAAGTAAATGACTTTTATCAGTATTAATTCAACTGTAAAGTAACAAATTATCTTTCAAATCTTGAAGTTTCATAAACTAAGCATAGCACCATCATGTTTATCATCAAAAGCAAGTAAGCGAAAAATTAATTATTTTATTTAAAAGAAATCAAAGGTTTAAAAATGAAGTTAAATTATTTTCCACCAAACTTAAATTCTCAAAAACTGTAAAAGGATTTAATAAAAAATTTTCAAGGAGAAGACAGAGTTTTTGTAATTCAATTTAATATCTTTTTTTTTAAATGAGAAATCAAAAATTTAATTTCTTTTTAAAATAATTTTTTAAAGTTTTAAAGAATCCCATTATTTTGCAAGTTTCTTTCAATAAATATATCGATGGCTTAGCGCAAAAGTAGCGAATATCAATGCTTAAGCCTATGGATATTCGCTACTTTTGCGCTAAGCCATCGATATATTTTCAAAAAGACCAAGTTTATTTAAAATCTTAAAAAAGCAGACCTCAACTTCATAGATACCTCATATTTATTAAAAAAAAAAAACAAACAACAACAGAGAAATACAATATTTAATTTATTGATGGTTAAGCTAATGATAAACCTGTCAAGGGACTTGTCTGCTTTTGATTCTTTATTCATTAAGCACTCTCATTGATGTATATGAAGTTGAATACAAATAATGATTATTGAATGAATTATCAAATAATTAAAGAGAAATAAAATTAACGATCCTCTATTTAATGACTTACCTGTCTATAATTTCTTCTGTCTAGAGCCATTCTGTGATTCCAAAAGTGTTTGAAAAAATGTGGGAGAATGTCGTTTTTAATGTACTGTGCTTCCACACCATCAGTAGCACAACACTGTTTCACTACCTACAAGTAAATAAAAACAACATGATTACTTTTCTAGTAAGTTCCTACATAATATAACTATTATGAGAAAAGCCTGGACATTCAACAGAAATATTCACAATTTTGTTGTGATTGATTGAATTAAATCTAATTTTTGTTTTTTTATAAATTAAAACTAGGCGTAATACTGCACTGAAATTTTTACAAAGAAATCCCATCATCAAAATAATAATTCAAAATGTGGTCAAATGTGGTCAAATACCACATTTTGGTCATAATAAAATTTAAAACAAAATAAACTTGTACTCACTTTCAAGACAATCTTTTTCATTTCTTCATCCGGTGACTGAAACTCTCGGATTAAAATCAACATCACTTCTTTTGTATAATAATTAGCATATTCAGCATCCATAAGTGGAATTAAATAGCCAATAGCCTTCAAAAATGCTGCCAAACCCTACAAACATAAAAATATTAATAGTAGTAGTAGTAGTAGTATTAAAATTATTAAATTCAAGAATTAAAGCAACAAGAAATGGAAAATTCATACACCCTTCATTCTATATTTATATGTATTGCGCTATTTTTCAATCTTTTACATGAAATGGATTACAATTAAAAATTCATCAAAAAATAATATTGTAATAGTATACCTTTCCTCTGTGAGTTCTAATACCCTTCCACAGTGGTTTCAGGACACTGTCAAATGATTCAATACCATAAGGTGTAGCAGCTTCGGCTAAAGCAGCAAGGGCGAGAGCAGTGATTGTTCTAACTTTCTGCTGTTCATCAACCAAACCTGAAATAAATTATTTATTTATTTTAGGGAAAAAAAAGGACAACTTAATTTAATTTTCTAGTAATAGCCAAACATGGAAAAACCTGCATTTTTCTATATTTAAAAAGACCATTTAACAAGTATACCCAAATTATGTTTACATTTATTGGTCCTATTATTTGAAAAGATTACACAGGATAATAGCAACATTAAGCAATTACTGTAGTGGCTCTCAAGCGTTTTTTCTGTCTACTGTACCCAAAACTTTTGAACATGTTAATTCAAAAGCATGTCTATTTATTGCACTACTGTTAAAATTGAAAATATTTCATAATATAATCAATAGAATTCAATATGGCTAACTGATCTTGTTTAACTAAAAATAATGGTTTATGTTTGAAAAAGAATAAGTTCAAATTAAAGTACAATATACAAAAATGTTAATCTATTTACGAGTAAATCATAATTTTTGCATTCCAGTTATAACACCTTCTCACATAAAACACTGAAATAATAAATCTTAATATCTTCATATTTTTAAAGTTTGTTTATTTTTCCTATAATTGAAAATCAATCCAAAATTACCTTAATCAAGATTTTCCATTTGTGTAACTTACCATGTTCAATAATCTCCACTAAACTTCTGAGATGTGGAAGTATGGCACATCCCATCAAAATAGCAATTTGCTGAACAATTTTAATGCCTGTATGACGAGCCTGCCATGATTTCTTGCTTCTGCAAACAGCTTTCAAAAAAGGTAGTAGTGAAGGAATTCCTAAAGCAGATGCCACAACAGCAAAAGCCCTTGCAGTTGTATTTCGGACGTATTCATCAATATTGTCAATATCAGGACGCATTGTTGAAATCATTGTAGCAAGACCTGCTGCCTAAGAATTTATTAAGAAAATTAGCATTATTGTAACATATGGATTTTAGAAACTCAATAGTTAGTGCCTTTTTTATTCTACTTATTTGCTTTAATTCATTAGTATTAAATTAATATTAATTTAATAGAAACAGCTGGGATTAAAAACTCTTACAGAATGAACTTATGAACTTATAAATAAAAAATTAAGGTAAAACAAAAAAATAATAAATCTTAATAAATTAACTGAAATAAAATATAAAAACAACTTAAAGCAAAAAAAGCACCTTTAATTTATAATAAAGGAATTAATATTTGAACACTCAGCAGTCAAAAAGTTGACATAAAATCATCATTTAAAATTTCAAAATTATTATTAATTAAGAAAGAAAATTAAATAATGTTTCCAACCTTTGCAAGATTAGATATAATTTCTCTTCCTTCCACTCTGGCATAATAATCTTCATCAATCAGCAATGGTTCAATAACCACCAGAATCTGAAAACAAATGACTAAGAATGAATGCACATAGAAATAGTGAAGGAAGTAATTTAGTTAAGAAAAAGAAGTGCTGAAATAACAACTCGATATGATTAGATATAAGCTTTCTAAGAAATTTTTAGCTAGATACCTTGTGAACGTACGGACGAACTAAATCATCAAGTTTGTAAAGAATTCGATCAATGACTTTCACCAGCAGATGACGTTCCTGGTCTTCCAATGTGGGAGACATCAGCAGAGGTAAAATTTGATTGAATAGAGGACCGGCTCCAAATTCTCTTGCTTTGTCTGTAATTTGACGCAGGGCAGCTTTTCTCATAGGTGGGGTGCCATTTTTGATCTTCAACAGAAGTTTCATAATTTTTCGTTCTTTTTGTTCTTCTGGACTCAATGATTCTTCATCTACTTCCACCTGAAAATTGAATAGACTTCTGTTAACAATAAACATCTAAAAATGGGTATTATTTTAAGTTCATATATACGACTTATTTTTAAATTAAATTATATTTGATTTTATGTTTTTTTTTCTTCAGTTTTTCATGCATGGTATACATATTAATCTTTCCTATAAATGGATAGATAGACCACAATGAAATTAACAAATTTAGGAAGCGAAAATATAATAAAGATTATAAATACTTACTAATAATTTATCAAAATACTGGGCATCTTCTGGTTTCAGAAAGGGTAAATTGCCCTTTGGTTGATTGTCAATCAGTTTTGCTGACCTGTCTTCAGACTGAATGTAAAACCCTGTTAATCCTCCAAGAGGAGTGGGAGTGGCCGTCAGTTTTCTTGCAGGAGTGCGAATAGGAACATAACCAGCCGGTGGCTGTAATATTTTGTAGCCTTCTGGAAACATGGCATCTAACTCTTCATCAGTCAGAGGACGATTCCTTTCATCGATTTCTCTTTCCCATCTCAAAGCCTGAATCTGCTCAGGAGTCATCGTTAACAGTTGACCTATTAAGGAAAATAAGAACAATCAAATTCATTACATTAATATTAAAATCTTTTCTAATAATTAACAACTTAAAAACAATAAAAAAAAATAATATACATCTAAATTAAAAACATTATCTGAACACGTAATTAAAGACTTCAAAAATTTACCAAATTACTGCTTAACTTCACTTTAATTAATTTACGTATTAAATAAATAAAAAACTAATTTTATTTTGTAATAAAGAAGTCAAAACCATTATAATACATACTAATAAAAACAAAAATGAAACAGAAACTATGTTTCAACTCTCATGGATAGAAGTAAATAAGAAGAAATCCCAAGTTCAGTAAATAATCATCATTTCAGATTAGTTGGTAAATCATTCTTTGCTGTCTGCTAAGGATTTACCTTAATATATATTTTTATTTTTTTGATAAAATCAAATCTTACTAACTATATCGAGATTCTCCCCCCCCCCCCAACCACTTCTATAAGATGTATAATGCTACTAGGACAAGCAAAATGTAATGCATTACTAATAGTATGAATTATGTATTCTGGTAAGTACCAAACAAAAGCTTCAAAAATCACAATCAGTGATTGAGTCACAGTCAGTTTATTTTAGGTAAGGGTCATCCACAGATCACAATCCATGCAATTCTGTTGTCACAAGCCCATTTTGATATACTTTCTACTAGCATTAACACGATCGCAATGAATCCAGGTCACAAATGACGAGTCAATACAGTTATCCTGATATAATTCTTATCTTCTTTATTCTCCATAACAATATTTCAAGGACCTAATTGGTCCCCTTTCTCAAGTTATCAGAAAAGAAATACATCACTTCTTTTTCCGACAATAACAACAATCATGAAATTTGCAATTAGCCATTTGCATGATAACAATCAGAGAATGTATAACCTTCTAAGTGATGTATGATACACATTTCATTTTTATAATCATTATTATAAATAAACAATTTTCCATAATTTATCTTTGAAGAAGCCAAATTCTAAATTTGCAAAATCCAAATCAACTGTTTTAAAGTTTCAAGTTCACCAATTTACTGTCCAATTCCTGTAAATTCGTGTTAGTTTCTTAAATCATCCAAAATATCTTCAATCCAAGTAGACTTTCCTCACCTTTTTCTCACATGCGCATGGCTAGTTGCAAATATCATGATTGTTGCTATTTCATTACGAATTATTTTCGGAAAAGGAAGTGATGTATTTCTTTTCTGATAACTTGAGAAAGGGGACCAATTAGGTCCTTGAAATATTGTTCTGGAGAATAAAGAAGATAAGAATTATATCAGGATAACTGTATTTATTTTATTCATGATGATGAGTCAATAGCCAATATTTACCGAAAGACTGGTTCAATGCTCTTCATCAGTTAATCACAGAGATTCTCAACAGGCTCTCAGACATGACAGAACATTAATTGTATGGAAGTACAATTTCACTGTCTCATTGAAATGGTGAATGTTCCTTAAAACTTTGCCAATGCTAACTGTTCTGACACAAGATTGAGGAAACCACTGCTTAACCTACAGTTCAGAGAACTTGCCGAAATGTAACATTTCATGGTAGTTTGTGACAACTGGTTCAAGATAGTCATTGTATGAAGTATCTGTAAAATAACCACAAAACTAGCACAAGTTAGGATCTGGTGATAGCAGCACTGGTAATGACCAATGATCAAATGTTCAGTTTACATCTCTCCATGTATGCTGTATACTGATGACACTGATAAACGATTTCTTTTTTCTTTTTTTTTTCAAAGACTATTCTTTAAAAGGCTACATATTTAATACTAATTAAGCTTATTTAGATACTTTTTCATAAGATATGATCATAACCTCTCATATTTTGAAAGTTCTTTGATAATTATTATGACTATTAATACATTAAATAAGTTAATTAAATAAACTTCAGTATTAAAATGGTTTGCCTATTTTGGTAAAGTAGTCTGAAGAAAGCAAAACAAGAATAGTTATTTTGAAGATGCTAAAAAGAAAGATAAGGAATTACTTGAATAAAATTAGGATATTTACTTACTTGGCGTTGGTGTTGCCATAGCCATTGCTTTGGGCCCAATAGGTGTTGTTCCACTGGGAGTCATTAAAGTTGGTGTATGAGGGGTCTGGTTTCCCGCCTGGCTGGCTGGAGTTTCATCCCACCTAGATCTACGCTTACTTGCACTTGGAGTGGGCGTTTCCTGAATAAGATCTGTTCCACCTCTGTCTGTGCGAGGTGTTTCAGCCCATCCACTGCTGTGCCCAGGAGTTTCTGAAATTAATGATAAACTTTAAAATTTAAAACCTTTAAAAAAAAAATTACAGACAATCAAAAGTAAACAAAGCTTTTCATCAATACATATTTCCTAAAAATAAATTTTCTGCAAATTTATAACTTTTATTATGCTTAAAAATAGGTAAACAATGAAAGACGAGATATGTCGCAGCCACTGCCATCCAATCATTAAAGAGAAGTGAGCAGTGCATTCCCCAGTCACAGTAATTTTGTCAGATTATGATAGTGAAAAAGATTAGATATTTCTTTCTGTACTGCTAAAATTCAAGATGGATTACAACTCCCAAGTCTACAACTTTGCAACCTCAACATCGCCAGCAACTCTACAACTAATTAGTCA
>JAFIDM010004315.1:36729825-36800300 GCA_023159025.1 Thereuonema tuberculata | reverse complement strand
AATGGCTCAAACAAACTGCCAAAATAAAACTCTTCATGACCATATGCATTATTATGCCAATAAATCCAATTTAGTTTTCAACTGCTTTTAGGCTAAACAACATTGTTAGTGTAGATCGTGACAACATAAACAGGCAATTTCAATCTAGACACATAAGAGGAGGAAAGGCTGAAATGTTACCGAAGCTGCCATTTAAAGCACATTCATGTTTCATAAGGGAATGGATGCGTAGAACTTAACAGTTATCAACATTTCATCATAATGAAATGAGTCAACAGAAATAACAAGAGAATCCACAGGTTTTGGCTTCTCAAAATGAATATCTGTCACACGTCCAACAACCTGATCAGTAAAACTAACTAACAAACTCTCTCTCTCTCCTATATATATATTAAAAATATTCATAATTTTACTTAATCCTTTTAATTCTTCAGAATAGGATTTGTTGATTTATAATCATTTAAGTTATCTTATGACAATTCAAAATTAAATCCTTTATTTTAGGAAGTTTTGAGTTCGATCTGATGACTGTCATCTATTTAATTTTTATATTTTTATTTTTCATTTCTTTTCTTTTTATTTATTTTTTAATATTAAAACTATGTATAAAAAAAAAATTAAAAAAAGTATATAATATAAAAGACATTACAAAAAAAAAGATAAAAAATGAAAAACTTAAAAAAGAATAAACGTTAAAAAAGAGCAAATCTATTTAATATAGCGTTTTTGTTTTTCAAAAATTTTAGTTTCAAAATTTCTCACTAGATGCCGCTGATGACGTGAGGTTAAAAATTGGCCGTTAACCTTGCAGAAACAGTGTTCTGAATTTTATATTGGAATTTTAAATTTCAGATTACTGTCCGGCTATATATATATATATATATATATATATATGAAATCAATGACAATATTACTGGCACTTCTTTTTTTTAATTTTTTTTGGAGGGGAGGAGAAGATTATTAATTTGAAGTTTACAAAGTATTGTCAAAGAGTTAATAACAGCTGAACATCGATTCCAAGAAAATTCATTTTAACAATTTATGTTTATCCAAACATTAGGTATCTCTAAATTAAATATATAACCCTGGACCTTACGAAATAATTCCCTCACAGCTACTTACGATATAATTTTCAATCTACTCAAAGGATATAGTTTTTTCAAACAGTAAATTCCTAATATAATGTGATTCAATGGAACATGATTATTTTGAAAATTTGGTTATGGGAAAGTCAGTTCAATTAAAATGAAATGAATAAGGTGGTTTGGAGACTGAGCAATGTCATATGATCCACCCATGATAAAAGTTTCTGACACTAGTATTACTATTAACAGTAATAATGAATGATAGTTAATAAACAAAACTGCTAATATTAGGTCATGGAACATTCTGGGAGGATGGTTTAATGTCCAATGCAGAGTACAAAAGTCACAATCTCGTATGGTGTTTTTTGCCTTTGGCATTATTGGGACAGTATTTGTTTTGAAGAAAATAATCATAATGTGACTTGCCACAGAATGATACCAAGAAATGCTGGCTAAATGCTGGCTACTGTGGAATTTTCCTAATGATGATGCCTTGGTTCCAGGAGGGTGGTGCAATAGTGCCTAGTGCATCGATGACTATTGGCATACTTACAATCTCTGTTTTCAAGGAAAGTAACCTTCCAATTTTAAGAAATCAACTGGGCATCTCAGTTATCAAGAATAACAGCACCTGACTAATTTTGTGTGGATATCTCAAGGCAAGAGTGAATATCACCAATATGCGAAACAACTCAGAAACTGAAAGAGCGCATCATTGGAGAAATTAAAGCAATTCCTTCAGGATTATTGTAGCAGGTCATGGACAATTTTAGGTCTTGATTACAAGAATGCGTCAAACACAATGTAAACTACTTAAACATGTTATTTTGAAAGAAAAAAGTAGATGATGTCTAATAAAATGTGTTATTGTGAAGTTCTTGTACTGAATATAGTTTCTTTCTTATTCAACCCCCTCGTTCCCATAACACAATTTTAAAGTAAAAGTTTTTCTAAAAATATTTGGCTTATATTTTAACAGATAGGGTGTAATTATTTACCTCTTTCAGTTTTTGGAGTTTCATCCCATCGATTTCGTCGAGCACTTGGTGTTGTGCGGTGTCCTGGAGTATCGTGACCAGGAGTAGCAGCCCCTGGAGTAGCGTGACCTGGTGTGGCATCCCACATTCGAGTGCTTGCACCAGGAGTAGCACCAGGAGTGTCTGACCCTTTAGGTCTTCCAGGAGTTTCATCCCAATGGCTGTCAGATGGTGTGTGTGCCTGAAATAGAAGTGAAAGAAATTACAAATAACAAATAAATAATTCAGTATATATCAATATCTCAAATAAGTAGTACTTCTTTAAAAGGAGATTATTAAATTTAAAAGTAATTTCTAAAGATCTATAAGATGACTTTTATCTAGAAGCTTTTAAAATCACATGAATTAAATGGAGGGATCAGAGTTAAAGTGAACCAAGTCCCTAAACTTCAATTCGAGAAAAAAGACGTTTAAAAGTTGAAAATTCTTAAGAACGTCTGTGGGAATGCCGTTTGTTATTTTAATGCCTTTCAGACAGTTAGGCATTTATTTATAAATATATAACATTTTTAAAAGATATAAATCACCTATCTAATGAGCTAGATCAATTAAAACAGGAAAACATGGACTTGGTCCACTTTAACTCTGAATCCTTCAAATATCAAGTCACATTCTTATTCTAAATTGTTTTAATCACATATTTTTCTGCATGTAATTGGAAGAACTGGCACATGAAAACTGCCTTCAGGCTAATTCAGAAAAAAAAAAAAAGATATTATATAAAATAGCTATTATTAACTCATATTTGTAATTTTTTTTTTTAATTTCAGTTAAACATTTCTCTTTTTTCTCTCAACTTAATAATTAGAATCAATGAATTCTAATTACCCATATTTTTCTTTTTCTCTCTTTACTAAACTGATTAGTAATAATGACAATAATGTATTTAATTTATTATGTAAAAAAAATAATTACTCGCTGATTAACCAAAAAATAATAATAGTTGCAATACTGTCTAACACATTTATTTTGACGATCACGTTTGCGCGAGAATTACGAAATTCTTGAGATCTCGCCATTAGCCTCTTCAGCAGGTCTCAAGAAATTTAGTATTTTTAATGTCTGTCACTAGGAAAATGCTACATAATGAATTTATTGTTTGTTTATTGAGTGATTTCAATTTATTAAAACTGTATTAAAATGTAGTAAAAGTCTCATGCATTTCCCTGTATTATAATTCATTTAAATATTTCAATATTTTGTGAGAAGACATGGATAGAGACTATTCTCGCGTAAATTACGTGAAATCACGAAAATACGAGATCGTCAACTTCCATGAGTTTGATAATAGTTGTCTATATTGATTCGCATGTCAATCCAAATGACAATTATTACGGAGAGCATGACATATAATGCAGCAGTTAGTGATGTACACTGTCCTGTGCAGCTGTTAGTAATTTGTACCGTTTTAGTGATTGTATTTTGACTGTACCCAACTAAAAATGTTACAATATCTCATATTTATATATATATACTAGCCGGGTACTGTTGCTTCGCGCTGGAACTCTTGCATACATAGCATAAAAAAAATATATATATTTACTTAGCAAATTAATATTGAGATCAGAAAATATATGTGTTCGCAGTCCAATGTTGCCTTCACGGAAAACTCAGATGTATTGCGGGTTAACTGCCACCCACTTCATGGTCATTTTAAAGCGAAAATATAAATCCTCTTTATTCCCTATCCCGTGGGAATTTTGAAAAAATCTGGCCTTAATCCTTATCTACATCATAAAGGGAACCTCTGTGCAAAATTTCAGCTTTCTAGGTCCAAGGGTTTGGGCTGGGCGTTGATGAGTCAGTGAATGAGTGAGTCACGACTTTTCTTTTTAAATATAGGTATATATAATTATATCTAGGTGCTTGTATAAACAACAGATTAAGTCCATTATTCAATTTATAATGTATCAACTAACTACTTGATTTAAGTGATTTTTTTTTGGGGGGGGGGGGACAGTATATAAAAAAATCCTTTAAATTTATTTATTACGATACCGTTCACTATCTGTTGTTTCCATTCTGAAAATGAAATAAAAAGTCTGAAAAATTACAAAAATTATGTTTTCTGTTTTCTTATCAGAATATTACACTACCTCTATTTAAAATGTCCTATATTTCTGATTTTCAGAAAAAACTCATTTATCTTGTTTAGATTCTTAAACAACTAAAATTCCATTTTCTTAAGATTGTTCAATATAGCTCCGTCTTCAATTTTCTCAGCCATGCAATTTAACTGGTAAAAAGCAATTTAACTGGATAGATATATGAGAAAATATGCATTTTTGATGTACAGTTTTAGGAGATGTACGATGAGCTTATGATGTTCATATGTTAAATTGATAGTACTCTTTTCTAAAGGTGCTTGGGATACTTGACAGTTTCAACAGTGTAATCTAAAGAAAGCTTATATAGTAAGACTTCTCTAAGTAGGATGTTATAATTTATAAATATAAATAAATTTATTGTACCTCAACAGCATCCCAACTTGTGGCTTTCTTTTTGGCTGGAGTGGAAGGTGTTTCATCTCCCGTCTGATCCCAGCGCCTTCTTTTAGCAGGTGCAGCAACAATAGTAGCAGCACTGCTTTTCTTTTCTATTTAAAAAAAAAAAAAAAGCAATAGTTAAATTAGTAATTATAGTAAAGTACATTGTTCCTCTCCATTCCTTTAATCTCTAAAAATATTTTTGAAAACACAAGAACATCGAATGCAAAGGTGTTAAAATCTGTAAATTTTTCTACATATTTTTTGAGAAGACGTTTTCTCATTTTGTCTTGACCTTCTGTTGAACATAATGGTGTGCCATTCAATAACTGACAAAGTTTTGTAAGTTTGAAAATTTTTCCACATTTTTTTTTTTTTGATATGACAGTGACTGTTTGGAACGCAGGTTATGAAAACATCACATTGTAGTCTGGAATTTAGTACAAGTGCCTGTGTATGTAAATCAAATTTATAGTAGTAGTCTATAGATGAAGTTCTGAACTTGCTATACTTTGCTGCTGCAGAAGACATATTAATAAAGAAGATTTAAATATTCTTTATCCACACTGTAAGTTCCATTATACAGTATCTAAATAATTTATGAAATTGTAGGGTTCTGATGAAGGATAAGGCTTTTTTTTTTTTTTATCTTGACCTGGCTTTTTTTTTTTATAACTTTTACTTATTTACAAAAAATTTATTCATACAACTGAAGCTGATTTCAATATCAGTTTCATTAATGATCAGATGAAGTTAGAATGAAGCTGTGCACAAATCTTATTTTTTTTTTAAATAAATAACAATTGCTTGTCTTTTAAAGACATAACTTTTCAGCCAGAGTTCTTTATTACATTATTTCCTAGTCTGTTTCCATATTATATGAACGGCTTGTATTCTGCGAGACAATGATTATAGCACTTGTTCTCCACAAGCAAAAGGGCTAGTAATCTCAAAACAACTATTTTAAAATCCCTTTCAATTAAATAACAGCTCATACTTCAGAAATCTACAGTTTCATTTATTTCT
Organism: Thereuonema tuberculata; assembly: GCA_023159025.1. NCBI lineage: Eukaryota > Metazoa > Arthropoda > Chilopoda > Scutigeromorpha > Scutigeridae > Thereuonema > Thereuonema tuberculata. The sequence goes on along the minus strand of JAFIDM010004315.1, from coordinate 36,794,666 downwards.
AAATGTAATAGAATTATAAGGGTCTCAAACTTAATTAAGTTAACTTACATAGAGTTTTAATATTGTTCTAAGTTCTACAAACTCAAGAGAAATGTATTATATTTGTTTTTCAAGCTTTGCTTTGACTGTACTATCATCTAAGTACAAACAGAAATGTTTAGTAATAGATAAATCTCTCTCTCTCTCTTGCTTTTTTTTTAATTCCAAAAACTTACATAAATGATTCTGAATCAAAACAGGTTTGTTAATATACTTTAATAAACTATACTCAGTTTAAATTTCCTAAAATGCTATTTTAATGAGATTTCACGTAATAAAAGTTTTTTTAGTTTCCTCATAAATTTCATTTTCATGACAATGGGGAGGGAAAAAAATGAGACAAATGCAACTCACTAAATTAACCTCAGAAAACGTGATTTAATCCATAGCATAAATGTTCATCAATAATATTCTAGACTATTTTGAATATATATTGATTTTGCTTCCAACACTTTTATTTTCATTAAAATATCATAAAAGCCAAGAAATATACAAAATCCTGTAAAAAAAATAAATAATGCAAATTTAATTTTTATCTATAATTTCTACAAAATATTCATCTTGAATTCCAGAATGACAACATACCTTTGGCAGTTGATGCATCACCATTTTGGACAACTTTTAAATCTCCAGTCTTTGCTTTTTCAGCCATTCTTCTCCTAACTTCAGCCTAGGAAAGGAAAAAAAATATCTTTAAATATAAAGCTAATTTTTATTCTATTAGATCATGATTTACAAAAAGACTCACTCTTCAAGGAATCAAAAACTGAATGAACAATACAACAATAAAAATTTGCCCCTGGTACATAAAATAAATCTTATAAATAATCCATATGATCTCAATTTTGAGTTGAAGTAACACTACATTTAAATGCATGTCGAATTTTTAAATTAAAATGAAAGCAATTGGCAGAAAATAAAAACTTTAGAAATAAATATATAATAGCATTAGAAAGGAAAAAACTGAATTTTGCCTTTGATGTTAGTCATGTCAGATCTATTACAGTCTCATATAACCATGGCAATTTCCCTATCAACACAAAGAAGCTATTCTTAAATAGAACAGTGGATTACTTGGAAAAAAAATTTGTTAAAGCAAAGCTCTGTGACTACAATCAAGGGACGTAACAATCTAAGAGGGCTGAATAACACTACACTCGAAAGAATTCACACTGCAATGTCTTGTTAACAGGCAATGTAATCAAAGAGGATGGTAAACATAACTTACAATTCCATGGTGACAAAAAAACATTAAAAAGAGTTTGGTGTTAATACTTGTTAAATGTCTGTCTGGAAAAAGTCTGGAAGGAAGATTCCCACAAACTCACAATCCTTCTGGAACCTTGAATCTTCTTTTCATTGAGAAAACATTTCCTGAAGGGAAATTTCCTCCACTTATAATGTCCAATAAATTAAAAATAACTTATTTTAAGGATATCAAAAGGGAACACACTGGTTGCAGTTAAACCTAAAGAAGCATGCACCCCATCAGAGTGATTCTAACATTCCAAAACTTTACAAAACAAACACTGGAGAAGAAGCCTATGGGAAACAGATTTACTCCAAAGAAGGTTTAACGTGAGTGACTGTATGAGGTCTGCAAGATCTGCCTAATGGACCCAACAGATTTCAAGTGTAATAGAAGGCATTTCAAGCTACTTTTTCATTTGGTATATGAAGAGTAAATAAACTTAGTAATTCCCGTAATGAGCCGTGTTAGTGTTGTAAGCTTTCAACTTCCTATCAGATTATGGCTGCTTCAAAAAAAAAAAAAAAAAAAATCAAAATATATAAAGCTAATTACTGATAATAAAATTTTGACTAGCCCGGATCTTAAAATCACAAGATGGTAACGTGCAGAGATCATATGAAAACCCTAATGGTCATATTAGCTTCATTATCTCTTCAGAGATACACTGTATAAATTTTGCGTTATTAAACATTTAATTGTTAATTTTATCATTTATTAATAATCTTGACTGGTTATCAACTTCTGTCAATAATAATCTTCAATAGAATATAAAAATAATGACTTATTTGTATTTACATATAAATATGTTAATATGTGATTATATATATATATATATATACATGCATACACACATAGAAAAATAATAAATTATTTACATGAAATTAATTTTTAATGATTATAATTCATGTGAGAAATTCACGTAAGATCATAACATTCAGTCTTGGTGCTCCAGGACAGAGAACTTGGTCACCCTCTCAGAGGATCCTTATTTTGTCATTGCACAACTGAGAAGTTAATGAGAAATCTATAATATGGATTATTAATCATGGCAATCAGTTTATCTGTTTCTTTTCAAAAAAGAGATAACTGTTAAATTCAACTCTAAGGTTTGGGCTACACGAGCATTGAAAAGCCATGTTGCCAGTGCCAAAAAATGTCCTGGCACTAGAGTGTTGACAATGCTAGATGTGGTCTACACAAGCATGCTTACGCCACATTAGTTTAAATCCCAGATATTCTTTGAAAACGCTCGTGTAGACGCATCTTTCACTTTCCATAGAAATACATGGTATTTCGCTCGGTTCTATAAAAGCGTTAGCAACGCTCTTGTAGACCAGCACTAAATTTGGCATGGTAATGAATATTCATGCATCCTATAGAAAGAAGTACATTTCTTCATAGTCAAAAGTCTCTCAATATTTCATTTTAACAGAAATTGTATCAGTTAAAAATAAATCTCAAATGATAAAAGATTAATCAAAAACATTCTCAATAGATAATCAAACTTGAAACTGGAAAATATCAACAAAGACACTTCCAAAAACAATCACATTATACACATGAATTTAATACAAAGGCAGAGCCTGTACATAATGTGGTCTTATAGAAACTATACAGGGGCAATAGAAGCTGTGAACTTTACTTACCTAATTCATTGGAAAAAAAAAAAAGTTTATTGGAATATTCTTTTAAAAACACAGGAGCACACCCACACACACATGGGACTTTACTTCTTTTCATTATTCTTTGTTAATACTATATTTTAATGCAATAAATAATTACCTGATCTCTGTTTAGAGCCAATTCTTTCATGATATCCTTGTAAGATCTGGATTCTGGATCGGGTGTTTTGCCACCTGAAATGATAAAAAAAAAGTCACGACAGGGCGTGACACATTAGCATCTGTTTGTCTTTTTTAACTTTTAAGGTACATTTTTTTTTTCTCACTTCACTACTCTTCTATGTAACATATATAAATAAGTTTTACAAAAAAATAAAAATAAAAAAAAAGGAAAAGATTCACCCATAGCCAAATAAACTCAAATGTGAACTATCAAGAATTTTCTGAAGTATTTTATGAGTTAGATTAAGATGACTTCAATAATCATTAAACTTTAAACTTATTAATTAAATTAAGGAATTTTATGGGGGGGAAAAAATACTTCTTAATGTGAATCTTTTTCTTTTTTACTACACAAAAACCAATTATTTCAATATTAATATGTAATTTCATTCGTATATAATATTTTTCTTGATAAAAAACATTACCAATGAAATTACTTAATAATACTGGCTTGAAATCAGCAGCTTTCGATAAAACTATTTATTCACAATTACTGAATTTTAAAAAACAAAGACAAACGTAATTTCTTTTGCATTTTTTTTTTTATCTGCAAACAAGCATATTCCAATTTTTGAATCACTGGAAATAAATTACATTCTACTGCTGATTTCGTACACTTTCATATGCATTAATACGTACGTGTAACCAGGATGCAGGTGTCTCATCACTAGACAAGAGGTTTGAGTCGGCAAAAGGTCCATTCCTAGAAATAAGCTGTATTATTAATAATTCTCTATTCTGACCTTACTACTAAACTAATTTGTGCCAATTGGCACAAAACATATATTTTTTACATAGCCAAGGAGGAGCCTCATGATCTGTGCCACTAGAGTACTATACCTGAGAGGGGCTTTCGGAGATTTGTAATTCCCTCCCCCATTAAAAAAAAAAAAAGTTGAAATTATAATACAAAGAAATGCTTTCTTTTATTATGTAATGGTAATCAGATGTTATCTTAAGTGTAAAAAAAAAAAAAAAAAAAAAATCTATTTAGTATAAAAACAAAAACAAAAATAGCATGCAACAAAGACTTGAGTAACCAATAAATTCAGTTCTATTAATTATTCGATAATTTTGTTTTTTGTTAGAAAACAAATTTTTAGATTTGAGAGATGAAATAATAACGTGAAAGCCAATACATTCATTAAAATCTGCACTTCTTGCCCCTTCATGAAAATTTAAATGAAGCCTCCTTTTGATGGCGATGGTCAGCTGCGCAGCACAGCTTGGGGAAAGAAATTGAACAACAGGTATTAGTACACATTGTCTAGATTATTTATTATATGTTCTGTTGTTCCTAAATAAATCAAAATTAAATACATTTCACTTTAATAATTTAAGAACAAACATTTTCCATTAGTTTTCTTTATGCTTAAAATTATCTAAACTAACCTTTTAACTATCAATTACTAGACAATGTTTAAAGATACCCTACTTAACAAGTAAATAAGATAAAAAAAAGATAAAAGTAAAAGAAACATTCTTCATTTTTCAAAGTAATGGAACACACTTTTCCCAATGTCATAAACAGTTCCATATTTTCCAGCCAACACTAAAAGTTCATGAGAAAAGCATTGCAGAAATTGCAGATTTCCTTCGAGATAACCTAAATTTGTTAAGTTTATTTAATTCATAACACAAGCATATAGAAACTTCCGTTTCAAATCAATATGAAGACATATTACTTCAAATTTTGTAAATACATAAAAAAGTCATCATTTTTTAGCAAAAATCTTAGGATTTTTGCAAGGAAACACATTTATTTACATAATTCATTAGCATTTACTAAGATTACAGGGCATTTTGAGTAGCTCAAAGTTGGATTTCTCAATCACACTAATTAGTATTTTTTCCCTTTGATAAAACCCCTTAATTCTTTAATCTAAATACTAATATTTCAACATAATTTGATATATTTATTTGGTAGATTACAGCTACTGCATTTCTGGTATAATTCAATCAGTCTACATTTATGATTATTTATATGTTTATCCCATTAATTATGTCAATACTTTCAATTCTTATTGATTGAACAGTTTTTGTTGATATTCTACAATTTATGTTAATATTTTATTAACATAAAAAAAAAAAAAAATCATAATAGTTAATTCAAGTTTGGTCAGACAAATATCTGTCAGTGTATTATTCATATTGGATTGAAGTGAAAGTTCATTCAGTGAACCGTATAAATGAGAAAAAAATCTGAACGAATTTTTTTTACAACCCAATATGCTAAAAAACATGTTCAATTGATACAAAGCCTTTCTTATGGTAGCTTAATATCATTTGCAGTTAGATCAAATAAAAAAAATGCAATAGCCTTAACCCTTTTTGTACATGTAAAAATTGGAAAATTTCCACAGCCAGGGTGTCACAATTTATGGGGAGGAAGAATTACTTTGAAATTATTAATAAGGGGCTGTCCATAAACTACATATGCATGTAAGGGGGAGGGGGTTGTTCTTAGCGTGACGAGGGAAGGGGTCAGATAATATGTGACGTCACATTTCATTTTCACTTAAGTGCATTTTTTGAAATTAAAAGTACCTACTAAGAATTCATTAAAGCACACGCAATTATCTAAACTTTAAAGTTTAAATGAAAATACTTTTGAATTTGAGGAATATGCACCAAAATGCAAAGTCAAAGGATAAGGTTCTCTAACAATACCATTACTGATTAAACAAGTTGTCTTTGAACTGATTAATAGGTATTCTGAACTATAATTACTTAAAAGTTAAAAATAGTTTAGTTTTTAATTGGGTGGCGAGGGAGCGCATTATACTGCGACATAATATTAAGGAGGAGTCACAAGATTGTGACTAGCGGGGGAGGGGTCGAAAATAAAAATAAAAAATTAGCATGACATAGTTTATGGACAACCCTTAAACAAGAGCATACGGCACTAATTGTTTTGAAAAATAAAATAATAGATAACCAAAAGATGGTACTAATTATCAACAAAAGACACTACAATTTAATAAATTATCAACAATTTATCATTGACAAATGTCAAGCCAAACAATTTAATTGTTGACAATATATCAACATTAATTCAGAAAGGATTAAAAATGCATTTTTTAGGTCTGTAAATAAGAAACCGGAATTTTGCCTTTAGATGGCACTAGCTGTCAGTGTAGTTACCGGCAAACCGCATCATTGGCGCCATTGGTTTATTGAGATCTGACAATTGATTTTCAACTCACAATAATACAAGTTTCATACAACAGCATAGTTTGTAATAGCGTTGAACATGTCGAAGTTTGTGCCTGGAAACTACGATTTGTGGACAGCATTGATTTTCTGTTACCATTTGAAGAAAACTACTGCAGAATTGCATCGAATGCTTGTCGAAGCTTACGGCGAGCATGCTCTTTGTAAATCACAGTGCTTTGAGTGGTTTAAAAAATTCAAAACTGGTGATTTTGACGTGAGAAACGAAGAACTTGGAAGACCACCGAAAAAGTTTGAAGTTAGCGAATTGCAGGCATTATTGGATGAGGATGAAGCTCAAACGCAACAACAACTCACGGATCAATTAAATGTGACACGAGAAGGCATCTCCATATGTTTGAAAGCCATGGGAAAGATCCAGAAGATGGGAAAATGGCTTCCACATGAACTGAATAAAAGACAGCAGGAAAACCGAAAAACCACTTGCGAAATGCTGCTCGCCAGGTACAAAAGAAAGTCATTTCTCCATAGAATTGTGACAGCGATGAAAAGCGGATATATTTTGTGAACCCGAAGCGTAAAAAAATCATAGGATGATCCAGGCGAACCATCGACATAGACTGCAAGGCCAAATCGCTATGGACGGAAGACAATGCTCTATGTTTGGTGGAATCAGAAGGGTGTGATCTATTACGAGCTGCTAAAACCTGGCGAAACCGTTAATACTGAACGCTACCAACAACAAATGATCAATTTGAATCAAGCTTTACGTGAAAAACTACCAGAATATCAAAAAAGGCAACACAAAGTGATTTTGCTTCATGATAATGCACCATCACACTCAGTGAAACTGGTCAAGGAAACGATTGAGGCGTTTAGTTGAGAAATACTTTCGCATGCAGCTTACTCACCAGACTTGGCTCCGTCCGATTACTACTTATTTGCATCGATGGGATACGCACTTGCTGAGCAGCGGTTCACTTCTTACGAAAATGGCTCGATGCATGGTTTGCCTCAAAAGAGCAACAGTTTTTTTAGCGTGGCATCCACAAGTTGTCAGATAGGTCAGAAAAATCTATAGCTAGCGATGGGCAATACTTTGAATAAAACATTTTTTACCATTTTCGTACAATACACGTCTTTTCTATACAAAAATTCCGGTTTCATATTTACAGACCTGGTACTGCCATAATTGAGTATGTTAACGTAAAATAAATAAATGTCAATTTGATATCTATAATAATAATAATAATGCATACATTGCAATAAATACATAAAATATACAATAAAAACTAGGTTATTTATAATTTGATAACTAAAATTAGCTTCATTTCTTTCATTTGTCTAAATTAACAATTTCGTTTGGTTTTTCATTTTTAATTGCTATTCTTTGATAATGCCTCATCACAATATTTCAGCAAAAGTTCATCTAAGAAACAATCTCAGCAAAAGAGAACCATGACCAGCTCCAATAACAATAAACCTCGATTCAAACAATTGCTGTAGTGGGGCAAGTATAGCCTCACCTGAATTTTCAGAAGAGTCAATGATTCATAATTCATAAAAAGTTTCAATGAAATCTCATGGAATGCTATTCCCATTATTTTTATATCAATATATTTGTAAAAATTTAAAAACTAGGGAAGCAAGTCTAATAAATAAATAAAAAAAAAAAATCTACTTTAATTTATTACACTAAATTACTGGATATAGTTATCAAAAAAAAAAATTAAAAGCTTTTTTTTTTTTTTTTTAAGTCAAAATAAAATACTAGCTCAACTTTAATAATGCAAAATGTTTATTTTGACTGTCCCACCGATTCAGTGAACTGACCATGGATCTTCAAAATTAAATATTGCAACAGAGAATACTTTGTACTGTGCACACATAATATAAAAAAAAATAATACTTTGAAAAAAAGATCTTCAAACATATTGCTGAATCTTAGACATCTTAGAAAAAATTATCAGAACCTCAACAATATCTAAAGACACAGAGAGGTATTGTCTTTTTAGAAATGAATCCTGACATTAGCTAATTCACACTTATAGTTTGCTCTATTCATATGAGTGTAGTTCAAGTTTAATGCTTCACACATTAAAAAAAAAATTACCCAATCGGAATTAACAAATAATAACATTGGTAAATTTTTTAAAAATCACTCAATTTCCGTCACCCCACCCACTCCCATTGTTTCACCTTTAAACAATCTTAAAAAATTCAATAGTTTCCTAAAATATCTTTTCAATCTGGTCATGAGAACTCTCTTCCTAACGCTTACCAACAGCATTTCTTGAATAATTCATTCTGATGAGATGAAAGACTAAGTCCCCAAAAATCTTTCTTGAGGTTTTTATTGTGAATGATTTCTAAATAAAAAAAAATAAATGATTTTCCTATTTCTTATTCTTCTTCTCAAAGCTTGAAATTGCTAGACCTAACACTGAAGCAGGCAATTTATTTCATTTTCAAAGGATTATCAGTCTTTAAGAAATCAAATGGATTAATTCCCATTTCAACAACTATTACGAAGCTAAAAGAATTATAATATAACGGATTCTTCAATATTTTATTGATTGTTTCCTGTTATAGAAGTTAAAATCTGAAATTACAAGGAAGTGACCTAATTGCAAGAAAATGAATTTTATTTTAGAAATCAACTTATTCTAACTTCAGTGAAACGATACATCAAAGAACAAAAAAAGAAAACATAACAGTCTATATTTAAGAATTAAATATAACATTTAATAATCTCTATTTTACTGTTTTGATAAGGTAGAAGCTTTTTAAAAATTAATGCAATTTATACAAAATTTAGTATTTAATCCATAAATACGAGGGATGATCAGAAACTAAGGTTACAAAGCCTGCAGTGAAACATGTACATTTTATTTCGTACAACCAATAGAGCCAACTGATAGTGCATATATTAGGTTATTTTCGACATAGTCTCCATATTGGTTTAGGCAATTGTCGCTTCGTGGGATGAGTTTGAATATTCTCCCCTGGTAAAAATCCTGTCCTTGCATATTTAGCCACGTTGTCGCAAAGTGTTTCACGTCCTCATCTGAAGTGAATCGTCGGCCTCCTAGTTGCTCCTTCAAGTAAAAAAACAGGTGAAAGTCGCTGGGAGCGAGGTTCTGGCTGAGAGAGGGTGGTCGATGATGTCCCAGCGAAACTGCTTCAACAGCGAGGTGGTGTTCTCGGCTGTATGAGGTTGACATGCTGACTAGACATTACTGTCTCTCCGTAAACCTCTACCAGCTGCTGATGAATTGCAGCCGCAGTTACATGTTTTGTCCACAGAAATCGAATAACAGCTTGCATTTCTTTGCGAGGCCACTTTTCCAAACGAGTCGCTATTTGTGTTTACCTACCACTAGCGCTGTAGGTGGCGGGTGGCTGAAACTCTGCACAGTTGCCAACTGCATATATTAGAATTACCGCACACTACTAATTTCTCTATAATGGACAAAACTCCAGGAATATCGGCCTTGTAACCTTAGTTTCTGATCACCCCTCGTATTAAAGGATTTTGTTATATGATAAAAAAATAAAACATACTGAAAGCTTTACCCATGATAGAAAAGTTAATATACAGTAAGATCTAACTTGGCTAAGGAAAGTTTCTAATAAGATTATTGCTAAACAAAACAGTACAGCACAGGATCATTACAGCACTGATTTTTACAAGATATGTTTCTGTGATTAGGTTGTTTAACATTAAATGAAAGGTATATAATCAAAAATATAAATCAATACAGTAGTATAAATATAATTACTGAATACCTAGAATCACGGATAATACCTATGATTCTAGGCCCAAGATATTAAGTTGTAGAAACTCCTGCTGTCTTAGCTTCTTATTAAAAGCAATCAAGTGACACCATTCTTAAACTTTTTATCATGTCAATGCATAACAAGAAAAAAACAATCAAGATTATCCTTCCTTTGCCTGCCTACTGTGTTTTATATATCTACAAAATCAGTTTACTGAAAATGGCTGCCTACTGTGTTTTCAGTCACAGAAATATAATGTAGTATAACAAATGTGTGTACATAATATTGCAGTTAAACTCACAAGGGAAGTATGTCAAGCTCATCAGAGCTTTTTGTCTGAATTTTTTTCTGTAGTTAGTATAGAGATATATAGCTGTTCCGGCATGGCCGAGCGGTCTGCCGTGTGGATGATGTGTCGAATCCCGAGCATGGCTTGGTTGTTTCAATTTCCTTTCCTGTGTCTGTTAGCCTCTTCTTCACTTTCTCTTCAGTCTGAAGCCATTCCATCATGGCTTCCTGAGGAAGGCCACGGGAACCCACCTCAGTTTCTTTCCCCAGATGCTTCTATGGGAATTCTTGAATTCTATAGGAATGTTGACCTGTCTTTGGACAGAATTACCATGGATGGATGGAGATATTTTCCAAAGTTGTTCGGCTTGCAGACGTCAGCGTAAACGAAATCTGCAATTGCTAGTCAGTAGCCATTTTTGTTTTGGTTAGCCATTAAAGGTAACTTTTAGTTCCATAGAGAGTTTTATCTATATATCAAGTTAAATAAAAGTCATTTTAATAAAAAAGCATGTTACAACAATAAAATAACATTGGTACGACCTAAAGATGCAAAAGAAATCGAAGGTACTACTCCTCCAAATATTTCTCCAGCTGTAAGCCTGGAGAATCTGGCAAAACGAGTTCTTTTCTTATTTTTGATTGGATGTGATTTGAATGATCAAACTATTCTACTTGAATCTTGGACAGGCCAAACAGACGAGAAGCTGATTCAAAATGCTTTGCCAGATAAACGAGTTCATCTTGAAACAATTGCACCAAAAACTACAAAATATATATGCAATTTCTTCATGTATATTTTTTCAGGCAATGTAACATAATCATTAGATGAATTGAAAATCAGATAAGATTCAAAAGTGTCAACGAAGCTGAAGCAGCTCAAAAGTTAAATAATCAACTTTTCATAATAAACATGCATTCCATGGTTTATAATCAATTTTGTGCTCTATCTTTTCAAGAAATGCTCATTTATGCTTGGCAAAAGTCTGGCTTTCGAGACATGAATGCATATGGATAATTTCGAACATGTAAACCAACAAACATTTAATTCTGGATATGACGATTGCCTTGTTGAAGATTGTGAAGAACTATCATTCATAAAATGTCCTCAATTGCCCAATGTGTTTGTTTAAATCATTTTCTAAACAAGTATTATCATGAATATTAAACATTTTTATTACAAATAAATCAGAAATTCTTTTTAATAATTAGTTGACTTTCCATTCGATTTCAATTCCTTGTTCCCTTATTTTCTTCCTAACAAAAGTTGATTAACTTTCAGTTTGTCCTTTTTTTATTTGTTTTTGTCTTTTCAAGTATATCCTATTTAAATAAAATATTAGTGGCATTTACTATACATTTCCTTACCTTTACTATGATGTCTGTCTATTATTGATCACAATACTTGAGTTAGATCCAACACAAAACAGAAAACATACAAACACTGAGTTAAGGCCAGCAAGTATAGCTGCACGCAGCTCTTGACGCTGACGTCTGCAAACCGAATGACTTTTGGAAATATCTCTATGTGGGTTAAACTAATTAAAAAAAAATCAGACAAAAAGCTCCGAGGAGCTTGACACACTGCCCTTGTCAGACTTTACCCCAACTGACCGAATTAATTCAGGATCAGAAATTGTTTTGTAGCAGTGATCTATTTCAGATGAAAAAGTATAGTTACTTTCCTCAAACTCGATACATGTTTTAATTTCATATCAGAACTTCATTTTCCTTGAAAAACATCTTTATTATGCTCAGCAATATTTCATTTCTTTTAACAAGAAACTTCTTCAGGTCATACATGAAGAAAAGAAAAGGTTTCTCCTCCTTCCTCTAAGATTATATTTTATAGTTATAACGAATTATGGAGTCTTAAAGGAAGGAGAAACCTTTCTTTTCCTCATATATATATATATAAAATCTGAAGAAGCTTCTTGTTAAAAGAAATGAAATATTGTTGAGCATAATAAAGATGATGTTTTTCAAGGAAAATGATGTTCTGGTATAGTAGTTACTTTGTCAGTATTTCTCAAATGGTGTATGGGAAAAAACTGATAAATAAAGGTAAAATCCAATTATGATACTTTGAACTGTTATTTTTAGATAGATTTATTATTATATTATTTTTTGACACATTTAAAATGCAAAAGTGATTATTTCATTTGTCTATCCAACTATCCACAGGAAACAAAAGGACTCTTGAGTCGATAATCAAGAAATTTGCTATCTAGCTAGATCATCGAAACTACTGCCCAACTTCAAAAGATTGGATAAAAATTATAGACCCTTCTTCTGTCTACTGGTCAATAAGCTTGTACGAAACACGGACTATTATTATACCAGTCAAATATACAATTAAATAACAAAACAAAATAATTTACTGTATAACAATAAAAGAACAGAAGTGTTTAATTCAGTGAACAAATAACTTGAAATTTTAATTTTTCCCTAAACCTTTCAGCTAAGCAGTGACAAAATGGTGTGTGTTTTTTTTGAATGACTGCTTTTGAACTGTTACAGAGATGGCAACTGCATATAAAAAAATGCTATGGTTTATCTTACATGTACTTCTTGCTTACCCTTACGAAGCATTTGCTATACGAGTTATATTAAAGCAATTTATGCATTACTAATCTAACGTATGAAAGAATTCTATTTCAAAATAAATGATGCTCGCAATATTTCTGATGACAACACAGAAATATAAAAATACAAAGTAATAATATATTTCCAGGACAATCTTTGTCAACTGAATTTTCCAACTCAAGTAATGTGTATCAATGGATCACTTCCACAAATTCAAGAACATCTAAAATGCTAAGAACTAGAAATTAAATTATGTCTCAAATAAAAACAATGTCATACAGCAATTTTCAACAGCATATTAACGCAGTAAAATTGTTTTGAATAAACAAATCCTGTCCAGCTTGAGAGAGATGGCATATCTCATGTAGGTACTACAAGTATTCTGGATTTCGCATGAGATCGTGATCATCTTGATCACGTGATCGTGTTTGTCCTTGGAAGAAGAATCCTATAGCTGTTAAGCATCCAAACAAGGCCATCCCGACAGCTATCAGAAATATATCCTCTCAAGAATCTCACGCAAAAGTGGATAAAAGACTTCCTACCCTAATTTGAATAAACTGTTCATGAATAAATTGCTCATACATTTCATAATGCCTTTCAAAGCTTGTTGCTCTACGTTGCATACTGTGACGAAGTATCAGTAGCACTTCTTGCCTGTTGACATAATTCTGACACTGTCATTATAGCTACCACTTCAATGTTAACAATATCCAATCAATTTTCAAATTCTGCTTTTGACATACCATCTGAGATTTTATCAAAAAATAGCTAAGGGCTGTTTTAACGAGAACTTAAAAGTCAAAATCACTCACTTAAAGAGAGCACAAAAGTAAACTTCACAAATCACATAAGACTGCTTAATCTTGATTCTTAATCTTGAAATGCAGAACATTTGCAGAAGAATAAGATTAAAAGAAGATTAACACAAAAGTCAGATTTCGATAAATGTTATCATGATTAAACCTTAAAGTTCTTAATCTTGAAATGCAAAAGGATCAACATTCGAGGATTCTGATAGCAACAAGGTAATTAATGCTTTTAGACAGTGTCCAAAGCAAAGCGGCCCCATAATATGCACAATTTTATAAACACAATTTTGAGCGAGACCGTTCTTTATGCAAGTGTGAAGCTTCTCGTTTTGCATCAGCATTTCGTTTTTCTGCACATCGCCACAATCACATTTATAATGCAGCTCTACAACCATCACAACAATGACACTACACGCAACAATTGGGCCTTTTGCATTAGCAACATTCACATTCATAATAATAAGGAAATTAAAACAATACCAGGTTTCTTGGTTTTTAGCAACCCATTATTAGCAAAACACTTATTACAGCTTGCCTGTAAAACCGCTTGGGGACTGCTATTGTCTGGATGTTACACTGTGTAGTGGCCGAACGGTTAGAGATATTCGAATGAAACCTTCACCATTATGTTCAGTTATCAAAAAGTAGGTGACCACGTATAAAAATCAGACGTCTATGACCACTCCCTGACCCCCCCCCCCCCAAGGCGATGTCTTTCTTTTAAAAGTGCCTGGGGTGGGGTCAAGGAATGGTCCTAGAGGTCTTATTTTTTTTTACATGTGGTCACCTACTTTTTGATGCTGAACACAATGTGAAGATTTCATTCGAATATCTCTAATCGTTTGGCCGCTACAGTGTGTGACAGACAGACAGACAGACAGGATAAAAGCAAGAACGGTCCCCTAGCGGTTTTACAGGCAAGCTGTAACCTTGGAGCCGCTAATAAATGGAACTCAGATTACAATAGATGAATTATTTTTAATACATGTTTGGGACGGACTGATTTCGATAACAATAGATGACTGATAACATAACTCGCAATCACAATAAGCAGATTCTACTGTATTAATAATTTTGCTTTGAGGAAATCAAAATTATAAAATCTATTCTTTATGTAACTACGGAACAGTGTTAACAGAATTCACCCAAATTTCCTCACTTAAATCAAAAAAGACAGAAATTTTTCATTCAAAGAACAGTCGTAGAATAGAATGCAATTGTATTAAAAAACATCTGCAATTTGAATTATGAGATGGGAAGTAAAAAAGTGTTTTTGGCTTAAAGACAAATCAGTACTCTGAGAAGTTAAGGTAGGAAAAGAAATATTATACCTCAGAAAAACCCACATATGGTAAAAGATATTCTAAAAAAAAAATATAGCTTTTCCAATAGTTAAAAATCTATTCTTGCTGCTCCCAACGTCAACAATTTTACAATCAAATCCATAACAAAAATACTATGGATAGAATTTTGATGTTAAAAAGTTTTGAGTAAAACCTTAGGGTTCAACGCACTCACTGAGGCAAAAATGAGCAAGTAGATAATCATAATAAATGCTTTAACCATATCGATAACTTTTCTTACATATATCATTTGTTAAGAAAAATGCTCTTGAAGCAAAACTGCAATTCTCAGATTTAAAAATAAATAAATAAAACTGAATTAACACTATTTCACAGCATTCAAATTTAGTCAAGGAGGCTTAACGTGTGTGCATTGAAAAAAATAAAACACACTTACTTATAAAAATGTTGAGAGAATTATAAACATGGTTAATAAATCGACAGTTTTGAAATACTGCACGTATTCCTTCATCAGGACGGCACAAACATATAAGACATTACAACAACATTTAAGATGACAAAAGGTGGGAAAGCATTGTGAGAGTGAGGGAGCTTAAGGCTCACAACCCCATCATCAGTGGGCAAAACTTGCCTAATCCTCTCACTCTGCTTTCCCACCTTGTATTGTCTTAAATGTTGTTGTAATGTCTTATAATTATGTTTGTGCTGTCCTTGATGAAGGAATACGCACAGTATTCCGAAACTGTCGGTTTATTACCATGTTCATAATTCCCTCCTCAACATTTTTGTAAGTAAGTGCGTTTTATTTATTTTCACTTTATTCAAGTTTAGCCATCTTCTTCTCCATTAAAGGAAAAGAAAAAAAATGTTCAAAATGACATTCTCATTATTAATTAAGGAATAATGAAATTAATAATCTCATCTTACAAAATAAATGATAAGCATTGTCACATCTAATAATTATACAACATCAAATACATAAAATAAGTAGAGTTAAAGCAATCAAAATCTTTTGGCAATTTATAGAATATAGTAGACATGGATCTATTATGGAGTGCAGTTTATAATAGAAAGGATATCTTTAGAACAATTACTGTCATTTCAAATAAATAATAATAATAAAAAAAAATCTATTCTATTATTCAGTAGAAAATGATCAACAGGAAGCACAATCCAGCATCAAAGAGAAACCATGATTAAATGCAAAATTTGTCGCAGGAATAACTCTTCTCCCATCATTTCATAGTCAATAAACCTCAACCACATCTTGGGTTGATATGTTCATGAATTATGAGTCCCAAAACAAGGAGAGGGGAAACATAGAGGAAATAGTAATAAATATTTGCTGGAACCATATGCTTCTTATATTAAAATTCGAGCCACTGAAGACCACTGAAGCTCAAAAGCCCAAGCAGCATGTCTATACAGAATACTAAAATTTATTTATGAAACATAAATGAAATAGTAATGCTTTAAAGTGTTATAAGTCTGAATCTTATCTTTTTTAATTAAAAGGAATCAAAAGTATACTTTTGCTTTTCCTTGCCTATTTTGATTCATCCTAGAAAATTTTTTGCCGATCTATACACGCGCACACACACAATGAAGTCAATTTAAGCCCTCCATAAAAAAAAGTCCAATATGCCCATCAAGCAGTTTTTAATACTTTATCTTTATAAAAAAAATATGGAAGCTGACATTCTTATTGCAGCTGTAAACCCTATTAACGCATTGGGGAGCACAGCAATTCCTCCCATCTCACGTTTTCTTTGCCGTTATCTTTCTGACATATGTACAATCAGTTGTTAAATGATCAGCAGACCAAGTTTTACACATTGTTGTCAACCTTTACAAGATGATTACAATGCTATCTACAATTTTTTTTTCACTTCCCAATGGCGAATGTTATATTATTCAAAACTTTGAATTACCCTCAATTTTTTACTGCATCCATTGAAAGACAGTAAAAATTTACATTCTCAATAAACATCATTAGTTATGATACCCTGTAGTGTACATTAAAACAAACACAACAATTGTTTAAGAAAACAAGAATTGGTAGTAGAGCAAACAGTAAAAACAGCTAAAACATTAACATACAGCAAAACATTAAATACTACTATGCAGTAATATGAATTCAGATAAAATGCAATCATACAGGCAGCTCCCCTCCATTCTCGGATTCCCACAGTAAGGTCTACTATCCATTATTATTTCGCCATCAGAAGTATATACTTTTTAATAAAAATAATCAAAAAAGATTTTTTAAACTTTATTTTAATGTTTTATCTAAATTTTTGTCTGCGTATCTGCTTTTTGTATGTCAATTTTATACAACACTTTAATTGATATTTAAACTGCATAACAATCTAAAAATAAATATTAAGTTTACATTAAATTTAGCAAATTTTTGCTACCCGAGTTCACACAACCCATATTTAGTAAGGCTGAATCTTTACTGATCCTAAATATTTTAGTAAAGCATGGTTTTACTGTATTCCAAAATTATTTACTGCATCGATTTACAGCTGTACTTTCTTTTTTTTTTTTTTTTTTTGGCTCCACGTTTTTTTCAAAATGTAATGGTTTAAGAATTCAAATTGCTGCAGAGTTTGATAGTACAATGATACAAAAAATTTTCTGCATGGGAAGAAATCAAAATATTTTATCAAAAATTCAACAAACTGCTAACCTGGCTATGAATAGCTATTGTGATTGGCTGAACTCCAATGTAATATTTGTATTCGCTGATTAATCTCAGTCTTAAAATAGGTTATTAAGTGTGAGCTAGTGAGACTATCACAAAAGAAAAAAAAAAGCGAATACGTAACTAGATTTCCTTTGAATCTCCTCAAATTCCCTTTCCTCTCAAAATTTTTGTAGGCAGTGCAATGATTTAGATAGATCATAATTGCAGTATCTAGGCTTCCAAACTACAGTATGATAGATTTCTAACTTTCTTATTCACAGGCAATATAACATTCTAACTTGGTAATGTAAGATATGAACCACTTCCTGATTTGATATATGCTGGTAAACAATTTGATAAAACAAAAGAAATAGCTGCAAAATACAGTACTAATAACTACTGTATATAAAAAATTCAATTCAATCATATTATTCTTATTAAGATTTTTCTTTTTCCTAAAATGGTATATTGTTACATCATAATCATGATAAGAGTTTTAAGAAACTACCAAAAGAATTAATACAGGGACTGTATTAAATTAAAATATTTCTAATGCACATCTCATAGTCTAATATAAATCACAAAGATCTGACGGCTCCAATTCTACCCATTCAGATATTTTGAAATCAACTTAATATAATCAAAGCATCTTACTAATGAACAAGAAGTATAATGTAATCATTTTAATAAATTTTAAAAATATATTCACATAAAATATTTCATATTTCAAATACAAAAAATTAGATGCAAGGAATCATAAGTTGACAAGCTACCTTTTTTTTTCTTTTTCATTTAAATAAAATTACAACAGCAATTGCAATTTCAAACTGAACAATGGAAATTTAATTTTTTCTATGAACTACTGCAATTTATGAAATGCTTTGCTGAACTCTTTTGTTTTAATAAATTTTACTTTCTTTTTTTCAAGAAAATAAAAAATAAACATCGTAGATATACTACATATAAGAATGATGTAGCAGCACATGAACATACCAAACACACTATAATTCAACTTAGCAACTATATCCAATAGTGCTAAAGTTAGGTTTTCGTCTCCACCTTTGCCCACAAGAAAGATATATCAACATTCCACAGTGACATTAAAAAAACTGATACAATACAGCTAATATGGAAATAATAAATGACTTATTCAAATCAAGTAATTGCATCCACAATTAAAAGAATTGGGCAAAAAAGAAAAAAAAAAAAAAAACTTCACCAAAGTTCCTTTTAATAGTTTCAAAACAATGGTATGAAAACTGAACTTAAAAAACAACAACATCATAAAGAGCCCATTACAAACATTCACTTATTGAAATGAATTAAAAGAGGCTGTTGCAGATGTTCAAATTAACACATCAATTTGAAAGTTTCTTCCTATGCTAACATGCCGACATAAGAACTGACTACTATGTAACCATAAAATTTGGTAAATTAAGTAGCAAGTGAAGGTGCTAACTTCAGAAAATTGCTGAGAAAGTCCACAAATCGGAACAACACCAAAGCATAGTGCACATCAGCATATATATATATATATATATAAATACAACATGTATTTTTAAATTATTGGCATATAAAAATCATACGTATTTCAGAAAACATAAAATTAGTTCTAAAGAATTCAAAACATAAGCAAAAAAGATCTGCTTCAAAGATCAATTCAATTAATTCTGACAATTTTATTTTTGGAAATTAGAAAAAAAAAAAAAAACTAGAGAAAAGAATAGTTATAAACTATTAAACACATGATAGTTTGAAATTTTGCTGCTAAAAAAAGGTCATATAATGCAGCATTTTTTTTTTAACTACTCCTTCTAGTTGTCAATGCTTTAAAGATGCTTTTGACTTTCCAAAGCAGCATTGCAATTTCATTAACTTTCTTTTTTTAAATCAGATAAAAAAATCACAAAGTACCTGTGAAGTTGGACTCTTTTAAGAATTATTTTACATAATGCAAAATCAGAATTTTCATTGGGCTTTATTTCTCTCTAATGATTCTTTACAGTAAAACAGTTAAAGAAAAAAACCCAGGAAGCATTAAAAAAGGCAGTTCATAAGTAAATACATGTTTTCATGCTGAACAAGTCATGAAGTACATTTCCGTATTGCTTTCTCTCTTGAAATAAAAAATCATACATAAAATAACATTTATCTTTTAAAATCATATGTGTTCCTAATATTCTAAATAGTGGCACAGAGAATTCTATCTATTCAATCTATTTCAAATAATAAAAGTCTTACTAATATAATAAAAAAAAAATTATACAGGAGAGATTATTATTTCCTAATTATAATGAAGGAAACTATTTTGTAATCCAATCATACTTTAATGTTTTATGAAATATTCTTCTCAAAGATTTGGCCCTAACTTTTTTTTTCAGTATCTCTTTTAAAAAAGAAAATTTAGTAAGAACAAAAAAATCTCTCCTGTAAACAACAACCTGGACTAGATGCAACATCAACCGGTTATTTCAAATTTAGTGATCTTGCATGTAGTTAAAAAGTGAAAAGTTGAAAAATACTTTAATAGTTTAATGAAAGCATACCATCTGCAAAGGGATCCACTCGCTCTGGAGATATAATACGGCTCCTTCGCTTGACATATTCACTCTCTCTGTCAATGGGTCTGGGAGCTCTTCGATCAGCCAAAGGATCATATTCCTAAACCAAACAAACAAAATTTAAACTTAAACTGAAGAATTTTAATCAATTAGTTACAGGATTTATGTTTGTAAACATAAAATTAATGAATGCATAATTTCTGAATAAAATGACAACAAAGATAGAAAATAACGCAATCGATAACAATAAATGCTAAAATAATTTTATTAAACCAATTAGATGTTAAGCCAATTATATCCTATTAACGAACAGACTCTATTCAGCAAACGGATAGTAGAAAATACAAATCTTTCTACATAGAATTTCACAATCAATCAATGCTGCTTTAATTAGATGTCAAGAAAGCCTCAAGAGTCCTCTTTAGGGGTTGCAGGGAGTCAACATTGAATGATTTGACATAATTAATATGCAATAACAACAATTTCTGAAACAGCATGTAAAAACTTTCAGTAGCTGCTGTTAACAAACTAAAATTGCTTGCAGAAACATTCAAAACTTTTCCGTTACTTCTGACAGACAAGAACCAGGGTTCCAGTAATCCATTTGTCATGTATGAGTTATCTGAGCAAATGAAATTTTAGCCTCATTCTAAATAATATCAAAAGATTTTAAATTAATTTTCTTTACTTAATTTACATTTGTTTTTCTCTTTCATTTTAAAACATTTTCTCATTCATTATTTTGGATGGCCACTGAAGAATTTAAACAAGGCCTACTTCCAAGAGAGACACTACATTATGTAGTTAATTTCATTGGTTGATTTTTTTTATATACTGTTTTGCCCTGCTAAAAGATTATTTGTATGGCATACAAATAATCTAAAAGATGTGATATATCTTTAATCTGGGACAACAGATAGCGACATATGGATAAGATTTTTTTTTTTTTTTTTTTGTATATGTAGATTTAATTTATATTTCTGGAACACTGATGAGAATTTATAAAAAACTTTTAGCATTAAATGAGAAAAAAAATAAAATCATCACATACCTTATCACCAGGAATTTCATTCAATATAGATGTGGGGGCAGTAAAGGTGGCACGTTTATTAGCCATCAAGGTTGTGCTGTCATATTCATCATCCTGCAACAATATAATAGATTTTTTACAAAAACAAAAAGGAAAACAACAAAGCAAAGCTACATCAACTTTATTAAAATTCAGAAGTTAAAGCTCTTATCTTATAGAACTTTAAAACTTTTAACCTACATAAATATTTTCTTCTTCATAAAAAATAATGAAGGCTTAACAAAACCATACCAATTATTTATAATAGAGAGATTAAGATTTCGAATAAATCATATTTAAAAATTATTAATAAATTCATAGTAAAGATTCTAGCACAGATGTTTTGGCCTTGTTATATACACTGACGAGCATAACAATTGACTCAAATTGATATTTTCGTTTGCTGCCTATTATTTCAGAAAGTAAATTATTTTGAATGACAATATATATATATCACTTGAAAGCTTATAAAGTACACTTCCCAATGGTATCACAAGGAATCAGTATACAACAAAATTTTCTTTACTGCAGGACCTAGAGCAGAAAGCAGGAAAACATGTTGAAAACGAAGCAATGAAATGGAAAAGGTTTGTTTGAAAAGAAAGGCCAAAATACTGTAAAATGAAATAAAATTTATTCTAATCAGTATTTGGTGTTGCCACCCATAGCTCTTATAACAGCTTCGATATGGTTTGTCATTGACTGTATTAACTTCAGCACCAAGTCTTGCGGAATGACTTCCCATTCCTTTACCATGGTTGCCTGGGGTTCAGTGATGGTGCTAGGAGTGGGACTTCTGGCTCAAACCCTTCTTTTCATCTTATCCCACATGTGCTCTATGGGATTTAAGTCTGTGCTGGGCAGAGACCAGTTCATGGTGGGCATACTGACCTCATCCTTCACTATTACACTAACCTACCACAAGTTTTTTGATGCAGTTTCAGGGGAAGTTTTCAACCTTATTTTAATAAGTTGCTCTTAAATCACTTATTCAGCAGTCACCTTTAAGTGTGAGATGCATGCAATTCAGGCTTAGATTCTTTCACTATTTTTTTTTTCTTTTTTTTAAAGACATACTAATTTCATCTATTTTTATCCTCCCTCTAACACCACCCAAGATGTTTCTTCTTATCTGTTATGTTAGAAAGCATAATACTTTCATAAAGCAAATAAGAAGACCACAGCTTCCTCAGGTGACTTCTCGGTCCCTTGAATAAATTTCTCATTTTGCAACAAATACAGATTCATTTTTCACATTCTTGGTAATTAATAATAAGTCACAATTGTCATGTGACAAAATAATAATAATAATTAAATAATGAAATGCATTTATTCTGAATCAAAATTCTTACAATTAAGATATCACTTGCTGCACCATGATTTCTTGTAGTGCCAAATACACAAAGGTATTTAATAATAATAAATATAGTATCTAGCCAAGTAAAATAAAGCAGCTGGAAAAAACATCCAAAAAGAATACTTACATCTCCTTCTTCATTAGGGGCAATTGAAGTCAAATAGCCTTCAAACTTTTTTTCTGTATCATAAATTCCTTGGTCAAAAAATCCAGCTGAACCAAAGCCAACACGATCACCTTCTCGCACCACCCCTCCTGGCTTCTTCCCCTGCATCTCCTGAATCCTTGCTTCAATATCTGTAAGAGTAAAAAAAAAAAAAATTAAATTTTTTTTAATACAGAATATTTTATTCACTTCATTTGTTCTTGATTTGATTTGTTATATTTTTTTAATTGAGAGGGTCATTGTCTTGTTCGTTTGTCTGTTTGTTTTGTATATTGTTCTTCTTCAGTGAGCTAGGTGTACTGGGTGGACCGGACTGATGAGAGTTCAATAAAATCGAAACAGTACTGTCTTTGATTCCGAGTACAAAATTAGCTCAGTGAATTTCTTTTTACTAATGTGCATTTTTTTTCTTTTTCCTTATATAATATTTTTTTTTTGTTTAAGAGAAATTCATAATAACCTAAAAAAAAATCACTACACTGATGATATTTAAAATTTAATCTAATTCGTTTTCAGAGAGGACCCCTCAAAAAACTTTGGATACTTAAAATGTAAAACATCAGGATTAAATTTAAATGACTCCTTTAGATAAAAGTGTTTTAGTTTACTTATGATTGATAGTGTTTACCACTGAATCAAATGGTTTTTTTCAACAGTACTGCTTTAAACTATCAAAGAATTGTTCAAAGTGGCCACCAAGGAAATTTTTAGGCAAGGTTTTCACATCAATGACTTTTCCAAAGGTATGTCCCTAACCAAAAAAAAAGTCAACAACTTTTGAACTGTCACTTTGAAATGAAAAGTTTTTAATTGGCATGCTGAATTTAAGAGAGGTCAAGCTGAAGTTGTGATTAATGATTACTTTGAACTTTAGTGCGGCAAACTCCCACAGGATATTTCAAATTTCTAAGAATGAAATAATTTTCTTCTTCTTCCAATTTATATGTATTATTGTTTCGAACTACTAAGTTATTCGGACATATGTACTTATTAAGCTCTTTGGACCTAACTGCTTACAAAATAGAAATGTTTAAGCATTTCTTTTAGCCTATGGATACTGAAAAAAAAAAAAAAAAAAAGAACTGCTTGGACACTTAAGGGTTTAGTGAACTGAGAAAGATTTTTGAAAACCTTTGCCTTGATGAATATGAAGATCCTAATATATGAAAAAAATATAAAATAAGACTGAAGATTTCATCATCTGGTGCTCATTTAAAATTAAGCAAACTAATTTCTTAGTGGATTTCTAAATTTTTGCCTCTGAAGCTTGAGTGGAATGGTTCCAATCAATGCTTCAAAAACCAGATAAAAGTTTTTTCTGAGATAATTACAGGAAATGATGATACCAGGATTTACACCCAACATCCAGAAACAAAACAACGATTTTATGTATAGTGCCTTCCTGAAGATCTTTCTGGAACTAAGTGAAGCATGAATTAAGTTTCAAAAATACATCAGTTCTCCAAATCAACGCCTGCTGAATCAGTTTGCTCGAAGATCAAACAAAAGTCAATAGTTAATAGCATGTGACAGAACACATTTATATGCATTTGGTCAAAATGGTGCGAAACTTAACTTAAATCAGGATGTTGGGGACTTGTTGAATTATGTTAATGAAAATACTCATATAGCAGCAAGAACAGATGACTTTTTAAACAACAAAAATTTACAGATTTGTCCCTATCCACACTTTATTCTCCTGACTGTACACCATGTGATTTTTTTAAAAAAAAATATATTCAGTGAAGCAAAATAATAAAAAAAAAATCATCAGTAATTGCCTTCATCAAGTAGAGAGGTTATTAATGCCTAGTTGGATGTCTTGAAAATTATCACTAATGGTTTTAATTTTTGATAAAATGCTTATTACAGATGCATAAGTGTAAGATGTACATTCAAACATTTCAGAACATAAAGGAGAATACTTTGAAAACTGTAAATGTAAAATCATTCAGATTGACTCAGTACCTATTCTTTATCCTTTATTTATTATTAATAATAATAATGTAAACAACTTATAAATTTAAACATTATTTGGTATCTCTATTAATAATTTTTTTTTAATTTTCTGAAATTTAACTTATATAATAATTATATTGAATTTGATGATGAAATATATTCTCAAATTAAAGGAATTGGAATGGGGATAAATTATAGTAGCAATCTTGCTAATTTATTTTTATTAGCTTAAGAATATCAATTTTGTATTAATTTTTAATACTGATTGGACAATTGATTATATAGAGGATTAATATTGATTTTAAATTGGTCGTATCTTCACAGAAACAGTGGTATGGTTTTTGTATTGGCATTTTTCGTATTTCACATTACTGTCTGGCTTTATATAGTTTAGTAATATAAGTTAATTTTATTCTTATATTCTTTACTTTTTCTAAATTATAAAAGATTGATTGAAATCTTTGCTCTGCGAAACTCGAAGGGCCAGGTTTGAGTTTTGCCTGTTCATTTTATATATATAAAATTAATTAATTAAAAATAAAGAGTATTTTTATTTGAATCTTTGTTGGTTCAACCAATTTTGTGATTCCTGACGGCAGGATCAACTTAAGTTTTGATAAGATCACATCACTATGTTTGAGGACAAGGTTGATGAAATATGAAATTAAATGCACATTTAAGGTATTATATAAACTTAATAATAGTTGCAGGAGGCCACAGCTTATTCCTCCAATGGTAATAGTATTCTATTACGCCTGGCTGCTGAAAAAAAATCAAACAATTTTGGAATTTTGGAACTGATGATTATAGCTCTATATGAGAATGGGAGCTTTGACAAATAATCTAAGTTAATATAACATTAAAACTAATGTTGTTGCTTGACATAAAAGGAGAGAGATTTGCAAGATATCGATGAGTTTCCTAATGGAAAGAGTAGCTGGAAGCAAAACCCACTGAAAATGCAAAAAGGACAAAGAGACTGGTAGTGGTAAATTTGAGATAAGTTCAGAAAGATAAGCAAAAATTGCACTTTTATTTTTTTGAACATTAACAAAAAAAGGATTGTCCAACTGAAGAGACTGAAATTTTAGTTGTGAATAACTGAGAGAGATGTTACTGAGGTGGAGGAGGAACAGAGAAATTCGAACTACAGTTGTGCAGTCATATCAGTAACTGGAAAGTAAATTTAAATATTCACGAAGACCAAATAAAATCAATTAATTCTGAATAAGTGAGCTGAAATTAAAACTGATAAAGGAGTCTAATCTTCAAGATATATCAAAGAATTTCAATGGGCTGCACTCCCAGATGATAGGTAATTGCATTCAAAACAAAGTGTAAATTGTAGTTATCACATTGGAAAACACAAAACTGGTAACAGAATCACTGGGTATTAAGGAAAGATGGTTTAAAGATGAAATGGCAATGAAATGTTGCAGACATTCCAAAGATCAATATCAGTATTAAAAGAAAGAATTTAACACCTCTAAGATGAGTGGAAGGAAATAATTTGATATTGAAGGTTACGCTGAAGGTTGTTTCCAAGTTGATTGGAAACAGATACCTACAGGGCCTTCAGGTATCAGTTGGTAATTGATCAGTCTCAAAAGCACGTTTCTAGAAGTGTTGTAATGTGATTCCAAACTGTTTCATTTTTATTATAAAAACAGCATATAAAGTGATTTTACAACATAAAAAAATCATATAAAATTACAATACTGCATACTTTAAAATTTAATAAATTGTGTAATTTAATTTATAAATACTGTTGTATTTATAAAGTTTTATAATTTTAACTATTTCTAATACTTTGAAGATTGAAATAGATAACTAGGACCTTTTAACACATTCAGGTCGCTGCCCGTAGGTCCTACGGGCGACTATATATTCTCTAAATTTATGTTGCTCGGAAATTCTCCGGACACGAATTTCCCATTGTTTTGCTTTGGTTTGGAAGGAGTTTATTCAAGCGGCGACCAGTCGAGAATGTTTGCCTACTATTGTAGTTCAAAAATACATCAATAGGTGGGGTTTACTGTCGGTTATATCTCGCGGAATCTCAACAGAATTCACAGAAGTGGACCGATGTCGGTACGTGTTTTGGAAGCCAGCGTATATTTTCAAAACATTTTGAAGTGACTATGTTTTCATATAGTTTAATTTCATTTTTTTTTTCTGATTTGTCAATAGAGATATCATGTAAAACCTTTTTTTTATCTCAATTTTTATTCTCCTTTGTAACTGTAACTAAATTTCTTGTTTGTTATAATACTTACAATAAAATCAAATATACCATTTTGAAGACAAAGGTTAGTTCTTTATCACTGATCCAAAGTAATTATCCAATTATGCTTGTGTTTGTGATACATACACTTTGAAAATGAGCAAAAAATAGCACATCCTGTGGGGAAAACCAGGGGAGCAAAGGATATTACCCGAAAGTGTTAATTTTTTTTTCCTTTTCTTAAATTAAATTTTAGTAAGAAAACAAATTCTTCAACAATAAAATTAACATACACTTATCCAAAAGTATCCAGACACCCCCTCTAGAAAAGTGAATGTGGCTGTTATCGTGTGCTATGATGTCATAGAACGAGATAAAAGTGGTCACCACAGCTTGGGCAGTTATAAACGGGTATTAGATAAACAATGAGTAAGTCAGCAGAGCTGAGCTAATATGATCATTAGATGCCATCGGTGCTACAAATTGGTTCTTGCAATAACGGCTTTGCTACAGATGCTGCGAGCAACTATAAGTGATGTCATTGTAAAATGGAAACGTCTGGGAATGACAAGGGCAGGAAATTGCAGTGGTAAGCCAAAGAAATTCAAAAATTGCAGCCATCAAAAACCTGAAGAGAGTAGAACAGAAGAATCACAAGTTCTCGTTGGCAAAGATCACTAGTGAATTCCTAACAGCTTCAGGCGTTGTTGCTAGCACCAGGACTGTTCGTCGGGATCTGAAACACACAGGTTTCCACTGTCATATGGCCCCTCAAAAGCAAGGTGAATGCTAAATGGCAGTTGCAGTGGAGCAAAGTGCACTGCTATTGGACTGTGGAGCAGTGGAAACAAGTACTTTTGAGTGATAAATCCCGCTATACGATCTGGCAGTCCGATGGATGCGTCTGGGTTTGGAGGATGCCAGGAGAATGCCTCCTTCCCGATTGTATTGTGCCAATTGCCAAGTTTGTTGGCAGAGGCATCATGGTTTGGGCTGTTTCTCGTGGTTTGGCCTGGGTCCCTTAATTCATTTGACTGGAAACAAGAACGCTGAGATATATGTCGACATTCTTAACAACTCTGCACTTTCCACCCTCTGGCAACAGTTTGGAGAATAACTATTCTGCTCACAGAGCGAAGGCTATGCTGCCATGGTTTGAACAGAAGGGTGTTATAACTACTGGACTGGTCTTCACAGAGACCCAATCTGAATCCCAAAGAACACCTCTGGGAAGAATTGGAATGCAGATTATGCACCAGGCAAAATCGCCCTTCTTCAGTGGCCAGACTCACTGCAGCTCCCAAGGACAAATGGAAAAAAATTCCTGCTCATATATTTCAAGATCTGATGGAAAGTCTTCCCAGATAATTGCAGGCTGTAAAGGAGGACAGACATCCTATTAATATGTGCCACATGACCTTGTGATTGTACAATAGATGGTGCCTGGATATTTTTGGCCATATAGTGTATCATTAACAGGAAAAAAAAAACAAAAGAAAAAATTAAAAAATTGCTACTGTCTTTGAAATTTGAAAACAATGGTGTTACTAAATTAAATCCTACATTCACTGTTTGCATCTAAAATTTTGATTGTTGGTATTATTTTTGTTAGTTTGCAAATATTTTTACTATGTTTATTTATTTGCCAAACAAAAGCTAAATATTAAATTCCACATTAACATTTGATTTTATACCTCTGCCTTTTATACCTAGGCATGGTATGCATATTTAAAATTTTAATTCTGGTAATGAACCCATTAGGCACCCCCCCCCCCCTGGTAAAATCACAAATTGCACACTGAGAATGCCGCTGATATTTTAACCATTTCGGAAACTTATCAATGGCAATTAATGAAATGTAAGGAAAGCTCCTTTTGTAACAGCATTCCTGCTCCTTCTATCATAGATGACCAACAATAAAAAAGTGAACAGACTGAATAAATTTTATTTGCCATCAAATGGATATGGATTCAAACTTACTAGAAGTATTCAATTTAATCCAAGTCATTTTTACCAAAAAGAGGCAAAACTGTCAGATAGGCTAATTATGATGCTTGTTTAAATAAGGCTTAACAAATGTAAAAGAGAATTTTTGGCAAATCAAAGAACAAAGATTACTGAAATTTTCTGGAGTTGAAAGTTGAGAATTCAATTCCAATTTACGATTATTCATCCTCGAAAACTCTTCTTTGTGAAGGAAAATAAAGCTGTAATATTTGCAGCAATAAAACTGGAAAAAAAAAAAAAAACCTAAATCACTACTGCAATAACACTGGTAAAATCTGAATCTTCTAAATATCTAAATATTGACATATACTTTATCAGTGATGCATCAGAAAACTGAGCTATTCAGTGTAACTTTTGGTACATAGAAATTACAGGGTATATAGTTGCAAGTATTTGGTTCTTGAGAAGAAAAAAATATGAATATTTTAGTTTTTGCGCTTCAAGAAAAATTTATAGTAGTAGTATTTTAATTGCAATGCACTTAAAAAAAAAAACAGACTACAATAGCAGAAGAATTTTCTGTGCATTTTCCGGATCTACTGTTGAAGTTATGCAAATCTGTTTCCACTTCAAAAACGCAGCAGCCTGTATCAGGGAAAACATCAACTTTGCAAACTTATTTTCATTAAAGTCTAGAAGGCCGTGCTGCCAAGGCCGTGCGGTTTAGCCGGCGGGCTGCCGTTCTGGCCGATGCGCCAGTACCCGGGTTCGAATCCCAGTGGTGGCATGGCCGGTTTCTTTCTTCTTCTGTGTTTCGTCCGTATCCCACCTGGGACTTACTACCTCAGGGTTATCCTGGATGGGATATAATTCTCGTCCCCCCTTTCTTGAATTTCACTAGCCTCGCCCTGACGTTGTCAGGTTGAGCTAGTTCCGTGTCCCTAGTTGGCCAAAGTCGATAAAAGGAAGAAAGTCTAGAAGTTTAGAACTGTATCACACAGCGAAAGCTAACACAATCTTTTAGATTTATATAAGAGGTCTTAATATGCTTTTGCTGGTATGACCAGCTAGAGGTCATATCTTTTATGTTGCATTCAATATATATATTTTATATTTTTTCAAGTATTTTAGAAATGACAGATTTAGTTGCCTTATCTCTATCTATTACCCACATGGTTCCCACAATTTGATACATATTTGACCTTTAGCTTCTCACTAGTGGTTGGAAATGTATCATTACATCTTTATAGTCATATAAATCTATCTTTAAAATCTGAGCTTGTTAGGATATATTATGAGGAGGTCGTGACCTGTAAATGAGCCAAAGAGCAATAGGAGAGAGAGGGAAGATATATTAGAAAAGGTCTACGAGTTATCCTAATCATAAAAGAGCAATTTAAATGTAACTTAAAATTGCACTCCAAAACTTTGTAGGGATGGACGGGACCCGATATTTCGGGAAATTTTCGGAAAATTATAATCCCGTTTATCGGGCGGGATTTGCTTTACTTCGGGATTTCGCGATTTATTTAAATTCAACAAAAGGCTTAATAATGCTGGGATTATTAATCCTGGCAACTGAAGACTACAATAAATCATTGAGAAATACTCTGGACTATTTATTTTCCTTCTACCTCCCAATATTACATCAACAACAACGATTGCGTTAGCGATCGACCGGTGAAACCAATAAACAACAGACGACGGCCTTTGTGATTTCGACTAGCGACAGACAATAGAGGCAATTCGTTTATCGAAGTAAGTACCAACTGCAGTAAACATCTACTAATTTGTTTGGTATTATTATTTGTCATCCATATCAAGTTTCAAAACCTGAACAATTATTTCCCATTTACTGAAGGAAGGACAATCCCGTCCTGATTTTTGGGAGGGAAAAAAAAATCCCGTCCCGTCCCGACCTAAAAATCCAATCCCGTCCATCCCTACTTTTTTGTTATAAGTCTCTCTTTCATTCCAATGCGTATGAAGGGATGTTTAGTAGCACCTAAGATGCAGATATAAAAAGAACTGAAACTGGTAGAAAATATCTTAAACTGGTTTACTGATACTACTATTTTGGTTCCTATGTTGCCATCACAAAATTTCTATTAGATGTTAAATAGTTAAATAGTAATTTCAAAATTTCAGCTTTATTTTGATTTATAAATTTTTTTGTTTGGTCTAACTGCCATACATGATAAAATTAGAAGCTTTATTTTGTCTTCTGAATAAGTCTGAGACAAGTGATTTATTCCGTGCTGTGCTTATGGATATCAGAACATCAATCCTCCCAGTGTACATGCTATGATTGAAGCTTTATTATGTTTAGTTATTTGGCTTGATAATTTGTGTGTTTTGCTTTCCAAGATCCAAAATTAAGCATTTTCATTCCTTACATAGAAGCAATGAAATATTGAAAATGCATCAACATGTAAATACTTTAGAGCTCAAAGAGACAAAAACGAAAGCAAGAGGGGTTAAAGTTTTTTTTTTTTAGCTGTTAACTGAACAGCTTTAATAGCTGGTTAATTCAATTAAGCTTCAATTCAGTTCTAGGTGAAGCTACATTGGAACCATTTTGCATTTCTATATTTGATGTCCATTTTAACTACACAAAACAATCCCTCTCTCCAACAAAAGAAACAATCTGCATTGCAATAATCACTGCAAAGGAATGCCTTTCTACAAATGCACACTACAAAATAAGGAACATTAGTCTAGTTGCTCATTACTACAATAATATCAGACACAATAATTGACTGTAGCTTTCCTCTTCAATGACCTAATAAAATTCTTTCATGCAAAGGTTTTTGCTGGATTTACTCCTGAACTTCTGTCTAAACAATACCATATCCGGCTGGGCATAAAATAACGTGAGGTGTTCAGAGCCCTCTAGCGAGGAATGTATTGGACGAATCATAACATTCAGTGGACGTACAGGAACATGCGGTTTCGATTTCTAAAAAAAAAAAAAAAGTGGTACCAAAAGTCGCCAACAGGGGAAAATGTTAACGCACTAATATGCAAAACCGCGTTACGTGTAGAGAGATCATGATAAAAAGAAAGGCTTCTCCAAGTGATTCTCATCACTCGGCGACGAACTGTCTTTAGATGGCTCTAACCTTACGTTAAAGCATTGTTAGTGTTAGTATCAGGGGGACGAGAATGCCACTGCTGCCCTTTGGGAATTTCGGCGGTTGAAGACGTTATAAAGAATACTGATGAACATAACAAATCTACAAAAAATGTTTCAAAACTTTGAAACCACTGGAACTCTAGCAGTACAATCAGGCCAGAGATGCAAAGCTATCAGTCGCCAACACGTTGATGAAGTTGCAACTGCTATTGTGTAACAGGAGATGATGAATGTGCAGGGTACCAGCAGTGCACGGCGATATACCAGCAAACGGATATCCCATACTCAACGGTGCGGAAAATCCTGAATCAGATGTTGAGGTTTTACCATTATAAAATCTGTCCTGTTCAAGAATTGCGCCCTGGCGATGCAACCACTTGCATTGAGTTTGCATTAAGATTCTTAGAGTGCATGAAGCATGGCCGTGGCAGGTTTTGTAGAGTGACAAAGCGCACTTTTATTTGAACGTTGATATTAACACTCACAACTGCCGCTTTTGGGCTGCAACTAATCTACACGTGAGTCTGCAGATGCCTATCCACTCGCCGAAAGTAACGGTGTGGCGAGGCTTTACGTCATTGTTTATCATCGGTCCTTATTTTTATGAGGAAACTCATAGAAGTGGAGCGTCAATGTTGCACGGTATTTCGATATGCTAAAGAACTTTGTGGTTCCACAACTGCAGCAAAGAGGATGTCTCGATTTGACCATCTTCATGCAGGACGGTGCACCACCCCATGTCGGATGTCAGGTACAGCATGTGTTGCACCTGTTCTATACGATATCTTTCTGCAGCTCTCATTTTCGTTCTGCGACAATGTCGCGCCGTCGCTTGATATTCTGCTTTGGGGGTAATTACCAATTAACATTGTCTATAATGTTACTAAACTTGATGTGTGCTGTCTCATTTGGCAATGACTCATTCATTACTCATACATACTACAACCTTTGCAGTGCCACATTTTCCCCTGTTGGCGACTTTTGGTATTAAACTTTTTTTTTTTTAGAAATCGAAACCGCATGTTCCACTCGGTATGTCCACTGAATGTTGCTACGATTCGTCCGATACATTCCTCGCTAGATGGCTCTGAACAGCTCATGTTATTTTATGCCCACCCAGTATATTCATATCTTATACTGTAATGAAATGTCATATATTCCAATCACTTGTTTTCTTTAAAACTTGGATATGCATAGTAAGACGTCGATTAGCAATGCCCATTGTAGTGATGAGTAGTTACAACATCCTTCGAGATAGAACACTGATTGGTATATCTCTTCTAATAAATAAATATCTGCAGCTTTCTTATATCAAAAACAGATCAAAACTGTAACCCTGGATTAGCTCTACAAATCAGTATAAAGTACTTTGGTCAATTTTAGTCTGAGTTAGAGCAGCAATGCTGAATATATACTCACATCATAACACAAATTCTTACATTGTTTATTTGAAGATAATCACTTTGTCGGAGAATCCAGCAAGCAGACAAGATAAAAATGATAAAGCTTAGGGAATGCTATCAAAAATAGATGCACACTAGAAGAAGCAGCTAAGACAAAAGGAGAACAAATAGCCTAGTATTTCACTTCAGAAGTATACTATTCTTCATAGTATTGTCTTCAATTAATGTTATTATAGTTCCGACAAAGTTTACTGGACTATTCAGAAACAGTTACGAAAGCCGAATCACAACTTCTGATATTTCATTTTGTGTTCTGAAGGATCCCTCCTCTGTCAGCTAATTTTCTTTTCTGATGTAAACAACACGAAATCTGATTATCGCAATCCGATGTTGCTGTATTATATGTTTAAGAATTTCTAAAATTGTTGAAGAATCAATGGATGAAACTAATCGTTAATTATAATTTCAGATGTAATAAAAAATTGGAAGTATAATGAAAATTAAGAAATAATACAGAAATTAAAAATAAAGTTTATTTAAAATATACTTACTCAAAGAGTCAACTGTGATTATAAATTATTTTGGATTTGTTTTGTCATAAATTCATTTATAATATTTATTGTTAACATTTGTGTAAATGAAAACAGAAAAAAAAAGCGACAGCAATTTCTCTTTTAGCTGATCTTCTCTCCCATGGAAAGTTTTTTTTTTTGTCAGCCATTTCTTGAATGTCCTGTTTCTTTGTTGCCTGACTTGGATTTCCAGATGGGTGCTATGATAAGCCACATTATCCAGGACAATTATGCTGTTTGGCCAAATATTTGGCAGGAGTTGACTGAGAAACCATTTCTCATAAAAAGTACCGTTCATTTCTCCATGATAGTCCCCATGCTTTCGCTGAGCCCTGATTAACTGACATCCTCCATTCACAAATCCGTCCTTACCACCTGCATGAAAAATATCAGCCATGAACCTTCATCCTTATACACGCAAGTGTAAAATCGTCGTATATTTGCAGCCTGGCTTGAATGTTAATTTTTGCAGGACGTTTTTTGCTCTTGGTTGATAAGTTTCCCATTGATTTGACTTCGTTTTTCATTCGAATGACACTTGATACTGAAACGCCTGTCAATTCTGCAACCATAGTTGCTATTTCATTGTTGGATTGCTCTTGATGCTTTTCCCCAAAATTACAATACACATTGAGAATTATAATCTTCACTGAGCACCTTAAAGGCTTTCCTTGTTGATGAGGTTGAAAAACAATAGAGTTCGGCATCACCATGTTGTAAAACCGAAATTGTCACATGATTCCTTAATTAACTAATGGCATTTGAAAGTCTACTGTTTTTGAACAAATATCATGTCAAAAGCATTATTATGCATTCATTGCTGTTTATATTTGACAATATTACAACTTTACCAAGAGGACTTCCTCATTTCGCGAATGCATACATTCCGTAACTTTCTATATAATCAAGTAAGATTTGCCGAGAGTATAGATACTTAAATTACCTACATTAAAAATATAAACACTCATGCTTAAAAATTAAGGAATAGTGTCATTTGTGACCTTATCTATCACAGGACTGCAACTAAATTGTACTACATATGTAGCATAACAAACAAAACGATAAATGCTGGAATTCTGCCAGACTTTGGAAATGACATTTTAGGACATGCAGTTTTTGCTACACTGCCATCTGGGTTTGGTGAGCCTCAAGTTGCCGTGTGTTTTCGCCCCAAATAACATAATCAATATGCCTTCACTGAGCGATATTGGTATGTTAAAAGCACTCTCACATCAAAGAACAGCATAACATGTGCTCTATCCTGTAGCTTTGCAACGTCTGGTTATGACCTGTCTGTACCGAGTGAGGTATGTAGTGCTGATGACATCACGATATATCTGTTGGGGGAATAAATTGCCTTTGGTCATCTCAACAGAGGTATGAAGGACTTTTCAGGATGATTCACTTTGCACAGTAAAGCATTTTCCTTTTATAATTATCCTTCATTTTTTAGCTTGAGTATATACATGTAATAAATAGTCTTAGGTTTTTCAGCATTTACACCTTTCATTTTAAGGTTAAGAAAACCTAATCTAGAGCTTCTCTTTACAAATTTAACACTATTAGTGACCCTATAAAGCACTGTTTCATTTAGTGCTTCATTAATATATTCCTCCTATATCTTAGCAGTGTATTACTGTGTCTGAATGGAAGCTTTTAACTGTGGTCTTCTCTTTTTCTTAATCACAACTAATTTCTAAGGTTTAAGAAGTCTTCTGGCACATGACACAAGTGAATATCACACTGCTTCTGAATCTAAGTTTACTCTGAACATCTACTATATGATTCAAACATTTTGATTCTGTTTCTATGAATTCCACTTACTGCATTCTTAATGTGGAGCTAAAAATCATTGTAATAACAAAATGTGTGGTTTAGATAGTACTAATTTATTATAAGCAATCAATTTTTCATTTATTTTTATTGTAGTTCTGTCCAGTGTATCACAACACTTGCATGAATAAAAAAAAAATCACATATCTTTTAAAACACCAATTTACTGCTGATGTTTTTTTTAGCAATATAAAAACAATTGGCAAGATTATTTTCTTTCAAAACCCAAATAATTATTCAATACATTCTTTCAAGACAGAGAAGAATTCTTTGTTTTTGTGCATCATGCACTTTTATTTCTTTTTTTTTTTTTTTTTTAAAAAGAAAAAAACAGGCTAGTAAGAAAAATATATTTAATTCAATATATCTTCATATTATAATGCAAATGCCACTAGATTCTTAATGTTCTGGAAGACCTTTTCAATTTGATTTTATGCATTATAGATAACTCAAGATATGTATTGTGGCTACGTTTCTGCTCAAATCCTTTACACAATGAATCCCACAATCTTGAAAATATTTTTACTACTGTATAGATCCTTTATTTTTAGAGGGATTTTCCCACTCCAGGATGAGATTTTCTCAATATTTCAGCTCGCTGCCTCTAACAACTTCCGTTTGTTAGATTTGTGCCCACCTTGATATAATTGATATATATACATCTCCCAAAGAAGGCCCGAGGCACCGGGCCGAAATATCGAGAAAATCTCATCCCGAAGTGGGAAAAACCCTCAAAAAAAAAAAAAAGGATCTATACAGTATCATGTCCCACTCCTCCTTCAGAACCAAACTATATTTTTACTAATGAATGTATTAACGTGCAACTGTAATAATTATGAAGCGACATTTTTTTTTTTTTTTTTTTTTTTGTAGTCTAATGATGGAAACTGATACAGGTTTTTGAAACTTGTAGAATGTCCTGCACCCTGAAGAATGGACAACCCCTCTTTTGAAAGATGATACGAGATGTTTAACAAAACATCATCCCTTCCTTCATTTTCAGATCAGAAACAGATATTGGGACCTACATACTGCGCATAAACTCTGAGCACAATCATCGTTTATCTATGCTTGAACTACATCGCTATCAAATATATAATACCATACATACATACTTAAAAAAAAAAAAGTCATATTTCAGACCTTGGTTCCATTTTATATCAATAAAGAGAAATTGAAAATAAATAAAACGCACTTACTTGGAAACAGGATAAAAGGAGAAAAAGATGGTAATAAACCTACAGTTTCGGAATACTGAGCGTATTCCATCATCACAACAGCACAAACATATAAGACAACCCAAAACATTTAGGACGACACGAGGTGGGGATACATAGTGAGAGTGAGGAAACATTTTGTGACGTCCTATATGTTTGTGCCGTCCCTGATGATGGCATATGCTCAGTATTCCGAAACTATAAGTTTATTACCATCTTTTTTATTCTCCTTTTATCATGTTTCAGTAAGTGCGTTTTACTTATTTCAATTTCTCTTTATTTTAATACACACACATTCAGCTTTCTTGTTCATTTTATATTGATATTTGAATTCCACCTTTTAATTAAAAAAATGCTAGAAGTTAAAGGTAAATCAACATCAATGGAATTTTTTTTTATTTACTCATTGCCTTTGAACTTGTTTAAGTAATACTGAAAATCTGTAGAGTGAGTAAAAAAAATATTTTTCACTAATAATGTTTTACGTCTTTGTATCCAGTACATTTCCTGTCTTAGCATTGACAGTATTCAGTCAAATCTACCATTTATGTTAGTTTTATAGTGGTAGAATTAATTTACTACTGTTATGAGATTGGATTAGCTCGTTAAACAAAGTAAAAAAAAAAGACGTTGGGGTGAGAGCATAATCCAACTTTAATACTGTTTTACCTACTAGAAAATGCCTATTTGAAATGTAATGAAAGATATTTCTAAAATTTCTATTCAAATTCGAAAAGTAAAACGATTAGGAAATTCAAATATTTAACTCTGATACGATCTTGCAAAAGTATGCTTTCATATGCATTTTACTTTATGGCGATATTCTGAATTACGACCTACGAAGAAAAACAATACAATAAATAAGCCTAAATTAACTCAAGATTGTTTACAATCAAGACGCTTTTCCAATGTTGATGATGTAAAGAAATTCACTACATCCAAAACATGATCTTTCAATCATTATTATCCGCTAAGTTATTTGATCTCTCAATTTCTTTAAAAATCTATTCAATCAAATTAAAAATTCTGATATCAAACATCGATCAACACATTTCTGATGCAAAAACATTTCATTGAACATTATTTTGAAACGACAACTATTTAATTTTTGATACGATTGTTGTTCAATAACAATTATGTTAAGTAAATATTACAATTTTTATTTATTGCCAGTGAAACCTACGTGAGCAAAACTCCACTACACAATTAATTCAGCATAAATTAAAAAAAAAAAAAAAATCATCAAATGAAATATTAGAATTCTACAACAATCCTATAACTTATGTCTTAACTATCGCTGTTGATTAATTACTGACACATCATTAATTTTGATAATCCAGCGAGTCCTTAATTGCGTCCATTAGGAAACTCAATAAAATTTATTCGTACAAAATGCGAATGGTTATTATTAATCAAAAGCAGCCATGTTCGTCCAAGAAATGTTTACATCTCAAATCACTGTTTCCATTATCTAAAACTCCTTTCTAAATCATTTTACTTAGTTTTTAATTGTGCACGGTATCAAATGCGATCTCTGATCAATCAGTTGCAATTAAAGACGCTAATAATATTAGTAAAAAGGACTTTCAAGAAGGTTACCTTCTCGTGTTAAAGGTGCCACCGCCATCTTGAATGGTTCTACTTTGCTTCCCACAATGCAACTGGCGGCAATAGCACCAATGTGATCTAATCAAAGGAAGAAGAAAAATTACGAATCAGAATAATTTCCTATTCCTGTCACAGTTTC
This sequence comes from Thereuonema tuberculata, assembly GCA_023159025.1. Lineage (NCBI taxonomy): Eukaryota > Metazoa > Arthropoda > Chilopoda > Scutigeromorpha > Scutigeridae > Thereuonema > Thereuonema tuberculata. Next base: position 36,755,707 of record JAFIDM010004315.1, on the reverse strand, counting down.
AAGTGTGGCGCTGTATTAGAACAACTAGAAGAGAAGAAGAATTTGCTAAATTTGAAGTTCTTTACTTAAGAATTTATTAAAAAGTAATTAGTATTTTATTATTACTATTATTATTTTAAATGATTTAGATGTGCCGTCGAAAGTTAAGGTATCTGACATCTGAAATATATTTTAGTTTTCGTTAAGATTCTTACTTAATTGCCTCAAATCGTAAAAAAAAAAAAAAAAAAAAAACTTTTCAGTTTCAGGACGTTTATGTTTAATCTAAATTGTTGCATATAAGATCATATTCTTTCTTTAAACTATCTCCTTTAAATTTGTGACTAAATAACATTTTGCTATTTTGCTAGATTAATATAAATTATTTGTGGTAGTATTAATATAAAAAAAATTATTATGCACGTATTTATGAGTCTGCTAAACTTAAATTCAATAAATAGGTCTATTCTTTTAGCAAAAGAAATTTTAATCCATGAATAACTGATACAGTTAAAGTAAGGACGGTAAGTATTGCCATCTGGCGTCCATTTTTAGCACTGTTATTTTGCCACAAGTTCAAGGATTTAAACATTTTTGTTGACGTCACGAACAAATCTACACAGAACTTAAGCTACGTCATAAATTTATGTAGACTCAGGAAGATACAATTTTAAGATACAGCTGGAGAAAGACGATTGAATGAAAAGTAGACAAATAGTATCTTGAGAAGAAAGTTTACGAATCACTTTTGGCAAACAGTCGCTGAAATTAGTGAGAAGGAGATAAGCATTCGGAAAGAATGTTACAAACAAGAAACATCTTCAAATTAAGACCGAAAATAGAAAGTTGTTTTCAACTTCAAAACAATTTAAATCCTGCAGGAACAAATAGGTTTCATCATAGGTAAAAAAAATCAAGAGTTCATTAGTTTTTCGTTTGCTTTTTCTCCTTGAAAATACGTAAAATCTAAGTTGTTGTTGCTATACTTTAATCTTCAATCGACCTTCTGAGAGAGAGAGAGGGAGAACCGAGACCTTTGAAGTAGGACACTGTGTCTGTAATTTAAACCACATTTTTTTTAAATATTACAATTATATAATAGTTGTAGTTTCGTGAGTTTAACCCAAATGTTTACCTTATAACATCGAAGAATATTCATCTAATTTCCTACAATTGATGAGAACCACAACTACCGGTACTTCTCTACAGGAGAAAATATCTGGTTTTTTGAAAATAAGATTTAGAGTCAGATAGATATTAATAATATTTATTGATTGCATTTTTGTAATATAGGAGTTTTTAAAATTAGATCAAGATTAGTTTTACGTTATTGCAAAATATCTAAAAGAGATAATCTGAGAATATAAATTTATCTGTTTGATTATATAGTGGATTTTAAGATCATCATCTTTTCAATGAGATATCGAGGTAATAAAGACGTTTCAAATGTATTTTTAAGTGAATTGAGTGATTTTGAAGTGAATTGTGTAAGAAAGGTCTACAAAGAACAAAACAAAATTTTTTAAAGTGTTTTTTGTGAAGTCCAATTCTATAATTATATCAAGATAAAGAAAAAAGGAACGCAACCTCATTCTGAAGGCGAATTTTTCAGAGGGCTTTTATTTCTTTCTTGTGCCTTTTATTATGCTAAGGAAAAAGTCATTCCGTATTATTTCAAATACAGACTTTTAAATAATATTAATGAAATATTTCTTGTCATTTTTTCTTGAAAGCTTGATCAGGAGCAATAATAACAAATAATGATATCCTCAAAAATTCGCCTTAAGAATTAAAGTAAGCAATTTCTTTTTCATCTTAATATAAAAATTTATGTATTTTAGTTTATTGGGGTAATACTTAAATCTTTTGTTTGTTTATATATACTTATTATAGATTAAGTGTAACATGTATGGATTTAATAATTTGTATTTCTATATTGAACTAATGGAGTAGAAATAGCCTAGTGATTATGCAAGTCTTCAAACATTAATGCATAATTATTTTCATGAAATATTTTATCTAATTTTCTTTCTTTCTTTCTTTTATTATTCAAATTCCATATGTTTAAATGGCTTTACAGAACACATCTAGATTAAAATAATTTAACAAAAAGGTTTAAAAAATGTTAAATGGAACTGGATAGTTTCAGTCACATTTACTTGGCAATCATCATCGAAGGAATATTTCTTTCTTTTACACTTTTTTTGTTTTAATTATTTGCAATTTACATATTATAAAAATATACAACATAAACTGTTTTTAAAATCCAATAGGAAAATTTCCAAAAACTAAATCTAATTTTGTTTTATTTTTGTAGTAGTTGTATTCTGATCAGTCAAGAGTCAAATAATGGATCACAGGTGGATTCCAATGTACAGCTTCATCACAACAGGACTTTCTTTACTTTACCAAATCCATTAGGGACCAATAAAAAGAAAGAATACTCGGAGAGAAGACTTTTAGGGTAAGTTAGTTTATATGTAAAGTTCCCATATTTCTTTAGTAGATATTTTCTCCTAAAGCCTCTACTAATAAATATTTCTAACATCACACCAAAATTAAAATGTAAAACTACATTTAATATGAAAAAAAAAGCAAATTTTCGAAAAGATTACATGTCTTTTCTTTTTCAAGCCTAAAATAACAATAAGTTGAAGAACAATACTCCAAATTACATTTTTAGTTAATAGATTAAACACTCCTCGAGAAAAAATATTAACAATATTTGAAACCAATACCATTTACATATAATCTTTGTTTCATTGAAAATAAAAGAGTTAACAACAAATAATGACAGAAGATATTTCATACCATACTTAAACAAAAATAGTCTGAATTTAAAAGAAATTTGCAAAAGTTTTGGTTTCAATGTTGGTTTTGAATATAACAACAAACTGAAAAACATTTTGTGTTGCAAGTTGAATAGTAGTGATGAGAAACATGAAATGGGAATAATTTACAAAATGGAATGCAAGAATTGCGATTTATTCTACTTGGGAGAGAGTAAAAGGACAGTGAAGGAGCGAATGACGGAACATGGTTGCAGCATTAGGAACAAATACATTGAAAAATCAGAAGTGGCAGAACACTGTGTGAACAGAAATCATTGTATTAACAACGAAATAAAAATTTTGTATATTGAAAGAGACACCAAGATAAGAAAGATAATAGAAAGTATGTGTATCCGGAACACAAAAGGAAAAAATATGAATAGGAATGATGGTATTGAAATAGAGAAATATTTCATAAGATTAGCTAAAAGTTTTGTAGATAAAATGTGCACAAAATGCAATAATAAGGTTACAATCAATGAACTAGATTGTTAAGTCATATCATATATTATGTTAAAGAAACAAAGATTATATGTAAATGGTATTGGTTTCAAATATTGTTAATATTTTTTCTCGAGGAGTGTTTAATCTATTAACTAAAAATGTAATTTGGAGTATTGTTCTTCAACTTATTGTTATTTTAGACTTGAAAAAGAAAAGATGTGTAATCTTTTCCAAAATTTGCTTTTTTCATATTAAATGTAGTTTTACATTTAAAATAAGTTACTTTATATTTTTAATCAAAGCAAAAGAATTGAAGTAACTTTGTAGCCAAATAAATGAACTTAATGTTTTCTAACGAGATGAATAAGGTTGCTCATTGAAATGCAAATCTACAATTAGAAATAAATATTCAACATGTTTGGTATAACATCTGATCTTCCCAAACCTATTAATTCTGATTAGCTCTGTTGCTAATACAAACTTTTTAATGAAAAACAATTTTTTTACAAATATTATCATTTTTTTCTTCATCTCCAAAGTACATTTTACATATGGGTCTTACATTAATATAATAACTTGCCAACTGTATTTATTGAAAACTTTATAGTTTACATATGTTAAGAATAACTTCTTTCTGTACAATATTGTCGATTATTTGGAAATTGTAATGTTTCGAAATTCTACTTGAATTCAGCATGAGGATGATGATATCTTTGTTACTGAAACTATAAGTAGTAACATAACTCCTTTCTGCATTCATGTGTAATCCACTTCTACTTCCAGTGCTGAGCATTTATCCCTTTTTTCTTTTTGCTTGTGTGCAAATCAGCTTCTCCTTCTTCTTTTGGCATTAAGGTCCTTGTAGGACCTAAGCCTCCTCCACAACCTTTAGCTACATTCCTCCAACTTTTAACTTTCATTGCCCTCACATCTCCCTCAACTTCATCTGACCCACCTAGAGCTGGGCCTTTCTCTTGTCACCTTCTTTCCCATTTTGAGAGACATAAATCGTTTTTACATTTACCATTCCTAAGTCGTTCCAAATGATCCATCCCGCTGTTGTTGCTAGTTACCGTAACAAGAAATTTTTACAGGATGAAGCTGTTGACCTCAAGCCCAACCTCCTGTAGGAGGAGTACATCCCTACTTCTTTTGTCCCCTAGTTTCCCGCTGAGATTAGTACCCAACCTTCCACTAGGGTTAACAGGCTGCTGAGGTCATAACCAGAAGGCAGAAGATTAAGAATTTCCGAATGAGAGGTGTGAGGCTTCATTTCCCTAGGGATCTGCCATTGGGGGATGCATCATTCAGCTTTTATAACCCCGTACAAACTTAGCATCATTAAGAATACTGATGTCGGAAAGTTATGTGTGGTTTGTCTTGTAAGGTAATGTCTGGCCTTTTGTAAGGAATGGTTTTATCTGCTTAACTGGTTTAGTCTCAATAGCACTTGGCATTTTGATTTTCCAATAATTCTTTTGGTTGATATTTGTTGTAAAGTGAATCTTTCTATTAGCATCGTTGCTTTTGCTATTTCTTTGTGTATGTTTGTGTAATTGTTATGACTTTCTATATATTCTGTAGGTTCCAGTTACCTGCAGCCTTCTCTTAAATGATCAATAGTTTCTTGAGATAGGTGGCATTTTCTACATTTCTAATCTGTTATGTTTACATTTTTAAATGTAGATCGAATTCTAACAATATATATTTAGAAAGTTTTAGTAGCTATGACTTGGTATTGTATATCAAGTTAAATAGCTTGTATATCTGGGAATAGTATTTCATTTTGCAGCAAATTATAGTATATATCTTTTTATACATAAACATTAAAAATTTGCTTATTCAAAAATCTGGTTTATCCGAAACAATTTTTAGCATATTGTAAAGATACACAAAAGCATTTTTTTTGTCACTGCAATTAATATTTAATAGCATACACAAGCGATTATGTAACTGTAACTCTATTAATAACATTATTCAGTACAGTATATCAGTATTGAAAAGGATTAAAAAATTGTTATATCTTTACAACAGTAATTACTGTATATTTTGACAACATTACTGTACTACACTGTAACTGTATACAGGGTGATTCATAAAGTACTGGAAAAATAGGCCTATAAAGAATGAACATCAAAATATTTTTCCATCAAATTCGGTGTAAAAAAAAAAGGAATATAGGGCATGGATTTCCAGATCAAACTTGCGATTCTGAGTCGGATGATGGGGTCCCCATTTTAGTCTTTTTTCTGCCCTTATGAAAAAAAATGGTTTAGTTAGTACCCTTCACAACCGGGAAGAGCAAGGAAAGGGAAGCGAGATTAGAATAGGCTAAGTTAAATGGAGTATTGACTCCATTGGGTTTATTTCAATTTTTCATCCAGTTGAATTTATTAGGAAGTTCAAGGCTTGTAATAATATATAGAAAAAAAAAACAAAAAACAAACAAACAAACAAACAAAACATTAAAATGGAAAAGAAAAAGAAAAAAAAAAAGCTGTTTTTTCCTATTTTTTTAGTACTTTATGAATCACCTGGTATAACTCTAACTACACTATTGTATAGTAGCCATATACACTAGATTCGGACAGCTATCATGTAGCCATTGGTATACCAAGGGAAGATTGGTAGGAGTTGTATCCCCTCCCCTTTGCATCCAAAAATGGATGAAATTTAGCATTTGGACCTACTTTTTGGATGAAAAGCTATCCTTGTAAACCTCCCCCCTCCCCCTATCATTCAGAAAAAGGACAAAATATTTGTTTTGAATAAATGGCTGAGATCCTTAACCCCTTGCATTCCAAATTTCATTCATGCCTCTGCATGTAGTGTCTTTTCCATCTCAGGAGTTGACATATGTAATTTAAATACATAATTGTTTTTCTCTGGAGGATGTAATTGAAATCAGTTTTTATAATTTGTGAATTTGTAATAGAAGCATTTTCTGAGAACCTGGCATTGTCCAATACCGGTTCTTCAACATCTATTATTCCTCATCCCCTTCTTTCCTTTGTATTATTATTCTTTCAGTGCATTGTTCAATCATTTATTATTTCTTTTCTGTTAATTTCTTCAAGTTTGTTTGTAAGCATTTTATAATTTCAAAGGAGTAAAAAATTAAGGGAATGTTAATAATAATAATAATATGTAGATGTTTCTATTCTGTGGTTTCCCTAGCAAACATGGCAGACCAAAGCATATGTTGCCAAGTGCCAAATGTGCAAGGGGATTAGGGATGTGTGGTTGTGTCTATGAGTTTCCTAACTATTCATATTGTTTTGAGTATCACAGCCTTTTGGAGTTGTATATTCGTGTTTTTGTGAAGTCCTAGTGGGCTGAGGCTGTGGTGCAATGTGGGAGGCATCAGACCCATAATTATTATTATTATTATTTGTGTTTTGAATGAATAATTTACACCAGTCAAAATTTGCTTGTTGGTTAACTTTCACATGAAGGAAAATTCTGGAATTAGGTATTCTCTAGATCCCCACACTACAGGAGTTGAAGATAAAAAAAAAAAAATTATATTTGACTTAATTGGCAACTCGTATACAAAATCTTGTTTCTGACGAAAAGAAACAAATAATAATGTTGATCTTTCTAACATGTCTTTTCATTTGCAGACTTGATTTGATAAAAAAAAAATCACCCTTTTACCATTATTGACTAATATCCTGTCTGAATTCTAATACTATATAATTTTAAACTTGTAGATTGATTTTCACCAAATTTGGTAGAAAAATGAAAACTTTTTAAAAAATCCATAAAAAATGGGGTACCCTGAGAAACTGCTTTATTTATTTATTTATTTGGTTTCTAGATTTTTCTCAATTTTTTTACACAATATAAGTTTTACAATTTTATCTCAAAGTTTTTGGAAATACAAAAAAAAAACCAACTTTAATGATTTATACTGTATATTTTTAATATATATTCAGGGTACAATAATGATATAAAAGCAATTCAAAATTTCTTCCTTAAAATATGATCAAAAGAAGATGTTAATAGAAAGAACATCCTAAACTTCTGTTAGTTGTTGTTTAGTTAAGACTATTGTTAAATACGAAATTATGCTAAATATAGAATTCATTGCTTTACACAGAAAGAACCATTTTAAGTGCTAGTTTTGTTTTTTTTCCTTGAAACTGATTTTATAGTCTGGAAGAGGTTACTCCTCACTGTTCTCCTTCGCCAGTGCCATTGTATTGAACTAAGTCTGCAATTTGTTTATTGGAGATAATATAATTTGTTGAATTTGAATGGAAGATTCAATGATTGAATCAAATCAAGTAACCAAACAGCCTTGTTATTTCAAGAGAAATTAAATCAGAAACTAATAAGATAGTGACTTTATTTATTTATTTATTTATTTATTTATTATACAGCATTAAAATAAGCTTTCTAAGACTCTGAAGCAAAATCTTACATCCCTTTTTATTGAATACGCTCAGACTGTTCAAAGCACAAGTGCAGGAATTCCGTTAAGACTCGACAGATGTTTTTACTGAATATTTGCTTGAAAATCTTTCAAGTTGGAAACTTATGAGAAATATTCTAAAACCACAAAAATAGCGTTGTTGAGTTGAATTATGTCTTTAGCAAATCCATCAATGTACAGTTCAGATATTATTTACCTAATGGTTTGAAACAAACATAACCAAGTGTAAAACTCAATTTTTAAATCGCTAGAGCATCACAATGAATTATGAAACAAAAATAAATTGATGCCATTGTAGTAGTCTTGAAATGGTTGTAAATCTTTCTGTTGGTATTTCTCTATTTTCGTGTAATATTCTCCTATTTCTTTCAAAAATTACTGAAGTGGATCAGTTCTTTTAACTGAAAATGTAAGTATAAAAAGATAAACAAGGACTTGTATATTTATTTTAATATCACCAAGGGCCCTTGTATATAGGGTTTTATTTTATTTTTTTGGGAGGGTGAGGGGCTGTTACCCCCCTCCCTCCTTAAATATGTCTATGAATGTCATGCATAAAATTAAGAATACAAGAAAAATCTTTTTTTTTTTTCTACAGAATTAGGCTATACATTCAGGTCAACAGTCATATTATATATTATTAACATTGTACCTTATGTAATTTCACAAAGCATTTCTGCTTGATTTTATTCAAATTGGCATGTCTCAGATCCAAATTAAGAATCATTGAAATGATAGCTTAGGTATAAGATGGAAAGGGGGCGGGTAGATAGATCATTTATAAAGTTAGCTCTACTAGCAATGGAATGTCCTGTTTCTTAAAACTTCAATCATTTTTAATTGTTTTGCTAAACTTTGTTTGTTGAATAGACTTCTTATTTGTCTTATATTTTTCCTTCAGTTATTCAATGGAGCAAATGTATGAAGTGGTGTCACAAGTAGAACATTATCATCGTTTTGTTCCATGGTGTACGAATTCTACAGTCACGCAGAAGAGGCCTGGACATGTAAAAGCAGACATGGCAATTGGCTTTAAACTTCTTGCTGAAACATATACATCATCAGTGACACTAGCAAAACCCCATCTTGTAAAGGTGACAAAATAAATTGCCTTGATAACTTTTGAATTTTTTTTTTCATTGTTGTTAAGAGGAGTAAATTATTAATTCAAATTCTATATTTTATACAGATATTTTTTTAACAAAAAATTTCAAATATTGTATAATAAAATTTTATTTTCTGTGGATACAATTCATTTCATGAAATAAATTTGATTTGTTTGCTGTTGAATAATTTGTAGGTGTATATACGCACTTAATCAGCTTTATGTAAGTGCCAGGCAATAAAAAGGGTAATAGAAATATTAATAAGCATATAATTAAATACTTTTTATCAACATCTAACAGCTTTTTAATTTGATGAAAAAACTTAAATTTATTTTTAAAATTGAATTCTATAACCGAACGTGGTTGTTATGGGAATGCTGGACAAGTTATTTACAAAGATTAAGCAGCATAAACTATAAATAGTCTCAAACCAATTACTCCAGTGTGTCAATCTAGTGACACTAGGTATGTAATATATTATTTTTGACTTGAAATTGCTAATCATAACCCATATAGATAAATTAACTATAGCTTCCCTGATAACTACATTACTTGGCTCAATGACCTAGATCAGTAATACAGTTATCAGGGAAGCTATAGTTAATTTATCTATATGGGTTATAATTAGCAATTCAAATAAAAAATTATATATTACATACCTAGTTTATATTATTCTGAATAATATAAACTAGGTGACAAGCTGTATTTACTCAGTGTAAAATACATTACCTAAATATACAAGTTAAATGTTCCAACTTTCAAAAATAAATTATTATTTAAGTGATTCTGCATCTAAGCCAATCAAAAGTGAGAGTATTTAAAGTTTGTATTTCTGATAAAGCAAGCTTGACTGGTTTCTGAAATTATCCAATACAAACTATTTTATTGTTGTGGAGTCCAATGTCCTCTTTCTCAGGTTGCTTTAACACTTTTAGGACTGATCAGGATTTCCTCCAGTAATATTTGTTTGGAAAAAATAATAATTAAAAAAGCTAACAAAGTAGTATTTTAAATTTCTTTATTTTTATTTCAATTGGATTTTTAAAGCTTTTTTTTTTATTATTCTATAAATAACAAAAAATAAAAATTAAAAAAAAAAACAACTTTTGAAACATTATATACATAAAGTCGGCTTTATATATATATTGACATTTTGCAATTAAATGACATAGCTGCTCTTCAATGGTCATGCTGAATGTGTCATGTACAAGGCTGTACGTCCAAATACCAACTTAGCATTGTTGTCTACTCAAGATTTGGGAATCACCTGGAGATCTCCATATTTTACGATTTACTTGGAAGATGGTATTTACTTGGAAGATGGTTTATATTATTAAAATCAATTTTTGTTTTTTACTTTAATCTCAACAATGAAAACGTAAACGAAATTCAAATTTTTATAATTTATTTAGAAAATTTTATAGGAAAACAAGGATATTTTTTTCTTTTTTAAATTCAATAAAACTTTCATACATTGATCAGTTCACTGTTAATTAGGTCTGACAAACCTTCCCATTTCTAATAAACTGTAATTTCAGAAATTATTCAGTGAAAACATAGAAAAAGAAATCTTAATTTATAATTTGTAATTCCAGGCTATTTGTACTGAAGGAAAAATGTTTAATCACCTTCTGACTATTTGGAAATTCAGCCCAGGCCTTCCAGATAATGCAAATACCTGCATGTTGGATTTCTCGGTAAGATGATTTACATAAGTAAACTCGTACTAACAGACTGATAAAGCTCAATGTGCACTAATGAAATAGTGTACAAAATGCACTTGTTAATAAAACAGAAGCTAAGGTATATTATCCAACCATTTTTGAAGCACCGAGCCTCTTCCATCTTTAGATGACAGCACAAATATACAGACTAACAATGACAAAATACACGGCTACAGCAAGGACAGGACTAAAAGTTAGTGGCGCTTCATTTGCTGGTTATCAGATTATAAGCTAAGAGCCAGATTATAAAAGATTTTGATTCAGAGGAAATGATTAGTTATTCTATAATGGTGGACGAGGGATTTGGCTTCAGTTAAAGAACCACAGCGTCTTCCATCTTCACTGATGCCAAACCCTCAAATGTCATTCTATGTTTGTGCCCTTGGGAGAAAAATTCATAGATTAGCCGAGTTTTCTTTTTTCATTGGCAAGCAAAATGAAGGGATCATAGCTCCTTACCCCAAAATTTTTTGGTTGTTGCTTGTCAGTTCCCTAAATTGTCTCCCCCATGCCCCTGGGAACTTGCTCAATGTTATGAAATTTTTGGGTATTATACTTTGCTGTTTTATCAACAAGTGAATTTTACATACTTTACTAACAGGCTGTTTTTCATCCTTAATGATACTAAACCCTAAATTCTCTAGAAAAGATGTTTAAAAATGTGCATTTTAATACCGAATTTTCAAATCTTTTTTCTTCTTTCAACTGTTGAAAATTATTTTACATGTAACTATTTTTAAGTAAATGCATCAAGAATTGCACTTTAAATATCTTAAGTTTTTATATAGTTCTGCAACTGAAAAATAAACATTTTTCATAAGCTACAGTTATTGACACAGACTAAATCAAAAGATTTTTTTTCACCATAATATTCATTTTTTTTTTGTAGAACACATTTTCAATTATTATTTTACACAAGAAATTTAAAAACTGAAATTTTCTTGTTGTAGGTGTCTTTTGAATTTCGGTCAGCTTTACATTCTCATCTTTCACACATTTTCTTTGATGAAGTTGTCCGACAGATGGTCAATGCATTTTTAAAAGAAGCTGAAAGCAGATATGGGAAACAAAGTATTAAAAGTCAAAGACCTCAAATACTACAATATGTAGCATAGTGTCTTAATAGCTTTAGACTCATTTTGTAAAACATTTTAACAAAGTAATTTTTGTTTGAAGTGTAAAGATCAGTTAAGGTTTGTTTATAAAAACTTAGAATCATGTATTGCAATTATCTAAATTTCAACTTTATGTATATAATATGTAAATATTTTGTATATTCTTATTTAATGCCCCTTAATGATCAGGCTTCCTTATTTTTAATGTATTGTGAACTTAAAAGTTTTTAGATAATCAAAATTATTTTTTTCTTAAACTGGAGAATATAGTTGGTCCATTTTTCATAATACAACACTTTAGCATCCATTAATTAATTAGCTAATTCAGCACTTACCTGCATTCTTAGTCTTGTGGTATTTGTAATATATTTTGCAATACTTTCCAAGCCCTAAATTCAGGTTGTATTGAATTCCCAATCTGTGCTGGTCGTACATTTTGGTAAACATTCAAATGTAGCACTTAAAAAACTTGAACAAGTGAATGTGGTTTTTTTTTTGTGAAAATGTATAATCAAAATTTTAAGATTTTACCTAATAAATCTTATTGTTATATGTAGTCTATGGCAACAAATCATTTTGGAATATCAGTAATTGAACCATTGAACACTATGTATGAATTCTAATGTCTATAGAATTCTCAACAATTAAAACAATAATAATCACAAAAACAAAAGTATCCACCACAGATGTAACTGGTATGAAAATAGGAAAAATACAAAAAGTCTACCTTTATATTTGTTTCACTATCCCCTTCTAGAGCTTCCATAAATATAACAATATATATATAAATCTTGTGAAAGATCTATATCATTATAAACTTCCAGTTTGGATTGTTGCAGATAACTGAGTGGTTCTATTAATAAAATGAGACCTCAGAACATGGTGGCATTTGTTTCTCCATATTTTCCATATCTTCTGGAAGAAAAAATAAAAGCTTGTCCAGAATTTTACTATCATCATCCTGTTATAATCCTTAATGAGCAATGAGCAGGTAGTAATATGTTAAAAGTCTGTGGAAAGGATTACTTTTAATCCTGATAGTTAATGACAATGTTAACACTTACAATTTCTTATTTTTCAACAGGACAAAGCAGTAGACCATTTTAATTAGTAGCAGTACAAAGATGTGATTGGGTGAAGCTACTTTGTTAAAGTGGATCAAACAATGATTTTTGATGAATGAATTTATAACAATACTTTATGGCATGAACAAATTAAATTTTGAGTAATTGTCTTAAGAATATTAATTAACATTTCAAGATTTATCAAACAATCTTTCATTAGAATGAATAGGCATTACAAAAATTAATATGTAAAAAAAAAAAAAAAAAAAAACTGATTATAGCATACAAAATTAAAATATTTAATTTTTGATAGTCCAGAAAATAATGTGATGAATAAAAGATGTAAACTAAATTATGTGCCACTCAGTGTTAATATACTGCTGTAAGGTTAAAATTTTTTATAAGTTTTGAAAGCTTTATAAGGGTTTCAACAGTGGTTATCTTTTTTTTTTTTTTTTTTTGCATCATTAGATTACCCCTTTTTTCATACAAGATGTACAAAACATTATTTCCAATACTTTTTATTTTACATCGAAAGGAAACGCAGTGGTGCCTCAAAAGAAAAAATACACAATGAAAAAAACCAGTGAGAAAATCCATGTGCCAGCAAGAGCGGCCTCAATGAATTTTTTTAAGCATAAGATTTCAAACTGCACATTTGAAATGTTAAAAAACAATAATGGAAGAGACCAAATTGTTCACAAGTGACATCCTGGAACAGCTGCTTCATGCTCATTGGCAATCAGCCAGGAGAAGTCACAGTAAACAACAAGGTCTCCATACTGAGGCTAGTATGAACAATACATCCATTATTGTTTTTTTAACATTTCAAATGCGCAGGTTGAAGTCTTATACTTAAAAAAAAAAATTCATTGCGGATGATCTCGCTGGCACATGGATTTTCTCACAGGTTTTTTCATTGTGTATTTTTTCTTTTGAGGCACCACTGCGATTCCGATGTATTGTTCATACTAGCCTCAGTACGCAGACCTTATTGTTTACTGCGACTTCTCCTAGCTGATGATTGCCAATGAGCGTGAAACAGATGTTCTAGGATAAATAATTTGGTCTCATTCATTTAAAAACATTCTGATTTTTTTTTTCTTTATCAACTGTGCCTGAGCAAATTTCTTTCTCACTTTACAATACCAAGTTGTTACACGTTAAACCTAAGTCAAGTGCACATAAGGATTTTCTCTAAAGGCAAACTTAATTTTACCTTATTCCTTAAATTAATACAGATTTTTAACAATACATTTACAAGCAATAAAAAAAAAAAAAAATGCCTATTAAAAACACTACATTTATGAGTTACACTAATGACCATTACTTTTAAATGACACTTGAAATAATGAATTTTCTATCAATTTGAAATTCTATCATTTTTGATAGGACAATTTTCATTAGTTGTGGCAAAAATGTGGTTCAGAAAACTATCCCAAAATTTGAGACATGTAGAAAAGAAAGAAATGAGCAGAATCTGAGCAAATACAAATGTTAATTTTATTCTGGTTGTATGTTCAATATATGCAGCTGTCGCTGAACACACAACTATTATCACTGCGACCTTTATGGTCATTGTACAGTTATAGCGTAAAGGAATAAAAAAGTTTTTTTCAAATTGGCTATATTAGGCAGATACAATTCATGAAATTCAGTTATCACCCTTTTCATCACCTTAAACTCTCGTGGATGTAGGGATCAAGGACAGTATGAAGAAGAGATGATCCTATTACTGAAGATATGTTGATGACGATTTAGAAGTTTTACACAGGCTCAGTTGCGTTGAAACCATCCGATACAAACTGATTATGCCTTGCAGAAATTTGAGTATTGAAGCACAGAGTATATACCGAGTTATCAGTTCACATGCAGTATTCTCATCCTCAATGATGTAAAACCTTAAAGAACTGCAATTTAGATACTACAGATGCTGCTCACCTTACATTGATCAGTACCGACTTCACTGATTCTCCACATCTAAGAAAGCAAAAGTTTAATTGTTCATTAAAAAAAAAAAAAAAAAAAAAAGACTACAGAGAAGAAGATGGTCATTGACTTAAACCACAATCGGCAGAGGAAATAATATGGATCAGTGTATGCTACTGTCAAAATGCTTTTACAAATACAGTAGCACCTCATTATAACGGACTAATAGGGACTGAAGGTTGTCCGTTTTAATGAAAGTCCGGTTTATAACAATTCTTATAGCGGTGTAATGCAGCAGGGTTTACATCAATGAAAATACAATAGTTAGCTATAAAAAGTGTTTATTATATATCAAATAAAAAACAGCCATAACCAAAGACCGAATAGGTTGAATTGAAAAAGATGTGTACGTATACACTGCATTAATCTTTAGAACAAGAAGGTCCTGGTTCATGTTGATTGCTTACATTCATTGGTTTCAAAAATTAATTTATTTTCTGCTGGGTTTGTTTGCTGCTTATTTCCTCAGTTAATAACTGACTGAGGTGTTGTAAGTGTTCATAATATGCAATAAATAAAACTTAAATGGCCTTTCACTTCGCTCACCTTAATTGTTTGCTGACAATTTTTTTTAAAACTGTCCGTTATAATGCGGTTCTACTGTACTCCTAAGCTACCTTGTTTATTGGCATCCCTAAAGGAATTGATCTCCAGTTAGAGAATGTCCTGTGTTGGGACACAAATGTTGTGAACATTTATGAATGTTGAACAATCATATTTCAACACAAATCAAACTGGAAAATTAATGATATACTATCTTCATTTGTTCGCAAAAATATAAAGCATTTCTTAAGTACTGTCTTTATTAAAAGTTGGTAAAACTACTGCTGTTTTTTTATTTGCTTCAAGAAGAGGATAGAAAACAGTTTTTGGAAAGAGCAATTTGTCTCATAGCAGTCACAACCGCAATATTTCCACTGTTTAATGGTGACTTTTCTGGTTATGGTACGACCAAGTGAATAGTTACTATTCATTTTTATAAATTCATAACACTGACTTATGTTGACTGTCCATGAAATTCTGAAAGCTACAAGTGCTTAATTTACAATGTTCAGGCCATCATTCCATACAAAAGACCTTGAGCAATGGCATGCTGCTTCATCTATCATTTTAAACTGCAATTTCATATTGTGATCACAAAATAGTTGCCACATTTAATGACTGGCTGCCTCAACATATACCAATGTCTCTTCAATATATTTCTACCAGGTAATATACATTTCAAGATGTCAACTATGAATCCTTTATTTTTTTCACCTATTACCAAAAATTCATCTTGCTTTTCTCTCATATTTTTTCTTTAGATTCTTCAATCCATTATTCTCTTCAAGATCATTAATGTTAGAAAGAAATTTTAAAACGCACAAGACTAGAGTTCACCGATCTGTTTTTTGAAATTGTGATACCGGGAATCCAAGATGGACCATTTCTGGTTTCCTGACCTTCGTCAGTTGGTTCCGCCCAGTATCTTGCTTTTCAGTGAACTCGGGGAAACAAACAGAACAGAAGTAGACATCATAATGGCCGTCCAATTAAAAAAACATCAAAACCTATATAAAGAATAAAAAGTCCAATCAATTAATCCCTGCTAGCAATCGCTTAGCTATAAGGGATTAATTGTTAAACAAAAATATACAATGCATAAAATGCATAAATTTAAAGTGCATAAAACAATTTCCCGGTATCACATTTCAAAAAGATCAGTGAACTCTTAGTCTTGTCAGTTTTTAAAATTTTTCTCCTGTTGTTGCATGCCCTTTAAATTTATGCAAGGTCATTAATGTTATTTGCCTGAACTACAGTAAACATCTCCATACCTATACTGTTGTTAACAGGCATTACATACAGGGTGGTGCAAAAGAAACTACCCATTGTTATAAATTGTCCTTAATTGCTACCTCTGCACTTGTTCTCATTTGAAATGTTTGAAATTGGTATGGAGCTTTAATTTCAATGTCAACTGCTAGTCCGTGTAATCAACTGTTTTGTTGTCACAATGTTTACTGAGGAAGAACGCATTTTTGTTTGCCTTGAAAATGTGGTGTAAGGAGGTGAGATTTTAGTTATCAATCAAGATAATGATCATTTTATTTCCGACACCAACTTGTAAAGAAAATCTACAATCTTCGTAAGTGTTTCGAGGATCATGGATCATTCAAGATCAGGTAGGTCTATTAGTTACCAGTGAAGACAAGCTATTAATCTTATAAGCAGTAGCGCGAAGTCCAATAAATCCATAAGCATCCTAAATGGCTGTAGAACAAGGCATTTCAAGATGTGTTCAGAGAATCTTACAAAGACCAAATTCAAGCCCTTATATTCCATGCCTGTTACATGGCCTATTCAAAGACTATCGTTATCTCAGATTAGAGTTTTGTGAACTTACGTTGAATGAAGATCCCAATTTGTATTCAAAGAGTATTTGGAATGATGAAGTGACCTTTGAATTGTCTGGTCATGTGAACTGACAACCGTACCTACTGATATACTGAAAATCATATGCTCGTCAAATTAACCAGCTAGGCATTACCAGTTCAGGATGGAATCTCATACCACAGAATACTTGTACCATTGTTTTTGATGGCACTGTGATTGGTTAGAATTATTTGGAAATTCTGCCAATGTACGTAGTTCCAGGATTACAAATGCATTGCAATAATTTTGATTCCTTGTACTTTCAAAAAATGACTGCTCCACCATACTATGCCACCACTTTGTGAAACTACATCAAGGAAGTTTTTCATGGGAAAATCATAAGGAGAGGATCAATTGAAATCAAGATCTCCAGACATCATTCCTATGAATTTTTTTTTTTTTTTGGGGTGGGGGCCTAGTCAAATTCAGTGTATGCCACGAAACCAAGAACATTGAACGATCTTACAGCATCATACGAACAAGCCTTTCATGACATTGATGCAGGCTGACAACTTTGCCAAGCTGTTTGTCTCAGCGTTCTTGGATGCCTTCAGCTGTGCTCAATGCAGAGGGAAGACATTTTAAAACAAAAAATAGTTGTAAATCACTATGGACAGTAAGAACTTAGGAAGTTGCAGTAATAAATGGATAAATGGGTAGTAACTTTTGTACCACCATGTATATTACAAATGGATTTGATTATATCCTCCAAGTTAAATATTTGTTATAAAATTCATGCATCTGTATGTTATTTTTTATGAGTATCTTGTGTTCATTTTAATTATGGCTTTTTAATGGCATGTAAACTTCTGATATTGATATTGTATGATCTAACCATTTCTTAAGAATGCCAATTTAAAATTATGAAATGTTTTTCAACTATAAAACCATACTCGCACATCACAGGGAAAGTTTAAAATAATTCAATTTTTATAGTAATTTAATTATCTAACAAAAGAATTTTACATACGAATTTGTAATCTTACGGAATATCTAATACTGAAGACTAAGTTTAGGCATCAAACTACAATTGCAAATACATCAAGTGTAAATTTATAAGTCGTCTCACAATTTAGGAGTAGACATAAGTGTAATCAAATGTTCAAATAAATATCAGACAAAAAATAAAATAAAAATAAAAATTAAATTATTCTGAAATGAAATTTATTAATTCTATGTATGAAAGTATGACAACATGACAAATAAGTGAACAACTTATGAGCTCAATACATTTAATTCCATTAATTAATAAAACAGAAAAAAAAAAAAAAAGTTGGTCCATGATTCTCATATTCTAACTATGACTGCCCCCTAACTACTTTGGAATTGTAAGAAAACAACTGCTGCATTTGTCAATATTTACATTTCTTTTCAGGACAAATTTTCCAATTTAAATGATGTTAAACTGTGCAACTGTATGGGTGATAAGTCATTTGAAACAATGTAATTTTAGAACTGTAGAAGCTGAAGCCATTCATGATAATCATTTATGATATATGCAGCAATTTTCTTTCTGGATTGTAGTCATTCAAAAACACTTCTCTATGTAGATTTAAATGCACCAATTTCTTCAGACAAGTTCACATTAACTATTAACAGTCACTTCCTAAGGCTGCTTACCAAATTCAATCGCTCTTGAGAAATCATGTTTAGAAGTCCATTCCACCCATACCTCCCATGCCACCACCCATACCAGGCATGCCTGGAACAGCTTTTTCTTCTTTAGGAATTTCGGTAACCACTGCCTCAGCAGTTGTCAGTAAAGAAGCAACACCAGCAGCATCCATCAATGCTGTTCGGACAACCTGCAGAAAAAAAAAAATTATAGTAGGTTTTGTATCTTTCGAACATTAGATGTTAATATACTGATTAGTAACTAGCTAAACTAACTTCCCCTTTTCAATTAAAGTGTACCATTGATGAAAGAATTATTTTTGTCTAGTTTAAAAAAAACAAAAAAAACAAACCTAGCATATTTCAACAACGAAATTACAGATTAACTATGGATGAAATTTAGAAAAATAAATTAACGTTGGAAAGTTAAAAAAAAAAAAGGCAGAAAAGTTCTGAGCTTTAATATTAGTCATAGTAAAATTAACAATAACTTAAACTTTTCATATCATTCAATAATATTAGTTAAATACTGAAAAGGAAATACAGGCTCTAATTATCTTGAGATTGCTGAAGTATTCTTAAGATTCTAACATTCAAAAGAAAAACTTATTAAATCATTTACAAACAGCTTTGTTATTAATTTCTGCCATAAGGAACAACCATTATAACTTTTCATGCAGCAAACACTATATTGGCAGTTTAAGCTGATAAAACTCCACAACTCTGACATCCACTCTGCGTGCTACTTCCTACTTCCAAGTCGATCTGCTTGGGGACCACCTGCATCCCTTTATGAACTGTTTTTCCCAGCGGGAGGCGGCACCTTTCAGCAAGATAATGCACCTCCACACATGGCCCTTGTGACACGGCAGTGGCTGGAGGAACATGCTATCGACTTCACGACAATGATTTGGCCTCCACGTTACAATCCCATTGAACATTTGTGGGACATCATCGATCGATCTGTTAGGTCGTTACCAACACAACTGGTAAATGCAGCATCGTTATGGAGTGCAGTGGAGGCGACATGGCTTGCAGTGCCTGTCGATGTGTTCCAGGGACTGGTAGACTCTTCCACGACGGGTCGCTGCAGTTATATGGGCCACAGGGGGCCCAACACATTGTTAGGCAGGAGTGTCATGACTTTTGGTGGTTGAGTGTAAAATTAAAAGTGCACATAAAAAAAATTAAAAATGAAAAGTAACTAAAATTAAAATAAAACCAACAGTTTCAATGACTTAACAAATCATTTTCAAGGAACAACAAAGACAGAAATGACAAGTTGGAAGGCTGGTTATATACTGCAATTTTGAAACAAGTTTAAAGTGAAATTACTTCTTTCTTTTGGTAGCTTAAAATCCAAAATTCCAGACAAAAGATACAATTCTCCCACTGCAAGCAAGTAAGTAATGCAAATGAGAAAACTGTCAATAATTTTATCATCCATTTTTGTTAATTTTATATAAGAGACCGTGTTGGGAAACAATCTCTTCAGTCCGCCGGCTTTCCTGCCTAAACTAACCTTCCCGCCAAAACCAAGGTTTTCCCAGCTTTAATCCGACCTATCTCTCTTCCATCCACCTTTTAACTACATTTTATATGTCCTCCCACCTCTTTCTCTCAGACCTGAAGACGATTCCTGAACAATAGGATGCGAAAGGCCTCATCTATCTATTTTATGATGTGGGAAATGACCCAGAGTCTGTTTTGCAGTGCTCAAGTATACGTATGCAAAAGCTATATAGTACAGAAGACTGCTAGGGTGGGAAAGGCTGAAGAGGCTTGACATCCAAGACTGAAGAATGGAAATGAGACCACCAAATCTATCCAAGAAAGCCATAGTAATGACATAAGCACTCCAGATGCTACTGTTTGCAACTGACCTGTTAATAAATGTTGAATTCTTAAATTTTAGTCTGTATCCGACAGGTCAGAGGCTAAGATATCTCCTGAGATAGGAAAGGAATAAGATTGTTACAAAAGTTCTGAAACAATTACCGATTCTGACCAGCCAGATTATATCTTGACAAGAAATATGGCCATGGGGTAAGCATCAACTCAAATTTTAGTTAAAGAGGATGGGTGAAGATGTTTGAGAAATTTTTATGTAGCAGCAAAAGATTCCTAAAAAGATAAGCTACAGCCTGTAGTCTTAAAACCCCAGTCCATTTTAGGCTTATGATGGATGAAATAATAGCTGGTGGAATTTTGTCAAACTGGGAAATTAACAAATATTCTTTGGGTTTAAAGGAAATCAAAGGAAAAGCGGTGTAAACAAAGTGTAAATAGGAGGGTGATGAGGGGATGGGAAAAAATTGCTGAAGGATACTTCTATGAGGTTTTCGGGATAGATACATATTTGTAATGATTATGTGAGTTTTAATGAACTGGGGAAGGTTTGAAGTGAAAAGGAGAAAGGGGTCGTACATCTTAATATTCTCCGATCTCGATATTAATTTCATCTAGGGATTTCGAGTTACAAAATTCAAAGATAACATTACTTTGTATCTATCATGTGATTTCTGGTACCAGCTGGGAAAGTTTCGAAATGATCTCAATTTCAATTTCTTTTTCTTTCTCATGCACATTGTAACCCGTACGAAAAACAGGTATTTTACAAGTAAGTTCTTATGTAAGCTTGTAAAATATGGAAACTTGAGCCCACATCCAATATTCTTAAAGAACTTAAATCATTTGAAATTTGGGGGGGGGGGGGAGAAACCAAATTTTTTTTTTGAAATTTTAAATATTCAAAACAATGAATCAAATTTTAGTTATTAATTGAAAGCAGTAAACTTAACAATTGTTGAAGGATTTCAAAATTAATATTCCAATCTTTAATCCAAAGGCTTTTCCTTTCACTTACATACTTTTAGCTACGCCAAACAAACTAGGGAACTATTCTCTATAAATAAATTACTAAACTTAATGAAATTCTTACCTTTGTAGGATCAATAATTCCAGTAGTAATCATGTTTACATATTCATTATTGAGTGCATCGTAGCCCATGTCTCCTGAGGCCTCAATCACTTTTTGAACAACTAAAGAAGCATCAACACCTGCGTTCTTTGCAATCTGCATACAAGGCATTTTCAAGGCCTTCTTCACAATATCAATACCTAAAAATGAATAAATAAATAAATTCAAATTCACCTCATTATATCTAGTTTCACAGTTTGTGCCAGCAGTGATTACAGATGGTAATAAAAGGAAATTTGATGGGCAGGAAAATAGTATCTAACTTGCTTGGCATTGAAGAAAAATTAGTAAAATAATTAGAATATATTAATATTAAGCAAGTATTGCTGCTAAGACAGTTTTATTTTATTTTTGGTTCGTTTTACTCTCTCAGCCCACATATTTAGAAGTTGATGACTTGTTTTCAATCTTATTTTTTATTTTCCCTTTTCCATTTTCTTGGATTTTATTTTTAATTTTCCCCTCTCTAACTTTTGTTCTTTTTATATATCATTAATTAATACTCCCTCCGTCCGAAAATAGAATTCCATTTCAAACATTGGGTTTTTTTTTTTATTTATTAGGAGTAGAAAAATAGAAAAAAACGAACCAAGTCTTCTTTGATAAACATATTTATGCAATAAAAAATGCACCCATTCTTATTTATTAATAATTTAAATGCGCGGTTTGAATTATGCTTTAAAAATATTCATTGAGGCCTGTGCACTGCTGGCACATGATTATGTAATAACACTTTTGGGTTGCAATACTGATTAAAACTTTCATTTTGTTTTTGTTTGTTTGTTTTTAATGTCCTTCAATCCCTAACATTGATCCATGGTCTCAAACAACAGTGTTAAATTAAAATGGGACTATTTTCGGACAAATTTTTGTGTGAAATGGGACTCTTCATTAATGATAAAAGTTAAGAGTGAAAATCGAAGTTGAGTCAATGTTTTAGTGAATAGATGTTATTTGGAAAAGGTGGAGACGATTTAAGACTGTGGGGGAGCGAATGCATCAGTGCAAAAGTGTATTATTTGTTTGGTTTGGTGACAATATTCAAGAGGAAGTAAGGATAATTAATTTACTTCTTTAAGAGAAGTACTTCTTACATCGAAAAGAAACTGAAGCTTTCCTTTTTTGATTTTGACTGAACACAACTGCATAGTGAAAGTGTTGTCTATTCCATGCTGGATAGTACCAGGCTTCAAAGTCAAAGGCTCCATTATGATTCCCAGATGCCCAGGATAGAAGAGGATTCCCGAAATTGAATGAGGGACAGACCCGAAATGTTCTCAGCAAATAGTGCTTCGACTGCCGGGCGAAATCAAATGTCCACTTCGATGTGCCGACCAAAGTACACAGTCCCATACGAGGAGGCATCGAGCAGCCTCACTAGATCAAGCAAGTTTGCAAGTTTCGCAACGATGAAAGACAAAAGTTCTTTGGAAAATCTGTTAATTGTGAAATCTCATGCCACTATTTTACATCAGATAAATTGTAAGTAACTTTTAGTGTTAATTTTCTCCAGTGGAAACTAAAGACTATCTCTCGTCATTATCGCTAAAAAGCTTTTAATTCAAGAGAAAGAAAAGCTTCATATAATTTTTTTATATTTAATGTGTTCATATTAAGTTCAAGACTATTTACCGGCCTTCCCTAAGAACTCTTAATCCAAGAAATGGAAGCTGTTGAGATTAGACTATTATTTTTCTAGTTTAATCTAATTTGAAATTATCTATCTTATCCTTAATGAAGAGAATTTGTTACCATTTGTAGTTAATTTTGTATATTGTTTTAATTGTATCAAGTATAAAGACTACATGACAGATAAATCTTTTATTATTATTTACTTTTTCTGTGTGTATTTGTTACTTTCATCTTTTTTTTTTTTTTTTTTATATCTATTTTGCTTATTTAATACTTTAGTAGAACTCTCAGGACTCATCCTGCCAGAAGCATCCTTTTATTTATTTTCTCTATTAATTTTTGTATTGCTATTTTGTTTCATCCTTGTTTAATGCGACAATATTTAGTAGCATTATTATTTTATTTTTTTTATTTATTTGTCCTTTATATTTCCATTCCGTGACAACTGGTAACAGAGGGAGTGTGGTTTTTCGTTTGCCATTTTTTTTTTTCTCTTTTATTTAGCTTGCTCACACAAATAAATTAATTACTCATTGTGACAAGACTTATCATTAAGTGTTTACTGGTATTTAATATTTCTGTTTCCATATTATTTTCCTCAAACTTCCCTTTTCATTTTAGTGCTATGAAATGGAGTATAATAGAACCCAGTACTCAGAAGTAGATCTACTACTATTAATAAAACTTTGTCTTTATTCCTCCTATAATAACTCCATTATATTTCGCAGATTTCTATCAGTCTGCTTTTCAGAAAGTCTGCGAAATAGCAATGCTTGAAGTTATTATAGGAGGAATACAGGTTTTAAATTCTTAGGTTTTATTTTATCTTATTTTTAAGATAAAATTTTCAGTATTTCTAAACATTAATTCTAACTATCTGCTATGATGTTCAAAAGTTTTTCAAGAAATTGCAGGTTTTATAATTAATATTTTAAAATTAATTTGTATATTATATACTTGAAGGACTTGTAACTACTGTCTTGTAATTCAAAGAATTTGAGAAAATGTAAATGGCAGTACCATCTGCCAGATTACAGGGCCACATTAGCTAGCATTAGCTATTTTTTTATACAAATATTTAAATATTGTAGATTTAGGCTAATTTGAATCTCTGAAATAGCTGTTAAACACTAACCCTATTACAAAATAATTTATTTCTAAAATACTACTCAACATATTCTTTTGCAACTTTACAGGTATTTTAAGTATTGTATGCTGACTTTAAAACTAAAATATATTGATAGCCTAAGAGAGCATTCAGAATAAAAAAAAATCTTTATATTCAAAATTTTGTTTCAGGATGTTTACATGTTTCGAGAAAAAAAATTTATAACTCAGGTCTCCAACCTGTTAGGAAATTAAACATTTTTGTAAATTAATCTTTAGATCATAGGCTATCCAGCAAAAGAAAAACTAGAGTGGTTTTTAAACTCATTAACTGGTTTTAATGTGTGAAAACGTAAAATATATATAATATATATAAATTTGTTATTCCAATAAAAATACGTTATTTCCAAATTACAAATATTTAATATGCTTTTAGAGGTATAATGGAATTAACTGTAGCAGAAAAGCATAGTGGTTTTTTTTTTCATGTCGCTACATAATTAAGCAGTTGCAGCTAAAACAAGTAGCTACGTGATAGTGTTGCTTTCTTGTCACAGTGAATAGAGACATGCAAACTACTGTGACTCACTGAGATTTCTTCAGCTTAGATGCTCTGCACATTTGAGAGAAGGATGTAACTGATTGCGATTGTTTTTATTTCTAAGTTTTATGAGTGTTGTTCAATTATTGTGTTAACTTAATTACTATTTGTGCTCTAATTGCATACTCAAGACTATAATTGTGCACAACTACAGATAAACTTAACTTGACTGAATAAAATGTCTACACATGACAAATTTACAATCTTGCAGTGTTGGTTTGTTTCTTACTACACAGTGTAATCAAACAACTTACACTACAGTGAAAAATATACAATACCTATCAGATTTCAGTAAGGAAGAAAAAGATTTAATTTTATTCAGAACTGAGATTAAAGTTTGTGATCTAAATACCATATGCTCTCACCACAGTTTTTAGTTTTTGAATGTCTTTGAAAGAAGTTAAAGAAGCTGCCTGCGATCCTAAGAAAAATGCACAGGTAACTGTCAAAAAATCCTTAAGGACAATTAGCTTAGATTTTGCAAAATTTTTAAATTCAAAAGGTTTTGGTGTTAGCCAGAAATTCCATCCTCAGTGCCGTAACTTCTGTGAGAAAAAAATTAAAATAGATGAGAATGAAAGTGATATTGATAACCCTGAAGTTGATCTTGAAAATAATGCTGAATTAAGAAGACAAAGCATAGAAGACACTAATAAAACTTTTAAATGAGCTTGGATGCAATCCTTTAAAACTATATGCCATTCCATCCATGGCAAAAGAAAGTTAGAAAACATAAAATCTGTTTTAAAAAGAAAAGTAACTAATGTTGTAGGCTACCCAATTGAAAGTCTGACACTGAAAAAGATCCGATTTTGGTTTAAAGAAAAGATTCATAAAGTTGGG
>JAFIDM010004315.1:36628780-36701250 GCA_023159025.1 Thereuonema tuberculata | reverse complement strand
TACCTTTAATAATAATGTATCATCTTTAGTGATAGTAACTTCTCCAATTTGGCCTAAATCATGTATCTGAATATCTTCTAATTTGGTTAAATTGGCTTCATCACCAAAGACTAATCCTCCTGTTGCAATGGCCATATCATGAAGAGTATTTCGCCTATTATCACCAAAGCCAGGAGCTTTAACAGCTGCAACCTGCAAACCTACTTTTAACCTAAGGAGAAAATAGAAAATTCAGTCAAATTAATATCTGAAGAAATCTTTCAACACCCTCACTTTCATTAAGTTAAAAAGAGTTAAAGGATCACCACGACAGGCCTATGCAGGCCCAAGGGCTCGCGGGAGGTAAGGCTCCCGGCGTTACTGGACCAACGGGACTAGGTTGAGGTCGGGAGGTCAGCCCGACGCCCGCCCGCCTTTAACTCCTGGGAAAGAAACCCGGTACCCATTCTACAGAGGGCTGGGTAGGCCCTAGGACCAGTTTGGAGGAGAATGGAGCGTGGAAAAATTCCCGCTCTCCGCCGAGACCGGGAATCGAACACGTGACCTCCAATCCGCAGCCAAGCGCCTTACCCACTCGGCTACCGGACCCACACCCTCACTTTCATTACTGAAACAAAACCTTTTCAGCAAATAACATTAATCCAAGTTTTATTTTAGCCAAAAAATCTTCAAATTAAATAGGGTTCCTAGGATTCTGCTAAAACTACTTTAACATAATATGCTTGTATTTAAAAATCTGCTCAACATACCTATTAAGAACTAATGTACTAAGAGCTTCTCCATCTACATCTTCTGCTACAATTATTAATGGTTTCCGTTGGGCATTAGCTAGTTCCAAAGCTGGGATAATGGTCTGCACATTGGAAATTTTCTTTTCACTGAATAAAACAAAAGCATCTTGGAATTCTACTTTGGCACCTGAAATAAAAATAACACTTAATAAAACATTAAATTTTACATTAAAAGGATACTTTATTATAATTTACAAATGAAGAGGGGAGGGGGAGGAAAAAAAGTACCAAAGTTTGGAAAATTTCTATTTATGAAGGAAAAAAAAAATTACTATTTCAGGAAGTTCACAGAAAAAAAAAAAAAATTAGTAAAATAAATTCTGATTTTAAAGTGCTGCTTTTTTAAAGTGCTGCTTTTGCTGCTCCTACTGTAAAGAACTGAGAAATTATGGCAATTTTTACTTTATTTATATTTACTTTTTGATTATGCAACGTCATTACTACAGTAACCAAGTCACAAACTTCAAATTAAATCCAAAATGATGATGAAAAATGGCCGATGGGCAATGAGAAATGCATACTCACTATCACTATGAGAAAACTTTTACTGTGATCCTTTTATGAAGTATATGGAAAAATTGGAAGGCTGCTAACAGGTGGTAGCACCTTTCTGCAAAGCCTGTTTGAATTAGTGGCTTTAGGGGTCCGACGCACCAGAAACTTCTTAGTTTAAAGTCATAAAAAAAGAAGGGGGTAATAAAAGGGTTGTTTTAGCCGCGGGAAGTTTTTGGCGTCCCAAATAATGGGTAATAATGAGGCGCGTGTCGCTTCGGCGCGCATTTGATAAAGAAATCGTTCTGTTCAGGACACGGGTTCGCATAAATTCCAAATTTATATCTGTATTAAATACAAAAAATATCTATATAGAGAGCAAACGAGAAACTCGCACAATATTTAATAGATTTTATAATATATTTTACATAAATATATATTATATAAATTGATATTTTACAACTATATATGATGATCCACCCTTTTTTTTATACATTGTGAGATGTTTATAATCATGTATTACAATTATATGTTTTAAATATATCAATAATTAAAAGTGGCAAGAAGAATCACGGCAACGTAAGTAAGCCCCGAGGACTAAAAAGTCCAAAATTCATAGGCAGGCTTCACATAGCTGAACAAAGGAATAGCTTGATGCTTTTCGTATTGTAAACTTTTACTTATTTATTGTCTGTATCTTGTTGAGGGAGAGATTTTAATCTCACAAGTACATCTAATTATTACAGAAATACGTTTTGTAATTTTTTTTTTAATCGTTAATAAGTAGCATACAACTGTTGTGGAATTCATGGAAGATTAGTATTATATTTCAAAGAAATATTATAATGTTATGAATTGAAAAACAGGAATTTCAATTAAGAAAAAAAACTTTTTTTTTTTAAATATTTATTTATTTTATTTACTTCATCGTGATAACTTTCATTGGGTTGAAATATAGAATTGAATTTATGAAGAAGCTAAGGTGAAGTGAATTGTTTCGTTATTTTTATATTTTATTTACTTTTTTTTATTTGTATTTAAAAAGATATATTTTAAATACATTCTTTAAAGTAGGGAAAAGAGAGAATAAACGAGAAACACGCACAAATTATGAATTATTGATATATTTAAAACAAACAAACTACATCTTATATTGAATTTTTGGCGTTTTTAAGAAGATATAATTAAAATTACTTTATTTAGTTTCGATTTTATTACAATCAATCGCCATGAATGTGGACAATGACATAAAAATTCATGTTTTTTGATGTGGCCATCTGCCAGCCTCCAAATGCAATTCTACGATTTGCTTTGAATTTTAAAAAAATATTTCTTTTATACGCCGGAAATATTAACCCATTTTTTTTTTAAATTACTGAAATGCTTTTTTTTTAATGAACTTCTTTAATCATCTCTTTGTCCAAGAGATGCTTCAAAATTCGCAAAGATACGTAACTTTCGAAATAAAAATCTAGAAAGGCATCGTATGTAATTTATGTAATAATCAAATTAGAATATTTTTAAATATGATACAACAAAGAAGTAAAAACAATTAACAATACAAGTATATTTAAATTGATTAACTATAAATACTGGTATTTATAATGCCGCTCTATGTTGGTAGATGTCGTACATAAAAAAATCGAAGAAAATACATTATCTCAGAAAAAAAAAAAAGAAAAAAAAATTAACATAACTATCCATTTAACTTTGAATTGAGCAAACCTTTTCAGCAAAACAATCGTATTTATTTGAAATATCTCAAGTTATTTCTTTTCTTGGTCTTTTCTTCCTTATTTCCATGACCGTCTTTATGCCTGAGGGTCTGAAAAAAATTAAATTTCTGTTTTCATTGCGCTCGCTGCACCTGTAGCACGTTCTCCCTTTTTGGACTGCAAACTTTTTCCTTTTCTCCAAATTTGTGGCAGGACCCTTCTCCCAAAATACTGAAAAATTTCAGAAATTACAAAATTTTTAGTGAGCGCGGCTAACTACAGACAGTAGACTTGAATTTCCCCCTCTTTTAATGACCTGCCTCCGGCCAACATTCCTTTCTTCCGTTTTTATGACTTTAAACTAAGAAGTTTCTGGTGCGTCGGACCCCTTACTCTTAGTACTTGAAACTTACATATACATCATTACTGTTTTTAGAATAAAGGTATGACTTCACTGCTAAAAGGGTTTATTATACAAATTATTTATTCGCAGAAATTGTTTTCACATTCTAACATCCAATAAGCATGCTGTACAAATTATCATAGAATTTATAACCAAGATCATAATAAGATTGAACTATCTTCAAATAGGCATTACAATGCACAATTTTATGCTTACTAGGAATTGCATTAAGATCTGTTGATTGACTTTCTTATACTTACAGAGAAAAGTGGAAATCATATTTCGCATCTGATTTTGATGTAACAGGTTACAAAAAAAAAAAAAAATGTTGACTGCTATTGAGAAACAAGTTATTATGATTTCTGAAATTAGATTTTCAAACATTCTTTTGAACAGTATCAACAATTTTTACTTTCCTTTGTCTAATACCACCACCATTTTGCCGATTTCCATTTGGTTGGATTCAGGAGAAATAGTGCAACAACTACATTTCCAAATTAATCAGGTCTAGAACTCTAAATTCAGTCAATAATTTCTATTATTTAAAATCAAGTTTGAACATTTCCCAGACAAATTTGAAGAGTGCAACAGTAACTCAACCCACCAGCCAAATGCAAATTCAAATGGATATCATTACACCAACAGCCAAGATGCTGCAACTATTGGCATTAGTTTTTATCCATGGAATTATTAATCATTTTCTTTCAGTAAAAGCCTATTAGCATCTTTCAAATAAAATTATTCAGGCAGGTTTTTATATACTTCACTAATTCTGTTCTTACCTTTGCTTGTGTTAATAAAATAAGGTGAAATGTAACCCCGGTCAAATTTCATTCCTTCAATGGTTTCCAATTCATCATGTAAAGTTTTTCCATCCTAAAAATGAAAAAAATATATTGAGATATTGATAGGAATATTTAAATTGTTCAACTGGGTTGAAAGAAGAATACTGTTTGAATGCTTTAGTTTATATAAAATGATTACCTTTACAGTTATAACTCCATCTTTTCCTACTTTTTTCATGGCAGCAGAGATCAATTCACCAATTTTCTTATCCCCATTGGCAGAAATTGTAGCAACCTGAAAATTAAAACTGTTGTTGTGAGGACAAAGTAGTTACAGTTATAGATAGCATATAAAATGACACTAAAAATACGGATTCATTCTAAAACTGTCAATTTAGAAGCAATTACAAACATTATTTATTACATTTAATATTAAAAGTTAGTTTATATGAAAAATAAATTATAACCCAAAGTTTAGCGATATCAAGATATAAAGATGATTCAATATCATGAGATAATTGTATCATAATACCATCTGTAAGTTTCCATCCATAAATTGCATACTTATTACTTATCACAGTAGGTGCTCAAAGTTCCTTCCTCCACACCCCTATCACTTGAAACCTTATCCAGTTGGTGAAAAATCATGTGATCATTACCAATTAATCTTATATTCTAAATTAATGTTTAAATTAAAAAAAATATCCAACAGCCCACATAATCATAAACAGCTCACACCTCGCAATGTCGATGCATGGATTGCCAACACACGTGCAAATGCAAGGCCTTTCGCAAACACATCTAGCTGCCAAAGCGACACTTGCAACAAGGTCAGTATCAGAGGCAATAGGGGTCTTGTAGAAGATGCCTTTGAGGTAACGCCAGAGGAAGAAATTAATGCAAGGCAACTTGCACTGCCCAACTAATGTGCTGCCAAACAGCCTCTCTAGGACATTCTGATGTTTGCAGACATCCACTAAGAATACGGTTTTTTGTATTCCTGACCTACCTTTAAACTTTGTATAGGAAATTTTTGAATCGCCCTGAATAAATAAATAAATAAATATATAAACCCTAAAACCAGAGATTGTATGAAGACCTAATAGGTTAACAAAAACTAATATTTTATCCTCCTGTTTAGTCTAAACTCCTTTCTCAAAATAAAGCTCACAAAGTTATTAGAGAAGAACTTTTAAGTGCCATGCTAACAAAGCTAAGACATGTCCAACTTGGATACACATAGATAGATAGAAAGAAGTAGAGACGGCAGACATCAATTGAATTTTTCACTACACACACACCTCCGACCTGCCCTAATTTGCTGGATAGGATTGTGTCTACTCTTTTTCCACAACAACCGGGGATAGTTTTGGAAGTTCCACCTCATGAATGTGAAGATGTGCCATCTATCTCAAAAGACGAGTTGATAAAGGCCTGCGGAAAGATTGGTGACTCAAAAGCCCCTGGCCCAGACAGCGTTCCAAATATTGCTCTTAAAACCGCCATCCGGTGTAGACCCGAGATCTTTCTAGACGTCTACAATTCTTGTTTACGGGAGGGTGTGTTTCCAAATCTGTGGAAGCAGCAGTGGCTCGTACTTTTGCCTAAAGGTAACAAGCCACCTAATGACCCATCGTCCTATCGGCCAATTTGCCTGTTGGATACGGCAGGTAAGGTATTGGAGAGGATTATTTACAATCGATTGGAGGCAGTCAGTGAAGGAGCGCATGATCTCTCTGAAAACCAGTATGGTTTCAGGAAATCAAGATCTACAATGCACTTTAAGAGTTGTTGTTGATTTGGCTCGAGAGGCCATTGAGGGCAAAAGCTGGAAGGGAGGAGTAAAACAGTACTGTGCCATAATAACATTGGATGTGAAGAATGCGTTCAATTCGGCAAACTGGAACTGCATCTTGAACACTTTGAGTTCAATGAAGGCTCCAGCG
The DNA here is from genome assembly GCA_023159025.1 of Thereuonema tuberculata. Taxonomy (NCBI): domain Eukaryota; kingdom Metazoa; phylum Arthropoda; class Chilopoda; order Scutigeromorpha; family Scutigeridae; genus Thereuonema; species Thereuonema tuberculata. Next base: position 36,695,118 of record JAFIDM010004315.1, on the reverse strand, counting down.
TACATCAGGAAAATAATTGCGAGTTACTTCACTGATCGTATCCTAATGTATAATACCGAAGTCGGACTGAAGACCTACAACATCACTGGCGGTGTTCGACAGGGATCAGTACTTGGTCCTTTGCTTTGGAATATCATGTATGATGCAGTACTCAGGCTGCCAATGCCCGAGGGAGTGAATGTAGTGGGGTTCGCTGACAATGTTGCATTGGTTGTAATCGAGAAACACCTGGAAGTTGTCACCCTATGTCATCGAATGTGGCTGTTGCCAGGATCCGTCAGTGGCTCTCAACGGTTGGATTACAACTCGCATATCACAAGACAGAGGCGGTTCTTGTGACCAGCAGGAAAGCGAGGGAGGTTGTTACCCTCACTGTGGGTGATCATGACATTCTGTCGCAGCCTTCTCTCAGATATCTGGGTGTTCAGATTGATGCAAGGCTTCGGTTCGATGAACATCTTCAAATCGTGAGTGAAAAGTATGCACGAGTGGTCAACGCCTTGGCTAGGATCATGCCGAACATCGGAGGACCTCGGCAGAGCCGACAAAGACTCCTGTCCAGTGTGGCTATCTCTACCATGCTCTACACGGCTCCGATCTGGTTCCATGCCATGGAGACTAAATCATATGTATGTCAAATGACTTCGGTTCATCGGAAATGCGCTCTACGGGTCGCTTGTGCATTTCGAACAGTTTCATATGATGCCATGGGCGTCATAGCAGGGATGCCGCCTATTGATCTCTTAGCAAGTGAGAGAAGCGCTATTTGCAGTGGTATTCGGGAACGTCGTGACGCTCACCGATCCAAGATCAGGAGGGCCATGAAAAGCCAGACAACGGACAGATGGCAGAGACGATGGGATTCATAATCTTATACCTAATATTGCAACATGGATGGAAAGAAAGCATGGTGAGGTGGATCACTACCTGACTCAGCTATTAAGTGGCCATGGTTGTTTTCTAGCGTACCAGAGGCGCTTCAGAATTGTCGACAGTGCGTCATGTCCGACTTGCCAGTTCTTGGACGAGGATGTGGAGCATGTCTTCTTTGTCTGCCCACGCTTCCATGAAGATAGAAATGAGCTGAAGAAATCCCTTCGACAGCGTGTGACTCCAGAGACATCGTTGGCTTGATGACTATCTCCCAGGCTAATTGGACGGCAGTGGCTGACTATGCTGCTACTGTTATATGGAAACTTCGTATGGCTGAGAAAATCAGACTTGATCAGTTGCGAAATGATATCCGAGTCGGACTTTTAGTCATTCTGCCCTATGCGATGTAGTACCTGACGGTGGTTCTGTGTAGGGTTTTTTGGAAGTCGGACGTAGGGTTTTAGTGAGTAGTAGTCTTTTATGACCGAGTCTCACATTACCAATTCCTTGGTATGCGTAAATGCATTTCCCCCGTCCTTAAAAAAAAAAAAAAAAAAAAAATAAAAAAAAAAACCACACACACACAGAAATAAAGAAATGTAGAGAAATACAGTAAAAATTCAGTTTGTGTCTGCCATCTTGAGTGCTTTCTGTATGGAATTGCTACATGAATATTAAGCTGTAGTCTTCCGAGATGACAGCAAAAAAGATAGCAATCAATCTTAAATTTGATAGAAGATAAGCTATAAAAAATGAAGCTCAAAGTCAATAACTTTATTTGAGTACTCCTTCTGTAGCATAAAATACTGCAACAAGACCTATACTTACATATTGAAAACAAGTAGAGACTTGTTTATCATGTTTTAATAAATTTGAATGCAAAGTTCTAAAATATTAACACGAGTAAGTTTCTTCATAACTCTGCCAAAATGAATGTTCCTTTCTAGTAGTATTTATTGACATATTCAATAGTGTTAATTTCAATTTGGTATTCAATTTGTTGGCCAATTTTAAATCCTGACCAGCTTTATTTTGCTTTCGAGGTTTCAAAAATTGACAATTGTGCAAATTCTGTCTTGTTGTTATAATAGTAGCCTGCTTCTGATACCTTGCCACCATTTTAGGAAAAAACAAGAGGATTTGCTAGGACATTGTGTGTTAATAATAATATCACCTGTTAGATTCAGTGTTCTGTTTTATTACACCAGGGCTTCATATGGGCCCAAAGACAATTTTAATCCATATTAATCATTCACGTTTCCCTTTATGGACTCTGTCCATAAGGATCTGTAATTTCCACTGATTTCATATCTGCAAGATACGATGAAATCATTCTGGCTGAGTTTTTTAGTACCAAGAGAAAAAAATCATCACTAAGACATTTTGAATTCTCTATAGAAGTTCCTAAGCTGTGCAGAAGCTGAATTAGCAATTTGCTAATCTTAATACACCCATCATAATCTTCTGTCATTTGGAAAAAAAAAAAAAAAAAAAAAAAAAAAAAACTCCTTTAATCTGTATATTTCATCTTTTTTTGCAAAATACTTCTCCAGGACAATTTTAGGAGAAGAACTCTGTCTTCATCCTCTAAGTCGTTATGAATGCAATTTGAATTAGCATTTTGAATTAACAAATGAACTAACAATGATAAACAAGTTGCATACCTGCCCACAATACATATCTTTTGAATTATGAACTAACAATGATGAATATGGTTCGTACGTTGCACACAATACAAATAACACAACCAATATTTCTCCTCTTTGTTTTATTAAATTAGCCAATATTTTTTCTTTGCTGTCCATATAACTTAATTTTTAATGTTTTTTCTTTATTCGTGCATGGCATCCAGCTTATAAAGCATGATTCTATCATCAAGCAAGAGCTTTCTATCTCATTTGGTACACAACTTCTACTATGGGGTCAGGATTGTGATGGTTTTCTGTACTATGGTCAGCCCAATCAGATATTCCTTTCTTCTTATTTCTATAGGCTCTTAGGGTGCTATCTTCTAGACTTCTTTTAATGTTCTACCTGTACTCCAGAAGCAGATAAGACCGCAGTCTCTGCATTTTAAACTGTATACAATGCTCATTTTTTTTCATAATTCTCTTTGTTGTCTCTTTGGCTTATTTCCTTTATAAAAATTAACCTTTAATTATTTTCTTTGCACAAATTTCTAACTTTGTTATTTACAACCATGCAAATTGATAATTTTATTATTTTGTTTATAACTGTCATGTCTTTTAATTTTTTCCTATTCCTGAAAAAATTATTAATAATTATCTAAAGAGAATTACAGAATATGCAGAGAACAAAAGATGTGGAAACAAAAAACTGAAAACACGAAAAAGGTTTTCGAGTATAATGAATATCCAAAAACTTTAACAAGATTATAATAACTTAAAATAACCGCTTCATCTACAGTATAATAAGACCACATGTAAATACATTTCAGTAAAAATTAACTGACAGTCCAAATTAATATGAACTACAAGTAATATACAGATTTTTAAGTTGTAACTTAAAAGTGTAATTTCAATGCTGTATCATTTACAAAAAGCTGTTGCAGATCTCTCCTCTCAAAGCATTAAGTTACATATTTCTATATTTAATTTTTTTTTCTTTAACTTCTCAGCATGTTTTCTCATTTCTAATAATAATAATTAACTAGGTCTCACTAACATTTAAACTGAACTGATCTATATCCATATATTATTGAGCAACATGAAATACAGGCTTTGATAATTACTCTGCTGCATTGAGCTCGTTTTACACAGGACTTTCCTTTACTGAGTTAATTTTGCATCATCATAAGTTCATTCGATTTCTTAAAGGTCATTAAAAAGATTTTGAATCTTGTTTACACATTTGGCACTTCTACAAGCTTCTGGAGAAAGTCTACATAACACTGAACAAGGGGAAAAAAAAAAAAAAACTGGTTTCATAATATACACAAAAACCATACTGATCTTTTACATTTCATTTACCCTTACACTTTTCATTATGTGCATGAGATAAGGAAGCTTCTGAGAATGATCCAACAGTAAGCAGCTTTACCATTACTATGTACAATCATGTCTCTACCAACTTTTCGAACAGCTTTATTTGAGGTCTTCAGTTTAATAGCACATTTTTATGCCCACCAAGTCAAACTTTTGAAATCACATTTTAAGACAAAACTGAAGTTATACTTATTTTTTTCATGCATGTCACGCAACTGCCATTGAGGAGAACACACTTTTTGGGTTGGTCTATTCAAAATCAAATTTTATAGTGGCCAAATAAAAACAAACTAGTAACTGGCTTTTCACAGGCCAACTTAATTCCAAGTTACAAGGAAAAAGATTTCTATCTTTTTATCTAAATCAGTGAATGGACCATTAATTGGATTGCTTACCTTCAAAATACTGCAAAAGGTTAATTCAGTAAGAAAATCAAGTTTCATTACAATTAATGCTTCACTAGGGTTTGAAGGGATTTTGGAGAAATTACTAATTTTCTTGTTAAACATCGAAGCATACTTCCATGAAAAATATTTTTTCGATGTGATAATCCTCCAGAATCCAATAAAAGCTTCAAAAATACACATCTTCCTGTCTCCAAGCCTAGGGGAATGTTATGATTAACCCATTAGGGATTCATTTGTTTAATTACTTCTGCATTAATGTGAATTGATACAAAATGGTCATCTATCTGTTTGCTTAGTGGTCTCTTCTTGGGAGGGGGAACAAGGAGTAACAGATAATTGATGAAGACAATGGTGCAATAAAAAATGATATGCTATTTTCTATTAAGACTCCATTTCCTTGAAATTATATTTCAAGAAGCGACTGAATTCATCTGATCAGATCTGGAATGTATTCTCCACCTGATATCTAGAACCTTGGAGCGTACTGGTAAAAGAAATGGAAGTTCAAATTAATGATTTACATCTTACCACCAAATAAAATGTAATGCAAAATACCATTCTGTATAAGGTGTTTATGAATAGCCTCGAAAAATAAACACTTGCAAGGGTATTTTAAAAACAGCAAAACTTCAGAATTCTGCTAAGTGTGGCATACAAAAGACAACATAGCATGAGAAGAATCAATGAAATCAAGATACAGCACCAATAACTATGGGTACAACAAATTTGGAAAGGGCAGGGGTATTGTTGGTTCTTAATTTGAACATATCTAAACATACATGAGGGGGAAAAATGTAAATACCTGTGCTATTTCATCTGGTGTTGTTACTTGTTTGGACATAGATTTCAAATGTTCTACAATTGTTTCAACAGCTTGCATTACTCCTATGAAGAAAAACAGTTATGAAGTTGGTTTTCAGTCAATGATTTTTTTTTTTTTTTTTGGTTAACCCCCAAATAATATTTATACAGTTTTATACATTTTTATAATTCATTATTGTTTAAATTCTTTTAAACAAAATGAAAAAAAAAATTAAATTTACCTCTCCTGATTTCTATTGGATTAGCACCTTTACTAATCTTGTCAAAACCTTCTTGAGCAATTGCTCTAGCTAAGACTGTGGCAGTAGTGGTGCCATCACCAGCCTCTTCATTGGTATTATTTGCAACATCCTGTACTAATCTGGCTCCAATATTCTGAAATTTGTCTTTTAATTCAATTCCTTTAGCAACAGTAACTCCGTCTTTAGTGATTTTAGGACTTCCCCACGTCTGTTCAAGGATGACATTTCTTCCCTAAATATATTAAAAAATATGAAAGTTTACTAAAAGCTTTAAAATAAAAAAAAAGTGTAAATTTAGTACTCTATTAGAATAAAAATACATTGCAAAATTAATGAAGTAATTGTTTCAAATACTGCAAATACTTCTAATTTTTTTCTTCTTCTTCTTTGATTAAATAATGGAAGAAACCCATCCATCCTGGTCTTTATAAGTTAATTAACCCATAAATACCAAATATTAATTTTGTAATAATTACAAAACAAGTTAGAAAATTAATAAAGTAATGTAAAATACTTGGATTAACTATTATATATATATATAAATTATATCCCAATAAAAAATTAAATAAAAAAACATAACGCAGGGCATTTCTAAACAAAGATATATTAATGCTTCCTACAATTTAAGTAAGAAAACTGACCAGCAAAACTTATTGATACAGAGCTAAATGTTTGATCTCTTAAGATTTGCAATAAATCTTTTATTCTAAAAATTCGATTATTTCAATTAAACAAATTAAGTATCAATTCTCATTAGAAGATTATTTACTAATTCAAAATACTCAATATTGAGTAAAACACAATAGGAAAGTTATAATTGCGTGTACACAGTATGTTACCGAGATACAATGAATGTACAAAACAAATCTATTCAATAATATGTCTAACAATTATTATTATTATTAGGATCTATGCAAGCTGTAGTTAAATAGAAAAACAAACAAACAAACATGATGTTCAGTATTTAATACTCTACAGATATACATGCAATTGTGGAAAACCATTATTTTTTTTTTTCCTTTTCTTGAAGGGAAGGGAGAAATGGGTCATTCTTGAAATAAAAAGGAACATTTTATTATAAAAATTCTGAATCAGAATTTGCTTCTTTGGTATTCTAAGGCTTTGCCACATTCCACATATAATTCAGATTTCAAAGCTAGAGCCAAAATATTACTTACTGGCCTGTTGATCAACATTTCAATAAATAAGTCCATGTTTATCTTAGCTTCAAAATGTATTGCAGAACATACTTTAAAAAATGTATACATTAGAGTACGGAGGGTTGAGACATAAAATTGAAAAAGTCTGGGACCTCATGTTATGGAGATAAAGCCTTCCTCCACCAACAATGCTGCCAGATGTGACAACCACAGTTATGGACAATGGCCCAGCATCATAAGTTTCCATTGCAGGAGATTCCAGATAATTCCTGGGGGATTGTGTTCCTCACATCTAAACAGACTTTACATAGCAGCCAGCATACTAGGTGCAAGTCATGTAATCCAAATTTGAGAAGCACAAAACCACGAGTCCATTGGAAAGGCATCAGGTGACTGGATAGGTTTGCACAGGTTTGCACGTAAAATGAATGACAAATCCCTTTTGCTTGTAGTACTGGATCGAGGAGGAAAAATATGGCTGGATTCCTTGTTCATATAAATGCTCACCAATAACGTGTCATTGCCATAAGTTGTGGACATGGTTACCATAGATTGGTTCAATCACAGGCTCAATCACAGAAGTATGCAGCATTAACCTTGGCATTAGCAGCCACTGTGATCAGTGGGATATGGCCATGAGCACAGTATCCTGCAACAATCAAGAAGCCTTTGGAGAACTTCTCTTTGCATTCCCAACGAAGTCTGCTTGTCGTTTCTCTTTGATGGCAGCTAATAAATCCCCCTGGGTTGGTTGGTATTGTCCAGGTATGTTCCAGTGTGATGAACATAATGCTAGCTGTCACATGTACCATTCATACAGTTTTCTTGCATTCGTGAAGTGTTCCTGGATGTGCTGTTCGGCGAGTTTGTGACTATGTACTTTATGGACTCTGTGTTTGCCAAGGTTGTTTTGGATGACATGTCCCATGGTCTGCTGCAATGTTCCTAACCTGTTGGCCATGCAAATTTGGGTGAGTGGGTACTCTTGTGACAACTGCCCTGATCTGTCCTATGGTAGCAGGCAATAGGCTGACTTGACTGCATTGTCGGATTCCTGTTTTTAGTACCTGGTGGTGAAGTTGACTGTTTCAATAGACTACATGACTAATGGTACTCTTACTGGCCAAGAAACCTTTGTCACAGCACTGTTTTGCAATTGCCCTTTAAGGGCATATGAAAGGGCACAGATGTCCTTCATACATTAGAGCAGCAATTTTTTCAGACATTTAGTCTATTCAACAACTGAAATAACACCATTACAGAATACCAATGGCTGCATATGTACTGCATCAGTGCACATGATACAGTGTGGCATATAGACTGGTTCTAAATCTTTCAACTTCATCTGTCTCTACCTTTCACAATATCTTGTGTAACTGGGAGAAAACCCTCAATCCCATTTTAAGGATTACAGAAACCTGGGACAATAGCCTACTGTCTATTCCCTATCTTCAAGCGGTGTAGCTGTTAATAGCCATGGAGAACTAGATGTACGAACAGGGATGGTGAGCAATGGCCAAGGGTGGTGAACAATGGGCATTACCTGCAAGTTTCATATATAAACAACAAATCAAGGCCTTCATTCCCAGAAGGCTGGAAGATCTCCGACTAAAGCAGCAGTCAGCAATACTTGAAGGCAGAGGGTGCAAAAAAAAAGACTGGGTTACAGGAGTAGGTTGCTATTTATTGATGACTTGGCCATGTATAAATGCTATCAAGTGAAGGAAAATTACAGGAGTTGGAATAGCTGACATCATATGGGATATCGTGGGAGTTAGTGAAGTCAGAAGAAAAGGAGAAAAGCTTAGAACTAAGGAGTGGACATACTTTCTAATTATAGGAGTTAAAAAAAAAATGGAAGCAATAGTGGAGTTGATTTCTAATTAATAAACAGCTAACATAATAATGTAATGTTTTACAACTATCTAAATTTCTGATGGTTGACAAGTGTTGTCACTCATCAAAGATATAGTAGATAATTCAAGTTTATGTGCTCCAACAAATAACCATTCTGAAGAGGAAGTTGAAGATTTTTAAGGAGATACAAAAGGCTGAAGAGAAAGGTACAGAACACTTAAGATTTATGAGAGAATTTTAGTGTGGAATAAGATGCCCCATATAAAAGCGAAGAAGTGTTATACCAAAGCTACTATGTCCCTACACTGACATATGCATTGGAAACATGGATAATGAAGAAAAAGATACATAGGCAGGGTACGAGCTAGTGAAATAAAATTCCTGCGAGTGAGGTTGGGAGTAACTAGGAAGAGATAGTGTGAGGACTGAAAGGATCAGGGAGACAGTGAAAGAGGAGCCCTTTGCAGGGAAGGATTGAAACATCTAGACTGAGATGGTATGGACACTTAAAGAGAATGGGAGAAGAGGATCCCAGGAGGATACATGAAATGCGAATGCAGAAGAAAAGACAAAGGGATAGATGGATTAAGGGAGTGGAGGAATATGTGCAGATGAGAGGGGAGGACTGGACCAGAGTGACAGCAGAGGTGGTGGTGGGAAGAAAGGGCTAGATGGAGAGGCTTCTGTTCCAAACAGACCCAGCCTCTCCAGTACAAGATGACAGAATTTTAATGCAAGAATTGATAAATAACAATGAGTGGAAAAAGTTCAGTTGGTCAAGTTTGAATATGGAGAAAGAAATGAATGAGGGAATGGGTAGTTGAATTTGACAAAAAATGATAATCTTTTCTTAATGAACTCCTTGTTTAAGAAAAAAAAAACTTAACAGAAAGTAACATGGAGTTATGAACCTTGCAGAACTAGACTAGATTATGACTAACAAAAAGTATACCATATATTAATCAATTTAATACTGGAAGTGATCAATTACTAAGGTACAACTTTCATCTCAACATCAAGCTAGAAGACAAACTAATAAGAAACCACAGCAAATTATTAATGGATATAAATTAAAGTTAAGAATCACTTCTCGGCACTGCAGAATATTGCTGAAGACATTTGAATGAATTTTTAGCTAACTTACCATGAATGAATAAATGGTAAAAGTAACTAATACACAACAGGTGTAATTAATTATTAGAGGATCTGAAAAATGAAAAATCTTTCAAGAAAAAAAATATCTTGATACTAAGAAACTAATTATCCAGAGAAGAGAAATAAAGATAACAAGGATGAGCCTGTGATATGAATAGAATAAGCAGAGCTTTGTAAAACATACGGAAGATATTAAGAAAACCAGTAGTGGAAAATAAAAGCCTGAAAGTTTACAGCAATTTCTATTGTGAAGACTTTGGTGAAATGGCATGAAGAAAGGAAATTCGCCCAATTATTACACAATCAAGTTAGATATTCTCAAAGATGCAGAAGAAATGCAAGGAATCCCAGCTACTCTTTCTACTAGCTACTAAAAATGCTTAAACCTGAGGGATGTTCCAGAAGATTACAAGAATGCAGTGGTAATATTGTTACCGGTCGATTGGGCCACCCTCCCGTCTAGAGAATCAACTCGCCCGACCTGTCATCCCTTTGAGAAATTGACCGATCCGGGACTGAGATCGAGGCAGCCTTTTGCTTCATATAGAGCTGCAGAGCCTAGCTTGGGCAGTTTGTTTGGTGGCAACCAGCCACAGAGGAGTTCTCCAACCGGGGAAATAGGAAAGGAGTCTGATCAGAAGCAAGGAGCCATGAGGGGTACCTTCAGCCAGAGAAGGCATCGGAGCTTGGTACAGGGCCGGAACCCAGAGAAGGGGCAGCTGAAGACATTGAGTGGCTCAGTGCCATGAAGATTTCCCCAGACCAGGAGAAAGCAATTAAGTTTGCTAACCGAATTCAAGCAGTGGTTTCCAACCGCAGCACACAGGAAGGAACAACTTCGAGAGAAGCCATCCCAGGCCGTTGCAGACGCATCAGGTACCACAGAAGGCAGAGACAATCGCACAGGAAGGAATGACTTCGGGAGAAGATATCCCAGGCCGTTAGCAGACGCACCAGTTGCCACAGACGTTAGAGACTCTCGTACTTCAGGGGAACGAAGCCGGGAGAAAACATCTCTAGCCATTACTGACACACCGGTTGCCACCGGATTCGAAGCCCTGTGTTCTACAAGGAGCCAGTACGAGAAGAAACTTCAGAGAAGTTACATAGAAGCCCTAGTTACACGAGTTGAATACGTTACAGCGTTCATGAACTTTTACTTCAACGTACGAACATTAAAGTTAGTAATAAAGTTAACTCAATAAAAGTTACACTCAGGTGAAGATTCATTCTCCTATCGTATTTCTATAATGTAGATCATTTGAAGATAACCCCCCCCCCCACCACTGGAGTACAGTGGAGAGTCCACCTATTGCCCCACACGCCAGTAGCAATATTACTATTTAAAATAGGAGAAAGATGATATTGGATCTATTGGCCTTTTGCCAGTTTTATTATGTAAAATATTAATTAAATTTATTACCAATTAGAGAAAACTCTAATTCTGCCCAACCAAGAACAAGCTGAATTTTGTAATGGATAGAGCATTATTGATCCCATTCATGTTTTAAAGGAAATCATTAAGAGAACCAATGAATACATTGGATTTATTGACTATGAAAAACTGTTTGCTGTTATTAGTGCTTTGGAAAATCAGGATATTGAACTAGTTATGTATAATGTATCCAAGTATCTATAAGGACATGATGGCAACAATTTCTTTGCACAAACATACAGAAAAACAATCCTTATTTATAGGAAAGTTATCAGAAGAGATACCATCTCTCCTAAACTAATGTAGTACTTCAGGAAGTGTTCAAAAATTAAGACGGGGGGGGGGGGGGGGGGGGCATCAATATTAATAGTGACTATTTAAGCCACCTTCAATTTGCAGATGATATAGTTGTCCTAACTAAATTGCAATTGGATTAAAATGAATCTCAAAGAAAACAAAGATTATGTTTAAAAGGCAACATATTAAAGCTCTGAATTAGAGGAAGTTAGTATTTATGTACATTTTGTACAACAAATTAGTATAGATGGAATCATTACGCCAGAAATTATTCATAGAATCAAAGTCGCATGAAATGCCTTTGGCAGAAATACTGTAATATTGAAAGGAGCAATGCCACTATGCTTAAAGAGTAAAGTTTTTAATCAAAGTATATTACCAGTTTTAACAATTGGAGCAGAGATGTGGACATTGAACAGGAAAGCAATGCAGATAACTCAAAGCAGCATGGAATGGTACATCTTGCGAATCATGCAACGAGACCACAAACAAAATGTATCAGTGAGAGCAAACCAGTGTTATATTATCACTTTCAAAAAGTTTAAATTGGATTGAGCTGGCCATATAGCAATACTTAATGATAATGGATGACCAACAAAAATTATAATCTGTCTTCCAAGGAATGAAAGAAAGCAGAGGTAGACATCTGTTCACAAGGTGGATGGGTGGATGAAATTAAAAAGTTCTGTTGGATTTGATTGGAGGAGGAAGCTTTCGACCGGAAAACATGAAAAAACTTTGAAACCTTAATCCTGCAGTGGATTGAAAATGGATCAAAATAATGATTATGAAATATATTAATTAGATTTTTTTTTAGCTAAAAATCTAAAATAAAAACACATCTTAAGAGCCGACATTCATACCAATCCATGAAGTATATGAAAATTCTGGAAAAAGTGTTCTTAAAATAAATACTAATTTTAATAGGAAAAAAAAAAAAGCTAAGTGAATATAATTTTTTGCTAAAGCATAAATTTGAGGGTGACCATAGTAATAAAAAAATGTAAAAATAATAATAAAAAAAGAAAGTACATTAAATGAAAGGAAAAAAATCAAAAGAATGTTAGGAAAAAAAATCAAAAGAATGTTAGGAAAACAAGGGGGAAAAAAATTCATGTGGACATTAAGAAAAAAAGATTAAGAGAAGAAAAAAAATAGTAGATATACAGATTCAATCCAACATTCAGCATATGAGTCCGAGACTTTACTGATCACACTACAGCTGACAACTGAAATGAGATGGTTGCATTTCTGACATTTAATAGAGGAAATCCAATGAAAACAATGCAGAATATTTCGAACATGGGGTGGGGGAGCATTGGCCTCTAAAAAATACCCCATTCCTACAGTGTTTGGGCCTCTGAACACAATGGTGAAATCAGTTTGTCAATCAGGTCTTGTTAGGGGTGGACAGACACAGACGGACGAACAGGACAAACACAATAGCTACCAATTTTCGTCGCTATTACAATACCTCCCAAAAAAAAGAGGGGGGGGGGGGGCGCTAAATTTTTTTTTTTTTTTAAATTTTTTGCCCAACATCAAGTTATCTGAAACAATATTGAGCCTGACTGAATCATTTTCTTTTTCAAAATCTAGAGAAAACAATTATCAAAAACTATTTTGTATCTCAAAATTCTCAAGAAAAAGTTTAAAAAAAGATTAACAACTGTATTCTTTCACTAGCATAAAAACCAGTGAAACAACCAGTGTACTATTTTATCTACTGGATAAATTCAGAAAGCAAAAAAAAAATAATTTGAATCTCTACATTTGAGTCCCATTAGAAGCTCAAGATTCCCATCAACAGGTGTTACAGATGTTTGCTACATTTAAGTCTATATATATATATATATATAAAATTTGGACATAAATGATATCTAATACAAATATTAAAAAAAAAAAAAAAAAAAAAAAATTATACATAAAATGATAAATATTTGACACGAGATTACTTTTACCACTGCACAATGGTATTAGTACTTCAAATGGCAATTAATATTGTTGCCGTTCGATTTGGACACTCCCCCACGTTCAATCTCGCCTCGTCCAACCCGGCTTCCCTATTCGAAGTTGATCAGTCAGGAGGCTGGAACAAGGCAGCGAGCGGCCTTAAGAGGAGGAGTAGAGCCGTTGAAAAGACAGTTGGGCGAGTGGCAACTATCACAGCAGAGTCTCCAGTTTCGGAGGAGCAAGTAGTTCGTCTTGGCGACAGCCAGTCGCAAATAGGAAGTTCACTCAAAGTGAAGGACAGCTAGCCCGAGAGGCTAAGAAGCGTTTTGGTTGGTTGAAGAACCACGCCGTTCACCCCATCTAATAGAGGACACTTCCAGCCAGGAAGAAGAGGGATACCTACAGCTATGAGAGAAGCCAGTCCTAGCCGTAGAAGGTGCACCGGAGTCCGCAGTATTACCGAGACGACCGGGCCTAAGAAGAGTGCGAACACGAAGAAGCCATTCGTTGCCGCAAAACATCCACCGGAGTCCGCAGCATTACCGAGACGACCGGGCCTAAGAAGAGTGCGAACACGAAGAAGCCATTCGTTGCCGCAAAACATCCACCGGAGTCCGCAGCATTACCAAGACGACCGGGCCTAAGAAGAGTGCGAACATGAAGAAGCCATTCGTTGCCGCAAAACGTCCACCTAAGTTTGCAGGGATCCCGGGACGATCGGACCCGAGAAGACGCAACTATGGGAGAAGCAGTTCCCAGCCCGAGTCACCTTTCGCCGCCAAGTCCTCGCGACGACCGGGCCGGAGAAGGGGCGTCTACAGGAAAGTCAACTGTAATCTTCAGGATCTGCATTCAACGTGCGGTGTGTGAAGAGTGTATCCCTGAGCCGAAGAGCAGGACAAATAGAACTTTGTGCCACATTTGAATTTGACAATAAAGAAATAAAGTTTGATTTAAGCCCATTCTGTTCTACCTTCACACAGGTGAAGCCATTCTGTTCTACATTCACACAGCTGAAGCAATTCCCTCTAGCCGCTGGCTGTGTGAGGAAGTACATTCCCGAGCCCCACATGCCGGTAGCAATATTTCTGGTTTTCATTTGATGGTCCAAGCTTTGTTGTCTGAATATTTCACTGCACAGTACAAAACTTAATTTGTGGTTTATAAATTTCAGATACAGTTAACTGCTTCTGCAAGACTAAATTCAGATAACATTTGGTTAAAGGGCGGGGGTGGGGGAATCAAATTTTTCAAGTAACAATTTGCATTCATATGATACTATCCTCCTGTAAATCTTAAATAGATGGACAAGACTGATATGTTAACAAAGAAAGGTACAAGAAAGGTGTGTTCATAGACAATTGTCATGAAGATATATTTCAACTGGTAATTTTGAAGTATTACGTCAGGAACTGAGGGACAACACAAGAATGAATAATGTGGGAAGAGAACAAGATGACTAAACTACCTATTCTTTCCCAACAAGTTTATATTTTTCTCAAGTTGTTGTCCATCTGTCAATACTTCAAAACTACAGTACCACTACTGTTCACTACATTATATGAGCCGTTTATTTTGAAAATGACCTAAGACCTTTTTTAATTTTTTGTTAACTGTAGTAACATGGAATTTGCACACGTTACTATAGTTATATAAAAAAAAAAAAAAAAAAACTTTTTTTTTTATATAAAAAAAAAAAAAAAAAAAAAAAAAAAAAAAAAAAAACACTGAAAAATGGACTTGGGTCACTTTCAAACTAAATGGCTCATATCGAGGGCTCTATGACATAAAGGCCTAAGTGACATTTTTGTAAAAAATGAGTTACATGTCTTAAGTGAAATCCGAGAACCATATCTTTCATATGAAAAAGAGACCTAACTGAAAATTTCATTGCAACTGGTAGAATTCTACTTCCATAAAAAGCTACTTCCATAGAACTGGCAAGGCAATACAAACATAAAACCCTTAATAACTCGGAATGAAGATTTTGTCACTTAGGCCTTTATGTCATAGAGCCCTCGATATATTGAATTAACATTTTACCATTTAATTAATTTAATTAATTAATTTTTACCATTTCACCAAAATAATTAAAAGAACAATTTCCCACTGAATCAAAGTTACCAAAGTTCTAATCTAAATTTTTATTACTATTATTCAATATTAGTAACTACTTTAAATAGCCCTTACAATACAACGATTGTTTATCAAGTTCTTCTGAAACTAATTTTCACTGTCATTTTTCTTTTTACTTATCCTTTATCTTATCAGCAGTCTGGAATATTCCACTTAAAGTTGTATTAAACAAAAAAAAAAAAAAATCACTAATTCTTGATTATAGCTGCTAAGCAATTTCTATTTGGCAAATATCTGATTATAGGAAATAATTTGTTCACATTATGTTTTAAGAGCAGTTTGTAAAAATAAGCTTTTGAAGACCACAAAATGGGTGTAACTTAGATAATGAAACCTATCTGCAGACAACATCATTAACTCAACTCCATTCATCTTCTAACTGAGCCTTAAAAATAAAAAATACTGCATTTTTTTTCCATCACTATGTATTTATTTTTGTTTAATTACAAATATGAAGTAATATAATCACGAGAGCACGAATTCTGCATGTGAATTCTCAATTCTGAGACAGCGATACTACCCTTATTGACACTCGTCACTTAGAACAAGTAAGGCTATGAACATCGGAGGCCTGTGGCAATTTCACTTCTCTCCCTTAAATTTTGGAGGCCCTCCTTGTCCTTTCTAAGAGCAATATAAAATTAGTTTTATCTAAGATCAACTATTGGCCTTACCTTAGGTCCCATTGTAACAGCAACAGCATCAGTTAGAATATCAACACCTTGAAGCATTAATGCCCTTACATCTGCTCCAAATTTGATATCTTTAGCAGCATACGCACGAGCTAAAGCAGGAGTCGTTCTAAGTGCAATAGATGACCGCAGGAAACTAGGCAATCTGTACATCGTGTCTGCAAATTACAAATAAAAATAATTAGCTTTTTTTTTTTTTTTCAATTTTAATTTTAGATTTATAAAAATATGATGCACAAAATTTTGAAAAAAAAAATAAAAAGCAAATACTAAGTACAAAAAAAAAAAGTAACAATTCGTCTTTTAATTTTGGCAAATTTAATCTAAATTTCTGCGAAAGTAAAAAATTAACAAACTCTGATGTCTTTTGACACCAAATAGTAAGAAATCTTGAAATTTATTTCTGGGGTTACAACGTTTCATGAGGCATTTCAAAAACAGCTTTAAATTAAATGTTTATTAACTAGGTTTCAATGGACAAGTAATCACAAAAAAAAATACTGAAAACAATTTCCTGAAATTCCTGTAAACATTTCTTAATCATGAAATTTTAAATCTTTAGTTCCTAACTAAGCTGTGGGTTAATTATAAACCACTGGTTATCTGATTTTCTTTTAATTACCTATTCAGGGCTTGAAGGGCAGGGGGGTGGGGAAACATCCACACTTATTTAATAAGTTCGTAATATATATAATAAACTTATTAGAAGCATAACATTAACTAAAATTTATCAGCTTTGCCCGTTTTTTATTGCTGAAATGAGTCCGCTCTGCCACTTAAGTGATAGACTCATTATCTCCTACTGCTGCTGTTTATCAAGATATGCATTTGTCATTCCAGTTCACTTAATTTGTGATGTTTTAAGGTTACAGTATTGAGCAATTGTACATTGTAAAATGGTAGACTGTAGTAATTCTAAACATTGTAAAGTATGAAAGAAAGCTAAAGCCAAATCAGTCTGCAACAAAGATGATAACCAGTGGAGATTGGAAAAGATATAGTTTCCCTGTAATTTCATATAAATTAATCACTTGGGTGAATGTGATCCTATTCCAACCTGAATCACAATTTTTGTTGCATGAAACTGTAGTGTTCTATTCTGAGCCCAAGTTCAAGAAGAAGCCCAAGAAGTCATTCACAATTACTCAGCTTCTCTTCAAGATTTTTTTTTCCTTGATAAGTCACAAAAATGAAAATATATGTACTGAAGGAAATTAAATTTTGTAACGAAAGAAATTATTTGTAAAAGATTTTATTGAAGCAATGTGTACTGCCTGTAGCTAATATTAAATTTTTAATTCAATCCACTAATGAGATTGAAGAATAGCTCCTTTTATAAAATATTAATCTTTGTAATATAATAATTTATTAGAACATATTTTAATCAAGCATTCAAACTAACTACATCTTAAGAATTATAGAGGCTTCAGATAATGAGCTATCCGACCCTTTTCTTATCATTGATTTATACATAATCTTAAAGAAAATTTGAATCGTCATCATGAGACTGTCCAATTACAAACTTAACTTTAGATCAGTTTTTCTCAACTGGAGAAAGGTTTCTTGTTAAAGCATATAACCTGCGATTTTTTTTTTTTTTTTTAGATTGGCTTCAATAGAATGCCTACAGTAACCTCTCTTAAAAAACATTAATCCTAAAATTTGCTTAAAGACATTTTTAATCAATAAAGCGAGATGATTAACGAAGTGAATAAGACAGCTTCATTACTATGCCATTAGTAAACATAAATGCTGTTAATAAACAAGAATTCATAGAAATAAAATGTATACTAATAAAATATTGCTAATAAAGTAAAAAGAAAAGGTTTTTTGCAGGATATCAGTTCCAGATTCTCTCAGGCTTTCTTAGTTCCAATATTAATAATTCTGATGACTGCGACCATCATGCTTTTCTTGAATGCGTTTATTTAATTTAAAAAGTTTAGCTTTGATCCTGGAGATGACCCTTCAGGTAACCAATAACCTACCTGGATATGTCAGACCATTTGTGTTTAGAACATTCCTTCTCAAGTTTGGATTTTTTTTTCTTGTTATATGTTATTAATAACTTTACATATCAACTCCTTACCCAGTTGGGTTTAAACAAATGACAAAAGGATAGTTATTTTTATTTAAATTTTACATGTAATTTCAAACATATGCTTACAATCCATAACTTAATACACTTAAGAAAAATTTGAGGATTAAGGTTGGTTCAGGATGTAGGTCGAAAGTGATAAGGGAATAGAAAGATATGTATTTGGCATTAGGAATGATGAACAAAAGGCCACTACTCGATCTATATAAGTTTCCTTTGACTAAGTGTTGAGAATCAAAAGGATTTCCCACAAGCAAAATGGGAACAAGAGTAAATATCAAAGAAAAGCTATGTACAATGCAAAAAAAACAAAAAAAAAACACACATTTAACTAATCTGATCGAAATATTGTGCAAGAAATACCATTCATAAATTGCAGAAAAAAAAAAAAAAAAAAAAAAAAAAAAAAGGGGGGGGGGTTATTTATCACTAATGTTTTACAGTTTCCTCCCAAACAAATTTCCACTTTAACTTTAAAAGATTTTTCACATTTTTATTCCAAAAGTTTTCTTTTCATTTCTATCCCTTTGACAATCAAAAATCACATTCCCAGTTTTCTAATTTGCAACAATCTAGTCTACAAACCTTCATTTTTCTTCCTCTTTACTATCTACTGTTTCTTTTCTACATTCACTTCTAATTTTTAAATAAATTCCTTTTCTACTTTATTTCTATAATTTCTAGTAATAGAATATTGCCCATTCATTTGTATTTCAAGATCCTTGTGGTAATCATTATATCTTGAGATTATTCTTTTATTATCTCTTCTGAAGTTGATTCTCTCTAAATTCTTACAGATATACCTATTTTGCTCTTCTCCCAGTAATCAATCTTTTATCTATGCTATACCCCTTCATTAAAAATTTTCTCTATTTGCATTAGCTTATTTATTTTGGTTTTCCTCTTTTCTTTTTGGGTCCTTTCTATCTTCTGGATAATTTAGAATTTTTGTCAAATACTTAAAGGATTTTAAAATAGTTTTTAATCAATAGTCCTAATTCAGCTTTAAGAATGTAATTTGGAATTGATTGTTCCAAATTTATTATAATTTACAAGCCTTGAATTTTCTGAAATTCATCTTTTACTTCCCATATAGCTAATAACACTTTTCACCACATAAAACAGAAATTTTATCTTCATTCAATCCACTATTTTTGTTCTTTTCATAATTTTAATTCCCAAACTGCTCCTTGTCCTTTTTCTATTCTTGTTCTGAATTTTTTCCATGGCGTTTTGAGTTGTAAACCCTCTTCCTAAATATTGGAATCTGTTGCTTTATTTTCTTCTATTTCCCTTCTTGACTGGTTCCCTCCATTTCTAAATACTTGAGTCTTTTGTAAATTCTCTAATTACTGTGATAATTTTCTTCAATTCCACTTCTGATTCAGCCATTAAGTATTACATCTGCAAAAATCAACCATTCCCCCCCCCCACACACACACACACACAAATTTTCTCCCCTTAACTTTAATTCTATAAGTAAATCTTCATATACATTTGATAAGATTTGACATCAATTTTATGATTTTTTTTTTTTTTAATTATAAGAATTTCCCCCACCACCAACAAAACATTGGCAGAATAAACTGTTCATAGTAAGGTAGGGCTCCTACTTCAACAAATTCAAAGTTTAAAATTTTGTTTTGCAATTTCTTCAATATGGAATTTCAACATTTACTCAGTCTTTCTCAAGATTTTGCTAAGTTGTAAAATGCAATTCTCTATATTAAATTAGAAAAAAATGCATTTCAATTAGGCTACATTAACTCATTTCATCAACACTATTAGCTTAAGCTTCAGAATACTGTTAATTCTTAATGCAGTTTTGACTTCCAAAGCTCAAGACTGCATGTGAAAATGACTTACAGCAAAGGGCACTTCCACATTTATTTGATTTGGCAAATCAAATGGATATGACGAGTTCGGTATAGTTTGGCTATTTCGATTTGAAGAGACGATTTTCAATCTTGAATCAATCTAATATTGTCCAATTATTTCAAATGTTATTTTATACTAAATATATTCGAATTTCAAACAATCTTTAAAACATAGGATTACATTAAAACCCAAAGGCGGGATTCGATCACATTTATCTATAAACGATTTCAACTAATTAGAGTACGGTTTAAAATCCTACTCGCGAATTAAAATATACTTCTATTTAGTTAAAAAAATTTGGCTATTTTATTAAACCCGCCAAAATAAAATAAAATCTCTTAAAATATAACCAGAACTGTGTCAAGACCGCTCGACTTCGTTATGCCGATATTAGAAAATAAAAATAAAAATAAAAATAAAAATATATTATAATAATAGTACATATTTCAATGAAGAGGCATTGAAGGTGAAGATGCTTATTTATCACTTACTACAGTTAGATTTATATTGAAATTTTTTTTAAGTTCACCTAAGGTCAAAAATATAAGATATCCAAAAGTGTAAGTTATTTTAACTATAAATAAATATATATAGTTATAAATATATATAATATTTAAATGTAAATATTCTTAGAATTTCAAATTGCTTGGACTTTTGATTTACGGTTTCAAATATTAAGTCGGTCCTTAACTACTAGGGGGCAAACAATCTAAAAATAACAAGGGGCAGAAGAATATCCTATTCTATATTTAATTTGTTAGAATTAAATTACATTTTTTAACAGTTTTTTTTTTTTTTTTTCAAATTTAAGCAAACAAAAGCTAATTTTAGTTCAGACAATTTCTAGCCTCACCTTAACCATTTAAAAATGAAAAATTGCAAATTCTCAGAAATGAAACAATTTACAGTAGATATGCATTAGTACGTCGATATTTGCTATACACAATTCTAAAAATATTAAGATCTAACAAATTAAGACCTTCTTACAAAAAAAACTACATAGAAATATCTTAAGATAAAAATCATTCTTTTTAATCCTGGAATATGCAACTAAAAGCCTCAATGCAATTTCAAATTTAAGAAAAAGAAAAAGCTTAAGACAGCCATTTAATTATTGATCTCTTTAAACTATCAGCCACTATTTCTTTTTTTATTATAAGAGTAATTTAAAAATTATCGAAAAGAACTTCATATGCACGTGGGTTAGGCTTACTGTTTGAAATCAATGTATGGTTTATCTTCTTTTTTGTAATTGCAATTCCTAAAATTAAAACGTAGCTTTATAAAATACAAAAGTTAGAATGAAATGAAGATAAATTACTAAGATTCAATGTCGAATATCAACTTCAAAATGACTTAAAAGTTTTTGATATTCGTAGAATCATGACGACGAAGGTTCTAGAAGTTTCTAATAATTTTAGAAATGCAAAATCGTACTGTAGAATTTTATTCTATGCTAGAATAAATTCTTACCTGTTTGAAGGTAAAGTAGGTAAATTAATGAAAATACAAATCACAATTAAATGAGTTATTTCGAAGATATGAACACCAGGACGAGAAATATCAGACAGACAACTCCACTTCGGCAACTAATATTGCACAGCACGTGGAGCTGTAAGGGCGGGTAGGGCAAAGGGCTTTTTAATTATCCAGCGACAAAATTTTATGAAATACAAAATTTTGGCATCTAAAAAAGCTTAGAAAATAAATTTCATGATTTTATTTTTTCTTAGAAATAATTTTCGAAGTCGAACTATTAATATTTTTTTGTTATTCTTAATTTCAAGATTAGAAAAATTTATAATTCATATTTCGGGGCCAAGCTTCTGGAACATGCTCGTTTTCCGAGACTACTGTAGATGATGCAATTATTTGCTCAGGAATAAAAAATAAAACTTTTAATCTTTTAACACTTAGCAATAAAATATTATTTAGGTTTACTTTTTGTGGAAATTAAAGAAAAAACTTCAGAAAATACGTTTAAGAAATATATTTCAGCCACACTGCGCATGCGCAGTTTCCATAACTCCATGTGCTTCACGTGGTTCAAGAATATTCCAGTAGGACGAAATTCGCCGGTGAACAAGATCAACTAAATTAGTAATACTTAAGTAGAATAATGGTGAGATTTTTATTTAAATTAAGTAGTATGAACAGTATTTCTGTGTCTAGTTATTAATTGCATCGTATATCTTATTCTCTTCTCTTTAAGGTCAAATGAGTTTACACTAAACCTTATCAAATTTATGATTACTGGTGGGGATTATATTAGTTTAATACCTTGCCTTGATTGCATATTTATGAATGTATACTTTTTTAAAGATATTTTTTCTTTTTTTTTAATTAGCCACTCTTATAAAGTAAATGCCGAATTCATATTTTCAAACTTCTTTTCTCATAAAGTTCAGTAGTAGTTTTTTTTCCTCTAGAATTGTAAACTTAAAGACAAGTTAATCGAAAATTTCCAAAAAATTTTCTGACAAAAATTAAGTTACATAATATTATTTTTCCTGTTAAGGTTCGAGCTCATTTCTTAAGAAAAAAATTATCAGTATATATGAAATTGTCTCCTAAATGTTTCACTCGGTATCTCGGGTTTATTACTAATATAATTTTTAAAAATTGTGAATTGGAATTCTTGTGGTAATCGTTTGTGAAAATACTCAGTAACTCTTTGAAAGACTGATGGTAAAGGTTTAATGTGCTGATTGTATGGTTTAGTTCAAATGGAGGTCAATTAAATAAACTTTCGGCTAAGATTACTGTTCGTACTATTACTTAATAGTTGGAGTTAGTTGCTCACCAATTTTTGTTAGGAGATAATTGGGGCCATGAAGATTACATTCTTTTTACATTGGGAGTTTTCAGCGTATGATAAACATCATCATCTCTTAACACTAATGTAAAAGAACGACCTTTAAGAATTTGGTTCCAGAAAATCCTTGAATAAAAGAAAAGGATGAGAAATGTTGCAATTTCGTTGTGGAATTATTTCTCATCTGGAAAAGAAAAAAAAAAAATGATTAAAAACACATTCTGTCACAAATATGTAACTTGAATTAGTGATGAAACTTTTTCAAGATAATTTCAAGCGATTTTTACAGTTTCAACTCCTTCCTTTTTTATTTGCAAAAATTAATAATGCAGTCTAACGTTCTTTGTAGTATTGATGAAAAGATGTGTGTAGCTGTGTCATTTAGTCACTAATTTTTCGAGAATTTTTGGTTCCCGGATTCGAAATTATCATTTTCTAGGGAAAAATTCGGAAATCTATTTGATCGTCTCGATTAAGAAAAGCAGTTGTTTTATGATTTATTGTTATTATTATTAATAATTTAAGAGGGTTTTATAAGTCAAAGCCGAGATCCTGGGGCATGTTTTTCAAGCTTATTAGGCTCTCTTCATCCAGTGCTAACCAGCGGCAGAGATTGAAAAGGCTTACGAGGGGAAAATGTTCATAAAAACTAAAGTGACCTCTCAAAAACTAAGATTAAGAAAATAAAAACAACATCAAACTTAAAGATCAGATCCTTTGGCAAGTAAATGCTCACTGCAAGAGGCATTTGACCCTAAAAGAAAAGCAAGAAAAAATAAAATAAAACCTATAATAGTCCTAAAGAAAGGGGAACCTTTGGAGTCATGTGGAGACCTGGGACAGCTGTTTTCGATTTTTATTAGATTAGGATTATTAGAAAGAACATAATTTAACTTAAGATAAATGTTTAAGAAATTTAAACTGATGAAGAAATAGTTGTATGTTCAGTAATATTATAATTACTATTATTGTTATAAAATAATTTACCTGAATTTTTCTGTGGGAATTACTTTAATAATTTTGAATGAAAACTATTATTATACTCCTTAATTTTGAAAAAAATTTTACCTGAATTTTAATAATAAAATTCAGATTTTTCAATTAGAGAATTTAATAATGCCTTGAAGTCAGGTGATCAAGCAGCTAAATTAAAAAGGATAAACAGCTAAGCCAGAGAGATAATTTGAAATGCTTTGCAGTATTTCAAGCAGCAAGATTTACAATCGTGAACTATTGTATTTACAGTCATTCACAAAACATTTATTTTGGTTCAGTTTTTAACAATAAATTTCTTGAGATAATTGAAATGATTAATATATAATTGCCACGCCCTATTTATACAGACTTGAGTGTTCTGGATCTTAGTAGCTTCATTATCATTTATAAGTAACTGATTATATTGTTTTCATGTCTTGCATTGATTTTATTCAGTTAAAAAAATGTAAACCTGTAGATAACTTTCAGAAATACATATTCTTGATTATCCTGTACTTATTTTCTTCTGTATTTTTCAGGCTGGTGCTTTGAAGCGGTTAATTCCTTTGTTTGATCGTGTTTTGGTAGAAAGATTTGTAGCAGAAACTACCACAAAGGGTGGTATAATGATTCCTGAAAAAGCACAAGCCAAAATGTTAAATGCCACAGTTGTTGCTGTTGGACCTGGTGCCAGAACTGAAGTAAGTTGTTTTGGAATAAGTATTATTCTACTCTATTTAAAAACGTAGGGCTATCGGTAATTTTTAGCTTTGCCTGAATAGGATTTTGATACATTAAAAGTAATAATTTGTGTGCTGAATTATTCATAATTTCCAAAATTAATCAGGTTGTGCCGGCTTTGATTTTGGAAATTACGGATTTTGATCCCTTTGGAATTTAAAAAGTTCTGAAAAATGGAGTAGTAGTAGATTTAACTTTCATAATAAAAGTAGGGAATTTATGGTATGCTTGCCTGAAATTGATATTCCGAAGCTAGAAATTTTGCAATTTCTATTTAGTATTCTTCTGAAATATAGCATAATTACAATTACTTGGTTCCAATTAGTTATTAATTACATAAATTAAATACATTTTTATAAGTTAACCCTATAGCAAATGATACTAAACAAAAGAACATCAACTATTGATTTATTATTTATGCCAACATGTAGAACCAGAGCCTAAACCCAAAATGTAACTTGATAAAATAATATTTATTGCCAAAATGCCTTGTAAGTTGATCTATTTCTCAACGACATGAAAAAGAAAAAAAAGTTTTAGAAAGCTTTATAATTATGGCCAATTTTGCAAGGCAAGTGAGTATTTTAAAATTAATAACTGTAAATTGTAATAATCAACATTTTTTTTAATGTAAAAATTCCTAAAAGATATTTTGACTGCATTATCCCATGGAGTTTTTTTTTTTTTTTAATCAAATTATAGCATAAGAATATTAAATTTGGTTACCTTCTTTGTGCAAGAATTTTCACTTTTAATCTTCTAAGTTATTCCCTGTGTCTTTACAGAAAGACTTTACTAGATATCTTTCACCTTTACACACAGCTACCTACCTTATATGCCATGGAGCTGGTTTGTTATAGAATACTTCTTGAATATATATATATATTATACACACACACACACGTACACAGATTACTTGAAATTCAGATTGTTAAATGATCAGTTGGTCAGGTTATAAAATGTTTACCTGACAACACCATCTAAAGTTTGTTTTGCTTCGCAATAATAAGAGATACATTGGGGCAGTTGATTATGTGTAACTGAATATCAAGACCCAATGCGTGCATATCAAACTAAAGAAAAAAAATTCGAGGATTTTAAGTAATGTTTTCAAATGCAGGAACCAAACTTCATTTCTAAGATTTCACATACTTTCTTAGTTTTTTAATCATTTTGATTCAATTAAAATGTTTACCTCCTGCTTTTGTTATAGAATAAATGTACTTCAAATTTGTTGCACTGATTCTAAACCAGTGGCAGTTTGTGAGTTGGTAAAAAGTCACATTACGAGTAAGTATTCCTCTAAAAATAAGCTATATTGAGTTTAGAGGAGTAATCTCATTCCAGTTACTCATTGACCAAAAAAAAAAAAATGCGCAACACAAAGGGAGCATTGGATTCAAATGAAATTTTATTAATGTGATGGTAGAGACAAAGGACAGGAGTGATTACAATACCATAGCAGCAGGACGACATTCTGTGCACAAGTAGTGGAAGCTGAAGTGCACAATAAGGAAACGTTTAGTATCTCATTGGACCATCTCGTGTCTGGATACATATCCAATGAGATACTAAATGGTCGGATTTAGTCAAACAGTCGCTGTATGTTGTCTTGCAACAGATTTGCTTAAAATTCTTGCAAATAACACTCCAAATCAAAAATGCTACTACATGGCGATAGTTGGCATCCCATCTGGTCCCAGACAGGCTCAGTTGGCGACAGGTGAGCGGGCAGGCCAAGGAAGTGTCGCAACATGGCTTAGCTAGAGTTTCACAGGACTGTCTGAGAATAGACGAGCGTTATCTTATTGGAAAATTTCTCCTGGGTGCCAAGTCAGGAAAGGCAGCACATGGAGTCTCAGTATCTCCTAAATAAACTGCTGGGCTGTCAATGTCCCTGACTACTAATGATGAACAACTATGTGATGGTACCCTAGACCAGTGCTCCGCAACCGGTGTGCCACGGCACAGTGGTGTGCCGTGAGCCGATACAGGTGTGACACGGTCAAATAAGACAATATTATAACTAAATAATTTTTCTACAATAATACTATAAATAAATAAAATAAATAAATAAATAAAACAATACTACAAAGCGAAGTATGCTTTGTATACGCCTCCGCCCTGTTTCGACTGTTGGGGGGACTATATTTTAGCTTTTGATGTGCCGCGGAATTCTAGGAAAAACTTTGGTGTGCCGTAGGTGAGAAAAGGTTGCGGAGCACTGCCCTAGACCTTCACTCCTGCATTACGGGCTGTATGCCACTGTAAAGTGAGGTTGGGATTGTAGTGCTCAACCTGTGGTCCTCCAAACCCCGATATGGTGGTCATCTATTCGCCCAAAAAAGCGGGACTCATTGCTAAAGACAATATATCGCCAGTCCGTAGCATTCCACGTTGCTCTCTGCTGACACAACGGCAAACACAGCCGACGATGTTGAGGTGTTAGACAAATTTTTGTGAATGAATAATGTAAACCATTATTAAAAACAGATAGGTTGTTCATTGTATGAAAAAATAGTTAGTCTTTTGTTGTTAATGTCTTAAAGAGCACATTACAGGAGGAAAATGTATGAGTTTCATGATTCACGATAGGAATAGAAAGACAGACAAGGAGGTATAAGGCCTTTTAATTGGCCAGATTAGTAAAAAAAAGGGAAAAAATCAGCAACATGACAGTTCTTACTAATGCATCAACAATGCAATAATAATTAATATTAAGCTGAAACTTAACCAAAGAAATCCCTGGTATCTGACATTCAAATTCCAGTCGTATCTCCTTGATTTTGGCCACTTAAATATGTTCTCTTATGCAAGGAATGCTTGTTGGATTTTTTGTTTTTTGTCTATACTTGACAAGATATTAAAGAACTTTTTTCCAATGCAAGTGAAATCATTCATATCAGTATTTACTTGTTTTGTTGGCTAACTTACAAAATTATTGCTTGAAAAATCCAGCTGCTTTAGTAATTTTTGATTGATCAAAAATGCCATTCTAGAAAAAGAATATTTGAAAATTTTTACTGTAAAATTCCCATCTGAATTCTTTCTTTGCTTTAATTGACAAAAAAAAAAAATGTTGCAGTGTTTATTGATTACTATTTTATGATATTGTATTTAGAAAGGAGATGTCATTCCAGTTAGTGTTCAAGTTGGTGACAAAATATTGCTTCCAGAATATGGTGGTACAAAAGTATCAGTAGGAGACAAGGTGAATCTAACATTTTATTTCTGTTTAATTACATAAAAAAAATCTTACCTTTTGAAATATGAATGAGATCATCTCGTCACTTTCTTTTATATTTGATTTTTTGCTGTTTTCAAAAATTTAATGATTTTTTTTTTCCCCTCTTTTTCAGGAATATTTTCTGTTTAGGGATGGAGATATTTTAGGCAAGTGGGCAGAGTAGATTTGCTTGTTAAATGGGCAAAGAAATTTTGGAAAACAGGACCAGTATAAGACAAATAGCTAGCAGCATTTCATAGTTTCATTTATCATATCACCATTCTGTATGTTGTAATGCCATATATTACTGTTTCAGTAGCTTTTAAATTTCTAAATTAAAAATAAATTTTGTTTCAAATTGGTCTTTGTTTTATTAGCTTGATTTTATTTATTAAAATAGGCTCTGAAAAGAGAGTAGATTAGGATATCTTTTCATAGCTTATTTTTATGCATCTTTACTACTTAGCTGTATTAAAAAAAAAAAAAAAAAAATAATCACTTTAAATGTTTCTAAATTTTTAGGCTTTGAATCACTTCTACCCATCCACTATTACAGAATATATACAAAGTTTGAGACGAAAGAATTTAGACAATGTATCAGAGATTGTGAAGAAATATAAGTAACTATGACGGAGTGCACCAAACTTCAGTTAACTTTGATGACTGCAGTTTGGACGGAGCTAAAATTAGTGGGAGATGCTGCTCCAGAAAAATTTTAGCCTTTGTTTTAAAATTGTGTGAAAGGAAACAAACATGTATAAAAAGAAAATTTATTCAGAAACTTGATAAATTTCTTTTTATACGTTTGTTTCCTTTCAAAACTTAATAAATAGTATTTTACATACACTCAATCACCAAAAGTCATGGCACACCCCTCCAATCGGGTTCCCTGTCCGTAATGAAACAGATCCCACCTCTTCCATTCTCGGAATGCAGGTCCACAGGACTCCTTGATATCACACAATCATTGTAAGCAAAACTAGCTGCAGAAATGGCAGCACGCCGAGAGCTACCCGCTTTTGAACGGGGGATGATTGTTGCTGCCAGAGGGATGGGTGCCTCAATATCAGATGTAGCCAAACCCTGCAATTTTCCCGCACAACCGTTGCAAGGGTCTATCGAGAGTACACCCCATGGTCTGGGGTGTTTTCTCGTGACATGCAATGGGTCCATTGGTGCATCTGATATCTACTCTGCGTGCTACTGCCTATGTTGATCTGCTTGGGGACCACCTGCGCTCCTTCATGAACTGTTTTTACCCCACGGGTAATGGCCCCTTTCAGCAAGGAATGCGCCTCCACACAAATCCGTTGTGACCCGGCAGTGGCTGGAGGAACATGCTACCGACTTAACAACAATGATTTGGCCTCCATGTTCCCCAGATTGCAATCCCATTGAACATTTGTGGGACGTCATCGAACGATCTGTGAGGTCGTCACCAACACAACTGGTAAATGCAGCATTGTTATGGAGAGCTGTAGAGGTGGCATGGCTGGAAGTGCCTGTCGATGTGTTCCAGGGACTGGTAGACACTCTTCCATGACTGATCACCGCCGTTATTCGGGCCAGAGGAGGTCCAACACGTTGTTAGGCAGGTGTGCCATGACTTTTGGTGGTTGAGTGAAAAAAAATTAAGATTGTGACTAAATTCTTGATGTGGAGGAAAGGTTATAGTGATAATTTTACATCTGTCACATATATTAACAATATAGAATACAGGTGTGTTTTGTAAGTAAGTACCATTTTGCAATAAAACCAAAACTAGTAAAGATGGTGTCAAAAAAAATTTTTATATTTTATTCCTGAAACATTAAGCTATTTTTCAACATAATTTCCTCGTTTCTTTAAATACGTATCACAGCGTTCTACCAGTTTTTGTATGCCAATGTCATAGCAATCAGCCGCCGATGAAGACAACCAGGATTCAACCGCTGTTTTCCCTTCTTCGTCTGTTTCCAACGTTTACCGCCAAGAAACTCTTCCAGGAAGCACAGTTGTGAACTTCCAATGACAAAATGGAAATCGTGCATCGCCTGTCTGCAGGAATTTTGACATCAACTGCGCATACCAAATCGTCTGTGATTATAGGAGGTTGCCCCGACCATGTTTCATCATGAACATTGCCACACCCATCTTTGAACAATCTCGCCCTTTTACGCACTTTGCTGGCTGTCATTGCATTGTGGCCCGCACACAGGAAGAGTTTCTCGGTGGTAGACGGTTGGAAACAGACGAAGAAGGGAAAACAGCGGTTGAATCCTGGTTGTCTTCACCGGCGGCTGATTGCTATGACATCGATATACAAAAACTATACGCGTTTAAACAAACAAGGAAATTATGTTGAAAAATAGCTTAATGTTTCAGGAATAAAACATAAAAAACACGCCTCGTACTTGCAAAATTAAGAATTCAGTGCCTAATTTCTTAACGAGATTATAGTGAAAAATGTTATAAAAACAAAATTGAACTCTTAACTTGAAAATTTATGAAGATAACACTGTTTGCTGAAAGTTCCAGCTAATGTTTATTTATATACTAGCCGGGTACCGCATATACAGTAGAGCCCCGATCATCCGTGTAATCCAAGGGAGGCCGAGTCCAAGATCACGCAGGGCGGCCAGTCAGTATCAGTCTGTTTGCTTTTGTGATCGGTTCGTTCTCATTTATTTTGTTCAGTTCAAATTAAATTTTGCAAAAATGAGTGGAAAGGCCAAGAAAAAGTTTGACCTAGGACAGTTTCTTAAAGTTGTAAATGCTTATAAAGAGTCTTTTCATGTAACCAGGTAACATTGTTAATGTATCTGGAACTTTAATATCTATTATAAATTAAATTTGATTCGTTTTAGGTGAAAATTCCATTTTTATTTTTTTTTTCTGTGTAATCGGAGGTACCATCAGCCCCAATTACCTCGGATTACTGGGGCTCTACTGTATAGCCTAAAAAAAAAACCCTAATTAGCCAATTAATATAGAGATCGGAAAATTTACAAGTTCCTGTTATGGCTTTCTCCAGATAACTCAGATGTATTGCGGGGTGGCGCCACCCACCTATTTATCAATAAGGCAGCTTTAAAGTGAAAATATAAATCCTCTTTATTCACTATCCTGTGGGAATTTCGAAAAATCCGGCCTTATTCCTTCTCTACATCATAAAGGAGAACCTCTGTCAACATTTCAGCTTTCTAGGTCCAAGGGTTTGGGCTGGGCGTTAATGAGCCAGTCAGTGAGTGAGTCGGGACTTTTCTTTTTATATATGTAGAAAGATGTAAATATGTAGATAGATCTTTGCTTCTAAAAAAAAAAAAAAAAACTAAGTGGTAAAATTTCTCTGAATATTTTTTTTTTCCACATGCAGAAATATTTGAAAGCCAATAGAAATTTAGAAGCTTATTTAATATTCACTGATTAAAAATTGAGATTAGAGCTAATTTCTACTTTTCTCTTTTATCTGCTGAAGATGTTGCTTTTTTTCCCCACAAAAGGAAAAAAAAACAAACTGTTTTTAAATGTGCAGCATTCAAATACTAAAAATTTTATCATTTTCGTTGTTCTGATCAAATATTGACTGTAGTCTAAATGCTCTATCCAATTTCCTATTAGCAATTCAAGTGCCCCTATAGTGAAATGCAACTTTATGAATAAGACTGCGATTATTGTATAAGTAGCTTATTACAAATTCAGCTTTTTCTTGTTCTTAAAAAATATCACATCTGCTATTACAAAATAAATCCCGAACTATTTCCCACCATGCAAAAACTAAAAATAAAAGAATGATAATAGAAATAGCAATCATTCATATCAAAATATAAAATAAATTAAATAAAAATTTAATCATATTCAGAACTGCAGTAAGTATAATTATTAAAATTATTAAATGCTGTATTGTAGGATATTTTTTTTTTTAGGTTAATAATAATAATAAAGCCAAACTTGAACGAAAGGAAATTCAATCAATAGTAAATTGAAGTATTAAAATACATTGTAGAAAAAAAACAAAACAATCTTGACGAAAAATACTGTCATAATAAATTTGCAAAATTTAATTAAAGAACAATGCTGTAAGAATAATTACAAATAAATGTAGAATCCCATAACTTAAATCAACTTAGAATTTTGTTTAACATTATCTGAAGCAACAATAGTAATAATTGGAATAAAAACAAGTACTTTTATGTGATTTATTCAATTTGAATTTCCCAATTTTTATGGTAATGTTGCAATTATCACTGCAATTTTTCTTTTGATTTTTTGAAACCGAGAATTTATTTTAATTGTATTATGATACTTAAATGCACAACAGTGCAAAAACTACACTGATGTCCTTAAATTAAGGGATTTTGCAAAATGAACTGATCTGGTTCATTCAAAAAGTAAAGGTGGCAGCACTGCCTCTAACAGAACAAATAAAAATGTCCGAAACATCATTGAGATAGAAGCACATGGAGTACTATTCAAGTGTTTGTGGAATGCACAGAGCATTCAGTAGGCTGTATGGTCCTCCCGCACAGCTACGCAAGCAATGCAACGTGCTGGCATATTGCACACCCGAGTATCAAACAGACTTTGGAGGTTGCATCCCACTCTTCAACCAATGTTCTCCTCAGCTCGGGTAGTGTTCATGGTGGTGGAATGAGTCCAGCAACACGTCTTCTGAGAGCATCCCATGTATGTTCGATTGGATTCAGGTCCGGGGAACATGCAGGCCACTCCTAACGATGGATTTCCTCATGTTGGAGGTACTCGTCCACCAGACGATCCCGATGCATACGGGCATTGTCATCCATGAACAGAAACTCTCGACCAGCAGCACCTCTGAAAAGTTGGTGAAGGACATTGTCCGGATACACCTAGGCAGTTATGGATCCTCTATCGAAGATGTGCAGTGGTGTAAGACAGCCCAGCATAATGACTGCCCAACCCTACTGGTCATGTTCAACGACAATGGCAAGATTGGCCCTGGTTCCTTGCTCCCTCCCGACATGGATCCATTGTGAATCAGTCTCGACTATACCGGGACTCGTCAGAAAACATGACACGGCTCCATTGTGCGTGTTCAGTACACCACAACAAGCGTCCTCTCTGGTGAGCTTGGCTCATGGGGAAGAATCTCATGGGTCTCCTGGCATACAGATCAACTACATGGGCTTGCCTGTACATTGTCTGGATACAGTGGTCTGTGTTGCTGCTGCCATCTCCCTAGCAAGGTGGTGTGCCGTGCTTTGGGGATTCAGTCTTCCCGGGGTTTGGTGACATGTGGGTGTCTTCTGCTACAGCAGCGGGCAATATTTCCATCCTGCTGGAAACTTCTCCATAAGCGAGAGATTATGCTGGTTGATATGTTCAGTGCACGAGACACTTCACTTGTGACTGGCCTG
Organism: Thereuonema tuberculata; assembly: GCA_023159025.1. Taxonomy (NCBI): domain Eukaryota; kingdom Metazoa; phylum Arthropoda; class Chilopoda; order Scutigeromorpha; family Scutigeridae; genus Thereuonema; species Thereuonema tuberculata. Next base: position 36,661,976 of record JAFIDM010004315.1, on the reverse strand, counting down.
CCTCATGACGTCCTATCACTGCCTCTCGTTTGCAGGTCCAAATGGATACAATGGGCCATGGCTAACAATTGACATACAGTACTGTACAATCAGTGACCAAAACTGTCATGCATTCATCCTATGCCGTGACCCACACTGCCACAACACAGATGAAATTTCTGAACATTTATTCAGACAGAATGGGTTCTACCACTTTTTATTTTTTATGGGAGGGAAGGAAGACTTTCTGCAACTGCCTACCAAGTTTGGTCATGACCAGACAACCAGAACAGTTCAATCTGCAAGATCCCTTAATTTAAGGACAGTGTACATTTCAACCATGTTAAATTTTCATAACAGTCCCTGCAAGCCTCACTGAATCATGGGAAACTACTGCAGCACTGATTTTCCAGTGGTTGCTTCAATGGCACAGTGATTAGGACAGTTCAGCATTCCTGCAAACTTGAATTAAAAAAAAAAAATGAGACTTATGAACCGTGGCATACCAAGGGGGGGGGGGGGGGTTTTTATCTGGGTTTTTCCTTTTTTTTTTTTTTTTTTTTTTTTGGTTGTGGAATAATGGAATTCCCGCCCCGGGCCCCCACTGCATATGAAGCATTGTGTAATTGACTTCAATATTGATACGACTTCAACCAAACTACTGATCAGGAAAGTAAATGTAACAAAACCCCAGCCATTCACCAGAATCCCAGCTTAATTTATATACATTGGAAAGTGTGCATTTTATCCTTCTTTATCCCCTTTTCCAGTTTGTTTTTGCACATTCAACTCCCTATATTTCAACGATATTTAAACTGATTTCAATATTTAAAAATTTATTTTAATTAAATTAATTTCCATGTTGTTTTATTGGATGCATTGATATCTTCCTACATGTAAAATGTAGCATCAATACCAAAATTGGCATCAATACCAAAATTCGGAAGGAAACAGCCATTTCACACAAGGCAAATTACATGAAAAATGAGAAATAAGCTCATTTTTTCCATGTCCTCACAACAGCAAAGCAGCGATAATGGAGAATTAATGCAGAGGAAATAGAAAAACAAAAACCCTGCAGGTGAAGTGTTTCTAAGTTAGTATGTGATATTTTTCTATTTCAACTGTCCAAAACTTTGTAGGGAAAGTAGTGAGATTGAAATAGGGCAATTAAGAGTAAAAAAAAAAGGTTGGAACTTTGTGGTAAAAAGAAACTATGAACAAATTTAATACATTACAGTAAATCCTGACGATTGCTGTAAGTTTGACATTTTTGCACAAGAACTTCCCAGTACTCCTTGAATTAAATCCTTTATATTAAGGTAGTTACCAGTGTTTGGATTTTTAAGTTATGAGTCATTATTCGCAATTTAAGATTTAGAATTCTGTGGACCTTTAATAATAAACCTTGGCTCTTCTTTCTTCTCTTATAAAGGAGGCTCAACAGAACTAGTGCTATTATTTCATTGACAAATTATTGTACTAAACTTTGGTGCAGTGCATTTGTAGCAGCAAAGGCTTAACTAGTTTGATTTGCTTTGAGGGATTCATGCGATTTTTTTTTTTCTAGCTCTTGCAACTTTGCTGAAATTATGAATTGGAATTATTCCTTTATTTTGAAGTATTATACTGAGAAAGAATCTTAAAATGTTTAAAATCTAAATATGGTTGGAAGCTTGTTAAGTTTCCCCTTACTCAAATGCAAGCACTAAATATGATACTAAAGTCCATTTTTCTCCTACGAAAATTTACACTCTACACGAGGATTTAAGTTCTTTCTAATTATAAAATGGAAATAAAGAAATTTTATCTGTGGCTTTTGTTTTTTTTTCAACTTGTCAAAGAACTAGGATGAAGGGGAGCTATAGTTCAGTTCATGAAAGAGCTTTTGATGACGTAATTTGCTTATGGATTGATGTTTCCAGGACATAATAGTGCCATATATTGTCAAAATTCAAAACTCAATCATATAAACATTACGAAAACATTCTGGTTTCTGAATTTTCTACAGTTATGAATATATTTTTATATTATTGTTAGTATTATTTTATTGTAATTGTTTTTATGACTGCTCAGAGTTCAACTTGATGACATGACTGGTGACGTTTGTTCCAGACAGATTTTGATGTTTGCCATATACAGTCATTAAGTAGCGATCGATTTGATCGCTACGTAATAATGACCATATATGGCAAACCCTCATGTTGGGCAAACTACTATAACATTCTAAATTAGCCTTAATTTGCATTTAAAAGAGATATAAAAAAAGTGCCAAGTGCAAAAGACTTTTTTTTATAATTAATGTGGCACACTTTTCATTAAAGGGCAAATCTTCTGTTCATTATCCGTTTTTCCGTTTAACAGTTAGAGTTAAAATGAAATTGAAAACATGACAATTGTTTCAGTTTGATGTTTTTAAAATAAAATCTTTTTGGGACAATGGAAAGGTGAAGTGAAATGAGTTTTGGCTTTACTTCATTAGAAAAAAAAGCCAAAACAAAATCTTCAGTGTTGGCATTTAGGTTAACAAGATTTTTATTATATATATATTTTTTATCCCAAACAATATTGATAAGCATTTTTCTTTTTCAGTTTTTACAATTTATTCCTTCCAATAACTTATCATACAAAATTTATTGATGCCAATATTTCCAAGGGGAATGTTCTTCTGGAACTACATGTTCTGACAGCTAGTAGATATGATAGAATTAAGGCAACCAACTACTGTGTTTTTACAAACATTTTTCCCTATAGTGAAGGGAAAAAAAATAGAATATTACAATTACTTTGTACAGGTACAATAAAGTGAATTATGTTAACATACAGATTTTTACTAAATACATGATCATATCACGATCTGTTATTAAATAGTTAAAAGTATGAAATTAAAATTTACTTAAGACAATAATTAGAAATGAGGCGACGACCACAAGAACAAGAACAACAAAATCTACAATTAATAGAAGTATGTAAAGTATTGAAAATCACATACAGTATATTGCATTTTGAAAATATACATCAACAAAGTTCAGTTTCTGTAAAGAACGACAATAAATAAATCATAATGGCAAGAAAAAGTTTTGCATTGTTATTTTTGTTTTCACATTGAAGTGATACATTTTTTTAATTTTACTACCAGATTTACAAACTGTCAATAAAACCATATCAATTTCAATGACAACACTTGACAACTCTATTGCTAAGATATTGTTTGTAACTGCCACTTAATTTTTAAGGTAAACAAAATGGTATAAGAAATATCTGGTTTTATATTTGTATTAATAAGACAATTTGAAATAAAGGCTGCAAGCATTTTCATGTTAAGTCATAGCAGTTAATAAAAAGTTCACTTTTTTTTAATATTCACTTAAAAAAAAAATATTTCTATGAAATTAATCTCATTTATTTGCTATTTGCTTCTAAAACTGACAGTTTCCTTTGTATTTCACTTAAATTGCTTTACTAAAGACAAATTCAACTGCTGAAACTTGGTTATTAATCTAGAATTGGGAATTTTATTCTTTAAATTAACAAGAAGATATTATGCAGAAAGAACTTATAAAACATCAACAAAAGATATATCTACACAGTTATTAAATTAAAACCAAAGCTACTAAGAATTTAATTTAGTATGTGCAAGGTCTTATTCATACTAATATATTTTAAGATGGATGATGCTGTTAAAAAATTCAATGAAAAATAATAATTACAAAGATTCAATTTTGGTTGCATCAATGCATGTCTTCTTAGATGAGTATTAGTAAATTTTAATTTCATCTTTTGAACTCACTAAAATATTTTTTTGTTTTTCAATAAAATAACCAGGCAACTCAGTCGATTCTAATTCAGATAACTCACAAACCTGTGAAAGTTTGTTGTTTTTTTTAATAACATTAGCAGCTCTAGGATTCAAACTATTCTGTTGAAGGTAGTTATCTACTTCTACTTGGATTGGACCATTTTCTTCAGACCGTCTGTCGACATAGATTTTGGTCTCTCCAAAGGTAGACCAAGTGCTCTATCCCAAATGAGGGAAGCCAACACACCCAGTGCTCTCGACACTCCAAATAATACTGTGTAGTAATTCATTTCCTTCATACCGTAATACTAGTAATAAAAAAAAGAAAGAAAAGCAATTAGAATAAAAATCACTGGTTATTGAAAAGAAATAAAAATAAGATTATTCATTTCGATTTATTATTTCCTTCATATTGATAAAAAAATGTTTTTAGGGATACACCATCTCTTCTTCACCCTTTAATCCATTTATAGAATCGGCAGATTACTGCATGCAAACATTACCACACAAGCTAATAGAATTAAAGTGCCAGTACGTTACCTTAAGATTCTTACAAATAAAACTAAAGTATTAAGTTTTCACAAGTGCGGAACCCGTCAATCTAAAATTTATCTTTGTGCATGCTCACACCAAGGCAATTTAAAAAAATAGAGGATATAGAAAGGAGCTACTAAGACCTCTAAGTAGGTTATACGTTGTTTGACCAACAATGAAATCAAGACATCCATTAACAACTCAATGCCATGAACATTAGACATCACTGCCCATTAAAATATTCCTGGTATCAGCACGTTTATATACATTGATCATATGATATCAAGCTCAGGTTAGAAGACTTAAAAGGGGGAACAATCGGAATACTCTGGATGCAGAACAGGCTTAACTATCTGATCGGTATATGGCAATTTATTACTAATAACACTTTATTTAGGATTGTAAATAACAAAAGTTTAGTGTAATAAAATAACTATACTGCTATTGAGACTCCGATTCATGCCCTAATTGTTAATGGGTACAATTATTTCAGTTGAAAGAAAGGGAAAAAATACTAAGATGGCAGCAAGCAGAAAAAAATTGATACCATGAAAGCCTTTTCTACTAGGGAAACTTATAAATTTGAATAATGTTAGGCATAGTTGGAGGTAATTGTTTTGAATTGTAATTTATTACGAGGAGGGGGATTAATTTATCTGGCATACTTTGAACCTAAGGGGTTTCTAGAGTCAAGAGAATTCAGGCCTAAAATACATACAAACTATGTGTGCGCATTTCAAAATACTTATTGATTCATTATCAGATAGCTAGCTTTCTTTTAGCATTCCCGCAACCCTAGGTTTTTGTGAAGGCTTTTTTGACTTTGAATATGGGTGTCAGTAAATAGGGCTGGAGAGAATATAAAAAAATATTAGCGAAATTTATAAGAATCAAGCCTTCACCTGTCAGGTGATTTGAAAAATCTCAAATCAATGGTACCATTAAATGGAAAACAAAAGCCGTAAGAATTACACGGATGCTTTTTAATTTTTAATTATTAGTTTCTTGATACTGAACACAGGATCCCATTCTAAGAATTTAAAAAATAATAACCATATAGTACAAAAAGACCCAGATCCATTACTTTTTCTAATTATAAACAAACTTACCTGTAAAAGAACACCACTGTGGGCATCAACATTTGGCCATGGATTCTTCACTTTGCCAGTTTCCATAAGAATTGGAGGAACTACTTTGTATAACAATGATACCAACTTGAACATAGAATCATTTGGTAGATACTTAAGAGCAAATTCTCTCTGGCAGGTATAACGAGGATCTGTTTTCCTTAAGACTGCATGGCCATAACCAGGTACAACCTAAAACAGAAAGAAAATACAAGTGCTTAAATTCACTTATTCAGTATAGCAACAAAAAATGGTAAGGAAAAAGAATGAAGGTTCCAATTCTTCATATCCTTCCCTACTATATATATATGTTCACACTTATCAATTTCAAAAATTTTATCAGCTCTGACAATGTTACAGTACATGATAACCAATATCTCTGTTGTAAACTGCTTCAAAAGTTTTGTTCTTTGCATTTGCTGGGATGGGGGAAAATGTTTTAAAGACTTTAAAATTACTAGCAGATCTTGTTTAATCCTAATTTTACTATACATTAAACTTACCTGGCCAGATTTAAGTGTTTTCCAAATAAAGTCTTTCATATTTTCTTCGGTTATATTGTCACCTATTTCTTTCTGCAGCTTAGTCAGCCAGAGAAGAACTTCCTAATAAATAAATAAATAAATAAATAAATTGATAAATTGTATGGAAAAAACAGAATATTAAGTAAATCTTTACCCCTTAAAAGATTTGCATTGTTGAACAAATATCTGAGTGAACTGTGTTTATAACTTTTAAACTGTCATTTTCTTTGCAACATTTAATATTAATGCTCCTTATGATTTTCCCTTTCCTTATATCTTTGTTTAAATTTTATTAGATCATTTCACTACAGATATGTTTTACAGTTGCTCTACAATACATTTTTTTTCCCTTAAGTCATTTTAGATAGCAGAGAAACCACTGAAATTAAATGAATATAAACCATGTAAGTCCCAAATCAATAAATCTAGAGCCCATGTAAGATTTTCCGTTTTTCAAATTTTACTTTAAGGTTTATTTAAATAAATCATATCTCATCAATAACATTACCTAAAAATTCAAAATATTAATAAAAAAGGGATTTTAACAGCAATAATTAAACTTCAATCTTCTTTTAAACTTCCTTCAGAATAGACAATCATTTTTATCAACTATTTTAACTGTCAACCCAGAATTAAACCTGAATTTTAAATCTCAGCCTTACAAAAAGCATTCAAAATGTGGTTTGTCACAGGCTTTTATGATCTATTATTCTTTTCAGCTACTATTTTTTTTTTTAATTTAATAGAATAAAAAGTAAAATCATTTGTACTTCTAATCATTAATCATTTTTTTTTCCTCTTTGAAGTTAATAAATTTTTAAGTTCTTAGTTTGCATTTGGTATTGCTTTTCCATCGAAGCAAAACGTTTGTTTTATTTAAGATTTTTCTTCCCCTTTAAAGACAAAACAAGAAAAACGAAACTAATAAATTAATATTAGAAGAACAAAGGATCCTTGCATGAAGGACACTGAACTTTTATCATAATCCATTAAAACCTACCGACATTAATACTTAAATTTAAAAAAATCTTTATAAAAGGTCCCAGTTATTAATACTTTACCTGATTTGCTAGTCCGTGCAATGGCCCTGCAAGACCATTCATTCCTGCAGCAAAACTGAGATATGGATCCGCAAGAGCACTTCCTACCAAATGGGTCGTATGGGCACTGACATTTCCACCTTCATGATCACTGCAATAAAAAAATATAATCATAAATCTTTACATTTAAATAGTATGATTTAGTATCATTGTAATTCCAGATTGAACCATTTTTTTAAATAAAGCTTGTCAAGTTACTTATTTCTTTTGAACCCATCTTTTAAGGAACTCCTTTATTATTTAATTCTGATTGAAATTATTAGAAAATAATTGTATCATTCTATTTTCTTCCATCTTTTAGCTAAATATTTCACAGACTTCTACGAGGGATCCTACTCCCAAATTCATTTTAAAAATATTCTAGGAAAAGTTATGTAAAAATAATGAAGTAGAAAACAAAATGCTTCTTTTACCTGTGGATTGTCAAATATAGCCTCATTAATTCAGTAAATGCTGGGTCGTCATAGCCAAGCATTGCAGCAAAATTGGCTGCCCAATCCTTATTGGCATCAATTGTGCCTATACTAGTTCCATCTCTGTATATATTTCTGTATATCGTAGCTGCCACAGTAGGCAACTTGGCAATGAGATCCATCGAATCTTCATATACGTACTAAATAAGAATGAAAATTAACTTATAAAATCATAAATTTTAATACTACCTAGTAATTTATAGCATGTACAAACTTCAGTTATAGAAAACATGATTAGACTAAAGATTCAACTAAGAGTATTCATAAATAAAAAATATTTTACGCGTGTTTCTTAATATGAAGAGTGTAAATTCAGGCCACCAAACACAATTCTAATTTAAATACATAAATAAAAGTACAATAAAATGCAAGCATTTTCAAGATGGTCTACATCTGATTTTCAAGCAGAAAATGGGATGTAGACCATGTTGAAAGTGATTGTGAAAGTCATTTTATTGTACTTGTATTTAAATTAGAACTGTGTGGTGGCCTGAATTTACTCTTTTCTTTTAGTATTCATAAGTATTTGTCTGAAATGAATATTCTGAGTTTAATATAAGTATGCACATCAAATTTTACAGACAAATACTTTTTATTTATCTTTTTTTTGTTAATATTAGTGATTACAGCTTTCTTCGAGGACTTAAAGCCTTATTTTTAAAATTTTTATAAACTGAATTTGCTGTTGGGGGGGGGGGGGGGAGAAAACTTTTTTCCTGTTATCAAGACATCAAAACATTTATTAGGGGTGGGGGAAATGCAACCTTTGATTATCATAAAACTAAAGGATAGGCAAAAAAATTCATGCACTACACATACCTCCCAGTATTTAGTTTTGTGCACTCCTTCCTGGTAAGCTTTAGCAAATTTACTTTCGCTGTTAAGTGCTGTTACTGCAGCACTAAACTGACTCATAGGGTGAAGGTGGGCTGGAAAATTATTAAGTAGAGTTACAACATGGGCTGGTAAATCAGCACGATTTGCCCAAGCTTTGGAAAGAGATTGAACCTATAAAGCATTAAAAAAAAAAAAAAAAACATTAATAAATCTTGTTAAAACTATTTCTATCTCCTGAAATTACATATGTAAATGATACATAAGCAACTTGTACTCAATATGATAAAAAAATGAAATCATTATTTTACTTAGAATTATATTTGGACTTGCTCATACATAATGAATGATAAAGCAATAACATTACATACACTTTGTTGCCAAATGTCTGCTCAGTGGTCGGTATTTTATGACACTACAGCACTGAATTCGGTACGAGGTCGAACCTCCTGTTGCAATTACAGCCATTACCTTTCAGGATAGGCTATCCATTAAGTTCTGATAAACTGCCACTATAATTAGTTTCATTCCACTTTTAGCACAGCAAACATCTGATTAGTGTTAGTTGAAGTAGGTCTGTCTCACAACATTCACTCCAGCTCATCCTAGAGATACTCTGAAGTTGAGATCAGTTGGGATTGGCCAGTTCAGTTCTTCCACCTCCATGTCTTAAAACCACAGAGTTAGGGCCTTTGATTTGTGAGCAAATGCGTTATCGTGCTGATATAGAAATGGTCCTAATCTAAACTGTTATACTGTAGGAAGAATGGAATTATTCAAAATGTCTTGTTATACATCTGTGTTTAAATATCTCAACACAAATCAATGGGCCCAGTCCAAACCAGGAGAAACACTACAAGACCATTATCCAGTGCCTCTAAATTTCAGTCGAACATGACACCCATCCACCATGCATCTGTCAGATCCAGACAAGTCCATTTGGATTGCCAGATCAAGTATCTCGTTTCATTGCTCCACAGAACCATGGGACCATCTTCCACCAAGGGCAAACAACTTCCGATGAATTGTTCTATCTCTGACAACTATTCTCAAGAGCATACAGAAGATCTTTGCAGGCTGTGAAGCCCAATTGGAAATTTTCTTTGACAGAATGCTTGAGAGTTCACAAATGATTTCAGTTTCTTAGGCCTACCAGGCCAGGGCAGAAGTTTGCTGGTTCCATCTTATTTCAAATTCACAATAACATCACTGACAGTAAATTGGGGCACCTGTAATTTGGGCATAAATCTCTGAAGACCAAAAGACCAAACATTTGGGCTCCAACTATCATACCATGTTCGGACGGATTGAAGTCTTTTCATCCACTCATCCCGATGGTGAAGAATGTATATGCTCCAAGGGCACATGTGCCATTCATTTTGTAGCATTGAATAAGTTCTGGTTCATTCTGGCAAGTCCACTTGGAACTATGAGGGTGTTCTGACTCTTTTGGCAGCAAAGTGTATTAGAAATTTAACACTTTCTGTGTTGTAATCAAAGTTTGTGTTTAAATGAATTAAAAATTGAGGAAAACAAATGCTGCTTTACTTTATTTTGATAGGCATTACAATATATAAAATATGAGTTAACTACATTTAAGTAGTAGGTATAAAAAATGCTGCTGAAAAATTAAAATCAATAACTATTAAAATAATCTTTACCAAGATCTGAGCTGAAGTTTTATTGATTACAGAAATTTACAAAATAAGCAAAAAAGTTAAGGATGAGAATATAGTCTTAAATTCCCCACTTGGAATAAACAAAATATTTAGTATTTAGTATTTTACCTTAATATACAAAATTTAAAACAAAAGTTAAAAAGCTATTGATAATGATTCAAGTTTCTCAATCAAAAATTATGTCAAGGGCAAGCCTCACCTGAGCATCATTTGGAATGTCACCTGTGACCAAAAGCCAAAATAAGCCTTCAGGAAGAGGTTGTTCGCCACCTTTAGCCTTGGGAAGTAATTTCTGACATTCAGGTATACTATAACCACGGAATCTAATTCCTTCTTCAGGATCTAAGACTGATGTTTCTGTAACCAACGCTTTCATAGATCTCATTCCACCATACATCTACATGGGAAAAGAGAAAGAAACAGAAATGAAAAAAACTGAAACTGTAACTGTTAATTGCAGTTATTAAAAATTATTAACTTGTGTATTTACAGAAATTATTCATTATGTATATTTAATTTCACCTAAAGAAAACAACAAGAGATATTTTGTTCACATTGATTTGAATCAACAGCGATGGTTTATGAAATCTCACCAACAACATTCAAGTAAAAATAAAAATATTAATTTTAATGTGAAAAAGTCAGTATTTTTTAACATTTGATCTAGCTGTGCAGATCTAAATGTGAAAAAGCAAAAATTCAAAACCCTATATTTTATATCAAGGTAAAGAATGCACTGGCCCATTACTAAAGGCACTAAGTATCATGCCAGATTAGATTGATAAGTACAGGGGCAAGAAACTTATATGCTAGAAATATTACAAAATACTTAAATTTACTAGAAATAAATGCAAAGCAAAAGCTTTGAAAGATAGGGCAAAGAATCCCAGTCTTCAAATACAGATTAATCCCCAAACCATAGACAGCTAACTGTTGAGTAAAAATATTAAAACTATGTTACTTCTAGTCATTAACCGAGGTATTTTCAGCAAAGAAATAATAATCAGGAATTTACTAAAGAATTAAATTGTTAAAATTACTACATAAAGAGCCAGAAAGGTTGTTAACTTGAGAACTTATAATCAATCTGCTCATGAAAACAAGAAAATGAAAAAGACCTTAATAAAAGAACACCTTGCATATTTTCATGAACCAATCAGAAGATAACAGACATTTAAAAAAAGTAAAAATAAATTAAATTTGATAAAATCAAATAAGTGAGTTGATATAAGTATCTGGGTAGACATTTAGGTCTAGTCATAAAGGCCACAACGACTTTCATTCCAAAAAGTAAGCCAAGAAATATACAATAAGCACAACTAAGCGGCTTAAATTAATAAGACTTAAGGAAAAAAAAAACAATCTCTATTTTGAAAGAAATCTATTATTTCAAGACTTTTCAGCTGAGTCAGTAACAGCTTCATTAAACTGAAAAATAAAACAAAGTTATTCACTATTTTTTTTTATGGAGAAATTCCCTACAGATTCAAAATCAAATAGAAATGAGACAGTCAGCTGATACCTGTTCAAGCATTATGCAAAAGAAAGGCATGAGACACTTCCATTTTATTCTAAGGGTGCAGCTGTTTGATGGATAAAGCTATGTAAATTTCACAGAATATCCTGCTTTTGTTGATTATATTACACTCAGAACTACATATTTTCAATATAGAATTATGAAAAGGTTATTTTGGCAAATGTTATTTATTTTAAGTTTCAATTCAAATGAAGATTTTTTTTAGGATAAAAATTATTCAGTTTTATTATGTATTAATCTCATACCATATCAATAGTAATTTCTCCTATCTTTGTGCTTGCATGCTTCTGTCTAAATTCTTTAACTTCTTTTTGTTTAAGTGGAATTTTCTCGGTCAAAACTGCTTTCAGGTCCTAAAAATAAAATGAATGCGATTTAAATATAGTTCAAGAAAATAACAGAAATTGATAAATGGAGTTAAAGACTTAAAAATTTCACTTAAATTAATATAACTGTTTAAATTGATATATTTCAGTTAGCTCCTTTACTGTAATATTTTATTTCAAGTCTACAGAGTTTATAGCGTTTAAGATTCATCTGAGATTCATTAGTAAAATTAAATAATATTGCATAAAGCTAGGCGAACACGCAACGATTTTATGGCAATATGATTGGGACAAGTTGGCCCAATTTGATTGCGGACAACTTTATCAAGCGCGAACACGTAGTTTCTCCTGAACCAATATTGCCCTGAATTTTTATGGTTACGGCACTTCTCACTAGGGAGAGCTAAAGAGAGCGTGTTTTCGTACAGAATTGCTATAGTATTAAACGCCGTCCCTCTGTAGAAATCAATTACGATTCTTTTATTATCAATTGACAAAATGTTGTTGTTGGAATTATCTGTTTTTGGCCGACCCATTTTGCTGATTTTAAGCCTTGTTTCTCAAAGAAAATGGCCAGCGTGAGTGACTGAATTTCCGATGTTCAAAGTCCCGCCTCCTTCGACGTCAGCATTGTCACGTGATGTCATCCGTTCATTTGATTCGCTTTCGTACCACCAATATTTTGAGCCAACTAATATTGGGCCAATATTGTTCCTTTGGTACCGACAATAAAATTGGGCAATATTGTTCAGGTTGGGGCAATCAAATTGGGGCAAACGGTTGCCAGCAATCAAATTGGGCCTGATTGTCCCAAAATATCACCTCGTGTTCGGCCAGTATTAGACAAAATAAATTGTTTCCTCTTGACAAGCAAAATATAATGTATCTTTAAAAAAAAAAAAATACTAAAGGAATTTTTAATTAATTCCAAATATGCCATTTAATGATTCTAGAAGATGAAAAAAAAAATTATAAAATAAATTCTGAGAATTAATACTTACTGTTGCATTTGTCAAAGTTCTCACACATGTGAAGGTCGTAGGAGCACTTTTCTGAAAAAAAAAAAAAATATATAAACATACAGAAAAAATTATTTAAAGTAGTTAAGATTACTTAAATTAAACACAGACACTATATATATATATATAATAACTTTTAATTGAAAAACTTGTAGAAAAACTTAAATAAAAATCTTTCCCTTCCAATATAGTTTGAAAGTAGTGAAAGAAACTGTTTTGCTCTGTACAATCTCAACATACATTAAAATAATACCACTATTTTGCAACATAAGATATATCTAGGAATAACAATGTTATCAGTTAAATGCAGTAAACAGATTGAGGTGAATCTCAACAAAGAAATTATTAGATATAATACTAATTTTGTTTACAAAATAAGCAAAAGAATCAATCTGCAATGCACTTCACTCATTCCAACAACCTACAACCTTTAACTTCTTCGGATAGGTTATTGAATTGATTTTGAAAGAGGAAGAAAAACATTATTATTATTCTATTTGCATAGAGAAGTCACTGATCTTTTTTATAAGTGGGAAAGATCATTTTTGTTATGACTCGTCATCAAGATTTTCAAGGTCGCATACAAAAATAGTTCTCAGGCAGAAGTTACTAAAAATACTTTCAAGATCCATGGGAGTAAAGGAAAAATAATTTGTATTGAGAATAATGAAAACATGAGTTAAATGTACGAAAGTTTATTATTATCACAAATTCCAAGAATGCTTCCTTACTCAATAATGAGACCAAAAAAGAAATTTCAGTATGTGCATGTAGAGCGACAAGAGTTAGCCCAATTCCCTCGGCAAGCCAGCTCTGTATCTCCAACCACTATCCAATCATCCTAAAAATTTCATTTCTGTGATTAATGCTATTGCATTTATTCAATAAACTCAAGCTATAAAAATAAAAATGAACTAAAAGCAAAAGCGAGGATTACTTTTTGGACTAATGAAAAGTAAAATGAAAATTAAATGCACATCCTTTAACTTTCATTAAAATGACATATCAATATTTTACGCCAACTATGCAGTCCTCTAGTTTCTGTAGTTAACCAGTCATTAGAGTTTTTATAAATAAGTTAGAAAAGGAAGGACTTGACAAAAAAAAAAAAAAGAACCAGACATGAATGGATGATGGTATATTGAAATTAATACAATGAAAATCTCCTTTAATTTTTGAAATTAATATGCATTTAATGGGATCATGATATGAAATGTATCTTCTGCTGGTTATGTTATCCTAAATTTTCCAGTCATAACTGATAAAATTCTGCTCAACAGCATGTATTTCTTAGACAATGTAAGAGTTTCAAATCTACACAAATCATAAAGTTTTGGTTAATCCAAACATTTGAAGATTCTAAGCAAAACATACAGTGAAGAATTTGTAGTGTGTTATATCATTACTTGAAATTAAAAACTTTAAAATCTTAAATGTGAAGTAATATATATGTTAATACACAAATTTCAAATGCACAGCCAAGATATGATCTAACATGTATTTTGTAGTTTTCCTTTTTCTTGGTCAGACAATCTAACAAATTGCTGGATTTGGCAAAATAAAACAGAAGAAAAAACAAAACGAAGAAAACCCACAATACCTAGACAAAAATGTTAAGGTGCTAACAATTATTACAAATTACAAGTAAATTTTAATTAAAACATTAACTACTCTTTTGTATGTTTTCTGAGAACACACATTCAATCTTTAAAAGCAGTAATAATTAATATTTGTTGTATTTCTCAATAACGGCACAAAGACATCACAAAATGTTTAGGTCGACACGAGGTAGGGATACATAAGAGTCCCTGATGATGGAATACACTCAGTATTATGAAACATTAGCTTTATTACAATCTTTTTTATTCTCCTTTTATCCTGTTTCCAAGTAAGTGCATTTTATTTATTTTCAATTTCTCTTTACACACACGCTAAGCCTTCTTGTTTAAAATGTATTCAAGAACCTTCTTTCATCTTCCTGCACTTTCACACTTAATATTGTAGCATAAACTTAAATCTTAAAATGATAAATGAAAGTAAATCATGATTAATATTTTTTAATCATTTAGTGCTGGGAACAATATGCTTATCACTCCATCTTTTACTACGATTTCTTTTCAAATATTATCAAGACAAGAATTATACTGTTCCTGAAAACAGTTACAATGATGAATATAACTAGAAATATAAAGTAATATTACTTCTACTACAATGTAAAACTGTAGGCCATGCTCATTAATGTGACAAGTGTGGGCAGGTAGTTCAAATGGTACTGACACTAGGCTATAAGATGGAAGAGCCATTCTAGAGGGCGGGGTCCCTCTTTTTAATTCAACCAAGTACTTTCAAATTACATTTCAGAATTGGATGAAGCCTTCCAGAAAAATTCAGACAAATACATTCTTTGTGTAGTTGCAATAAAGTCACAAAGTAGCTATTAGTCATCCAGGGTGTCTACTGAATCTCAAACAAAAAATTTAAGGACATTTTCACAAAAATTTCAACCAAAAAAAAAACCTCTAAACCGATCTGTTCAATAAAAAAAAAACATGCTGAAAATTTAAGGACATTTCCCATACATTTCATGTCAACCCAAGTTTCCAGTACAAAATTCTGGATTTCCCGGTTGTAGACACCCTGTCATCAGTTGTAGTGGTCATCATTTGAGGTAATAACCTACATTGTCCCTGAAACACTTCTCTAAATAAGTGGATCTGCATCTGCAGGCCTTAGATAATATCAAGGGATCTAACTGCTTCTGAAATTAAAGAACTAGATTTAAATCTTTTAATAACTTTCCATCTTTACTATAATTTGAAATTACTAATTATCCAAAAATTTAATATACATTTCAGTTATAAATACATTACAGCACCGGTCGGCAACCCGCAGCCCGCGAGGCGTCTTGGAGGTTTACTCAGTATCAGTATAATTTGTTTTTTTGGTTGTTAAAATAAGATTTTCCTTTTTGGCCCAAGTGCGGCCCACAGTAATCCCCACATAAAATATGTGGCCCTCTTACAACAAAAGGTTGCCGACCCCTGCATTACAGAAACATATCTTTCTATGTAATTTTACTTTTAGATTGCTGTGCTTTCAAATTAATATCTTATTTTTTAGTTAGTATTTGAAGATATGTAATTTTTAAACAACAATGGGAGAACCCAAATTATTTACCAAGTTACATCTTGTAACAGCTGTTTCACACTGTTTGGCAATCATCAGCCAGGAGCAGTCACCAGTAAACAACAATATCTCCGTACTAATGCTAATATGAATGATCGTGAAGTGCAGTGGTGCGTCAAAGAAAAAATAAACAATAAAAAAACTCACTAATGAAAAATTAGAGAAAATTCATGTGCCAGCCATTCGCCAGCCTCAATTTTTTTAAAGCATAAAAATCCAAACTGCGGATTTGAATTATTAATAAACAATGGGCGAGACCCAAATTGTTTACCAAGTGATATTATTAATAATTCAAATGAGCAGTTTGAATTTTTATGCTTAATAAAAATTCACTGAGGCTGGCAAACATGAATTTTCTCACTAATTTTTCATTAGTTATTTTATTATTCATTATTCTTTTGAGGCACCACTGAGTTTCCAATGATCTGTAATTTTTGGTTAATGGTGTACATCACAATCCACAGTTCATTTGCCAAAGCACTCTCCAATATGAACTGAATTTCAATTTCTGTAAACTGTTAATATCACTCGGAAAAATAGAAACACTTCAAAGACTATCCTGACAACTTGTTCATAAATTGTCACAACCATAGTACCAGCTTATGGAGAAATAAAAAGTTTACAATAGGTACTGTGTTGCATAATATGAACTCTACTCTTCCATTAAACATCAGGTCATTGAAAAGATGTTCAACCAGCATTGATTTCATATTGAATTTAGCTAGCATTATTTCTTCAAATACTTATTTGGATAACGAGAGGATCCACACAGCACATTGGTTAATTATTTATAATAATGGAAAAAGAAAAAAAAATATTTTTTTAATGACAATACTCTTTTTAATAAAGCATTATTTGAAAACAATCTGTATAATTGGGCAACATTTTCTCTTTTTCATTTTAAAATGAGACTAACATGACATTAATAGGATGGGATCTAGTGGCCCATTATGGCTTAAAGGGACTACTGTCTTGTTATTTCTTAGGGCAGGCCCTAAGGTTTTTAAAAGCCTCTAATATCTTATGTAAAGGAAACTAAACAAGCCCATTTGATTATGAAAACTTTTTTAAATCACCCACAAAAAAGTGAATTTTATTCTAGTCAAGATTCTGCCTTAGTTCCAAGGTTCTATTTGTAGAGAACCTTCAATAAATTTTGAAGTGAATACCAGCACTATTATTATAACAGCAAAGGCTATGCCAAGATCATTCCAGAAAGACTCTATTAGAAAACATTCTGTGTTGTGGATACAAGTTACTCAATTCTAGCAACAATTTAAATTCCTATTCTAAATCACTACTGAAAGCATTCAGAATAATTCTTCCATTCCAAGTTAATCTTTTGAATGTTTTGGTGATATTTTCATTTTTAACACATCTCAAATCAAAGCTAAGATTTAGCTCCTAAGTGCCCAAATTTAGCAATTTAATTCAATGGCACATTAGATCTTGCTTTTCTGTAGAAATCAATTAGTGCAATAAGATGAACTTGTTTTCATTTGCTGCTAATGTTAAGATTTTTTTTTATTTTTTTTATCTGTTAGTTCCTTATATTTGTTGTGTCATTCATTGTTCATACAGATATATTTTGTGGCCAGAAAAATTTCTATCAAAAATCTTTGAATGCATGTACAATGCAGAAAAATTATGTCATAATTATTTAAATCAGTGGTGCATAACCCGCAGCCTGCCAGTATATTTGCTGCAGCCCAGAAGAGTCAAACTTAAAATTAAATTTTAGCCCTTACATGACTGCCAAAAGATACATTGAAAAATGTCATAACTTTCAATAGCAACTGTCTTTACTATTGAAATGTTGGTATGAAACAATTAGCGCATTCCTTGATAATTTGAAGTTTATTGTAAAACACATTTATTATTATTATTATAAATTGCACTGTCAAATCATTAGCGAGACACTTATGTTTACATGTATTAATAATAATTATATTATAAATGGCATTATCAAATCGTTAATTAGTAAGATATAGTAATGTTTGGGGGTTGGAGGATAAGACACTGTGGCCCTTTTATGAGAACTTTTCTAAAAATATTGGCCCTCCGACTTCCTAAGGTTGTATCCCTGATTTAAACAGACATGTTATGCACACAAAAAGATTTTTAGAATCCATCTAAACTTTGGATTTTATTTTTCTATAAAACTTAATCTAAATCATTCATTCCTCTATTACATCTTATGATCTATGAAAACTAATAAGTACTATATACTGTATATTCTATATTACATATATAGTGCATTAAAAAAGTTTCTCCACAATACTGTAATGAGCTGTTTATTTTGAGAACCTAAAATAAGTCACTGGGAAGAGGCTTTCTCAACGCACTGTACAAGAAATCTTGTAAATAATTATATACATTAGGTTTAGAACAATCTTATCTACACTGGAAATGAAAATATCTTATTTTTTTTTCTTGTATAAAATAGATATTAACTCTTTAATTTTATTTTATTAAGTTCACTCCCTGATTTTATAGTTCTAAAATGAACTGTTGATATTTAATGAAAATGATATTTTTTTATTTTTTAAGTTCACAAGTGAGGGTATGAAATGAACTACTGATGTTCAGTAGAAATGGAAGCTTTTTTTTTTTTTTTAGTGAACACCTTGACATTGCAGTTTTGCAAAGAACTGTTAATGTTCAGCAGATATTGAATTTTTATTGAAATGTGCAATTATATTTGTTTACATTTCGTCATTATCAAGAGTGGTTGCCAATTTCTATTATAAAGCTTTGGATTTCATCCTGTTATATTATCAATTTTCCAAATAATTTCCTCTGTTGTGATGTGCTTGATGAAATTTCTCCATATCTTGTTAGCTTTGTTAATTACCTCAATGAGCAAACATTTAACTTCGATCCTCTTAAATGTTGTAGTTCATGTAACTCTACTGGGTTTAGTTCACAATGGTATGGTGGGGATCTTCGAACAGTGTTGATCACTTTACTCCAATTTCATGTCAACTCTGTAAGCTGAGTATTAATGCTTCTCCCTTCACTATTTCCAACAATACTGCTTTTAAAATTCTGATGTAGGATTGTAATTTTCTGGTAACAGGGATTTCCCCATGAACAAACTTGCAATTTCTGACTTTTTGGTGTTAGTCATTGGTAATTTTTCTACATGGACGGCTCACCTTACCATGGTGTTCATCATAATAATGTTCTCTTCAATATTGGGAAGCAGGTTTTCAATAATCCATTTTTGGAAATTCTGAACGTCATTTCATATGATAATCTCCCTCAGTCTTTCCTTCAAATAAGAGTTCTGCTCCGTGAATAAATCAGTCCTCACCTCCAGCATGGACAATAATGAGTCGTCCTTTCTCATTTAGATTTTCCAGCCCTGCTCAAGAACCTTTCAGAGTAGCATCTCTAGCATTGAGGACTTTTGTGTCACTATGTTTTTGATATTGTAAGGCAAGCAAATACATCTAAATAAAAGACATTTCTTCCAAATTCCTTGCACTGTTTTATCTGGTTGAAGATAACTGTCACCAAGCAATGAAATCGTCTCATTCTGAAAGCTGAGTAATTCCTTCTTTCATACCCGAACCCATCATTTGATAGTGTTCTGGCAACTCTGGATCATTATTTACTTCCATCATAATCTTAGTTAGAGTGGGAACTTCATTTCAGAAGATAATAAATGTATAATTCATTGAACAGATGTCTTTATGAAATCATCATTCTGTGGAGTAGAAGAAATTAGTCGACAGCAAAAGCTCAGCAAACAACAATTTTTTTTCTTTTATTGGAGATTTGGTCCCCCCCCCTTCTTTTCAACTTGGATTTCATTGAATACACTGTTCTCTCATTAGTTAACACTAACTATTACTACTATATCTTTTGTTTTCTTCCATAAATACTTCATTAGCATATATTTGGTCCATGTTTCATTTGGGGTAGATCCGACAAAAGCCTGGTTAGAAAGCTTATAACTATCATTAGTTACCATCTTGTTTGTTTTGATTTTAAAGCATTTTAACTGGTGGAGAATAAATATTATTGCCTAATGAAAAGCAGATTGTTACTGAATTCCTTTAGAAAAATGAAATATATTTAGAATGTTTTAATCCACATCTGACAATTCTGTGCTAAGCTGGCATTTTGGACCTATTCTCTTTGGCAACAGAACACAAAAGTGTGATTTCTTGAAATTTATGAATGGAACTTACGATACTTGCCACCCAAGCAAGACTGGAATTTATTACTAGCCAAGATTTCTCTTCCAAGGTCAACTGAAAACGGTATCTATCCACCAGTATTCTTCTGCCATTAAAGTTGTTTGCCTATTAAGTCTACCCTAAACAGCAACTGCCAATCAATGATACAACTTGTTATTGAAGATCATTTGATAGATGCCAAAATGAAAATTAACTGCAAACAGTGTAAATTGTAATAAATTATGAAATTAAGTACTTGTGATATCATGTACTGCATACTGTTTCTTTCATTGACTCAATTTTTGAAATACCATTTACTGAAGATGCATGTAGTTCTTTACATTTAGTTCTGTTAATTCTGTATTGTTAAGAAATCGTATGTACATGCACACCTGATCTGCAAATATCACATGAAAATGCTAGCTTGAACAAATATACCTTTCTCAGAACGGAATTTGCAAATAATTCCCAAATTGAAAACTAAATCTTAGCTTGAATATATGTATTGACTAGTGCATTTTCCTTAATCTTTTATTATTAATCATCAATGCATAACAAATACCTATATTAAACTAATCTCAACAAAAAAGCAAAACTCATATAAACTTGTTTTCCTTTTATATTATTACTATCAATCTAGAAATATTTAACAAAGATGATATTTAAAATTATTATTAAATAAAACAAACTACATCTCATAATCAGAATTTTTAATTTTGTAGGGATTCATCTAATACAGTGATTCTCAAAAGAGAATCGTACAATATTTGGAGAGCATGTTTCTTACATTTCTCAAATTTTAATTTTTCATATTTAGAGATTTTCCTTAGGATATTAAGCCAAAAAATTTAGGATAATTAATATTCTTTGAACAATACATTCAACAAATATTAATCCACTTAAAAATTGTATTTTTAAAAACATTACTTTATCATTTATGAATAGGAATAAGATAAAACTACTTCATAAGTATGAATTCCTCAAAAAATTACCTAATTTTCTCAAATATATTTAGGGAATAATTTTAATTAAACACGATTAAAAGACTCGAATCTGAACAAAATTTCTGATTTCTACCATTGAAAACAAAAATATATAAATTTAATAAAGTGGAAGTATTTATGAAGCTGTTTCATTAACATCAATCCTAATTAAAATAATTCTGTTAGAAAGAACTTGCAAAAATAAAACATTTAAGTTTTATAATGTTACTTCCACTAAGTTTATCACGATTCAATTTATTATATCAACTTCAGCACAAGGTCTGGCGATGGGTTTTCAAATAGTATACGACAAATGGTAGATTAATGAATAAGTACCACCTTAATGTCAGTTATAACTTAGGAAAAAAAAAACCCTAATCTAACATAGAAGTGACCATTACAGAAATATGCATTCTAAGCAAGGACATTTAGTCAAAAATTAACTTCATAATATTGTTCTTATCTATTCATCAGTTGTTTGGACTTATTGAATTTCCAGAAATCATTCGTATCATGTTAACAAACTTTCCTAAAGCAAATGCCTGTTAATATAAATTTTCAAGGTAAAACGATCCTAAAAAATTTTCATTAAAAATCAGATCTTAAAAAGAATTATATTTTAGAAATGGTTAGTGGAAAAATGAATATGGAAAGGATTTCAAAAATATTCTAATCGCCATTTCCTTAAAATAATAATTTTACATAAGTTGAAAGAAAAAGATCGAAGCTAATTAAATAATTTTTAAAATTGGTGGCTGATGAAATGAGAAGAAAAATGTTACTTTTAAAAGCAAAATACATTTCTTTTAACAAAAAATGCTTGGATGTACAGTATAACAACAGCAGTCTTTAACTTTTGCTTATGTAATCCATATGAATCATTTTTTGGCAATCTGGTCTTATCCCTAAAAGGTTCCTTCAAAAATTACCTCTAGAAAAGATTAATGAATGAATGGGAAGTAAAAACAAAAACTCAATACAAAAGAAATTTGCTTTTATTCTAAAAATTAATATTTACTGTAATGTTCTGTTCATAACCTGTACATCACTTGGTCTTAAAAGAAATGATTTTTCCAGGGGGAAAAAAATAAGAAATACTACTTTTATCTTATACTAACTCGACAGTTAAACAATGGAAAAAAAAAAAATCTTTGATACCCAAACTTTTTTCTTTCTCCTCATAATGACAATATAGAACATTGAAATTATCCAAAAATAAAATTAAATCTGCATGTCACCGAAGTTAAATATACCAATTGCATTAATGAAAAACTGTTGCTTAAAATACATTGATTTACACAATTAACAACATATATTTTAAATCTGAATAGATCAGCCAGAAGGGCAAAACCTTCAATTATCCCCAGCTTATGTTGAATTTAGGCAAATCTCAACAGCTACATTGCTGGACTTTTCACTGCTTTTTCAAGCATAAGAAAAAGTATATTATTCAAAAATTTCTAAAATAAATTCGCTCACAAGTTAACTTCAGTCATTACAAGAAATGTAACAACACGTGCAGGTTTTTATATTTTTTTCAGAAACGGGGAGTAATAATGATCTAATTCTTTACTTCTGATAAGCAACTTAACATGTTAACAGTAAATCTTACACTATTAGAGCACAAATAAAGCCTTGAGATATATATGAAACTGAAGGACTAAATAAAAGAATAATTTTAATTAAATGAAATTAGTTTCATAATCTAAAATGATTCATTGGAATTTCTGACTGCCTGGTTATTCGTCATTGTATAAAGGAATTTACTGTATATTGCAAGGGAAGAACAAAGAATATAAAACAGCCAAAATAAAAAGAAAAACAAAACTGAATTTGAAATTAACAAAAATCTCAGAGCTAATACTCTTCCTAAAGTTGAACTGCAATCATATGTTAGCTGAAACAAATACTGGCAATGAAACTCAATACACAAGCATAATGATTTAGATTAAATAGCTTCATAGGCCTTTATAATCAGGATTCAGTTATGAAAATCACTTTATACTCTTCCATGTAAAGTTTATCTCAAAAGTCAAGGGATCCTATCTCCCAGTATTTACAAAGAATTAAAATATAAGCAGACCTAATCTTTTAAGCATTAGCTAAAATAAATAGTCTCAGCTGATATACAAAAACAGTGACTTCTCTCAATAAGAGATTGTTGGATCAATTAAATTTCTTAAATATCTCAAAGCAATAAGTTTTGTTCAACTGAACATCAAAACAAATGAAAACAAAAGTAACCGAACTAAATAAAAGCGTGGGAGCAAAAATCAATTGTGTAACTAAGATATAATCTGGAACATTATGACAAATCAGGATATACATTGAAACAAACTCATTTCGTCATGAAAGCATTCATTACCTTCACTTCTGAAATTCATAATTTATTTAAATCCTTTTAAATATAAAGAAAAATACAACAAAACTAACTACGATTATTCTGTATCAAATTTGATTTAAGAGCAATGTTGGAAATTAACAATTTCTTTTGATTGAAAAGATGAAGCCTTGGATATAATTTAGTTATAATATGATATTATAACTAAACTATATGATATGTTATTTCATGACAATTTAACTATCATAACTTCAAAACTACAAGAAATGAAAAATACAGACATACCAAGAAAGCTTTGTAAATGATTATAAATCATAAAATATAAATTATATTTTTTGTGATAAATTTTTAAGTAAAACTACAAATATTTAAAAAATGATAAAGGTTTTAATTATAATAGCAGTAATTTTAGGAATCTAGAAATATTTGTATTTTGATAACGTTGTTGGAGATTTTTTCAGACCATTTTGAAAGCATTTATAAACATTTCAAATTCAAGTTTAGTCACATTTCAAGGTCTGTAATATTAAGGAAAAGGTAAATGACTAACGTAATTGAGATAAACTATTTCATTAGGAACAACAAATGGTTGAATTATCACTGAAATACGGATGTTATTGATAGTTCAATCATTCAAGATCATAATCTGAAAATGAACTTATTACAATTGGGCATTTATGTAGCCCTAGCTACAGAAGGATTATGAGATAATGACCCACATTAAAATCCAATTTTAATATAATATTAACTCCCTAAACTGTGCTTAATGTGTTTTATAAGTATTACTAATATCAATAGTTGCTGCCTTATTAAAAACATTTAAATTTCAGTAAAAATAATACTGTCCAGAACATGCAGATATTCAATTGAATCCTGCTCTTGACCAAATTCAAGCTATCACTGCTCTGAAGGACTAGTGAAGAAGAATCACTGTTGAAAAAACATGATAATAATACATGTATATTTCATAAGATGTTACAAAATTTCGACGAATTTGTAAAATTCCCCAAACCAGGAAAAAGCATAAATTTTCTTAAATTTTTCAGAATTCTTTAGAAAAGTACCCAACTAAAAGAGTGAGTACTGGATGCTGGAAGTTCAAATTTTAATCACAAAGTTGAAACTACTTACACAAGAATATCAAGATCAGTACTCCTTATCTTTATTAATAAGAGCCATTTATGCATAAGTGATCAAATAAAACAATAAACTAAAACTTTTAAGACAAAAAGAAAGTGTTATAGGAGTTAAAGGAATGATTAAAGAATCATTTAAAGTTTGTTTTACAAAGAAACGATGTGTAAAATGCTAAATGACTGGTTTACTATCTGCATCAATAGTAAACAATAGAATTTGTGTATTTTTAAATTATGGTTAAATCACTACAGGATATTTGATAATTTCTGTACAGCAACTGACACGTGAAAAAATTAGTTTCACTCTTATAAAATGATGATTTCATTCGCGATTTTTTTTAAATTTTCTGTTATGAAACAAAGGCAATTTTATTAACTTAAAAAAATATATCAATTCTTAGCCCCCCCCCCCCCCCCTCCCTGAACATTCAATACATTTCTCCCATCAAAACATTATATTAAAAAATGATATTTATGCCAATTTAAATAATTTCAATAGAAAAAAATCAAGTTATTACTCAATGGTATCATTAAATATTACAGATGTTTCATGATTTGTGTTACTCAATGGGAAAAATCACTGATTGCAACAGGAACCTAACAAAGCACTGATTAATTAAGTTTTAAGATTAAAGAGTATTTTTAAATCAACTAAATTATTTCAATCTAAATATACAATGTACACTTGTTGCTGGATTGAAATAGCTATTTTAAGATTCTCTTAAAATTAGAGGCCAAAACAATGTGTCCAACTTAATTATGTTTACATACGAAAATAATATTAATTTATTTTAATTACGGTAACTGTGATCTTATGAATATTAAAACTATCCTGCATTGGGTTGGTTGTCAATAATTAATTTCATTACTAATTATTGTTGGGTTTGATCATATATATCAAATTGGTACTAATCATATATAAAATTAGCCATATATTTGATTAGCAAATAATGAAATGAATTTTACATATAAAATATCAAACAATAGTTAATGTGGAGATGGAGCGAAGTTTCAAAAGTATAAAGTAAACTATTTAGATCATCCTAAATTTTAAAAAGTGGACTAAATCATAGATTGTATAATATTCAAATCGATATTGAAATATCCCTTCAAAAAACAGTAATTGGCTGTTTCAGAAGTCTCGTCCCATTTCCCCAAGTACACGCAATGTACTCGTACAGTATTTTGATGTAGAGAAAACAATTCGGGGAATTTGATATCGTGGCTCTTATATTCAGCCTCATTTAACTCCTAAAGTCCAATATGGCTCTTCGATAGTCAAGATATGAGAGGACTTAAAAAGTATTCGTAAGCATAGAGGTTTATACAAAGCTAATGAATAACACTGAAACAAATATCCCAAATTCCGAAAATTCCAGTAATAGTTGTCGAGATAAAACACCTTGTTTGGATAAACCTTTGATATGATAAAATGCACTTGTGATAAAAAGATATATTCGATTTCCTAATAGTGAAACAATTAACAGAAATTTGTGCTTGCCATTTGGTTCAGTCTGATTTTCAATGATCCAAGCAACTGAGCGAACCAACCAAGTATTTATAGCTCAAAGACAAACCTGTTTTAACTCGGGTTAAAGATTATTGAAGCTATTTTAGGCTTAACAGTTACACACCAAAAAACGGCTATTCCTTAAAAAAAGCAAGCTGACCTTCAAGATGGGTCGTCTAATGTAGTAAAAAGGAAAGAAACAGAAGCAAGAGCTGAAACCACAACGATTCAACAGCCAAAATGTGTTCAACCTTGGTTGAATGCAGCCACCACATGAATGGCCCCTTAGGACCGGCGTCTGCACAGAAGGATTAAATAGATTTGTTTTAAGTAATAAACCCGTGTTTACCTGTGCCTGAGAGGCAATTCGGATCGTCAATATTCTCAACATGCTTCTTTGCGTGTGATAGTGCCCGAAATAAAAGTCCAGTCAAAGTCTTCGAGAACTCCGAACTACTACCAAGAGGAGGAAGCGTTGGTGGCGGCGTCCGTGGTCTAGTTACTCTCACACCCGATGCTTTTCCGCCGTATACTCTCGTTCCTCTAACCAAAATATTCATGCACCCATTCATAGATGTTATTTAATACCCGCCTCTTATCGTATCAATTACATATTTGTCGCGCGTATTT
Source organism: Thereuonema tuberculata (assembly GCA_023159025.1). Lineage (NCBI taxonomy): Eukaryota > Metazoa > Arthropoda > Chilopoda > Scutigeromorpha > Scutigeridae > Thereuonema > Thereuonema tuberculata. Next base: position 36,635,072 of record JAFIDM010004315.1, on the reverse strand, counting down.
TTTAATTTTAATTAGAAGTTCACATGTTTGCCATTTCGTCTCCTTGCGGTCACGTGATCGCCCGAGCACCTTCAGTGGCCGTCGATCAGCTGAACCATGCGTTTGTAATCAGATTTCTTCAACGAAGGTGAAGAGATTATCGATTTTAGGTTTTTTTTAATCGAATTATTATACTTGGAATTAAATCTTATTATTTATAAATAAATATCGTAAAAACTCCTTAAATGCGAAAAAAGAAAATTGTAGCAATAAATTATTATACTGTCGTGTAAATCGAGCAACCAAGTTCCACTACAAATGTTATTTTAATTCTGTCGCTTGTTTGTCTTTTATAACTGAATTTTCAGAATTCACAGTGTTTTCGGAAAAAGAAATAGAAAATCTGATAACTATTATCCGTATCTAAAAGTGAGGAGAGATTTCGCCGTCGTTCCCCAACTTTTAAAAGTCTCCAAAGTCTGCCCCTCCCCAGAGTTTTAGGTGCTGCGGAATAAAGGTGTGGCTTAATTTTGTTGAAAATAAATAGAATGGATTTTTTATCAACAGTTTTTCAGACCTTTCTTGCAGGTTAAGATCAGAATTTTATTACTGAATGTTTATTCTTGTGTTTAAAAAAATACACAAAAATTAATGCTCTTAAGACGGAATGCTTTCAATAAATATTTCTTAAAAAAAAGAAGTACTTGAAGCTTAAATAAAATATTTCATATTATATATACGTATGTATAAAAGCTACGTTTTAAACTGTAATAAAGACACAAGTTATTTCATTTAGACATATTTTACTCCTGAATTATATTAGCCCAATGATATAATGGAAGTACGGCGATATTGATTATTTTAAATAGCGAAATATTATGTAAAAGCATTTTTCCTATTTCCAGAAATAGGAAAGTTTAAAAGGTTCTTTTTTTTTTTTCTTAAAGAAAGCGAAAATGTTACCATTATTCAGCCAGTTTTGCAATGTTTTCTTATGTGTCTGGGAGTGACCTTTTCAACATTGAAGACATTGATTTTTCTGACGAGTAGGTAGACCTAGAAATAAAAGTAAAACCTTTACGAATAGTTAATCGAATCGAAACATTTGTCGTCAGCATAATTTTGTCGTGTATTCTAGCAATTTAGTAACAAGCATTTGAAATTTTTTTTTCCTTATTTCTTTGTTTTTTTTCTTCTTCATCTTTTGTAAGTTCATTCTTCAATGAATTTATTTAAGGAATATATTCAGATGATTACTTTTTTCTCCGCAATGGCAAAAATTTGTATTTTACAATTTTTCATCCCACAAACTCAAAGAAAGTAAACACATAATCCCTGAAAGACATACCTAAATATTGACCTGGGTCGAGTTTAGGACAGATATTGAATCAACTTATGTGGCATTTAAAAAATTTGCTATATTTGTTTCTAAATCTTTGCCATCATCATATATACTTAAATATGATGTACATGTACATGTGCCTATTTCTGAAGGCTTTTTATTTATTGTTTTTATTATTTTTTTTTTTAAAGTTACAACTATACTAAGCAGTTTTAGAAATAACATAATAAGTAGAAAGCTTCAGTGGCAGATAGCAAACGGGAAATGAGGTGGAAAAAAAGTGAGATTAAGAACAAGAAAAAAAAAAAAAAGCTACATTTATTTATTTATTTATTTATTAGTTTCATTCATTAGGTTGAGGAATTATGCTTATATCCTCAATCAATACAGGAAATATAAGCTCTTGTATTGCCATCCTAACAGGATGAAATGGAGATTGAGGGCCAGTCCAACATTTTTCCACCTTAAGGCTTCAGAAAGAAACTCAGTTTACCCAACCTTCATTTGATAGAAGGTTGGGTAAACAGTATCTGTCTGCAACAGAAATAATGAGGGAAAATTCTCAACCTCCATTGGGATTGAGCTAGGTGCTATAGCCTAAAGGACAAGCGCTTTATTATTTGAACTACGAAGTTCATAGTTATTAAAATATCTGATTATAATTGATGAAATAACTTTCATAAAAATAATTAAAATATTAATTACTATTTTAAGACTGAACTTTTTACAAACAAATAGTAATATAATAACTATATCTAAGTCCTGATTCACTCAATGACTGACTGACTCATCAACGCCCAGTCAAAACCCTTGGACCTAGAAAGGTGAAATGTTGCACAGGGGTTTCCTTTGTGATGTAGACAAGGAATACATACATACGTAGTTCTCTGCCAAGGGCAGGTCCTTCACTGCAAACCCAGCATTCTCCAATCTTTTCTATTTTCTGCCTTCCTCTTCGTCTCCACATAAGATACATTTACCATAATGTTGTCGATCATCTTAAATCTTCTTCTGCCTCGAACTTTTTTACCGTTTACCATTCCTTCCAGTGCATCCTTCATTAGGGAGTTTCTTCTCAGCCAGTGACCCAACCAGTTTCTTTTTCTCTTCCTGATCAGTTTCAGCATTGTTCTTTCTTCACCCACTCTTTCTAGCACAGCTTCATTTCTTATTTTGTCTGTCCATTTCACATGCTCCATTCTTCTCCATATCCACATTTCAAATGCTTCTAGTCGTTTCTCTTCACTGCGTCGTAATGTCCATGTTTCTGCCCCATACAATGCCACACTCCACACAAAGCACTTCACTAGTCTCTTCCTTAGTTCTTTTTCCAGAGGTCTGCAGAAGATGCTCCTTTTCCTATTAAAAGCCTCCTTTGCTATTGCTATCCTCCTCTTGACTTCTTGGCAGCAGTTCATATCACTACTTATAATACACCCTAAGTATTTAAAGTTGTTCACTTGTTCCAATGTCTCATTCCGAATACTTATATTTATCTTCTTTGTCTTTCTTCCGATAACCATAGTCTTTGTCTTGTTTATATTTATCTTCATTCCATATTGTTCACAGCTTTCATTCAGCTGCAGTAGCATATCCCTTAGTATCATCTCCTCTTCTGCTAACAATGCCATATCATCAGCAAATCTTATGCACTTTATTCTTCTTCCTCCTACTATCACCCCTCCCATGTTCTGAAAACAATTCTTCACTAACTCCTCTAAGTAGATGTTGAACAGCATAGGTGATAGAGGGCATCCTTGTCGCACCCTCGCACCTTGAGGGGGGCAAAGGCTAATTAGGATTTCCCGGTCTCTGATTGGGTCAAAAACCCTGATGGAACTGATATTTAACTCTTGCGGTGAATTTCGGTGAAGTCCGGAGGGCCTAATTGGTCAAATCCACTTTCCTGACCTCCACGCGGGGCCCCCTGGGATCTTTTAAGATGCGAAAGAGAGAGTGGTGTGTGGAAAGCAACGGGAAGCTACCACATTTACTTTTCCCAAGAAAAACTGCAAACATGGCATGATGAATCTTTCCTCGGCAAAAAATTCCAGACGTAAACTATCCCCCCATTCGGATGTCCGGGAGGGGGATACTGAGGAAGGTTACATTATGAAGCAAATAAACCGACAGAAGAAAAGAAGATTGAGGATTGGATCATGGAATGTGAGAACTCTTCTTCAAGTGGGGAAGTTGGAAAACTTGAAGGAAGAAATGAGAAGAAACAGAGTGGATGTGATGGGAGTAACAGAAGTGAGGTAGAGAAATAGTGGTGAGTTGGTGAGTGATGAATTTAGAATGTTTTATTCAAATGGTGAATGTAAAGACAAGGAATAAGGCCGGATTTTTCGAACTCCCATGGGATAGGAAATAAAGAGGATTTATGTTTTTGCTTTAAAGTTGCCTTATCGATGTATAGGTGTGTGGCGCCAACCCACAATACATCTGAGTTATCCGGAGAAGGCCACAATTTGCTAAATAAATAAAGCTTATTTTTTTTTTCTTTTTTTTTTTCATGCTATGTATGCAAGGGTTCCGGAGCGAAGCAACGGTATCCTACTAGTCCTTTAATATAATTTGAGGGTATAGTTAACTGCTAATTTGTATTATACTAATAATAAGATAATAATTAAGATAAGATCCTGCTTGATCTCTCTTCATCTAAAGAAAATAGGCTAATGAACCAGGACATAGGTGTATCCAGGAATTTGAAAAGGTGCAGGGGGATGGTGGTCTAACACATTCAACCCCCCAAAAAATCGTGTGCTTTTCAGGAATTTGGGGAGGGGATTCCTAAAACAAAGCCCTGGACTTCCTAACCCCCCCCCCCCTCCAAAAAAAAGTCAAAAATCCTAGATGGAATACAACCCATACCAACCCACACCCCTCACTCAGTACTTCAATGACCCAGGATAAATTTTTCTTTTTTTTTTTTCCTTCATGCGACATTCTGGAATATTATGATTCACTGTAACAGTACATCTCAAATCTTTTATTAAGTAATGGATCCCACAGAAAATGTTCATTTGAAATAACAATGACAAGAGTTGAGTTAGAATTTAAGATAGTACTATAATGAACGAGTGTCAAAACAAAAAAAAAACCTCTTTCAGTAATACACAGAACACCCTCAAAATGCATCCAAAAAACTGAGAAACTGCAAAATACATCGAATAATCATGGAATTTCTTCATTTGTTACTAATGGAGAAGATTGCCAGTTATTTTTGTCTGGTCCAAAATACTAGTTCTACATAAAGAAGTGCAATAATCTAAAGAGAATGGGCTTGAAGAAGATTTCTTAGTAAACTTATTCAATCTAGTCCTGATAAAGAAGATTCTAATTGCTGGTTAATCTGTCCCATAAGAGTGAAGGATTGATAATTGCAATTCAGGATCAAATCATCACAAGGTACATAATGCAGAAAACATCTCATAAAAGACCAAACATATATGTTGCCTAGCCACTGGAAATAGATTTATACAGAAATATGATAAACAGAAACATGACTGGGCAGTTAAAAATATTTACTGTAGAAATTGACAACAGCATATTCATTCACTCTCTATGTAGAGCCTTTATGTAAGCTTATATAAAAGGAACTCAAGACCATTGTTGCCAAGGGTCTCACTCAATCTAAAGCTGCCTCTGGGCTCTATCTGCGGATTGTTTCAAAATCCTTTAAGATTGATATCCATTTGAAAGAGTAGCTTTTTGGTAGGTGCCAAATTCATGGCTTAGCAAAATGAAACTGTACAAAATAAATTCATTTAGTAATTCCAATATAGTTTTTAAACAAAGCAATTTCAGCTAATTGGATAGCATCCAACTTGTATATATTAAAAGATACATCTTAGAGATGTTCTCCATGCTCTCTTAGTTTGTTTTGCATGTACTCAATCTGAGAAAAGATGTGGATTATACACAAGAAATGGCAGTACAAACTACTACATCATTTGCCTGTGGATAATACATATCTTGTGTATCCATGAAAACAACTGACAATTGTATAATATCCCTGGAACATTCTGCCAAGATATGCGCATGAAGTTTCTTTGGTAAATGTAAAATATGAAATTTTATATTATCTCTATTGACTCTGATAACGCAGAAAAGAAATAAACTCAAACATTTTTCAGAATTTAAACTCAGAAACAGAAGAAACACTGAAAAGAAAGAAGCTTTTAATCTCTGGGTAAATTAAACACATACACACAAAACATAATGTTATTGTTCATGATTAGGAAGCATGTCATCACCTTTGCCATTTTTGCAGCCTACTTTCCATTGCAGAAATTAAATCTTAATAGCAAAAATAAATTACTTATAGATTTAAAAACAAAATCAGAATTAAATGGTGTACTGTACATTCTGTCATATTCTTGTTATTAAAAATTGGACACTAACTGACTTAAGAGGAATTCCAAAAAGAAATGCCATCCAGCCAGAAAAACAGATTTTACTTTTCAAACTCACTCTTTCTCAGAAGAATCAATGTCAATTGATTCTTCCAAATCTGCATAAATTTTTCGAGATGACTATGTTTTGGGATTTCAATGAACTATCTACAATTTTATAGTCTTCAAATTGTTTTATAATATTAGATCCAGTTAGTTCATGGATGGTCTCTTTCATTTTTCCTCCAATCTTGCATATAATTAATCTTGGGTAATCTATGGGAAGCTATTCTCTCAAGATGTTTATTATGAGTTGGTTTCTATCAATTGTATCAGTTATTAAGTCACTGTAACTTAATTCTTGTCTGATTATTTCATTTTCTCTTTCCATGTACTTTTGTTTATTTTTTTTTAAACATTTCATTTCAAATGCTGTCAGCCTTATTGTTTCTTATTCTTTAGAGTCCAGGTTTCTGATGCATAGATTAGGATTGATACTATTATCATTTTGTATAATTTTGCTTTTAAAATTTTTGATATTATTACAACAAATTCATAATGATATAAGCTACTA